>PVIA01000095.1:0-671370 GCA_004024845.1 Tonatia bakeri
CTGGAAAGAAGTATTCCAAGTCACGAAAGGCAAGGACCTACATCCAAGATTACTCTATCCAGCAAAGCTATGTTCCATTCTACACTTAGAACAGAAGGGCAGATAAATTGCTTCCCAGATAAGGTCAAGTTAAAGGAGTTCATCATCATCACCAAGTCCTTATTATATGAAATGTTATAGGAACTTATCTAAAAAAAAAAGAAGTTGATAAAAAATATGAACAGTAAAATGACAACAAACTCACAACTATCAACAACTGAACCTAAAAGAAAAGCAAAACCAAAAACGAACCAAGGAAACAACTAGAAGAGGAACAGAACCACAGAAACGGAGATCACATGGAGTGTCATCAGCGGGGAGTGGGGGGGAGTGGGAAAAAAGATACAGGAAATAAGAAGCATAAATGGTAGGTGCAAAACAGTCGGGGGAGGTTAAGAATAGTATAGGAAATGGAGAAGCCAAAGAACATGTATGTACAGCCCATGCACATGAACTAAGGAGAGGAATGCTGGTGGGAGAGACATACAGGGAGGACAAGAATAGAGGGGAGGAAAAAAATGGGACAACTGTAATAGCATAATCAATAAAATATACTTTAAAGAAAAAGGATCTTCTTATGACATTTACTTGTATCTTGCAATAAAACTCTCAAGGGCCCTGGCTGGTGTGCCTCAGTGGATCGAATGCTGGCCTACAAACCAAAGGGTTGCCAGTTCAATTCCAGTCAGGGCACATGCCTCAGTTGTGGGCCAGGTCCCAGGTGAGGGGCAGACTAGAGGTAACCACACATTGATGTTTCTCTTCTCTTTCTCCCTTCCTCCCCCTCCCTCTAAAAATAAATAAAATCTTAAAAAAAAGAAAACTCTTGAAGTAGAGTCACTAGAAAATAAAACTACTGAGTAATACAGGTTTTCCCATAGAAGATTTATTATATATTCAAGACGCAGACATTACAGACTTTCTAGAAGTTACAGCTACTAATTTTTTTTCTAAAAGATTAATGGGCTAAAATTAAATTATATTAGTAAACTTTCCTAAGTATTTAAAATAATATGTATTTTTAAGATTTAATAACTAAGAAATACCAAAAATAGAAAATATATCCTACAATTAACAAAGATAATTCTAAATAAGAATAAAATATTTCCATGTACAATATTTCCATGATTGACTTTACATTTGAAATCAGCATTAAAACCTACATAATTCCTAACCTTTTGGGAATTGGTAGACTAGTAGCCAGCCAAACTTTCAACCAATAACCAATTTAAAACCATACTTCAATCTAAAAGAAATATGGCTCTGTCAATGTTGAGTATAACTTTTAAAAATTTTCAAAGCTACATAGTGAATTTCACGTCATATGTTTGATTAAATGAACAACAAAGAAACCCAACCAAGGTAATAAGCCAACCCCTGGTTTTACGGAGGCACAGAAACAGAACCAAGATATAGCCGATAGAGGCCTCACCATCTAACAGTGAAATGTGTATCCATAACTGCCTGTCATGCCAGCTGTTAGCACTGAGAAGCCACAGAAGCTAATTAAACATGCCATTACACTGTTTAATAGGCACAACAGCTCCAGCCAAAGTCAATTTCATTTGAAATGTATATCTCAGAATGAAACAGATTTCACTTCAAGATAGAAGCCTATAAATGTGAACTTGAAGCCAACTGAAGTTTTAAAAAATCTCTGAAAGAACTCAAAAGCATTTTCTAAAACTTAAGTTAATGCAGGATTATCTTACCACCTCCACACATCTCATGGTAAAACTTAACTGAAAAGAAATCTTAATTCTGGACTGCTCTGAAAAATCATCTCTTTCTTAAAAAAAAAAAGATAAACTTAATTATTAAATCCAGCCTCAAAGTAAAATATATTTTGTCTAATCTTGAGAGGCTTCATTCGATCTACTTTTAAGAAACGAATCCTAAGGTGGCCATGTAAAAATATAGTCCAATCCTTATAATTAAAACGTAAGAAACCTGTAAGAATTCCTTGGTACTACTTCCATGATTAGTAATATTCTGCTTCAACTGTCAAAGATCACGAATTACCATCATGTTCTTTGGAACCTGGGAAATGTCCTATCAATCATGTGCCAGGACTGACCACAAAGTCTCAAGGAGGCACATTTCAGCGCATAGAGAATACATTACTACTGTGGTTACACTTCAAGGAACATGTCCATTCACCCGTATACCATTGTCTTCTGGTTTTAAAATGGGTCTCAGCCCACAAAACATTCTTCACCATTCTAAAGGAGACTTGGTTTTGCTTTGATGACTGGCAGTGCTTGAGGAGACAAGTAAAATCACCCAATCGGAATCAGAAGACCGTGGCCCAAGGGCCAAATCCAACCTTCAGCCTGTTTTTGTATAGCACTTGACTAAGAGTGGTTTAAAAAAAAAAAAAAAACAGAAAATATGCAACAAAGACTGTATGTAGTCCAGAAGGTCTGAAATATTTACTCACTGGCCCTTTACAGAAAAAGTCTGCTGATCCCTGAACTAAAGCTTTACTAGCTGCATACAGACCTCCCCAAAATCCATTTTTAAAAATATATCCCAGTTATGGTATTTGTGCTTAAAGAATTAATTAAATGTGAGTTGAATTCAAGACAACATTAAAATGCATACAAATATTAAGTTTAAATGGTAAAGGAGAAAACAAAAATAAGCTGTTTTTAAAGCCATGTACAATACTTTGTGAAAGACTTTTGAAAATCCTTACTATTTATGTATTATTTGTCCTCTGTCTGCTTACAGATACTCTCTGAGAACTTTATCTAGTTATTCTCAGAGGGAGCTCTATCTAATAATTAACAGGATCTGGTTCTTTGCATGGGCACCAGTCTGTAACGTACTTCACTGGATTTTACAAGCCTGCCAAATGCAGAAGCACAATTTACCAGCCTTCACATCCAGGGTCACCTTTGGGTGGAAGAAACCCTGGAAATTTTCCAGAATTCTCTGACACAGTAACTATCTACTTGTCTCTCTAGACATGTAGCTAAAAATTCTCATTTCTATCTTTAATATTCTTTAAAACTCTTGTATAGTTAGCATATGAGGTGGGGCAAAAGTAGGACCTACTTTTGTCCCACCCTGTATGTAACACATCAAAAGTTACCATACGAATTTACACTCAACTTGTAAATATCTCTATGTGAGTCAATAACTGTGATCTAATTTTAAACATGAGAAAAAAAAAGAGAACAAGCTCAGGTGCTCCTATAAAAAGACCATGCACTATCTTACCACACTGTCTCCATTCTGTCTTACCACACAATCTTTCTTTTCATGTCCAAGGGCAATACAGCACGTACATCAAGTATTGCAACTGATGTGTTAGTGTCCTTTCTCTTTGTTTTTTTTTTTTAATAATAGTAATACATGGTCATAGTATACCATTTCAAAAATAGAGAAAACTACATATTAGAACACAAAAATCACCTATAATCCCACCAAACAGAATACTTTAAACTCTTTCCAATATTTAATATATTCACATACATGTGTCTGTTATATGCAGTGCATAAAGTTTCATAACTAACATATTTCTCCTTAACATTTTATCATGACCATCTTTACTGTTTTAAAAATTCTTCAAGAACATAATCTCAGCGTGGCTACATCATCATTTGCCTAACTTATCTGTCCATCGCCTCTCTTTGAGACACTTGTGTCCAGACACCTTTATCTTCACTTCTGATTATTTCTTCAGGATGATTCCTCTTAAGTAGAATTAATACACCAAAAGGTTCAACCTTTCTGAAGACCCTCAACGCAAACAGCCCTCCAGAAGTACACCAACTTAGTGTGCCCCCAGTGCTCATTTCATACTGCAGGTATTTGGAGGTCCCTCTTTACTGGCTTCAGAAGCCTTTCCAAGGTGCTCTTGAAGTGAGTTTTCATCCACTTAATTTCTTGATCAGAATCTGACCTCCACAAGTTTGTAGGGTTTCTTCTTTTTTATTAAATTTCTATTTAAAATAGCATTTTAAAAACAATAATCCATAAACTTATTGATCTTATTCTTGTAAACTTTTAAGCTCTGTTTCACCCCAGTACTAATGACTTAGAGTGTTATTTCATAAGGAACAAGAAACCACAATAACATAAATAAAATACATGCACACTAAAAATATGAATAAGCACATGATACAATCCACTGTCCTTGTTATTTAATAACTGACCATTTCATTAGAACTGTCTACAGACAAAATCGAAAGTCTTTTAAGAAACCATCAACAGGCCACATTATAAAGCCTTAGAGTAATGAAAACTATGATATTCTATCTGACTTTGTAAATCTTACATGTAGTTAATTTGAATAAAATACTTTCCAAAAGCTAGACCATATTTACTCTATAAATAGAGTAACACAAGGTACCCTGAAGTTTTCACTTTTCCTTTTCTGAATATGTCCTTCAATGAGTGTTCAATATCTATCATTAATATTCATGATAAGGTACCAATAAGGCAGCTTGGGAAAGAAAAATATGTTAGGCTGTATTTAAAGGGAAAACTACTTATAAAAATGTGTTCATGCCTCATAACTGTGGTTCAATTTTTAAGGCTAGTTCCATTTTATTAAAAAGCAGAGTGCTACTACCAAGTATAACAACTGTTTCATTAACATCCTCCTTCCTTGAACCTTCATTTCTCAGATTACTTTTCCTATAATGATTCAAGTAAGTTTTTTATTTCAACACTTGGTCTTAACCTATGGGATATGGATAAAATGTAAAATACGTTAAAGCATTTATAAAATGCTAAAAAGTATTTTATTATTATCAAATAGTTTTCCTGAAGATCTAAACTGTTTCATTCTTAAAATTACTTTTCAAAATACAGTCTGTTTCAGTTTTTGTACATTTATTACACAAATATTCACTGAGCGCGCGCTCTGCCTACCAAGTACAGAAACCTCCTGAAGAGCAGGCACCACGTGTTCATGCTCCCAGCACCCGGCAGAATCTCGCGGAAATGACTATATACTGAACACTAGGGCTGCCAAGATGAGCAAGACACAAATCCTTGCCTTAAGAAGCTCATATACAGCTACTGAATAACAACCATTTTACTACCTGTCTTCACAAAGGCACACCTCTATTTCCAAAATGAAAGATACCATCCATAGGGGAGATTAACGCCCCCCCCAAAAAAAGCGTTTCTAATAAAACTTACTTGCTAACTTCTTTATACTGGGCTATCTCCTCAATGTAAAGAAGGTCATGCAACCGGGACTGATAGTTGGTTTTGGTCAATGATTTGTCTAAAACGGACTGGGTAAATAGCTGGTCAGCAGAGAGAGGAATTTGGTATCTGATAAGAAGGCTCTTCTCCAAATCAGTAGTTTCATTAGGTTCGAAATCTATAATAGTCTTAGAAGAAGAATCCCAGCGCTTAGCTGTGGTTATCAGCTGCTGTTTTGCATGCATCAGGTATTCAAGATCTAGATGGAAACAAAAAGCACATTTATAAAAGAACACGACATTAAAATTCTCAAATAATGCACTGTATACTTTCGTAAGAGGATTTTATATGTTAAAGCTAAAATTCTTAAAAACAGAACAATATAAAAACCCATTTGGCAGAGTATTGTCCCCATATCAGGAATATTTTTTGTCTAGCTTAACAAAATAACAAATAGGAATCCATATAAAAAACGTCTTTCTTTACATCAGGCTAGGACATACCAGAAATCATTATTAACAGTTTAAAAATACAGATTAACATTTAGAACTTAACTCTCAGTCAAGAGAAATCTGATCTGCAGGAAAAAGATACAATTAATTCTTCATAAGACAAAATTTATCAGGTGACAATCACTTTTCTCCTCCTGCCAATACCTGTCCCTTTATAGAAAGAGAGGAGCAGAAAATTGTGAAAGGTTAGATCTTTTCTTGTGTGGTAAAGTACAGTGAAACTCTGAAAGTCAACCTACAACAAACAAATATCTTTTAGAAAATATTCATGGAAAACACTGCTAATTCCACATTAAAATTCAATATGATGTACCATTCAAATGCCATTTTTTTTAAAAAGCCAGTTTAGCCTCAGTTGAATTATACCCTAAGTAAGGCACAAAGTCAAAATGAATGACTATTCAAGTCTGACATCTCTGGAAAAAAATGCCCAGGGTGAAATACGTCGTAACATAAATTCTGAGCACTGAGTAGCCTCACTCTGTCTGCAGTGCGTATTACCTGTTTGTTGGTAGAACATACACACACCTATAAATATGAATCTTAACAACAACAACAAAAAAGTTGCTTAACTCACCAAGCAGGCCAACATCCAGTTTTCACATAATGTAATTGAAAAGATGATTTCACAACTCAAAGTTAAAATTTAAGGAAAAAAATAATAAAAAGCTTAAACAGAGATCAGTTAGCCTCCGAAGTACAAAGACAAGTGATCATGAGCTACCTTTGAAATGAGAGCATAATGCATAACAGCCATGTTTTGCTTAATGAAAGATTTTGCTACATTAAACGTTAAATATAAATTATAAATATATAGCCATCCACCAAGAGAAATTTCTCAATATTAAAAAACAGCTTATCCTAATATCTTAAGAAAGATTTAAATGTAAAGGCCTTAATTTAAATGTAAAAATATAATAAAAAGAAAAAACAGTAACTGGCCTAGTTTCTAACCTTTGCTCCTTGAAAAGGCATTTTTACAACATGCCAGTTTCATTATTTCCCAATGGCAACATAAATTATAACTATAATCATCCATCTCTAAGGATTGTCTGCTCATTAAAAATTTGCATTTTTAAAAAACTCTTGATGAGACAATGATGGTCTGTTTTTGCAATAGTTTCACGAGTACAGCTGACTCTGAACAAAGGTTTGAATAATAGTGTAGGTCCGTTTATACAGATTTTTTTTCAGTAAATACTATAAATTTATCTTCTCTTCCCTATGATTTTCCTAATAACATTGTCTTTCTCTAGCTTACCTTAAGAATACAGTATATAATACATATATAAAATCTGTATTTCATATATATATAACATGTTCTTAATTTTCCAACTACTTAAATCAGTTGGAGATAATTTTTAAGTCACACTAAATTTTAATGTGAGTGTTAACATACATTGCTAGACTCAAAGTAGAAAAATGTATAATATCAAATTTCCAAATTTAAATATAAGAATTCCTTTTGAACATGTAGCTTTCAGATATTCAAAACAGAATTCCAAGTCAATTTGGCCAAGGAAAAATTTGCCATTACCCAAAGTTGTGATATAAATTATATAATGTGGTTTGTTTTCTAAGCAAGGGGAAAACTCATTAACCTCCTCCTTTTGTAGATGTCTTTTACCACACATTTTGAGAGGCACATCTTTAATCCAAAACAATTTTTTAGAACCTGAATGATATCAACAAGGGAAAAAAATTGAACAAAACAAAGTTAAAGTTACACAAGTTTCCCCAAACAGTTTGCAGGATTGCCAAGTTCATTCATGACTTGCAAACAAAAAAGGTTTGAAAGCTTTGTGTAAAAAACAAAAATACCTGTGATTTTTTTCCCAATTTAAACCTGAATTAACTAAAGTAGGCTTTTTAGTTCAATAATGAATAATAAATTATAAATGTCTGCTATGTAACTTGCAGATTTTAAGTTTCAAGGAGTAATATACTAATGTAATTAGGTTCCATGACCAAATCAGTCTGACAGACAATGAGCCTTTGATGACCGAGGTGCACTGTGAATCTCTAAGAGGTAAATAAAGCATGCACGTGTTTTCTAAAATGTGTTTGGACATGTAACACTTTACCTATCATTAATGTGTATAACACATTAATTTTTATAGAACACAGTTTTGAATACATTGAGCTAAAAGATGATCCACCATGGTCCAAATTTATAACTTTATGGAAGAGAAATATATATTCCCAGCATAAACTGAAGGATAAAAACTTAAACAATCAAGTAGAAGTGATAAAGATATTTCCTATTCAAATTCTAGTTTCACACCATCACTGCATTTTTTTGTGTGTGTAGAAACCAAATTATAGGTGATATAATTTATAATGTTATCAAAACTGTATGGAAACATGATAAAGCCCAGACCTAACATCCCAAGTGCATTTGGCCAACGTGTATATGGAATAAGACTTTCCCCCTAATTCTAGGCCAACAAAGACAAATAATGAACTGGCTGAGGCTAGAGGTGAAATGAGCCAAACTGCCAGCTATGTCATCACCAACTGAACAAAATTACTGTCATGTCTCAGACTATTATCCACACAAATATTCCAGGAAAATATAAAAATGGGAAATTCACATTTTATATTTTTATTATTTCAGAATGTTTTATAAAATTATGATTTCACATAATCTTTTGCCCTCAATTTGTTTGCTGACAAGCACTCTACTGTAATAATCAAAAAACACTAGCTAGTACTAAGATAGACACAGGAAACAAGTATTATTATTTATATCCTACTTTCATTCCTCCAAAATTCTGTTAGGATTCTGTCCACAGTCACAGTGAAACAAATATAGTCACACAATAAAAAATTTAAGAACTTAACAAAAATATCAAGATATTCAATGACATCAATATCAAGAGTACAGAAAATATCTGACATAGAACTAAAACTTAGCACAACAGGTCAGCTAATTTAAGTAATGAGAAAATAACCGACCAAATGTTATCTAGCTTGCTTAAACCTAGATTTAAGTTTTCCTTTTATAATGTTAAAGTCTTGTATCATAAAATATATTTTGCATATTTTCTACTATTCTCTTGTAATATTTATTTTTCCTGTCCTTGAAAAATAAATTTTGCTATGTGAAACTGTTTTAATGTAACCAAATTAGTTCAAGAAAATGCTTAACTTTTTCAATTATTTTCCGTAACGTAACTACATAAAACTAAAACCTTGTTTAAAAGAAAATAAGCAAATGTATTAAACTGCAAAGAGGTCATTTAATGAAAGACATAGTATTATTAAAAAGGAGACGGATATGGTATCGGTTCCAAATGGAAGGATCCTTATCCACATTAATTCCCTCCACCATATCTGAATGAAACATAAAATTTACTATGTTTTCAAACTGACACATTAGAAACATCAGAAATGAGACTCTCACCAGGCAGTCTGGACTTCTCTTCCACTCCCTCTACTGCATTCTCTTGCCAAGATCTGTGGGTGCTGTGGTCTTAATGACTTGGTTCTTCATGTCTGCTCTTTAGTCCCTCTGCTACACCAGTCTCAGTCTTAATTTAAAAAAAAAAAAAAAAATTCCTCCTCTTCTCTTCCTACTTTCTTCATTCTGTTTATAAGCCAGAAATTATCCTAATCATGCCTAATGATAAAGATCACAGCTACAATTTACTAAATGCCTGCTATGTGCCAGGTACTATGCAAGGCTCATTTCTAGTCCTCACAACAATCCTCCAAGGCAGACATTACTAGCCCCATTTACAGACACCTCCACATGAGGCTGAGAGATGTTAAGTACTCTGCCCACAGTCACACAAGTAATAAGCACAAAATCGGGATGCAAATCCAACTCTACTTGACTCTGAAGTCTGTCCACTGCTCCTTTTCTCCAACTAGAAAAGTAGAACATATCTGAGGAAAAACAGCCAAAGGGTCCTCCACCTCTCAAGTCCATGAGGGTGCCCTGAAATCCTCTTCATCGCTCTTTTCTCTCATCTAATAGATTATCATCTATTTTAACAGTATCATTTTCTCTTTTTATTGTACACATTTAATACTTTATATTATTAAACAGGTTTTAGTATACTAGCACAGATTCTTTTTTTAACATTTTTTATTGTTGTTCAAGTACAGTTTTCTGCCTTTTTCCTCCGTCCTTCCCCACCACCCCAGTTCTCCCCACCTCCCTCCCATTTCCGCCCCCCTTGTTATTGTCCATGTGTCCTTTATAATTGTTCCTGCAAACCCTTCACCCTTTTTCCCTATAATCCCCTCCTCTCTCCCCTCTGGTCACTGTCAGCCTGTCTTCAATTTCAGTGTCTTTGGTTATATTTTGCTTGCTTGTTCGTTTTGTTGATTAGGTTCCACTTAAAGGTGAGATCATATGGTATTTGTCTTTCACTGCCTGGCTTATTTCACTTAGCATAATGCTCTCCAGTTCCATCCATGCTGTCCCAAAGGGTAGGAGCTCCTTCTTTCTTTCTGCTGCATAGAATTCCATTGTGTAAATGTACCATAGTTTTTTGATCCATTCATCTTCTGATGGGCATTTAGGTTGCTTCCAGCCCTTGGCTATTGTAAATTGTGCTGCTGTGAACATTGGGGTTCATAGGTTCTTTTGGATTGGTGTTTCAGGGTTCTTAGGATATAATCCTAGCAGTGGAATTGCTGGGTCAAAAGGCAGATCCATTTTTAGTTTTCTGAGAAAATTCCATACTGTTTTCCACAGTGGCTGCACCAGTCTGCAATCCCACCAACAGTGCATCAGGGCTTCCTTTTCTCCACAACCTCTCCAGCACTTGTTGTTTGTTGATTTGTTTATGATGGCCATTCTCAACGGTGTGAGGCGGTATCTCATTGTGGTTTCAATTTGCATCTCTCTGATAGCTAGCAATACTGAGCATCTTTTCATATGTCTCTGGACCCTCTGTATATACTCCTTGGAGAAGTGTCTGTTCAAGTCCTTTGCCCATTTTTTAATTGGGTTGCTTGTCTTCTTAGAGTGGAGTTCTGTGAGTTCTTTATACATTTTGGAGATCAAATCTTTGTCCGACATATCACTGGCAAATATGTTTTCCCATATGGTTGGTTCTTTTCATTTTAGTGCTGTTTTCTTTAGCCATGCAGAAGCTATTTATTTTGATAAGATCCCATTTGTTTATTCTTTCCTTTATGTCCCTTGCTCTAGGGGACAAATCAGTGAAAATATTGCTGCATGGAATATCTGAGATTTTCCTACCTCTGTTCTCCTCTAGGACTTTAATGGTGTCATGACTTATATTTAAATCTTTTATCCACCTTGAATTTACTTTTGACTAGCACAGATTCTTGACAACACAAATTATTTCTATGAGAAATGAGTCATCAGTTACAATCCATCAATCTAAAAGCCAACTTCTAAAACACAACCCACATGTAAGCCAAAACATCTTTTCGGAGTTCTATTTGAGAGGGGATCCGTGTTGGTCTTTACTTATGATTTAAATCTCCTTGTGACTAAAAAAGGTTGCCTTCTAGATGTCTCAAGTTTTAGTCTCTAAAAGCGACTTACTAGTACCAGAGTAGGCAAACCGTGGCATGTAAGGCAAATCCAGTCTGCTGCTGTTTTTTAAAAAAAAGTTTTATTGGAACACAGTCATGCCCATTCACTTACATATTGTCTGTGGCTGCTTTGTCACTAAAATACAAAGCCGAGTAATTCTGACAGAAATAACGTGCCCTGCAACACAAAGTATTTACTATCTGGCCCATTACAGAAAAAAATTATACTGGTAAATATACACCAAATATTTTCATTTTGTCCATTATCATATCTATTTGGCTACAGGAAATAACATTTTGATTTCAAACAGTACTAAGATGACAAAAACAATACAACAGAGTAAAAACAAGTAAAAGAAATCAAAGTGAGAAATAAGAGTAAAATGAAGTCTGGGGAATAATATTAGTATTTATACAAGAAGGCCATGCATAATTGTTCAATTTGGACACAAATGTTGCTTTAACCTAACTAGCAGCAAGAAGGAGAGAGAACCAGTTCCACCTGTTTACTATGTCCAAAAAATTAAATCCTAGCATTTGCTCATGAAAACAACTTTTAGTTCTTATAAGTGAGACAGTATGGTACACAGGAAAAACCATCCTCCCCAATACGGTGACTTTCAGTCACTCCAAAAGCAAGTTCCATGCAGCTCTGCTACACGAAGTGTTTGTTAAACACCTAGTGTTTGTTAAATAAAATAAAGCGCCTATAAACCCAGCCACAAGCCAGAGAAATACAGGCTAACGTGGTCTCTTCTTGTCCCTTTGGATCTTGGCATAAAATTTAGGGATACGCAGCAATACAACAACACAAGAAAATTCATCATCCTCTACAAGTGCTTACATGCTGAAACCAGGGGTTTCTTCCCAAGGACACAGAGCAGATTCTTTCAAAGGCACCTGGGTCTCCTTTACACTAGGGAATGTACAAAACCAGCTTATCAAGGCTTATATTTAGGACTTTTCATTCAGAGATAATGCACTAATATCATCAAGGTTAATTGGTCAGGCAGGCAGACATGGAAATACAGACACTTTAGGTATACTCATTACTATTAAAATTATATTCTACCCAAACTAATATTAAAAGGTTTTACTGTGCTAAAATCATCTTACTTTAGAAATGAAGTTAGTTGGCAGACCAAAACAGACCTGATCATCTACTCATATGAGTCTGGGGAATCTCAAGTGAGCTTCGCCTGATGACTGCATGAAGAGAAATGGCATAATGTGAACCATTCTAATCCTATTATACAGTCAATGAGTCAATTAACTTGGGGGTTTTTTCCTTATTATTCACTTCCTATCCATGGAACATATAGGGGCCGATACATATCTTTCAATGTTGCTATGATAGTGCCTTTTAATACACTGTATCAGGGGAAAAAAGTCTAAATATTACCTTCTGTAGAAGCTGCATCAATCATTACTCTTTGCATGAGTACTGGTTCCAATCCAAAGTCGAAAACTATGGTTTGGCGAAAAGTTCCAAATATTTCTGTGTTAAATGCTATCCCGACTTTATACACGTAATGATCTAATCCATTTTGGGCCATCTTTCCTCCTATCCATTCTTGACAGTTTTCTGGGACTTCTTGTGATACCTGGGTAGTACTATCTCCGGCAGATATTGCAATGATACTAAAATGAGGACGATGAGCATCATAAAGCAATGCTACACGATACAGCATTCTTGCAGGCTACAAGGAAGTTAAAATAATTCATTGAGTACAAGGGGGTGAAAATCCAATTGTAATTGGGCTCTTTAATGAAAATATTTCCATAAGGGACTTTTACTTTCCCATGCTTCTAAGATACTATGTTAAAAATACAAATTGTGCTCATAAGCCATTTAAGAAAAAAATCAGAATAGTTAAAAAAAAGTTGTTAAAATGACATACTTACGATGTCAATTTTACCTTAATAAAGCTGAAATTTTTAGAAGTGATATATTTATGCTATGTCACTAGCTCCCCGGCTCTTTCTGTGATATGTTCACCTTTCACTGTGGCAAAGGCTATCTATCACCTTGTACGACCATGACCTCCAACTTTCCACAAATACCCTTGGCCTAAAAAAGTTTTATCTAGCCTCAAGTAGGGAGTCTTCACAGGTGGGCAGTTACCCCTGAAAGTACTGGATTGGGTTCAAGGCCAAAGCTAAAGTGCCCAGATTTTTCATCCCAAGATGCAGATGGTACAGTGGAAGGAACACCACCAAAAAAAGTACATAAAACTTTTCCACTGTGTATATTCACAGAAATTTTTACTTTGTTTCATTCTTAAACTTTGAATGTTTTAACTCAAGATGGAAAGTATTGCCAAATGACTTATATTAAAACCCCATTATTACAGAATTTATGATTTCATCAAATCAAATAGAAAAGCAAGGTGTCACTGTTTAAAAATCTTAGCACTGCCAGATTAAACAATTCAATTTTTAAATAGTTAATTAAAAGCCATGAACCCCATCCTGCGTTTCAAATTTGGAAGACAACATGCCAAAGACCTCTTCACCAAATAAATAAATAAGCAAGCAAGCACCTAAACATCTACAAAAATTTTATCTCAAAATCTTAAAAAAAAATTATACCTTTAATGATCAAAATACAGAAATACACTTTAGCACAATGTAGAAAATCTACATTAAAATATACTTAGATTAAAACATTCTCAATACTCTTTTAACACAGAGATTTAAAGGTAAAAAAAAGCTTTAAGAAAACTGGAAAAAATTCACATTCTTTAAGTAGCACAAAATTCATACCTTACAGGTGAGAGCAAAGGTCCACGTCTGGTGAGACTTCTTGGTGTTGACAGTGACCGTCAGATCAGGTACGTGCTCCACCTTTACTCCTTCCACACATTCGCTGAGCTACAAACAGAGCGCAACCAACGTCACACTGTTGTCCCTAAAAGCACACACAAAACTTCTGGCACGGTAAATACATGTCAACAGTAAGATGTAACGAAACTGCTTACAAAGCAATGTATGTTATACATTAATTTTTAGTTATTTATATAAGAACAAAATATAATAAAGATAAGAGACATTAAGAAATTAAACAATAAAAAATGGCAAGAAAACCTCCCTGAATGAAAATAAATTAATATAATTCCTGCAAATCTCCAAAGAAATGGCTTAATTCTATTCTTTATTTAGCAAATGTCTCTACTTTAGCTATTAAAAGCACTTTATATCAAGAATCAAGTTCTCTCTATATATAGAAAATAATGAAATAACCAAAATATAGCACAAAATAAAGTCAAGATTCAAACAAGGTCATTATTGAAAACAAACAAACAAAAAATGCAGTTTATTTTCCTCACCACTTTCTCAGGAGATAATGAATTCATCCACTTTTCTATCAAGGTTTCCATGTAACTGCCTGAGAACTGTTTACTCTCACTTTGCTGCTTCAGTCTCATCAGCCGGGCAGCGTATCTCCCCCGCCACTCCGCGAGCTCCCCCGGGGAGTGTGCCGCAGTGCACTGCGCGCCGTACCTGCAGACCCCTTGCTCTACGAATCTGAGTAGGACAGGAAAGACTGTTTCATCACATACTTTGTTGGACCATTTAAAAGATAAACTTTCAGCATTTGCCCTCCAACTCTTCAATAACAAAACTCAATCTCCTGAAAGGCCATATTTATCACACTGTCTTGCACAGAGGAGAAAGAAGAGGTTTAAAGAACATTTACAATATTTCATCAAAACAGCAACTCCCCATATTCACTGACCTTCTTTTTTGGAATAAGGGGGTGCTAAAGCAGAGCATAATCATAACCACCCCCACACTCAAAAACCACCACTGAACTGGTAGCTTCCTTTGTGATATAACAACTCTATTAGATGATTCCTCTTAGAGCAGAGTTTTTTACAGCAACACTGACATCAAGTGGATCGGTTCATCAAACACAGGTATACCCTACTTCCCAAACGATACGACCTAAAGAAAATTTTCCACAAAGAGGTTCATTCTGAAGAAACTTTAATACATCATTACATTATTGATTTTAACACTTCTACTTTTCACCTTTACTCTTTTCTATATTACTATTACCTATATTTCATTGAAAATATTAGACTATCTTAATTTGCTTAAAGTTTTAAATAAATCAAGAATAAAAGTTTTATATTAGAATCACAGCTCAATATATTTAATTTTTCAATAGATAAATTCAAAACTGTTCATTTTAAAGGTGACAGAGTCAATGGTCTCTCAGTGTTTGTGACTCAGAAAATTCAAAGACAATTCAGTAGTCAAAACAGATAAAAATGCAAGACTCTGATCATTAATTTTTTTAAGTTTTAAATACCCTACAAAATTATGGGTCCAGCCAACTTTTAAACAATTAAAGCATAAAGTAAGAAAGCATCTTATGATTTAAAAATGAAAATTAAACTATAACTAGTAAAACGGAGATAAGAATGATATTACACCATATATAATTTTTCAACTGGTATAATATGGATAGTAAGAAATACAAAATGAACCACAGCACAACTTAAAGTAACAAATGGCTCACTCTATTGGAGAATGTGAGTGTGAATGAAGTTCTTCTTGCTGATACACAAAGCACTTGAGCTTAAATTATACTATTTATTAAGTTCTCTTATGTTTCATAAAACCTATTTAAAATCATCTGTGTTTCTCTTAAGTACGTCTTACGAGCCAAATATTTCTTTGTCTTTCTGTTTTGTTTTAGATTATTCTCCTAAAAATTAAAGGTTGGATATTCTCATTTAGACTATAAATTTTCTTATATTTCCTTTGCATAACCAGATTATGGTCTACCTCTCCTACAACAGGATGCTTCCAGGATTTTCAGAATTCACTACTTAGTTTATTTCTACTATAAAATCAAATCTAGTGTCTTATTCAATCATCAAAACTACATATTGAATTTCCCTTATTATCAAAAGCAATCTAGAATAATGAAATTTTATATTTAAAATCCCACTAGTTGCTAGCTCATACAAAAAGAACTGAAGAGTTCACCTTTCTGAATGTGATTATTTCTACCTTAATACATAATTATTAAGTTCTGAAAGGTTAGTCCTTCAAATACAAATTAATCAATAAGAGTACATGAATAAGAGATTTTTAGAAAAGTTATTAAAATAATTTAACATTTCTTCATCAGCTTTTTTCTACTTCAGTTTATATAATTTCAATTACCATAAATTAGGTAAATTTCACATAAGCAGGAGACTAGCAATTAAATTCATCACATTAATCCAACTGGTATTATAAGAGACTTCCAAACAAAGTCTTAACAATCTCCATTTATATCCCTGTTTTTGTAATTAAAAGAAGGCTCATCAATATGGCTTTGACTTTTATGATTTAATGATAATGACCATTTTTTATGGCTTCTCTTTCAAATTGAAAATAAACCATTTTACTCAATTATACTTCTTCCTTCACATATTATCTTCTTTAAAAAAGTGAAGGAAAATTAACTATCCTTTGAATAAAGACATGTCATGGGTTTAAAAAAAATTTCACATTACCTTTTACACAAAGTATATTCCTCGCTGCTTGTGATTCCCCTAGGTGGTGGGCGGAAATGCCAACCATTACAAGATCCTAGAGAGTAATCAGGATATAGTCTTATCATTTGAGGCTTGCTAATAATTCTGATATTTTAATGTGTAAGAAATTCTATAAACCCTCCACACACATCATCCCAGATGATGTAAAAAGAATATGATATATGTGCCCCTACCAAAAAAAGTAATTGACCAATCAAGTGAGTTAAATTAACCATATGAAACGTAAAAATCACTGAAGAAGCGGTTACCAAGCAGCTAAATCAAATCTATGACCCCGACTCTATCCTAGCAACTGGTGGGCTTATTTCCAGTGCAGTCTCTTTTCTGACAACTAAAGGGAGGGCTGGAGGAGTGGGGGGAACATTGGCATGCTTGTCATTTCTTAAGTATGAGACGTGTCTCTATTAGCAATACCTCAGGAATGAGAAAAGTATGTAACTTGGAAGGAAATTTTGTGGAATAAATTCCAATACTGCATATTGAGTGAGAAGAAGCCCCACATTACTACCCTTGTTCCTTAGGATTTGTCTGACACATACATGTCATTGTTTAAAGTAATCATTTTTTACAACTGAAATAAAATTCAAAAAGTTAAATTCTGAGGTAGGAGCTAAAAAATAACATTTGTTTACTTTTGAATACAATGAGTTTTGATTTGTTTAGATAAAAGATTCCAAATAAGCCAAGGAAAATGAGGCTTAAGAGAAAAAAGACTAGATTGAGTTACACAGGCTGAACAGTGGCAAGTTTTCAAGGACCTTAAGCCTATTTTCTGTTCCCTAACAAGTCATTGTGCCTCCCTGCCCCCACCAAAAAATAAAGATATTCAGCCAGGTTGAATTTAAAGCAGTATTTCATCCCTTAGTAGCTATGTGATTAGGAAAATCACTGAACATTAACAAATATAGTTTTACCACCTCTCAAAAGGATGGAGAAGGGCTCTAAGAAGCCAGTACACATTTCTGTGAAAGCCACTAAGCGGTACACAGCATCTAAGAAGCATTCAGTGAACAGTGGTCTCTCTTCACTATCACCCTCTAGCAAGAGAAGATTATAAGGGAGGCAGAACAACGCAGTTTACAGATCAGAATTCCCAAAAAGTAGTAACTGTACTAGCCTGAGATAAAAAGAGAAGAGAAAAGCCCCGGCCCCCCTCCTAAGGATTGCTAAGAATGAATTTTTAATTTAGAACTACACGGGGGCAAGAGAATGGAACAGACATCCTCTCCAGTTAACTCCTACCACCATTACTCCATCATTCTAAAAAGGGGGCCAGTGGGGAAAAATTGCTTTCATCCACATCAATTTTTTAAAGTTAATTTTTTTTATTTTTATATCCTCTCATATACCTCCATTTACAAGTACTGTAACTCAGTAATTTTCTCCCAGTAATCAACAACAAAGCAATGCCCAGAATCACAGCTGCCAGAAGTTACAGAGTTTGCTACTTACCATCTTCTAAGTCTTCTATGTGATATCCAGAGAGGATGTTACTAGTTGCTGTCTGCAATTTTTCAAATGAAAGATATTTTTATAATAAGAAACATCCAGTTGTATGTTGAATTAAACTTGGACATTTTCAGTATTTTTTAAAGCTTGAGTTTGAATACTTAAAGTTTTAACATTAATATTTCAAATATTTTTTGCTCTTTGCTCTATGTTTAACTATATTTAAACACAGAAAAGAAGTACTTGTATGGCCCTCATTAAGGAAACTGATAGAGCTTTCCTACATCAAAATTATCTGCTAGCAAAAGAACTGACGTCTCAGTCCCCGGTCCTAAACCCCATGGAGCAGCGCCTTCCATGCACACACTCATTTCACTCTCCTCTTCCTAACACCCAGATAATGGTCAGCTAGCAAGGTACCTGTTCTGTATCAAGTGACGCACCCCCACCTGAGGGCCTGGGAGCACAGCCTGCCAAGTCCCCCTCACTCGGGGATGAGCCCTTCTCCCACAAGTGAAACCAGGGTGGGGACCCACTCCTCTGACTTCGTTTTCTTGACTCCCTTGGCGCAGACAAATCCCCAATCTGTCCCTTGGGCCCTAACTTTACTCTAAGCTCCACACCCATGACTGCAACTGAGTGCCAGTCATACCACTTTTATTAACTATTCTACAGCATTTTCCGTGCCAGATCACTGTCAGCCACGCACAGACCCAGTGTCAATAGCCTATGACTGCCCCCTTACCTAATGCCCCTCACAGAGGATCTGGCACATACTGGGTACTCAGTAAATGAAGGATGAATGGCTGGATGCACTTTGAATACAGTATGTCCAAAACAAAATTCACCAACTTTACTGCAAATATCCTCTTTCACTGCTCCTTATCTCAAGTTAGTAGATTCATCTTCCCCAAAGAGAGCAAGGCTGAATTATAAAAGCCATCTTGAACTCTTCCTCTTCTGTGCTACTCTGAGTATTCTCCAAATTCTGCCCAACCAGGAGCAGAATCTCTCTTTTCCTCTCTACTCCCAGTACCACTGTCCTAGGTAAGGCGCTCAGTACTACTTGTCTCATCTATCCTCACACCAACTGACTGCCACCCTGCACCAACCTCTGACAGTCTTCACTTAGTCAACCCCGTCCTTTAACCTCAGTTCCCACACTCCCATCTTCCTGGTTTCCTCACAAAGTGTCAACCTCTCCTTTCCCTACCTGTACTTCCGTTACACCACTACTAACCCAGGCTGCCCTGTGGGTATACTAGTTATGTGCATTTTGGACTGGCCCACAGATTGTTTTTCATGAGTATCTCAGCTTTCCAAAACCTACAGAACCGTGAACAGCACAGATGCACAGTAAATGCTGAACTGAATGAGAAGGAGGAAATGGTATCCCAAGGTGAAATTTGAAACATCTTGTACCACAGAAAGAATATCATAAATTCTAATTGGGTGTAACTAACACAATAGTATCACTATAATTCATATGTTGTTGATTAAATTGGACTTTTTAGGTTGGGCTGGAACTAAATCACTATAATAACTCTATTGGAAAATGCCTTCTTATTCCCAAACTACTTCCTAATAAGTTTTTTTGTAAAATGAGGACTATATATAAGAATATGTAAGCTAACAAATCAATTTTAATTGTTCACATTACAAGGATTCTATGCTTACAAAAAAAGATATATAAGATCTCTTTAAATTGTACAAGCAAGCTCTACTTGCCATAGTCCCACACTAGCCCTTAAAAATTATTCCATCTACACAGAATATAACATAAAAGCTAAAACTTGACTTCAAGTATGAATTTAAAGTATCCCTTCTAAAGAATTTATCAAAATGAATTTATCAAATATACAAAAGATGGGAATAAAATGGTCATAAAATGAAGGCTCCAGTACTTAAAAGTGTAAGAAGGGAAAGCACGTGGTGTGTTCCCAGCATCAGCATCTGTGGCAATCTCCTCCCTTCCAGTAAAGTAAGCCTTGCTCCTAGCTGATGCCCAAAGATTTTCCAAAGTTGAATACACAACACTTACTAGCAAGACTGAGTTAAACTCTTTCCAGAGAGATCCAATGAAATAGTCTTACCTCTGTTTCTGTGAGAAGTGTTTTTAGTCTTGTTAAATCTTTTGTTACCATCCCATTCTGAAAGGGTAAATGAAAAAGGAAAAAACCAATTAGTATATTAGTTCTTCACTGCGGAGACTTAATTCCTCAGCTGTTTCTAAGGTTTATCTGTAAAGCACAACACTGCCCTGACCCCATCCCCGCTGCACTAATGGTGATGGCAAAGCTAGCCGTCCACAAGGAGGTTAAAAAGGTTAATTTAACAGGACAAAATATACAGTTTGCCATAAGACACTGTATTCATCCTCCACAAGATGACGAAACAAACCAACAACAACAACAAAAAAACACTGTTAAACCAATTATACAATTCACTGCCCAGGAATTTCTTAGAAAATAACTAAATTACCCCCCGGGGTGGGTCACTGCATTACATTTAGCAGTATACCAAGTATTTTCCTAATTCCTTTTCTTTAACCAAATATATCTATTCGTATTGAAAACACAACTTCACACCAGATTTTCACAATTTATATCAATTCAAAAGAACAAGGGAATAAAATAAAGTAGGGAATTCATGATGTACAGCAAAGCATACATGTACTTTCTGGCTCTCACTGTTTGTCATTATGATTCCTAAAAAACGCCAGAGAATTTTCTAACAGTTTCCAACTGTTGAGAAGAGTTACACTATCTCTTGTCTTCCAATTTCTATAATTGCCAACTCTTAAGTTCCAAAAGGTAGTCTTCCAATTAACTCAAACAAAAACTCTAAAAAATTAAAAGCTACATAAAAGAATTAATCCCAAAGTCTGAATAGAACTCAACAGCTCCATCAGAGTGGTCATGAATATCAACTTATACACATCCCATCTTCAGAAACAAAAATAATTACTTAGTTTTGATAAATGTAAACATTTTAGGAAACAAATGGCTGAATATGAGAACCCTATAAAGTCATATATCCACAGGAAATTTTTAAAACATAGGCCTG
Organism: Tonatia bakeri; assembly: GCA_004024845.1. Classification (NCBI taxonomy): domain Eukaryota; kingdom Metazoa; phylum Chordata; class Mammalia; order Chiroptera; family Phyllostomidae; genus Tonatia; species Tonatia bakeri. Next base: position 21,311 of record PVIA01000095.1, read on the forward strand.
GAGGGGGAGCAAAGGGAAGGAAATGGGGGACATCTGTAATCATGACAATTAAATACATAAATAGACAGATAAATAAAAAATATTTAAAACATAAACAGAACCAAAAATATTTCCAGGTTCTGTTAAATTATATCTTTAAAGAAAATCAGCCCTGGCTGATGTAACTCAGTGGATTGAGCCTGTGAACCAAAGGGTTGCCAGTTCAATTCCTAGTCAGGGCACATGCCTGGGATGGGGGCCAGGTCCCCAGTAGGAAGCGTGTAAGAGACAACCACACATTGAAGTTTCTGTCCCTCTTTCTCCCTCCCCTCCCCTCTCTCTATAAATAAATAGAGAGAAAATTATTTAGGGGTGGGTGGAGGAGGGAGAAGGCATAAGGGGAATAAATGGTAATGGAAAAAGTACAATAAAAAATAAACTACTTAAAAATTTTTATTTAGCTATCCTATAGCTAAATAAACCTTTCAAAGTTTTTTAAAGTACTTGCAGTTCTTTTCTTTTTTAATTCTTACCCCGAGAAGATGTTTTTTATTACTTTTAGAGAGAGAGGAAAGGCAGGGAGAGAGAGAGAGAAACATTAATTGGTTATCTCCTGTACACACTCTGACTGGGGATCAGACACACAACCTAGGTGTGTGCCCTGACTGGGAATTGAACTAACAGCCTTTCAATGTATGGGATGACACTCCAACCAACTGACCTACCCAGCCAGAGCACCCTTGAAATTCTTTTGTGTGTGGGGGGGGGGGGGGGGGGGTGTATCTCAAACTATATGAATCCACCGATTAAACATCAGTTTGTTTAAGAGAAAAGAGTATCTCAATGAAAGTACTGATGAACTTCCATTTTTGGAAGGAGAAAATAAGGAAAAATGCACACAAATTTTTTTCCCCCACAATATTCCTAAGGAGTCAAATAAATGAATCTGTTTTCAGATATTCGAAATGAGAATTCATCACCCTATGATCCCAGTCACAGATGACTGGGATATAAAACTGAGACCAGCACCCTGGCTGGTGTGGCTCAGCAGGCTGAGCACTGGCCTGCAAACCGAAAGGCTGCGGCTCCAGTACCGACACGGGCCGGGCCACAAGCCTGATCCCCACTGAGAGAGGTGAGAGACAACAAGTCAATGTCTCCCTCACGCACGGATGTTTCTCTCCCTCTCTCTCCCTTCCCCTCTCTTTAAGAGTAAATAAATAAAGTCTTAAAAAAAAAACTGAAAGCAACAAATGAACAAAAAAACAAACAAAAGCTCACAGACACAAACAGTATGAAGGTTACCAGAGGGAAAGGGGTGGATGGGGCAGTAAAGGAGAAAGGGATCAAATATATGGTAACAGAAGGAGATTTAACTTTGTTTGGTAAATACACAATGCAATATACTGATGATGTACCATAGAATTACACACTTGAAGCCTATATAATTTTATTCACTATTATCATTCCCACAAATTTAATTTGTAAAAAAAGCACCAAAAAGAAATTGGAGCTCATCAACGTACCAGGGACTCTCCTGTCAATGACTTGGCAAGAATGTTGGATACGAGCTGGAGCTTCCCTTTCAGCTGCATGCAGCAAAGCACTGTCTGAAAGGCACCACCACCCTGGGCCAGGCCCTCTCCCAGCACTGTCAGAAAAGAACAGCCATCGTTAATCATGTGACATTTGGTACACATTTTTCTTGATTTTAATATTGGCACACTCTCACAAGCATGACTTCCTACACATACGCTAAAAGAAAAAAATCAAGTACTAGAGGGAAGCAGTGGTGTTTCAGCTCTGTCCAAGGCATGCACAAAGGCAGGAAAGAAAAAAAAGACGTGGGACAATCCACATCTCTAATCCACCAGAGCCACTTTGGATCTCACCAAAATCACAGGAAGAATTAATCTGAAAGCTCTCAAACCTATGATTTCTAGGTACAAAGACTGCTTTTAAACTGCAGATATATATTCAATGAAGAAAGTTCTCACATTTTTGACAGTGACACAAGGGACCCAGTGTCATTTAAATGGTTAAGAATAGAAGCTGCAAATCTCAACATTTAATATTCCTGAGCAGTAAAGAATTAGCCTTTATCAAAACCAGAAAGATTAAGAACCCAAGTGCCAAATAGCCATTGAAAATACTACCCAGCCCTGGCCAGTGTACTCAGTTGGTTGGGTGTCATCCCAAGAACACAGGATCGCAGGTTCAATTCTGAGCCAGGGCACAGGCCTGGGCTGTGGCCCGATCCCACATCAGAGCATGCAAGAGGCAACAGGCTGATGTCTGACTGATCTCACTCATCGATGTTTGTTTGATTTCTCTCACACACCGTTGTTTCTCTCCCTTTCTCCTTCCCTTCCCCTCCCTCTAAAAAAAATAAAATATTTTTTTAAAAAGGAAAGAAAATATTACCCAATTGTTTACAAGTGTTGACAGGTTTATTTCTTTACAATCACAAGGAGCACATATTTCTAACAATACAGAATATATTCATTTATACACCATGTCATTTGAGATCATTTCTCATAGCAACTGCCAATGATTCAACTATTCCCAGTCTCTTTTCAGTAACTGGGATATTAAGGCACTGTAGTTGTCAAGAGCTAAAGAATGTTTAAGGGAAACAAAAAAATCTAAGAATATTTCAACCTCAGGTAATTATGTCATTTTTAAAAAGTATTAAATTATATCATATTTTACAAACATCTTTCATAGGGCTTTGGTTTTATACAAGGAATTTGCCAAATCTTATTTTGCAAAAGTTCTCCCATTATACTGATGTTTGACTGTCTCAGTATTTGTCAACATTATATTTCCCACTTCTCTCTCTTTTTTAGACAAGAAGCAGTATTAACGTAATTTCTTCCAAGTGTTGCCTTTAAATATTGAATACAATTCAATTTATGTCATCGAGAATCCCACATAAAGAACTATGGCAAAGAAATAGTCAACAGTTATAAAAACCTCTCCTATTACTGCATCATATAATGAAATTAAATTGCAATGTTTCCAATCTTGTCTCTTATTATCTTTAATTTCTTGAATAAGCTGGAAGAAAACAAAGTGTGGCATAGTGTATTATTAAACTTGCCTCAGCTGTAATGATTGAACTTGCCAAAAGAGATATTAAAAATATTATCAATCCTGAGCAATTATAAACATGCTACAATTCCCTGCAAATAAATTATCTTCCCACCATCAGTGAAACTCTGTGAGCACACACCTGTCCCCAAACTGAACTGACCCTTCATGTCCACGGGAAATCACAAGGGAGGAAATCTGAACAGCTTGGCGATGTTGCTGCATTCATGTCTCTGCCCCTTATCACTCTTAAGTTTCTGTGATATTCTTTAACACTTGAAATACACGTATTGGGAATAGTTTGGGCCAGAAACTGAGTAATATCCGTTTAGCTATTTGAACAATAATAGCCTGTTAGTGGTTGATAGTCTCTGGCTACCAAAAGGAGATTAACAACTAAAATGTAATTGCCCTTGCTTGTAAAGAACTACCTGCAATAAGAAAGGTAATTTAAATCAAGCTTGAAGCAGTAAATGTTGAGTATTATTCTGTATTTTTCCAGAAACATGACCATATTAGGTTATTTCTTTTATCAAGTCCTTATTTATTTCTATAATCTTTTATTGAAGAGCTTAGCCCAATCAAAGTATTTTTCCCAAAATTTTCAATAGAAAAATTTTAATGACCATAAAAACTAAATCCTTTAGTCATCAATAAAGTGAAATCATTCACCACTTGGATATAATTAAACTCTCTGAACCAACACTTCAGAAAGAGAATCAAAAATTAAAACAGATTACTTTTATGAATATATAAATTTATAATTTATAAATAAATTCCTTTCCTAAATATCAGCCATTTAATTTTTGGCAATAAACTTATTTTCCAAAAATATATTTTGGGGTTGGAGAAGTAGTATATAAGCAGACTCCAAATAGTGGAAGGTCTAAGTCTCCATATTAACCAAAGATTAAAATGTTCATTTCTTGTACATATAAAGAAGTAAAACATAAACCAGAGTTAAGAACACTGTGGCAAATCTCCCACCCACTTCTATTTGGCAAAATCAGGGTTCTTCCCCAACATTCTTCTCTTTTGCCTCCAAATGTTTCCCTTGCCCCGCTTTCCTTCCAGTTGCAACAAACAAATACTTTTGGACATGTGGGCTGCAGCTGTTGTGGCATATTATGCCCTTCCTACCAAGGTCTTTTATAGATAAAATGTTGCCTTTATGAAATGCTTTTGGAAAACAAAAAGCCTAACATTGTTCAATGTTATCTAGACCTAGACCCTTCTGAATATTTCAGCTTCAAATACTCTAATGTGCTGCTGCTCCTTTTTTTTTAATCCCTGTTACCTTGCTCCTTTCAATATTTGGTCCTTAACTGGATCACAAAAATCTTCATGATCTCCTTGGGTTTGCAATGAGCTTTAAAGTTAAGCTCTTACTGCATATTTTTAGAAGTGCTCTTCCCTTCAATTATAGTTCATTGTAAAGAGGTTTGTACTTGAAGGAAGCTTCTCAATTACTTTCATACTTCAGAAACATAGGTCATTTCTCCCGGTTTATTTTCAGTGTTCGAGTTTAAACTTTAGAACTAATTCAATGTCCCTCAACTTCCTCCTTACTATACAAATATAAAATAATTATACACAGTAAAAAGCCGACAACACAGCTAAGCATAAAAACAAACCTGGAACCCAGTTCCCAGAACATCACAAAAGGTTTTTATTTTATCATCTATATGCTTGAATAAACTTTTTATCTGAAGTATTGTTAAAATATTTGCAAAAGTAGTCTGTTGTACACTGTGTGTGCATGAGAGAATCTGCTGTTTGCAGAGCCAACTTCCTCTTTAGAAAGAATCCTAACTTCCGAGACGCATTTGCTATACAATTACAGCAAAGTTAACCTCCATTAACTGTTCAATAACTGGATTAAGCAGTTAATTTTGTTTTCCTATTTAAAACAAAATCAATTTAACTGTATTTTTTTTATCTTAAAACTCTTCCACTATCATCATTTCCATGTCAGAGGGTCAACATCTTGCCATCTCTATTGTAAGCACTCAAAGGAAATCCTTGTTGTGGAAAAACCGTGACTGTTTTCAAATCCTCTGCTAAGGCACTCCTGTACTTCATTGTTTACATGGTTAATTTGCTTACTGTGAAAAACTCTGACATTTTGCTACTCTTGCGACTATCTTCTTTGTCTTACACTGAGCCGCACCCTGGCTGGTGTGGCTCAGTGGATTGAGCACCAGCCTGTAAATCAAAAGGCTGCTGGTTCAATTCCCAGGTAGGGAAAATGCCTAAATTGAAGGCCAGGTCCCCAGTAGAGAGTGTACAAGAGGCAATCATGTATGTCACACACTGATATTTCTCACCCTCCTTTCCCCTCTCATAAATAAAATCTTTTAAAAAAAGACTGAGCTGCAATTTCAGGTGTTCACACTAATCTTAATTCAGATCCCCTTGTGAAGCAAGGTACCACTGACGTTAAATCCTCTCCTTCTGTATAAATATAATGTTAATGAAAAATTGATATTAACAAATATTTATTCCATGAATTAACAACAAAAAATACATTTTAAAATAACATTCATGACTACAGCTAACACCCTGAATAAACAGAAAATATCTAAAAGAGATCATCATACAGCCGTGATGAGACTCTTGCAATTGAGTTCACATAAGTTCAAAGACTACCGCTTACTTAAATGTCTACTGACAAAAAAATTTAAAAAATTTCAGAGAATTACAGTCCTCAACCTAAATATTAAATAAACACTCACTCCCTAATTTGTATTGTCCCAAAATTAGTACTCTATAATTTAACTTTGTATTCCTGTCAACTTAAACATTTAAAACACTTGACAGGAATTATGAGGGAATGAAGAGTGAAAGTCAAGATCCCACTCCACAAAGCCTGCAGTATCTGTTAAAAAACAAAATGTGATACAGCCATACCATGGAATATTATTCAGTCATAAAAAGGAATGAATTATGGATACACACAACCTTGCATGTGTCTCAAATATATGGTGAGGGGAAAAAAGCCATCTTCAAAGGTTATATACAGTATAATTCTATTACACAATATTTTCAAAATGACAAAATTATAAAGCTGAAGAACAGATTAACACTGGCCAGGGACTGCGCATGGGGGAGAGGGAAAGTGGTGAGTGACTATCTAGGGTAGCAATAGCACAAGGGAGATCTTTGTGGAAATGGAACTATTCTGTATCTTGCCTGTACTGGTGGTTACATGAATCTAAACATGATCAAATTTCCAGGTTTTGATAGTATACTATAGTTAAGAAAGATGTAACCAGCAGGGGAAAGGTACATGGGACTTCTCTGTATAATCTTTACAACTTCCTGTGAATCTATAATTATTTCAAAATGAGAAGCTTTCAAAAATTCCTATTGGAGAAATAAAGCTTGTACACATGAATTTTTTTAAATAATTAATGCAAAACTGGATCTAAAGAAGAGCAATTTTAACACGTTATTAGAATGCATTCCTAGTATAAAAGTCTGGTGAATAGGAAAAGAAGTAAATAGACTAGGGGCTTAAAGACCCAAATTCCTGTCCCCACTCCACTAGTGATTATTATTTAAGTGGTCCTGAGCCTCAGTTTTTTCATTTCTAGAATATCCTTTTTCCTTTGTTTCCAAGCCTAGTATGTTGAACAGAATAATGTCTGCAAAACCCTAAAGAATACACAGGCAAGAGTTAGTATAAAGAGAAGGAGCATGGCCTTTCAGAAAGACCTCACTTCAAAACTACACTTCCACTCTGGACTGGCTGTGTACTCTTAAGCAAATTATTTAAGCTCACAAAGCCTGTTCCTCATCTGTAAAACAGAAATGATATTACAATGTGGTTAAATAAAATAACGTATTTCAGCCCTGGCTGGTGTGGCTCAGTGGACTGAGCGTGCTAGCCTGCAAACCAAAGGGTCACCGGTCAACTCCCAGTCAGGGCACATGCCTGGGTTGTGCCAGGTCCCCAGTAGGGGGCACGTGTGAGGCACCACACATTGATGTTTCTCTCCCACTCTTTCTCCCTCCCTTTCCTTCTCTCTAAGAATAAATAAAATATTTTTTAAATAAAAAATAAATTAAATAATGTATTTCAGAGAGCCTGACCCAGAGATAATTCTGAATAAACAGTGTTAACCATTCTTAACTAACTAAAACAAAAAATTACCACTAAAGTCAAACTCTTCCAAGAAGAAGGGTGGGTAAATATGCCACTTTTTCCCCCAAGGAGAATGTAGACGGTTCAATCAATCACATATTGGTTCACCTTTTTGTTAATATGGTCAGCATCTATTGAATGCAGAGCAAATACCACTACAATAAATGTCAACAGATGTCCCACACTCATTATCTGTAACGGTGATTTCCTATATTAATAACACTCTCAGTTAGGGTTTAAAAATCTTGCAGTCTTATGAAAACTATTCATTACATTTATGATGACTGAGTTTGCCCTACTACTGCATGTAGTACAACACTCTTTTAGTTGCTAAGATTTTCTTTTGATTTCACTTTCTGCATTTACTTCATTCCACTTTGTTACTATAAAAAGTCTAAGTTTCCTACATAAGGAACATGTGAAGGGCCAAAGAAGAATCAGTTTCATTAAAGGTTTCCTGTTACGCCCAATACAACTCATGTTCAGATAATAAAAACAGACGTGACCACCTCACTATCCAGTGGTCACCAGTTTGGCAACCTTCACTATCCAGAACACAAGGAACGGAGCTGAATTCCATGAAATTAAAGCCTATGTAGTTTATTTTCAAGATGCCCTTGAGTCTTCAACTCAGAGCCTATTTACTCTTATGGAAGTAGAATTTCAACTTTAAAATTTTATGACTCTGATCAGTTTCTGGTTTAACAATCAACCATAAAAAAACACTGTGGGAACAACCAGGAAAATCTGATTATGCAATGGGTTTTAGATAATATTAGGCAACTACTATCCATTTATTAGGTTAATAATAATACGATTGTGCAGGTATGGCCTTATTTTTTAGAGATGTACACTAAAGTATCTAGGGGATAGATACTTTATCCCCTAATTTTTATAAAGATGTACACTAAAATATCATGATATCTGTAATTATATTTAAATAGTTCTGAAAAACTAAATGAAGTAAATATGGGAAAATGTTACAATTTAAGTTTTGAGAATATGAATATTTATTACATTATTTCCTCTGCTTTCCTGTATATTTTAAATTTTTCATAATAAAAAATTTTTTCCTTTAAATTCCATGACAAGGATTACCTGATCTCCTAATCCTGCCTGAGAGAGTGAAATCAGGTCGAAGCAGCAAAAGGAAGAAGAGGCGGGCAGTTACAATGAGGCATGCTGAGAGCTGCAAGGAATGCAAACTGAGAGCCTGACAGGGAACAGACATCAAGACAATACTGTACATAAAATGCAAAAGTGAGGTCTAGAGACATTAACATAGCAGCTATTCCACAGCTATCTGGCATTACAAAGCAGTATAATAATTAACAGAGGTCAAGATTTTTGTCTTGCTTTTTATTACTGACTGACTGCATAACCATGGTACGTAATCTTACATAAAAATAAGATCACCAAAAGCTGAAAGAAAAAAAAAACATATAAAAGCAGAATTCTACAATTAGTAACATATACATATAAACCTGGCCAATATTTCCAAATGTCTATTCCAAATGAAAAACTTCATAAACACTGCTTTTGCATTTAAATAAGCATTTTTCATTTTCTTATCACTTAAATGGTAACAAGGAATGGACAGAATTTCATTAATAAACTCCTCCTTTATCAGAAGCTAATCAATTTTCTACTTTTACACACAGTACTGCATGAACACTTCTCTGCATACAACTTTTTCCTTCTTTTAGATTATTTACTTGGGATAGTACCTCAGAAATAAGATTACTGGGTCAAAGAATGTAAACATATTAACAAATTGCATTTCGCTTCATACTCCACCAGCACCGCAAGAGCACAGCCATCTCACCACAACTTTACCTTAGACATTGGCTCAGCTTTCTTCCCAACATTACAGAGGGGTAACTGGTGTAAAAAAAAGCAACCCCCCCCCAAACTTACATATAGCTAGTGTGTACAGTTTGGTGAGTTTGGACATATGTATATACTCATGGTACTATCAACACAACCCAGGATTGGATATATAAATATATCCATCATCTTATTTCCTGGTTAAACTTTTATTTTAGTGGTTCAGTAATTGTAAAATAGTATCTAACTTTAAAATGCTAAGAAAAACAATTAATAGAAAAGTGAAACATTTTTTCATGTACTACGTCACCAACAGCAATTACTCTTATGTGACTTCTCACAAGTCATGTAACCTTTGGGACATTGCATGTATCCAAAATGAGACTACATGAACCTCCACAGAACTCAAGGAAGTGAAAATTAAAGGAAGAGGGATCATTTCTAACGTATGAAGTTGGCAAAATGTCAAGACTGGTCGGTTCCAGTGTTAGTGAGACTACAGGGAACAGGCAGGCATTCTCACATATTGCTGGTGTGTGTGTGAATTTGAAACTAATCTTACGACATAGAATACTTATCATTTTAATCCAGATATCCAACTTTTTAAAACTCCTTAACCCAGACATGCAACTTTTAAGACTGTCCTATAGAAACAAAGGCAACAGTAACAAAGAATATATATTTATTATACGACAGATTATAATAACAAGCTAGAAAACCAAAACCACCTCAATGTCCATCAATATGGAAATTATTGAGTAAATTATGACACACCTACACTATGGAACAGTAAGCACAAATGAGAGTAGTGCGTTGACTTAGAAAGAATCAATGATTCTTTCTAAGGAACGTAAGAAAGCAAGCTGCTTTGTGATGATCACATAAATCTTTTAAATATTTTTTTAAAAGGTTGTATGTATGTATGTATGTATGTATGTATTTATTTATTTATTTTTAGAAAAGGTTGAGGGAGGGAGGAAAACATCAATCAGCTGCCTCTTGCACACCTCCAACTGGGGACCTGACCTGCAACTCAGGCACATACCCTGACCAGGATTCGAACTGGTGACCTTTCAGTTCACAGGCCAGTGCTCAATCCACTGAGCCCTATCACCACCAGTGTTAAATCTTTTAATCCTTAAGGGAAAAAACCCTATCTATGTATTATAAGCATTTGTGTTTATCTGTACAGAGAAAAGTGCAGAAGCTACAGCAAACTAAACAATGATTCCTTCAGAAGCAGGAAGAAGCAGAAATGATTCTCTTTTTCATATTCCTTAATGCTATTTGACTTATTTGGCTTGTTGGTAAATTTTTCATGTTCACAGATAGGAAGAATTGTGTTAAAGAATTATTGTACTAGATAGCTTTCAAATTCCAGTTAACTAGTTAACCCTCAAAGCATAAAATTGTGTGAAGCGAGGCTCACAAAGAGGTCACTGAATCTTTAACGCTTAATGTCCAATATGCCATAGTAGTATGTTGAATAAATAGTTTTGTAAAGTTTACAACAAAAATCATTAATATGTACTTTTAATAGTTTTTACATGAAAGAGTATATAGAAAAAATTAACTTCTTTTAAACACCTGACTCCCCACCCAAATTCTGGATAAATGAAACATTGTATTATTCAAATCATGAAGCTATGCAAAAAATCCCACCAAGAGTTTATGAGAATGCACACTGAACCCTTCTCCCATTCACTCCTAGGTTTAGTCTAGTGAATTCGCAGCAATCACATGGACAAGGACTCTTATTCTGTTAGTACCCAAAGAAAAGAATCTTTTTAATCAATTCCCAGCCCAAAAGAAAATAGGAAAATGCACTAAAGAGCATTCTAGTCAGTCTCCTCCCTCTAAGGGAAATCTTCTAATGAAGGGGAAACACATTTTAGGAGAGAGGAATAGACCCAGTCTTTCAATTTATCCAAGCTTAACATTTTAATCAATGTGTGTTACAATTCTTAAAATTTGGCCCTACTGATGGAAAACATTCACACGTACTCTAAAGGGACACTATCAGTGTTGCCAAGGGAGTGACCAGAGCGTCCACACTAGTGAGCGACTGGCAACAATGTTCCAGTGCACACCAACCATAGCAAGAAAGCCAGCATCCGAATGAGTCACTAGTCACCACAGTAAGGTGGGCTTTCTTACATATGATCACTTTTGAAATTGGCAAATGGAAGAAATTAAATCTTAAACATTGCCCAATTAAATAACTCAAAGTCTTCAAATCAGAAAAAAGTCCTGTTTTTATACATACCATGCCTACAATCTTCATCAGCTTGCCCATACTTTTTCTGCAAAACAAAGGATACCAGATAAATATTATTAAGTAGTTCCAAGGCTGCTTAAAAATAGAGATTTTATTTTTTAAAAAAGGCTTGGCTTTGTTTCAAAGTTTAAGCATTAATGTTGCAAATTTAATATTCACAGAGCAAAGCGAACCCATGTGCTCTTTGGGATTATACAACACAAATATACACCACAACGTACTTCCGAGTCCATTCACTCACACTCCTACTTCTCACCCTCGCTAACTGCAGATCACCGAGCCTCCTGAGCCCCCACTCTCATTCCCAGCTACTGACTTCAATGAGGAAACCACAGACACGAGAAGAAAATGTCCACAGACTAGCACCACCACATCTGTCTGCTTCCCAGCACACTCTGCCTTCCGCCTCTCACCAGACAAACTATCCATGCTCCTTTCGGAAGTCCATCCTACCTACCGCAGAGATCCGCTCTCTGGTCCACTGAAGAACCTCACTTCAACAAGCCTCCTCTATTTCTCCTACATCATTAATTTGTTTTGCTTTCTATTGGTCCAGTCCTATAAACAAACATACTATTATTTCTTTCATCTAAAAAAAAATCATTCTCTTGCCTTCACTTCCCTCACCAGCTACCATTCCACCTATTCCATTGGGCGTATGTGTGTGTCCGCATGCGCCTCTCCGGGGCAAAAATCCTCAAGAATTGTCTGTAATTATGTACTTAAATTCCTTCCCTCTGATTCTGTCTTAAACACTCTTTCCACCAGACATTCATCCACCACCTCCTGGAGCAGCGGTGGACACTGCTGCAGTCCCTCATTCGGATGCACTTTCTCCACTTGGCTACGAGGACATCGTGCTGTTCTCCTTTACCTCAAGGTCGCCCTTCAGGCTGCTCTGCCAGTTCCTCTTCTTCTCCCCAACCTCTCAACTCTGCGGGGCCGGCCACAAGACTAAGTCCTTGGCCCTCTCCTCTTCTCTACCAACACTCATCCCCATGGCGATGTGACCCAGAATCAAGACTGTATATATCAATAGTCCGAGATGCTTAAATTTCTGTATCTTTAGCCCAGATTTCTGTCCCAAACCCCATACCTGCACTGCATATCTGACTGCTTGCTCAACATCTCCAGCTGGACTTCTGTGTGACACCCCAAACTCAGTGTCCAAAATTAATCCTTCCCACACAGAACCCGCTCCCATCTACAGCCTTCTCATCTCAGTGGAAGCACAGACCATCCTGCCAATTGCTCGGACAGAGTCAACTGTGACCGCTCTGTGTGCCTCATTCCCTGCATCCAATACACTTGGAAATTTTACTGGCTATACCTTCAAATTATAACCAGAATCAAACCTCTTCTCACCATCTCCACTGCCACCATTTTGGTCTAAGCCACTGTTATCTCTGGCCTGGATTATTCCAATAGTCTCCAAACTAGTCTGTCTGCATCCACTGTTATCCTTTTATAGTCTATTCTCAACCCAAAAGCCAAAGAATTCCCGTTAAATCAGACCATGCCACTCCTCTGCTCAAAATTCCACAGCAATTTCCTACCTCAAGGAGAATAAAGACTAGTCCTCAGCGTGACCCTGAGGGTCCCAGCAGACCTAACCCTGCTGCCCTCCCCACCCCCCCACCCCCCGCACCGCCATGCACGATACTCCAGCACACAGGCCTCCAAGCTGTTCCTCCAGCATGGCAGGCATGCTTCTGCCTCAGGGTCCTGTTCGCTCTGCCTGGAATACTCCTCCTCCAGATTTCAACACGGCTCACTCCCTTGGCTCCTTCTTCTCACTTTATCAATGAGGACTACCTGCCCACCTAATTTAAAACCGCAACCCTATCCCTAACCCTAGTAACCCCAATATCCCTTGCCCTGTGCCACCTTTTTTCATGCAGACTGTTACTTTCTAACAATCTGAAGTGTTTACTTACTTACAATGTCTAGTGTTTATTGTCTGTCCCCCTACCAGAAAAAGCACCATGAAGAATGGATCTTTCTCTTTATTTTTCACCAATGTATACCAAGCACCTAGAACAGTGTCTAATACATAGTATACACTCAATAAATATTTGTTAAATGCATGAATGATCGAAAGTGCTATCTAATCGTACAATTTTCAACGTTTAAAAATACAGTTGCTTGCCAGGAAAGACACTGGGCAATCACCAGGCACTGCGTTCACCTCGTAAGCTCACAGTTAGTTGATCTGGAGAAGGACTGACCAATAACAGTGCCCATTCACTGAATAAGGCCATTTTACATGTCTAGACATTGACTTATCAACACTGTTTACTTACCAGTTGCAAAAATGAGGCAATTCTGTAAAGAAGACTCTCGATTTTTATACTTTCTATCTCCAGTGGACACAGCCCTGTGGAGTCAGCCATGGAGTACTGGCCAAGAGAAAGAAGGGCCTCTGTGCAGTGCTTGAGGGCCATTTCATAGTCCTGCCTCTTGAGCGAGTCACATGCTTGTTCACATGACTTCTCAGCTCTTCTGTCTTCCATGACTCAGGGACAAAAATCCTAAAGATGAGGAAAGAACAAGAAAAGATTTTAAAAACTTATTAATTATAAATTCTAGCGTCACTCCTAGCTCAGCTGGCTTAATTATCTATCTGAATAGTTACTCTCAACCAGCCTTTTGATCAAGGTCAAAGCTAAGCAGCTATTGATGCTGCAAATCCATACTTCTCTTTTATATTTTATGAAGCGTGCAATAAGATCCAAGCAAAATGTCAACCATAAGTCAGGATCACACCAACAATATGTCTAATTTATAAATGAGACAAATCTATAAATGAAACATGGCTTTGAATATTGTGAAGTGTAACAAACCATAAGGCTTCTATTTTTTTAACCAGAAGGTACAGAAATGTTTCATATCCAAACCTCACAATGTCAGTCTTCTAATCCTGTGACTATGATTACAGATCAAAATCTATATACCATGTAGGATTTTTCCCACCAGTATAAAAAAATGGCTAAAATGCAAGTTTGAACTGCTATTAATTTAATTCACCAAACATTTCCTGAAGCCAGACCCTGTACTAGAAGTACAGAATTCAAAGTCGGAGGAGGTCGTCACTGCTTCTGGCAAACACAAATTCAAAACAGGTGCATAGATCAATGGAAGAGAACAGAAGGCCCACAAATAAACCCATACCTTTATGGTCAATGAATATTTGACAAAGGAGGCAACAACATACAATGGGGTAAAGACAGTCTATTCAATAAGTGGTGTTAAGAAAACTGGACAGATATGTGCAAAAAGAATGAAACTGGACCACCTTCTTACCACACACAAGAACTGAAAATGGACTGAAGACTTAAATGTTAGACTCAAAACAATGAAGTACTAGAAGAAAACATGGGCAGTAAAGTCTCTGACACTTCTTGCAGCAATAATTTTTTTCTAATATATCCCAGGCGAGGGAAACAAAAAATAAAAATAAACAAATAAGACTATATCAAGCTATCAAGTTTTTGACCACGAAGGAAACCATCCAAAAAATGGAAAGACAACCCACTGTGGCCAGTCCTTGTGTCTGAGTGATTCCCAGCAAAGGGACCAAGTTTCCAGAGCCCCGAAGACATGGGGTAACACCCCAAAACATGGAGTCGTTTTCCACTCCACTTTCACTGGCCAAGCAGCTGCCAAGAACAGAGGCCGCATCTCCCGATACCTGGCAAACAAATGCAGTATTGCCGCACGAACTGATTGCTTCTCTGAGGTACCTGCAAGTGTATTTGGGGAAAAGCTAGAACAAGTGGAGGAGCAGCTATCCTTCTATGAGACTAGAGAGATTCTATGGAAGAATCTGGAGGTCATAAAGAAGGCAATGGTTCATGCAGAGGAAGCAACTGCTGAAATTACTAGGAAGCTGGAGAAACAGGAAGGTAAACGCTTCTAGAAGGAAAAGAAATGGCTGGCTATAACTGCCCTCACATCTTCAGAAATCAGCAGTACACTGGAAAAATGTGAGAAGTCAAGTGGAAAACCCAAAAAGAAGGAAAAGCAAAAGTTCCAGAAGGCTCATCAGGAAAATGGAAAGGAAGACCCACCTGTCCCTTTATCCAAACCCAAGAAAAAGATCTTTTTCCAAGGAGGAACTAGTTATTAGTGATTTTTTAAATTTATTATTTATTGATTTTAAATGAAGAGAAGAGGGGGGAGATGAGGGAGAAAAGAGAGAGAGAAAAAAACATTAATTTGTTGTTCCACTTATTTATGCATTCATTGGTTGATTTTTACATGTGCTCTGATCATGGTTCAAACTCACAACCTTGGTGTTTTGGGACAATGCTCTAACCAACTGAGCCACCCAGCCAGGGAGATTATTAGTGATCTTGAGGAGACAACTGGCAGTGGAAATCTCCTCAAGAGGAAGAAATCTTTGTCCAAGGAGGAACCAGTTACTCTTTGTCGAAGTTAGAATGTCAAAAAACTGACATTGAAGAGACAGGAAACAGAAGTGTCCCCCCAAAAAAGAGGAAATTTTCTTACAAAGAGGAGCCACTCAGCAGTGGACCTGACGAAGCTGCTGGCAGCAAGAGCAGCAGCTCCAAGAAAATGAAAAATCTCCAAAAGCTACCCCAGGAATATCAGAATGGACAGTACCCAGTGGGTTGTTAACTACCCAGTGACTCATCCCCATGTCCCAATAAAAACTAATTCACAAGGGAAAGAAAAAACACAACCCACTGAATGGGAGAACATTCACCAATGATACATCAGATAAGGGGTTTTCAAAGTTTATAAAGGACTTATAAAATTCAACACCAAAATAGCAATCCAATTTAAAAAATGGGCCAAGAATCTGAATAGACATTTCTCCAAAGAGGACATACAAAGAGCAAATAGAAATATGAAAAGATGTTCAATGTCACTAATCATCGGAGAAATGCAAATTAGAAGCATGAGGTGAGATATCACCTGGCATCTGTCAGAATGGCTATCATCAATAAACAAGCGTTAGCAAGGATATGGAGGAAAGGGAACCCTTATGCACTGCTGGTGGGAAGGAAGAATGCTGCAGCCACTGTTGGAAACAGTATAGAATTACCTCAAAAAATTAAAAATGGAACTACCTTCTGACCCAGTGATTCCACCTCTGGGAATATATCCGAAGAAACCTGAAACACTAATTTGAAAGAATATGTGCACCCCCATGTTCATAGCAGCATTATTTACAATAGCCAAGATTTGGAAACAGCTCAAATGCCCAACAGTAGGTGAGAGGATAAAAAACTGTGGTGCATTTACACAATGGGATAATACTCAGCCATACAAAAGGAAATCTTACTTTTTTCTACAGCCTGGATGGACCTGAGAGTATTATGCTAAGTGAAATAAGCCAGTCAGAGAAAGACAAATACCATACGATTTCACTGATATGTGGAATCTAATAATAAACTAACAAACAAAATAGAAACAGACTCATAACACAGAGAACAGACTGACAGCTCTCAGAGGGGAGAGTGGTTGGAGGGCTGGGTGAAAAGGTCAAAGGATTAAGGGAAAAAAACCTCATAGACACAGACAACAGTATGGTGCTTACCAGAGGGACAGAGGGGAGACAGAGGTAAAAGAGGGGTGAAGGGGGATAAATGGTGATGAAAGGAGACTTGATTTGGGATAGGGAACACACAATACAATATACAGGTTAGAGATATGTTATAGAACTGTACACCTGATACCTATATAATTTCAATGTCTCTGCCATTACTTCAATTTTTTAAAAAAAGAAAGAAACTCAGATTGTAGCAAGAAAGGCAAAGCACAAATGAACAACTACAAGACTTATTCCATCTGCCAAAAACCATGAGGAATGAACTGACCTCAAAAGGTGAACAGAAGTTCACCGCACAGAAATGAGAGGGAGAGCACATGCAAACTTTTCAGAGAGAAGAGTTCAAGGCAAATGATGGAGAGGAGAAAGTGCGGGACTTCAACTCCAGCTGTGTAGGAGGAGAAGCAAGAGGAGCTCTGAACCGCCTCGGAGGGCACAAGAAGTGAGGGCTTTATTCCACAGCCAACAGAAATGATGGCAAGTTTTTAAATAAAAAAGGAACCTATCATATGTAAGTCCTACGAAGAACTGATGAAAAGCAGGCATTACCATTAATAAGAGAAAACTAATCCTAGCAAGAGATACTGAGAATTCTTCTGCAGCCTCTCCCCAGCTATAGCGTCACTTTCACCGCAGAGAGCAGAAACTCTGGGCAGAGGAGACCTGAAATCCTTTGACTTGAAAATCCTGATACTGCTTCCGAGGACCCCTCTAGCTGACCTCATGTCACCAGCTCTGCCAAGCACGGAGATAAAGATCCAGTCAGAAACAAAAAACACTTTACAGGGAAAGAACAGTAGAGAGAAGAAGCTGAGAATCAAATCAATAATTTGGAACATAAACAACAACAAAAAGAAAACAATCAGAACAAGAAGAAAAAAGAATCCCAAAACACAAAGACAGTATAAGCAGCCTCTGGGACAACTTCAAGATATCCAACATATGCATCATAAGTGCCAGAAGGAGAAGAGAAAGCACAAGAAACTGGAAATATATCTGAAAAAATAATGCAAGAAAACTTCCCTAATTTGGTGAAGGAAATAGACATGCAAGTCCAGGAAGCACAGAGCATCCCAAACAAGATGAATGCAAAGAGGCCCACTCAAGATAAATCATAATTAAAATGTCAAAGGTTAAAGAAGAGAGAATCTTTTTTTAAAGGTATTTTTATTCATTTTTTTTTAGAGAGAGATAGGAAGGGAGGGAGAAAGAGAGTGGAGAAACATCAATGTGTGGTTGCCCCTCACACGCACCCCACCAGGGACCTGTTCCGCAACCCAGGCATGTCCCCTGACTGGGAATCAAACTGGTGACCCTTTGGTTCACAGCCCATGCTCAATCCACTGAGCTACACCAGCCAGGGCTGAATAATAATAATTTTTTAAATATTTTATTTATTTATTTGTAGACAGAGGGGAAAAGAGGGAGAAAGAGAGGGAGAGAAACATCAATGTGTGGTTGCCTCTCACGCACCCCACACTGGGGACCTGGCCCACAACCCAGGCATGTGCCCCAACTGGGAATCAAACGAGTGACCCTTTGGTTCACGTCCAGCACTCAATCTGCTTAGCCACACCAGCCAGGGCTAAATAATAATGATTTTTTAAAGGTGTGGTTAGTACATCCAATGCATTCAAATTTGCTATCATTTGACTTTTAAAATTAAAAGTTTTGCTTTCGTGATGCTCAGATTTGTTCACACGGCTCTTCTCACAGACGCCCATCGTTTTGTGTCGTTTGTTTGCAATAGCATGAAGCTTTCATGGAATGACATGCAACGACTCCAAGATCCATTTCCCAGGCAATACTTGGCATCATGAAATTTTATATTTTCCTAATTATTTTTTACATTCACCCATTCGCAAACAAGTTCCTCTGCCTCTCTTAATTCACTCACTCCTTCCTCACATTTTTTAAAAAGTCAGTAATTTGTATTTAATCTGCCTCATACATTATTTTCCCTGTGGAAACTCCATTCTATTCTGAAAATAAGACTTTAATAAAAAGTAGTAAATGTACTGTGGCAAAAGAAAGAAAATCTAGATTGATACATTCTGAAAATTACCCACACGAGCCAGCACAGTGCAGGAAGAAAGCACAGCAGAATATGCCCCGTTACCCCAGGGGCAACATGGCCTTAGTGACACTGTGCCGCTAGTCAAAGTGTATCATACTTCCTCAGGGAGGAGAAAATTAAGAACCATTACTCTAGAGATGGCATGGTGGCTCCAAAATGCCTACAAAATGACTTCTAAGCGTATTACTAGATATCCAGGCTACCCACAGTCTGGCTACAACCTAACTTTCCCAGCACTCCCACAGTGAGCCCTAAGCACAGTCCAGACGCTGTGTCTCTGACAATGTCCCTCCCTTGCCTGAACGTGCTTTCCCTCCTCTCTCTGGACCTACCCAGCTTTAAACGAATACTTCCAAGTCTGCTTCTCTAACATGCTCTCTTCCCCAAACCAGCACTGCTTCCTACAGACTCATCTGGCCTTTTACTCACTTATTATCTTGGATTAAATATTTCATGTCAGATGCCATAACTGCCCAACACAACTATCCTACAAATACAAGTCACATTTTACATCATTTATATCCCCATGACAAACATTCAATTCACTAAAACTACTCAATAAATACTTCAACTGAATTCCCAAAGAGATGACCCAAAATAACCTAAATTCCAACCATTCCAAGAACTGTCCTGTACCAAACTCAGTTCTCATAAGAATGCCAAGTCATAAAAAACACTGTTGTATTATCTTTAAATTTATCTACTTTCATCCAAAACTGGAATTTGTGATGGTTGCATGGAATACACAGGCAAAATATTCTGCAAAGTAATAAAGTTTTATTTATTGTACTATGCTAATATGCAGTCAGACTTACATTTTTCTCCAAAACTCATAAAATCAGAGTATGCAAGAAGCATTAGAAAAGAGGCTAAGCCTATTAAGAAAACTAGAAACTAAGATCATCAATCTTACTCTATTTTGAATAATCTCTTTCATAAAGAGGTAAACTCTCATAAATTCCAGAATGAATAAAATTCAATATAACAAAGAAAATGCTTTAAATACATAACTTAAAGCATTTAAATTATGCCCTGGCTGGGTATGTCAGTTGGTTTAAGCATCATCCTGATATGACAAGGTTGTAAGTTCTATCCCTGGTCGGGGCACATACAAGAATTAGCCAATGAATACATAAATAAGTGGAACAGCAAACCTCTTCCCAAATCATTTCATATGCCTACTAATCAAAAAAGATATGAAAAAACAAAAACCCTATTTACGAAGCAAGAAAATTATATTAAAAGACTGACTTCTAGAAAAGGTTGATGCTTGCCAAGAAAATTTTATTATAAACATTTTCTATTCTTTGCATTTCATTTTTCCTTCCATGTTATCTGTTTAGACTTGTAAACACATCATCATATAGAACAGATGACCTTTTTAAATAAGACATAAATCAATATAAAAGAGCCAACTGTGTAATTAAAATGAAAGGATACCACCACCACCATCATCATCATCATCCCTCTTAAAGGCTATCTTCAATTTACCAACAGTCTATGTTCTAAAACTGTATTTTCAAACCAGGTGTTTGAAACTCAGACCAGCTTCCTACAAAAACAGTGTTAAGAATAGAGGTTATTGGAAAGATGTGACAAAAGCAGATTATAAAATAATGTTTATAAGTGTAACCTTATTTTGTAAATTAACAGATTACAAGATAATATATGTAGTTGATAATCCTATTTGCGTAAAATGCATATCTATGAGCACTGAATATTTTACACAAAAATCTGAGACATATGAAACAAAATATTAAAAGTTAATTATCTCCTTTCCCAAAACACATAGCTCCAGTCTAATCATGAGAAAAACATCAGAAAAACCCAAACCGAGGGACATTCTGTGAAATACCTGATGAGGACTCCCTTTTTTTTTCAATTACGGTTTACATTCAATATTATTCTATGTTGGTTTCAAGTAAATAGCCATAGTGGTTAGATAATCAAACACTTTATAAATTCCCCGGTACTTCCAGTGCCCACCCGGCACCACACAGTTATTACAATATTACTGGCTAATTTCCGGGGCTGCACATCTACATCCCATGACCGGTTTATAACCATCCGACTGGTCTCCTCAACCCATCCACCTTCTTCACCCAGTCCCCCACCCACCCTCCCCTCTGGCAACCATCAGTCTGTTCTCTGCATTGATGAGCCTGTTTGTTTTGTTTGTTCATTCATATTGTTCTTTGGATTCCACACATAAGTAAAATCTTATGGTATCTGTCTTCCTCTGACTGACTTATTCACTTAGCATAATACCCTCTAGGTCGATCTATGCTGCTGCAACTGGTAAGATTTCCTTCTTTTTTATGGCCAAGTAATATGCCATGTACATATGTACACAGTTTTTTTTTTTTAATCTTCACCCCAGGACACTTTTTCATTGCTTCCAGAGAGACAGAAATATCAATGCAAAAGAGAAGCATCGATTGGCTGTGTCCGTATGTACCTAGACCAGGAAACTGCAACCCAGGTATGTGCTCTGACCGGGAATCAAACCCACAACCTGTGGTTACAGGATGATGCTCCAACAAACTGAGCCACACCAACCAGGGCTGTATCACAGCTTTTTTATCCACTCGTCTATTGATGAGCACTTACTTGGGTTACTCCATAGCATGGCTATTGTAAATGATGCTGCAATGAACATAGGGGTGCATATATTCTTTCAGATTAAGAGTTTTGGGTTTCTTCAGATACATTCCACCCAGAAGTGGAATTGCTGGATCATAAGGCAGTTCCATTTTCAATTTTCTGAAAAACCTCCGTACTGTTTTCCACAGTGGCTGCACCAATCTGCATTCCCACCAACAGTACATGAAGGTTCGCTTTTCTCCACATCCTCACCAACACTTGTTTGTTCATTTACTGATGACAGCCATTCTGACAGGTGTGAGGTAATATCTTATTGTGGTTTTAGTTTGCATTTCTCTGATGATTAGTGACCAGAACTCTTCAAAACTGTCAGAAAAACAAGGAAAGTCCAAAAAACTGTCACAGTCCAGAATACGTAACAACTACACTCAATGGGGTTCCAGGATAGATCACTAACAGAAAATGGGCTTTAGTGCAAATATTGGGAAAATCCAAACAAAATCTGAAAATTACTTGATATAAATGTTCCAATGATGTTTTCTCAGTTTTAGCAAATGCACCATAAAAATGTAGTATGCTAACAGCGCGGGGAACTTAGAGAAGAATATGCAGGAACTCTGACATACATTTACAACTTCTCTGTAAATCTAAAATCATTCCAAGATTTAAAAAGTAAAAGTGAGTATCTATGAGTGATGGGTTACAGATTCTCTGACCTGCATTTTCTAATTTTTCAACAAACAACACACTTTACTGCCATGAAAAACAAAAAGGGTCCCTGGCCGGGTGGCACAGTTGGCTGGAGTGTCGCCCCACACACCAAAAGGCTGCGGGTTCGATCCCCGGTTGGGCACATACCTAGACTGTGGGTTTGATTCCCAATCGGGAAGCAACCAATCACTGTTCCTCTCTCACACACATGTTCCTCTCTCTCTCTCTTTCTCTCTCTCTAAAATCAATAAGCATATCCTTTGGTAAGAATTAAATAAAGGAGGGGGGTATAATTATTCTAGATCTTAAAAAACTAAAGAAACATAATAAACTAGAGAAATAAAGTACATTTGGGGATAAATGGAGATTTATATACAGACTTGATATTTACCAGTAGTATTACTGAATTATTCTCTAAGGTGTGACAATGCTATTACGTTTATGAGGAAAATGATCTCATTCTTGGGAGGCACGTGTTGAAATATGTATGAAGTGCCATTCAAAATGTCTGCCACTTCTCACTTTCAGGTGGCTCATGAAACAACTCTACCTATCTATTTTAGACAGAGAAAGAAGAGAGAAGGCAAATTATGGCAAAATGCTAAATAACAACTGGATGTTGATTATACTATTCTTCCAACTTACTATAGTCCTAAACATTTTCATAATATAATTTAAATTGTCTTCATTAACTTAACATGATTCAAAACCAAAATTAACCCAGAAGTTATAATTTTCTCTCAAATATAAAATACATTCTAATTTTATGTACTACTTAATTTCTTTTCCAACTTTTAAAAAAGATTGAAAGGGATGATTTATTTCACATAAGAAATTATAGCTAACATTCAGTAGTAAGGTTTCCTTCAAATTGATATTGAATATAGTCTTTTTAATCAGCTAGGCTGTTTAGACTGATCTTGGGCTCATTCATTTCTAACATGTCTAGTTTCTTTAAAATAACTATATTTATTTGAATACAATTATCTTACTCCTTAAAGAAGCTGGAAAGAAGACCACGTAACCCAGAAGACACAGTTGGAGACTGTGAAGAAGTAGAAGAAACAGGGTTACTGACAAAACAGGAAAGCGATCTCTCCTAAAGCGCATTCCACGTACCCTCACTCAAGCTCACCTTGAGCCTGAGATCCCATACAGACACATTGGCCCCAAATGCCTGTGCCCAGGCGAGGAAGGAGCAGAAATGCCATGGTACAGGTGAATACCCTTTGCTGTCTACCACCAGTTGACTTAGAAACCTTACTATTATTTCTAGCCCTGAAATTCTATTATTCTATATAAGACACCTTTAAAACAAGGTGTGTTATCACTTCACACTTATTAGGATGGCTACTATAGGGGTGAAAACACAGAAAATAACAAGTGTTGGCAAGGATGTGGAGAAAAGGAAACCCTTATGCACTGCTGAAGAGACATAATAAGGTGCTACTGCTGTGGAAACCATATGGTGGTTCCTCCTATAGAATTACCATATGATCCAACAATTCCACTTCTGAGTATTTCCCAAAAGGATGGAAAGCAAGCATTCACACAGGCATCTGCACACTCATGTTCACAGCAGCATTATTCACAAGAGCCAAAAGGTAAAAACAATCCAACTGTCTATCAACAGATGAATGGATTTCTTAAATGTGATATTCACATACAACGGCATATTATTCAGCCTTGAAAAGGAAATGCTGATACATGCTACAACAGAGATGGACCTTGAAGGCTTCATGCTAAGTGAAATAAGCCAGACACAAAAGGATAAATACGACATCACTGAATTTATATGAAGTCCCCAGCAGCCAAATTCAGAGACAAAACTATAATGGTGGATGCCAGGGGCTTGAGGGAGAGTGGAATGGAGGGTTATTGTTTAAAGAGTTTCAGTTTAGGAAGATGAAAAAGTTCTGAAAATGGACAGTGGTGATAGTTCCACAGCTTGAATGTACTTAATGCCGCTAAATTATATGCTAAATTGGTTTGAATGGTAAAATTTTATGTTATGTAGATTTTCTAAAAAAAAATTTAAAAGCATGCAAACCATAATGCCCTCCTTAAAGCAGTCAGGCCCATGTTCTCATCCAGATGCAAATTTAAGGAATGCTCACTGCCCATTTCCCAAAATGCCACCCATGAAAGAGGACTGAGCTGACAGGGCAGAGCCAGAGGCAGGAAATTGGTCCCAGTATTAGATCCACTAAATCAACTTAGAAAAGCCAAAGCACAGTGTAAGGTTCACAGTGGCTGGCAAAGGCAGGCAGAGAAGAGAAAGCAAAAAGCTGAGACTGGAAAGGCACAGCACAGCTATGAGAAAAAGGAAGAACAGAAAGCAGAAGAGATTAGAAAAGGGAATTACCCCAAGATAAGAAAAGAGAGGGGACTAGAGGGAAAGGGAAAAGAGAATTATAAACTAGGGGATTCAGTCAAGAAGAGATTTCTGCTCAACGGCCAACAGAAAAATAACTGCCTTGTACTGAGGCGGCCATTTGTGTCTAAAGAAACCAAGAAAGCCCTGGCTGGAAAACTCAGCTGGTTAGAGTATCACCCAGGTACACCAAGGCTGTGGATTCAATGCCCAGTCGGGCACATGAAATAGTCAACCCATGAATGCATAAATAAGTAAAACAACAGGCTGATATTTCTCTTTCTCTCTCTCTCTCTCCCCTTCCTCTCTAATAAAAAAAAATTAAAAATAAACCAAGAAAGCTGATGAAGCCTATAAATAGAGAAAAATATTGTTCTATGAAAGAATACTAATACACCTCTATCTGCAGAGGGCTACTGCCATTTTTTTTTTCATTTGTTTTTATTTTGCCTTTTACAAGAAAAGAACACTTACCGGTTTAGAAACAATTTCAATCTGGACCTAACTTTTTTGTTTGCATCCAACGCTGGCATGCCATGGCGAGTTAAAGATGTTCTGTGACACAGGGGTTAAGAGCACAGGCTTGAAGCCAGATCTGCCTGAATTTGAGTCCTGGCATTGTGACCTGAGGCAATCTGCACAAAAGTCTGTCTCATTTCCAAACCTGCGAAATGGAAATAATAAAAGTATCTACCTCACAGGATAGTTGCAAGAAATTAAATAGGTTAAAATATGAAATCACTTAGAACAGTGCCTGGCCTACACTAATCACTGTAAGAGTACTAGCTATTATAGCTATTAAATAAAACTCCCATCCTCTGGATCTAGAACATAAGCTCCATGAGAGCTGGGATTCTGTCTGTTTTGTTCACTGTTGAAGCTTCAGGGGCAGACATAACACAGATTTGTTCAATATTAAAAATGTATTGACTAGGATGAACTTCAGGCCTGCACCACAGAAGCCCAAAGGGATGAATAGCAGCACTGACAACTAAAATCTTCATGCTACTTCAGTCTCAAAGTTTAGAGTTCACAGACGGCTTTTCCATACTCTATCTAGAGTGATTCACTGAAGCTGGTATGTCCATCTCACAGACAAGCTAAGACTCAAAAAGACTTAAGTGATTTGCCCAAAACAAGTCTGAGGCAGCACAGGAATTCTGGAAGTATATTCCACTTCGGTTCACTCTGGGCCCTACCCCAGAAAGCCTGAAACATATCCTACTAAACTGTTCCACTCTCCTGACCTGCAAATACACAAAATTTAAAGTCACCAAAACACCTTCTCCCATTAGCTCAATATAACTGATGGGAAGGGAGAAAAGAGATGAGATAACATGAATAACTGTTAAAGCTGGCTGACCAGGTAGCTCAGTTGGTTGGAGTGACACCCCATTCACCCAAAGACTGTGGGTTCCATTCCTGGCCAGAGCACACACAGGTTCAATCCACAGCGGGGGAATGTACGGGAGGTCGACTGATTGATGTTTCTCTTCACATCACTGTTTCCCTCTCTCCCCAAGTCTCTCTCCCTTTCTCTCTCTCTAAAATCGATAAAACCACGTCCTCAGGTGACAACTAAAAAAAAATAATAATAATAATAATAATAAATAAAAATAAAAAATGAAGTTGGATAATGGGTCAGTGGGGTTGGTTACAGTCTTCTTTCCACTTATGTCTGAAAGTTTCCATAATAAAAATTTTTAATTAAAAATAAAGACCTTACTTCCCAACATAAAGTCTCCAATGAGCACACCTAGGTGTGGGAAAACCACAGCTGAGAACCTGCAGCACTCCTCAGCCTGAGGCAGGGAAAGAGTGCTGAGCTGGGAGTCCGGAAGCTTGTCTGCTGTGCTCTGCTCTAACTGGCTGACAGACCTCACCCATCCAGCTGCTCCTCTGGGCCCCAACTTCCTCATCAGTTTCCTACAGGATTAAAATTCTAATTTCAACCTTCTACAAACTTCTTAATCTAAACACAAAACCCAATTCATCTTTCTCTATTATGAACCTCTGAGACCTGTTCTTCCTCCTGACTTCCCTATTCATGATGCCCCATCTGTCAGCCACCCAACCATGAAAACTTCAACATCATCCCTGACTTGAAACATAGAGCTGACTGTTCTCTTCCCCT
This sequence comes from Tonatia bakeri, assembly GCA_004024845.1. NCBI lineage: Eukaryota > Metazoa > Chordata > Mammalia > Chiroptera > Phyllostomidae > Tonatia > Tonatia bakeri. Next base: position 48,113 of record PVIA01000095.1, read on the forward strand.
TCTAATCAGTCAACTAATCTTTCTGTTCGGCCTCCAAAATATCTTTTTTTTTTTAAGAGAGAGGGGAAGAGAAAAAGAAAGACATGAAGAGGAACATTAATTGGTTGCTTTCTGTATGTGCCCCAACTGACTGGGGGCCAAATCCGCAACCCAGGTAGACAGGTGCCCTGACTGGGAATCGAACCCACAAACTTGCGGTTTGTGGGACAATGCCCAACCAACAGAACCAGGGCCAAAGTATCTCTTGAATCCATTATCTGCTTTCCAGTCCCAAGGCCACCAATTCAACTCAGGCCCTCAACATCCCTCACCTGGACTATTAACATGAACCAAACTAAACCGGTCTCAAGTTTCTTTGCACTACCAATCCACCACTCCAATCTTTAGTCTGACATTTAAGATCCTCCAAAACCCAGCCCTGACCACTTGGCAGCCCCACCTTCCACTATGTTCCTTTATGTATACCAGGGTCTAAGTAATCTGGATATACAGTTTCTTGTGACCTGCCTCATTTCCAAAACCACCCCTGACGGTCTGTGGTCACACTATCCTACCTTCCAAATGCCCTCTTCTTTCCAATGTTTCTAATGGGCAGTGGTACAATTTAAATGCCACCTCTTCAGTTAAGTGTTCCTCCACATCCCCAAGGGGGCAGTATCATGACCTCCAATTACTACCTAAACAGTTTGTCTGGACCCCTTTTATAGCACCTATCAAATTCCTATTAGCTCTTTCGTTTTTTTTGGTGCTCCTATTCTCCCTACCAGATGATTCCTTCCTTGTCTGTAGGAATAATGTTTTATTCATCTTTGTATCCCTCAGAATGGAGCTGCTTAAGGAGAGGGCCATGGCACAGTGGTACATACCATGAATGAGTTAAAGATGCTCTCTACACCAGGAGCATCCAAGCTCTTGGCATCGCTGGGCCACACTGAAAGAAGAAGAGCTGTCTTGGGCTACACATTAAATACACAAATACTAATGAAAACTGATGAGCGAAAAAAAAGGTTTGAAGTAAATTTACAATTTTGTGTTGGACCGCATTCATAGCCATCCTGGACCACACAAGGCCCGCAGGACACAGGTTGGACACCCCTGTGTCTAGACAGTGATCCCGCAACCCTTCAAGCAGCCACAAAGGGACTTTAGTAGCCAGAATCCCCAACTGCTCAAACCTCAAGCATTCTCAACCAGGCGGACGCCATTATGACAACTTCAGAAGCATTCAGAAGACACAATGTCACATGGTACACAGTAGATGCCCAAGAAATATTTGCAAAATTGTACCTATTCCCCTTTCAATCACTATCCCCAACATCACTTAACATATAAACCAGATCCTCTTTGAACATTTTCAGTGAATATGTTCTAGTTATCTTTTTAATAATCACCTCATTAGCTGGTTATACGTGCCTTACCATCCAAAGCCCACATCAATAGTTGATTGCATAAAATAGCCAAGAATATGAACAATTCAACATGAAGAGATTCAAAGAGTGAAGTTCAACATTATAGAAAAAGGAAACACAAGAAAACTGTACTTGAACAATGATTAAAATAAAATTTAGAAAAAGGAAACACAAATGCCACTTTACACTATTAAATGAGCTTAAAAATTTTTTAAGGAAAAATGTATTTCTGTGCAATTATGGTGAAACAGAAATATCCATGTATCTGATAATAGTACAAGCTGATAAAATATTCTTGAAAACAGTATGGCAAGCCATAAAAACATTCATACCATTTTAATAATAATGTACTCAAAAAGTTTATCCTAGAGATATAATTAATCAGAAAAAAATACAATAATATCTGTTTTAATGTAAGTTAAAGCATCAACTGAAAACCAGCCAATAACATAAATACCAAATATAAAAAGATTTCAGTAGCCCTGGCTGGTGTGGCTCAGTGGATTGCGTGCCAGCCTGCAAACCAGGGAGTCACCAGTTCAGTTCCTGGGCACAAGCCTGGCTTGCGGGCTGGGTCCCCGGTGGGGGGCACACAAGGAGCAAGTGCACATTAATGTTTCTCTCCTCTTTCTCCCTCGCTTCCCCTCGCTCTATGAAATAAATTTTAAAAATTTTAATATTTAAGTAAATTATGAGCACATGACTTGATGAAAATTTGCAGGCTTTCAAAATGTTATATAAATTAAGCCCTGGCTGGTGTAGCTCAGTGGATTGAGCGTGGGCTGCAAACCAAAGCATCGCAGGTTCAATTCCCAGTCAGGGCACATGCCTGGGTTGCAGGCCACAGCCCCCAGCAACCACACATTGATGTTTCTCTCTCTCTTTTTCTCCCTCCCTTCCCTCTCTAAAAAAAAAAAAAAACTTAAAAAATAAATTAAAAATAAAAAAATGTTATATAAATTAAATAGTGATACCTTTAACATGGAACTGTTTCATGATCTAGTACATAGAAAACATTCAAATTATATGCATCATAATTTAAAATGAGCAAAACATTTTAATGGAATGCCAAAAATAAAATAAACTATTTTAGTGGACTAACCCCAATTTTAACAATTTATTAAATATCCTAACTTAAGAAAGTCGCACCATACTGAAGGCATAGAGGGGTTCCAGAACACAAACTTGATATAGTCTCAAGAAGAGGTCCACCCCTCCCCATAATGTCCACTCTGGCCTTAACTGAAAGCCCTCCTGCACTCCTTATCACAATGACGTATGACACCCCCCAGACCCTAGCTTTCCAAAACAACAAACCAGCCCAGCTGGTCTTCTGATCTTCCCCATGATCCTGTGGGGGATGAATCGTGTAACACACGCATATACTCATGAAACAAAGAATCCCTGCAACCAAGTATTATTTTAGCAATCAGCAAGCCCATATTCAATTATAAGTCCTAAAAGTATAAAGTCTCTGGGATTCTCAAGGAACTTGCAGACTCAATGGTGGACTGAGTCACAGTGAAAAAGCAGTATGGACTCATGGACAGATCAAAGATCTAGTGGCCAGGAGACCCCCCACACACACACAGCTAAAAAGGGAAAAACTGTTATTTTAACCACAAGAAACAGAAAACTAAAAACTCCAGCTTAAAACAAATGAGTAAAAAGTAGCTGGCAACGTCTTGTAAATCTTACGCAGCTCAAGTCCACAAGGCAGGACGGCAAGTCATTTTACCAACATGAAGCCGTCTAGAGCTGGTGGTGTCTAATGAAAGACTGGCAGTGAGAATACATTAAAAACATGCCTTTAGCACTGATGTTCCACAAGGACAACACTGAAACAATCTTCTGGTTGTTTTTCTGGAGTATTATCACTTTCTAAGTTTAATAATGGAAGACCAAAGTACCACAACGGACCAAGAAGTTAAATTACTGTGAAACAATAAATATTTCTTTACTTAGCAGAGTATTTCAGCAAAAGATAAATAATTTGAAGGACTAATACAACCATTGTGTGGAGGGATCACAATCATTAGGAAAAAAAGTTTAAACTTTTTCTATTGATAGAAACAAAATCTAGATACTGTTCTCAGTCTAGATCCAAAACTGCAGATATATGGCCCTGGCTGGTGTAGCTCAGTGGACTGAGCATGGGCTGAGAACCACCGCAGGGTCGCTGGTTCAATTCCCAATCAGGGCACATACCTGGGTTGCAGGCAGGTCCCCAGTGGGGGCCATGTGAGAGGCAACCACACATTGATATTTCTCTCCCTATCTTTTTCCCTCCCTTCTCCTCTCTGTAAAAATAAATAAAATCTTTTTTAAAAAAGCAGATACATAGTCATTCGTGACAACATACACATAGCAGATAACAGGGAAAACAATTCAACAGTTAACTGAGAGCACAAGGTGATGACCACTCCAGAATGTCGACACAGAATCTGGAGGACCTGTCCAGTCCCAATCACGCTGACTGGTTGACCACCCTGTCCCACCTCCTTTCCACCTACTTTCTGACCAAAAACTCTCATCTAGGTTATCTCTTATCTCTTTCTCAGATTTTACCAAGTCCTTGTTTTCTAAATAAGGCTCTCCTAAACTTTACTCACCTGCAGTTCACTGCACTGGGTATCACCCAAATAGCCCATCAGAGCTCTTTATAATTTCTGAAAGAGAGAAAAGGGAACTTTTAAATACACAACAGGAAATACCATTGCTAACATATCAGTTCTGCAGCATTTGTATCCAGTATTCACAGCACACAGTGTGTTGGTCCTCAGTATTTCAATAAAACATAGCATAACTAGCCAGGACCAAGAGTCCTGAGATAAGAGTCCAGAGATATAATAAGTTTGGTTTAATGTTTCTACTACTTAGCAATGTGACCTTGCACAAGTCACCTGACTTCTCCAGGCCTAAAAATCCTCCTCTGGAAAATGAAGACAGGCTAGACAGAAGCAGTAGAGCCTACTATCATGGAAAGAGCACAAGCTTTCCAAGACAGAACACCAACACCACTACTTACCAATCTGACATTATGTAAGTTCACTTTTAGTCTTAATTTCCTCCCTTGCAAAATGTAAATAACAAAAACAATCATGGAGTTGTTACGAGAATTAAAGGAGAGACGAGTTATAAAAAGTGAATGGTAAGGATACTGTGCAGCATATCATACAATTCCACAGATGGTAATTATCACCATTACCCAGCCCTAAAGTTATATGACTTCAATTCACAAATATTTATATTCTTAAAATATCAATAAATCAAGAACTTTATTAATCTGACAATGTAATTAGCTGTTTGAGTGTTTCATTAACAACTCAATTACAGTTATCTTTAATGGATGGTAGTTTAAAATTATCACTATTACTTAACATCACAGGAAATAAGAGTGGAGTAGTCCCTGCATAACCTCTAAACTGGTTCAGTGGCCATGCCTTCCCTACCACGAGATCCCCCTGCTTTCACTCCCAGCAGCGCAGCTCAGCGACAGGGAGACGTCCCAAAAGCCAAATGACACCCACTGTTTTCTACAGTCGGCTCAGGGAAAGAAGATTAAAAGTGGAGAAGGAAGAACAAAGGCTTTTCTTTTTATTCTTTTTTATTTCATACACTCACGTACTGCTCAAATTTGCTTACCATAGCATGCATCGGTTTTGCATAAAAATAAATGAATAAAAATAAAAAATTTTAAAGAATATTAGTTATACATATTGCTTAATAATAGGATAGTTGCCTTACAGAACTATTTTCACAAGAATTTCCACAAAAGAAAGAAGGCAAATTCAGATGTGCCAAGAACACCTTAAATGTGGCACAGGAATAACAAAAATCACAAGCATTCACACTGCAGAATGGTTCAGTCAAAAAATATGCTATGGCCCTGGTTGGTGTGGCTCAATGGGTTGAGCGCTGGCCTGTGGACTGAAATGTCACTGGTTGCATTCCTGGTCGGGGCACATCCTGGGTTGTGGGCCAGGTCCCCAGTTGGGGGCATGCGAAAGGCAGCCAATAGATGTTTCACTCCCTCTCTTTCTCCCTCATTTCCCCTCTCTCTAAAAATAGATAAATAAAATTTTAAGTATGCTATGCATTCCTTGAAGAATATGATGAATCCATCAGTTTTGCTTTCCTGTTTGTTTTTGTTCAAAAGCAAGATGAATATACAAACTCAGGTTTTACCAGACAACTTCCAGCTCTTGGAGAAACTGACCCAGTAAAATTTACAAAAGTAAACAAATTGGCGTGACTGTTTGGTAATATGTTGAAAAACTTTCAATTTGTTTTAAACAACTGATGGCTTAAAAAAATTTATATGTAAACTCAAAGTCTTCATGTTATATCTATAATATTCTTTTTTTAAAGAAATATTAACTCTGCCCTGGCTGGCGTAGCTCAGTGGATTGAGCGCAGGCTGCGAAGCAAAGCATCACAGGTTCGATTCCCAATCAGGGCACATGCCTGGGTTGCAGGCCACGACCCTCAGCAACCACACATTGATGTTTCTCTCTCTCTTTCTCCCTCCCTTCCCTCTCTAAAAATAAATAAATAAAATCTTTAAAAAAATGTTTAAAAACTAAGTAATTTTAAAAAAAAAGAAATATTAACTCAATTAAATTCAGGATTACTCAAAAGTATTATCCAACCACTCCTGAAGTTACAGACCACTGTTTTATGCTCCTTCTAGCCAATGCTACAGAAATAATCCTGACTACACCCATCAATTTAAATGAACTATAAGCTAGTGTGGCCACTCCACACATTTCATAGTTTCTTATTACTTAGAAATCAAATTATATTTGTATGTGCACTTATCTAAGTTTATGAAAATAAACCACCACAACAATTTGCTTATAATTTTTAAATAGCCCCTCCCCCTCTCTTGTGAGTTGACAAACTTGGCCTTAAATCTTCTATTCATTTGAAACAATAGCCAAAGGACCTTATTTCTTGTGCTGGGTCTATATCTGGATCTTAAATATAGTCTGACAATTATAGACTAATTTGCATTTAATATTAATGCCAAGCCTATTACACAGAAAACAAAAATGCACATATAAGATCTGGTCTACTGATTTGTAGGCCCCTCTGCAATATATTCTTAGCATTCCATGAACACGCTGTATATTTTTACACTGCACAAGGCCCTTTGTAAGTAGGAATGATCTCTGCTGTTGTTTAGCATCACTCCCCTGTTCATTAAAGCACTGGGCCTTCCATAAATGTACATGAACTTTAAAACAATGCAGTTTAAATATTTATGGTATCAGAAAATTAAACTGCTCGCTAACAGTTGCAAAAGTCAAGTTTACCAGCTGATAGAGAGGTACCTACTGGCTCCCCAAAACCACAGGCTTACCTAAAAATATTGTCCTAGCTTCCCAGCCAAAAGGACGGGCTACAAAAGCTACGTCTATGAAGCTCAAAGACACGGACTTCTGCTTCACCACGACCCTCATTACCGTGGCATCTCCCAGTTCAGAAGACTTTGTGTGACGACTTGTTTGGTGGCTAACCACTAACTTCACTTTGAAGTGAATAACAACACTTCACATGGTCAACATGTGTGAAACTGTGGGAAATGTCCTGACACAATTTAGGCCAAACACTAGCCACACAAGAGTCCCTCCTTCTAAATACTAAATTTTAGACTACAAATGAATATCCCCACAGGCCAAAAAGTGGATCACTGGTACCTCTCCACAAAGCAATCTATAAATTTAAAAATAAAAAATAAAAGGTTCAGATTGGGAAGTCTAAAGCATGAATATGATTCCATCTGTAAGCTGAAAATAAATTGTAAAATCCCTATTTTCTCTGCCAAGAATAAAAATAAATGTGATACACACAAGCACTGCTGAGTTTCAAACACAAGCAAATGTGGTGTGTGCACTTACAAAAGGATCTTGGTTTATGTCCACCTTCCTCTCCCAAGTTTTTTTTTAAGGCAAAATGTCAATTGTATGCCTCAATCTGGAAAAAAAAATAAAAGCACAGCTTATTCTTTTTAAACAGATGTTGCGATAGATATGAAAAAGTTTGTGAGACGATTTCAAAATCCAAATGCTACCCAGATGTGTTAAAAAAAAAAAAACCTGCAGTAACCAATCAATCTACCATAACTTAATTTTCTCAATAAACCATAGTAAAGTATGTTTAAAGTTCAGAAAATTGCTTGTGAAAAATGTAAAATCAGCAAAACTTTTCTCCTTCTCTTCAGTACTGAATACTGTTTACTAACACAATAGCAATAAAGTTCTTTAAACCCGAAGCATTAGAAGTTACATTAAATAAAGCAACACTTTTAATTCACATGTCACATGTACCCAGGAAATAATGACAAACCAGGCTTATCCCTAAAAAGCTAAACAAAACTCAACACTATCGTTTTTATTTCAAAAATAACTATGAGAGAGACAAGTACTATTCCATTTTTCAGAAAATAAAAACAGGAGTGGCTGATGTGCCTAAAATAATTCTTTGCAATGGAAGGGATTACAAGAGTCCCACAAACTGGGGACACACAAAATCCACACACACAGTCACTGACACTCAGTAGACAGAGTGAGTGATGGACACCAAAACACAGATAAAATTAAGACGTCCAATTAAAGTTACATGAGGAAATTTAAATAGGCAAACTATAATTATTCCTGGTGAAGATACCGGTCAAGGGTAGCCACAAATAATATCTGGCTCTGGGTAAGCTCCTCTATGGCTAAGTAATGTTGAAGCTACTGAAAAGTTTGGTACACTGGACATATTTTTCCTTTCTAAATCTAGCCCTGCCTATACACCCATCTGACTGAATAAGTTATTTAAGAAATAAAGATGACCCATGAAATTACTAGTCTCAGCCTCACCTTTATGAGTTGATTAAAATAAAGGGAAAAAAAGTAAAACATTTTTAACTTCAGTCTCACCTTACACATCTCACCAGCACTGTAGTTCTTTAATGATCAATCACTTCATCCAATTCCTGAGGCAAATAGAAAAGTAAAAGGTGTCCATACAACATCAGTAATAGTCATAATCAGTAGCAAACATTTGATCAGTCTGAAGTGAAAAGGCATCTAAACTTCAAATGGAAAAAGTTACCAAAATGGTACAGCATGAGGCTTTGTAACTGCGTCTCACTTGAAAACAAAAATAATTCCTTTCTGTGATATAAAATAGATTACAAAATGTTCTTAAAATCCAAAACATAAAAAAACTCATCTCCTTTAGCATGTACTGACCTTACGTTCAAAAAAAAAAAAGAAGAAGAAGAAGAAAAGAAGGAGAAGAAACCTCATTAATATGAGCCGAGAAGGTAAAATTAAGAACTAGCCAGGACAACTTCCCCCCCTTCCCGCCCCGCCCAGGAATCCACTGTCTCTGGAGTTATACATACTCTATTAATGATTTGCCTGAAAAGCTTAAGTTATGAAGGGGAAGGAATAACCATTTGGAGTTTCAAACAAAACCTAAGGAACCTAATCTAAGAAGAATCCTTAGACCCTGGCTTCTATCCCTGTCTGAAGGACCCTCAGCAAAGAGGAGGGTGTAGAAGGCTCAGATAATTTGGGGGGAAAGGAATCCAAGTCCCTAGATAAAACTGAACCCTAGAGAAGGGGAGCCTTACAGGAATCTCCAGTCCCTGAACCCTAGAGAAGGGGAGCCTTACAGGAATCTCCAGGAAAGAGTAGTCTGTTTTTATTTGTGTGGATGTGCTTGAGGCCCAAAGAGAATTTCCGAGGATGGGGCGGAGAAAGGGGGCAAGAAAGTGAAGCTCAGGAAAGAGAGCCCTTCGCGAAGGACGGAGGGGGCGCAACCCTGACCCACTTTTCCGGACGCCCACCCTTCGGCCCCCGCCCCACCCAGTGCAAGTCCGAGCCCTGAGGGGGCGATCGAGCGGGGCGTGGGAGGCCCGCACGCTCCCCACCCCCAGCCGCGACCCGGAGGGAAGCGTGCAGGGAGGCTCGACTCCCCCTTGCGGAGTGCCCGGGGCTCGAGAGACCTCCCGCCAGCTCGCGGCCCGGGTCTGTACGGCCCCCTCTACAGCCTGGGCCAAGGGCACCGCGGCCCCCAGCGGAGGGGAAGGGGACCGAGGAGGGGAAGAAGCTGTAAACAGCCCCAGCGTCCGGGCCTCGCCTCGAAGAGCCCTGCGTCTCAGGCCCCGCCGCGGGCCGCCGGGGCCCCCAGCCGGCCCCGGGGCCGCCCCTCCCGGGGCCCAGGGGAACGGAGGGGAGTCCGGTTCCCTTCTCGGAGGGCTAGGGCATCTCGCACAGCGGTCCTAGCAGCAGAGAAGGGGGAAGTCAGGACTTACCTGTCATTACTTTCTACGCCATCTTGGATCCACTTGTCAACGTCCCCACAAAGCATTATGGGTAAGAAAGAGCCTTTAAAGTGACTCCCCCCCGCCCTCGGCCCCCGACTCCCGCCTCTGCCGCCGGCGCCGCCCCTCCGGCCGCACCTCCTGCCCGGAAAGTTGCCCCCGATGGCTGGCTGGCCTGGGCGCCCTCGGCCCGGCCCCCTTCCCTCCTCTCTGCCGTGTGCATTTAAAAGTCACCCCCATTTTTTTAAATGTAGCTTTGGGTTTTTCTCTTTGCTCCAGCCCCTGGCCTCCCTTCCCCCCACTCCTCTCCAGCTCGCCAGTTCCCTTTGCCCCGCCGCCCTCCTGCCCTGGCAGACACCCCACGTCTGCATTTAATCAGCCCGAGGTTTGCTGGCAGCAAAGAGTTGCTCATTGATTTATTTATGCGCATTATGTGTCTGTTATTGCTCCAGATCTTCGGTGCACGGCTGCGGGCTCCTACGACCCACTTATTGCTCCGGGAAGCCGGGGGTCGCTTCAGGGCCCGGCAACCCTGCAGACAAGCCGGCGCTCTGACTCCTGCATTCGTGGGAAGAACGGTTCTGGAGCCGTCGGGCTCCAGGATCTGGCGACACGGTGTCCGCGAGTCAACCTGCGTCTGAGAGCGTTTGGGCGGGCGGGGGGGGGGGATAATAAGCTAAATGCAACTTTTACCCTGTTTACTCCCCCTCTCGCTGTCTCCTCCCCTCGGCCGGTAACGTGATCCACGACCCTCTGGGTAGGGATTCCTCCCCTAGGAATGTGGGCTCTACCTAATCTACACTTTTACCGCCCGGGGTTCGTGCGTATCGTGACTTCCCGGGCAGGTAACTCGGGGCACGGGCACTGGCTCGCACGCAAAGGCGCTCCAGCAGTCGCCGGAGAGCCCCCGAGAGGGTCCGGGGCTGGAAGGAGGGTGTGCCCGCAGGGGCCCACCTGGCGAGTCCCAGTAGGGTGATAAGCCCAGGCAGCCCGGCAAGAGGAAGACTGCGGGCACCACTCCTGCCCAGGGGTTGTTGAGGAATAGTCTCCAGGCTGCAACTGAGGGCGCTGGAAGTAGGGGGCGCCCAGATGCTGGCGGGGAACCCCAGCTGGCGACCCCGCAGCCCACCCCCGCCGCCCCGGCAGCTGCTAGAGCCAGCGGGCTCTTTGCTGGGGAGCCGAGCTCTCTCCCTGATATTCGCCGCCGGCTTTCGGTTGTGCTGGGTGACCTGGCATAGTCTGTTGGGCAGTCCCCTGGCGCCCGTTGGGCAGTCCCCTCGCCCTCTCACTTCCCGTTGCCGCTGGTCTCTGCTTTGCAGACTTTGGGGCCTGCTTTTGCTGCTTCCCCCCCCCCACAAGCGAATTTTTAAAGAGGTGTCCAAGGGAAAAATACTCCAGGACATCAGTGATTGCGAAACTACAATCGGTACAAAATGCTGAATGACTCTGAAATTAGAGGAATGCTCGGGCATTAACCATCCCCTGCTTCGGTGCACTGGGAGGGCTTCGGGCAGTGGGGCTACGCAAGGATTCTACACTCCTCCAGACCCTTGGAGAAGAACCTCTCTCGAGGAACCTGGTCAGTTGCTGACAGGAGCCCTGCCCCCAGGGAGTGAAAAACTCCACCAGGCAATTGTGCCTGCCAGATGGGAAGAGTGAGGTGTAACTCATTAAGGGATTGGCTCGGGGTCAGCCGTGAGGGAGGGAGCTAGGTAATGAGTCACTCCCAGCCGAGAACGCGTCGTGCCGGGGAGGGACCTTCCTTGAGTCACCCGCTTTCTCAGAGCTGCGAGTGAGTTGGGTAACTGGAGCCTGGAGCCAGGTTCCAGCGCAAGCAGCCACGCGGGACCGTGGGCTAAGGATCCGGGATACAGCCGGCTCTCGATCAGAGTCTGCTGCTGCCCCTTTTAACGAAGGCTCCGAAGTCTCCTCTTTTCGGGGTTCTCGGGTTGCCCCTTTTCCAGTTCCCCTTCAGACACAAATGGGCACTGATTTAATGGTTGCTTTGTGTGTGCAGGACATCTCTAGGTGTGTGGTCAGGTTCCTATAATTAAACACTAAATATCCTGAGGGCAAGTTCTGTGCCTCCCAAGCGTTTCTTTAAGTGGGTCTCTTCCTTTGCCTACAGGCCTTGAACCAAAGAAGGGCTTAATTTATGTACCTGCCTGACCCATTCACTCACTCCAGGGTGCATCCCGGTCCTTCCTTTCCTCCCAGTACCACGTGTTGCCTGAGCTAGAAGCCTCCTAACTCTTCTCCCTGCCTCCACAAGGACCCCTACAGTCTATTCTCCATCTGACCAACCCAGTGACATTTGTGATGTTAATGGATCTCATGACTCCTCTGCTTAACCCCACCAAAGGTGTCCCTATCGCAATTAGAATAAACCCCAAATTCCTAACCAGAGCCACAAGTCCCTTGTGAAGTGGCTCCTGCCTCCCCTTCCTCACTATGATCCCAGTACCGGCCTTCTCTCTTCCCCTGCAACACCCCAAGCTTCCTTCCAGAAGGAACCTTGTTCCCCAGCTCTGATGATCATCTTTTCAGCACTCAGGTCTCTTCTCAAATGTCACCTCCTCGAAGATTTTCGTGATCCCCTTAACCAAAGCAGGTCACTCTCGACTCTCTTAACCCCTGGTTAGAAATTCTATCATCATTTTGTTGACTGTTTGTTATTTGCCCCACCCCCATTGGAGTATAAGCTCCATAAGGCCACAGACCTTGTCTGGCTTGTTCACTCAGGGCCTGGACCAGGGCCTGGCACATAGTAGACACTTCGCAAATATTCATTGAATAACCAAACTTATCAAAGCTTGGGATGATGATGAAAGAGGGTGCTGAAGAAGCCTGGAGTGAGCTGCTAAGGACCCTACCCTTCATCTCGTCAGACCGCTCCCACTGTGTACAGTTAGATGTGGGCAGATCAATGGAGTTGGGGGGAGAGCCCCTTGGCCAGCATGAATGTTCCCCTCATTCTGACTCTGGTCTGAGGAACACACAGGCCCAAATATTAGTAAATCCTCAGTCACTCCTCTTACTCTTCCCTTGTTTTTCCCTCCCCATTGCCCCAAGTGAGGAAAGACTCCAAACCTGTGGCTCTTGGTGATAGCTTTCAGCAAGAAAGCTATCAGCATGTGTTGATACCCCCACTTGGCTCTGTCATACACATCCCAAACTCAGCATGTCCAGGAGTGAGTTCTTGACCTCCCCACAGAGATGCTCCACGTGTCTTGTTATTAGCAACTCCACCCTTAAAATTATTCAGGCTGCTTGGGCTGGTGTGGCTCGGTATGGGCATATTTCTGCAAAGTGAAAAGTCACTGGTTTAATTCCTGGTCAGGGCATATGCCTGGGTTACAGGTTCTGTCCCGTGTCGAGGCGTGTATGAGAGGCAACTGATTGATGTTTCTCTTTTGCATCCCTGTTTCTGTCCCTCTCTTTCTCCCTCCCCCTCTCTAAAAATAAATAAATAAATAAATAAATAAATAATCTTTAAAATTGCCCAGACCACATTCCCTCCTGGCTTTCTCCCAAACTCTACCTCCAATACATCTGCAAATCCAGCCTTGCCTTTAAAATACCCAGTATCTGTCCACTTTCCATCTCTTTCATTGTGGCCACTCCGGTCCAACTCACTACAACTCCTCCCGTTTGCCCCCATCGGTATATTCTCAATGTAACTGCCAACACTGGTTTTGATAAAAATTAAATCAAATTCTATACCTCCTCTGCACGCAGCTCTCTGACTTCCACTCATCTCATTCAGGGGAGGAGCCTGAGTCCCACACAATTTGCCTCTCCTCATGTCCCTGACCTTATCTCCCACCTCTCCCCCCACTCACTTCAGCCCCAACGGGCTCCTTTTTGAGAGTTCCCTCCTCCAGTAATGTATCCACACAGCTTACTCCTTCGCCTCCCTGAAGACTTTGCTCACCTCAGTGAGTCCCTTTCTCATCATTCAATTAAAAATTTCAGTTTTCTTAACAAGCATTCTGTATCTCTTCCGCTTCTTGTTTGTTTTCCAGAGCATTTATTGCCTTCTAACATAATAGATAATTTGTTCAGTTATTCAGTTTCTGTCTGCCTCTCTCCATGTGAAGTGTCAGCTTGCGGATCACCAAAGGCTTGTGTTTGTTGCTGAGAATTACATGTCCCAGCTGTGCCCTTGCGGCTAGCTGGGACCACATGACTAGTTCTTGCAAACGGAGTTAGAGCAAAAGTGCAACTCTGAATAGGCACATCCATGTGCCCGACCAAAAATACATGCACTGGACTCTCAGCTGATCAGACAATAGAACTTTAGTGCGCTAACCCACTGAGAACTTGTGACCTATTTGTTATGGCATTTAGCACCTTAACTACTACATCTAGGTTGCTTCAGCCCACTAGCATGGAAGCTCAGTGAAGGCAAGGACTTATGTAAGCTTTGCTCATTATTGTGTCTATCCTCAGTGCCCAGAATAGAGTTTGGCAAAAAAAAATAATAATAAAATAACAATACATAAAGAGGTACTTAATAAATATTTGTTGAGTGAATTGTCTTTTCCACTACCAATCATGAAAATTAGTGAATGATTGGCAAAGAAAGGACAATAAGAAAGGGTTTTTGTTGTTGTTGTTGTTAAGAAGTAGAAACTAGGCCCTGGCTGGCGTAGCTCAGTGGATTGAGCGCGGGCTGCAAACCAAAGCGTCGCAGGTTCGATTCCTAGTCAGGACACATCCCTGGGTTGCAGGCCATGGACCCCAGCAACCGCACATTGATGTTTCTCTCTCTCTCTCTCTCTCCCCCTCCTTTCCCTCTCTAAAAAATAAATAAATAAAATCTTAAAGAAAAAGTAGAAACTGTGAGTTTCTAGAGAATCCTTGGTTAGAAGACTTCGGTAAAACTGAAGAAAGTTCCCTTGAATTTTGTTATCTGTTTTCATTTTTTTCCTTTTCTTCTACCTCTTCCCGAGTGTCTATTCCCCTCACATCCTCCTTCACTCTCTCTCCTTTCCTCCTCCTCTTGCTTTCATGATTTCCTTTTCTTCTCACTTAATCTAACAAGAATTCATTGCCTATTAACTTGAGCACTTAGATAACAGGAGTTTGAAAAAAGAATCATTAAATCCTTGGAATCTTACACTCCCCTTCAACTTTTTAGCTCAACTTATTTAAGTTTTTATTTATTTACTTTTTTTTTTTTTTTCAGAGAGAGGGAAAGGGAGGGAGAAAGAAAGGGAGAGAAACATCAACGTGTGAGAGAGATGTGGCTGCCTCTCACACACCCCAACTGGGGACCTGGCCGGCAACCCAGGCATGCACCCTGACTGAGAATAGAACCAAAGACCTTTAGGTTTGCAGGCCGGTGCTCAGTCCGCCAACCCACACCAGCCAGGGCTGCTTTTTAGCTCAATATAATTTCTAGTGATAGTGGACCAGGTAATGCAGACTAATCCTCCCACAAGGACAACGAAAACAAAATGGACACTATGTTCTTCCAAACATCTGCTTGAACACATTTGGAAGGTTAACAAAAGCACAAAACTACCAGGGGTAGACAGAATAGGGAGGCGATTCTGAAATTTGGGGTCCTTGAGCCCTAGGGCCCTGGGCTTTTGACAACAACTTCAGTCAAAAGTAAGTGTCACCTCACACCCGATAGGATAGCTATTACCCAAAAAACATAAAATAGAAAGTGGCGGCAAGGATGTGGAGAAATCAGAACTGTGCACATAGCTACTGGAAAATGTAAAATGGTACAGCGACTGTGGAAAACGCTATGGCGGTTCCTCAAAAAAGTAAATAGCATTACCACATGACCCACCAATCCCACATCGGCACATACACCCAAAAGAACTGAAAGCAGGGATTCAAATGAATATTGTACACACTCTCACAGCAGCCTTACTCACAAGAACAAAAAGGAGGAAGGAACCCAAGTGTCCATCAACAGGTGAATGAATTAAAAAATACGGTATGTCCATATAGCAGAATATTATTCAGTTTAAAAAAGAAGGAAATGCTGACAGGCTACAACGTGGTTAAACCTGGAAGACACTATACTAATTGAAATAAGCAAGTCACATAAAAAAAATTACTGCATGATTCAATTTATATGAGGTGCCAATATAAACAGTAAAATGACAACAAACTCACAACTATCAACAACTGAACCTAAAAACAAAAAACCAAGTAAGCAAATAACCATAACAGGAACAGAATCACAGAGATGGAGATCACATGGAGGGTTATCAGCGGGGAGAAAGAGTGGGGAGAATGGGGGAAAAGGTACAGGGAATAAGAAGCTTAGATGGTAGGTACAAAATAGACAGGGGGAGGTTAAGAACAGTATGGGAAATGGAGAAGCCAAAGAACTTACATGTTTGACCCATGGACATGAACTAAGGGTGGGGGTGGCTTACATGCTGGTGGGAGAAGGGGTGCAGGGCAGAGGGGAATAAAGGGGAGAAAAAATGGGACAGCTATAATAGCATAATCAATAAAATATTTTTTAAACATTATATAAGGTACCTAGAGTAGTCGATCAAATTCATAGCAAGTAGAAAGAAGGGTGGTTGCCAGGGGCTGGGAGGAGGAGAGAATGGGAAATTGTTAAATGGGTGTAGAGTTTCAAACTTTGCAAGACCAAAAGAGCTCTGGAGATCAATTGCAAACAATGTGAATATATTTAATACTACTGACTGTACACTTAAAGGTGATTAGAATGGTAAATTCTGTTATGTGTTTTTTACCACAATAAAAAATAAAAATAAATTTAATGGCTAAGGTGATGAATTGTATTTTATATGTATTTTAACAAAACTTTTTTAAAATCCTTTTTTATTGTTTGAATACAATTGTCTCCATTTTCTCACTACCACCTTCCCCCACCCCACCTACCCTGACCTTCCCCCCTCAGTCCCACCCCCCTTTGACATTGTCCATGGGTCCTTGACACATGTTTCCTTGACAACCCTTTCCCTTCTTTCCCCCATTATCCCCCTCCTCCTTCCCCCTTTGGTTACTGTCATTTCGTTCTTTATTTCAATGTCTCTGGTTGTATTTTGCTTGTTCGTTTGTCTTATTAGGTTCCAGTTAAAGCTGAGATCATATGGTATTTGTCTTTTGCCACCTGGCTTATTTCATTTAGCTTAATGCTCTCCAGTTGCATCCATGCTGTCATGAAGGGTAGGAGCTCCTTCTTTCTTTCTGCTGCATAGAATTCCATTGCATAAATGTACCATAGTTTTTTGATCCATTCATTTACTGATGGGCACTTAGGTTGCTTCTAGCACTTGCCTATTGTAAATTGTGCTGCTACGAACATTGGGGTGCATAGGTTCTTTTGAATTAGTGTTTCAGGATTTTTAAAGTAAAAACAAATGTAAAAAGACAAACCATGCCCAGGCCAGGTAGAGCATCATCCTGATACACCAATGTTGTGGATTCACTCCCCCATCAGGGCACATACATGAACCCACCAATGAATGCATCAATGAGTACAACAACAAATTCATGTTTCTCTCTCTCTCTCCCTCTAAAATCAATCAATAAAAAAAATTTGTAAAGAAAAAGACTAATTAAAAGTTGAAAGAAAGTAAGCTTTATGATGAAAAGCCTACTAGAAATAAAAAGGAAAAAACATGGACAGACTTGCATGGAGATAGAGACAAATCTACAATTATTGTGGAAGATATTTTTGTATGTCAGTAACTGTAAGAACAAGCAGATGAAAACTAGCAAGAAATAGATTTGAACAACTGGATAAGCCAACTTTTATACAAGGTGGGGCAAAAGTAGGATTATAGTTGTCCATATGAGAAATAATACAGTAATTGGTAATAACACAAGAATAAACTCTGTGTTTCCCATCCTCCCAACTGTAAACCTTCTTTTGCCCCTCCCCATACAGAGCCCTACACCCACAGCTGCAAATCACAGATTCTTCTCAAATGTACATGGAATGTTTATGACAATACTGGACAATGTAGCAAGTCTCAACAAACTTCAAGTGATCCAAATCATACAGGTACATTCTCAGACAGTGATGCCATTAAGCTAGAAAATAAGGGGGGAAAATGTACTTTTCAAGTAGGTAGGGAAGTAGTTGTTCCTTGCTAGTTTTTTAAAGTTGTACAAAGTGATTTATCAAGGTGTACAACATGATGACTTAGTATGTATATACATTGTAAAGTGATTACCACAATCAAGTTAATTACTACATCCATCAACTTACATAGTTACCCCTTTGTGGGGGTGGGGTGCAAACACTTAAAATACTCTCTGAGCAAATTTCCAGCATACAATACGGTATTGTTAACTATAGTCACCATGCCATACATTGGATCCCCAGAACTTGTCACCTTATAAATGGAAGTTGTACCCTTGACGACATCTCTCCATTTGTCCCACCTCTCAGCCCAGGCAGCCATAGTTCTATTTTCTGCTTCTAGGGGTTTGACTTTTTTCAGATTCCACACGTAAGTGAGACCATACAGTATTTGTCTTTCTGGGTCTGGCTTGTTTCACGCAGGATAATGCCCTCCAGGCTCCTCCATGTTGTTTTTGCTCCTCGGTTCTTTCTTTTATTCACCCTCTCTCCATCTCCGCCTCCGTCAGATATTTTCCATGAGCATCTGTGCACGAGTGTGCACAGGCGCCTCTGCAGAGCCGCCTTTGCCTCCGGTTCTGTGACCTTTAGCAGGCTCCTCTTTGCTGAGTCTGCATTTCTGCGAGCAGTTCTCAAACTGATCATGACAGGAAGTAGGCTTCCTGGGGTCCTGAGTCAGCAGAGAAGGGAGGAAATAAAGGCCACAGAACTGTCAAAGAGGAAGAAGCCAACTTGAAGGCAGAATCCATACCTCTAAAGATAGGTCTAGAGAAAGAATAACATGTGTTGTGCCTGGTGACCCTTTGTCTGCGAAGCACAAACTGCAGCAAGGCCCCACCCAGCAGTGCTGTTTCCTATAGCCAGATGACCCCGGGCAAGTTCTGTGCCTCTCTCGGCTCCAGTTTCCCCATCTGTACAATGGGAATGGTAAAAGAGCCTTCCCACTGATGGCTATGAGGATTACAGGCATTTTAGGGCAAGGCTTGGATAGAGTAAGTCTGCCACAAGATTAGCTCTTGCTGCTTTCAGAGGTCTGTGCTTTAAAGTGAGGAATTCAAAAACACTCCTTTTATTTTCTTCCTGCCTTTCACCCCCCATAGTGCAGTTAATAACTCAAATCAAACAAAGAAACAAAACAAACCAGAAACAACCTGGCGGTCTAGCTCAAGCGTTTGCAGTTGGACCGAGAGTTCTTCCACAGGAAAATGTCACTCCCATAGAAAAACGTGTCTGAGGGTGTTTTCATCCCAGATTCTGTCGCAGCTGGAAGTGGCACTTAGGGCCCACAAGCCCAGCTCCCATATTTTGGGTAGCTGAAAGTTCCGAGTGTGCTTTGCGTTCCGCAGTGTCAGCAAGAAGTACATAGTTCAGAGATGAATCCTCGTGTGGTAAGCCTAATTTCTAGAAGTGTTAGGATGGGCTGCAAAAAGCCCAGACTCAAAGATCAGTGACATGGACCTGGTCTGCCGTGAGGTCCTGGGCTAATGACTTCATTTCCCTGAGCCTTCCTGCCCATCAGACTGGAGGGTTGGGCTAAATGGTCTTCCAAGTCCCTTCGATTCTATGACTGAGGATTTTACTCTTCTAATATCACAGAAACAACAACAAAAAAGTAGTTGGTAGGGTTTTGGCTAAGAACTAGCTAGGGGAAAAATAGGCCTCTGAGGTCCTTCTTTTTAAAAAACAAAGTATGTTTTAATTACAAGTCAAATTTCAATTTAAGGGGAAAAACAGCCCTCAGGCATTTTCTGTTCTATTTCATTGAACTCGAATCTTTCTGTTCAGTAGAAAGGTTCCAGGAAGTTTTTACACTTCCTACCTACAGACCAGTCACACACATGAGAGGGCTCCCTGAAGCCCGTTTGGCATCTTTACCCAAAGTCGCTGCAGAGAAGGAACACTCCCTGTTCGAAGGACTGGAGTCAGTCTCTCCTGCCATTACTGATGCTATAGGGTTAACCCAGTACGGGGAGAGTAACAAAGCACGAAGGCTTTTTTTCCGTGGATTCCACATTCATAACCAAGTATTTGGCAACCTGCCCTCTCACATGTTACGACACAAAAATGTGTTGCCTTCAGTATGTTTTTAATAGGCCAAGCCATTCGTTTGATCGCTGTGCTTGGGTCTAGATTCAGAGGCACCAGGGCTTTCCCACTGTGCTGCCCCTGCTATGGTTAGCCTTGTGGTTCCCTCATCTTTCCAAAGAACAGTTCAGGGATACAGGGGAACGATTTCCCAAGGTCAGCTACAGGCGCTTCCTTGATCATGGCCTAAACTCTTCAAAGGCATCTGCATGCAGATTTGCAAAATATTTTTGCAAAACTTGCAAAAAACGCACCAGTTTCAGATTTTGAAATTACTTGGCACAGGCCCGGGTCTACAATCGTGACATTCTCATGAATGCGGTGGAGCAGATTTCTATAAACAAAGCAAACTCCAATCTCTGCAGCCTTCTGTAGAAATATTTACACCCCGAGAGAAAGATCTCTTCCAGCTCTCGGATGCTGTAATGTAAACATTTTACTATAAATGAAGTGCTTGTGAACAGGCTTGCCCATCCCCTCCGAAACTTCAAGTGCATAATTTTACCTAAACACATCTTTCTACTCCAAAGGCTTGGCTGAAAGGTAAATATCCTTTATGATTCTCCTCACAAGAAAAGAACCAAATGTTTATTGGATGTAAGGTTGTTATTTTTTTTTTGTTAAATAAGAGTTCTGAAAAATAAATCTATTGACTCAAAAGCCGGTCACCAGCTTTCCAGTGCTCAGCAGAGCTCCCCAGAGCAGCAGCAATGGACACTCCGATAATAATCAGCACGCTGTCCCAGAAGACAGCCACAGAGCCATGGGTTGATGTATCAGAACTTATTAAATTTCTCCTTGCCCACAGCTGGATTTCTTTTCAGAGGGGCCTAAATTTTTTTTTTTTTCTGGCCCTTGTACCAGCTTCACCTGATTGAGTTATAAAAGCCTTTATTTGAAGTCAGGAGAGTCTCCACACTTGCAGCAGATAAAGCTGTCCTTCCCAGAACTCCCTCCACAGATAAGTGAGGCGCCACAGCCCCAGGGACCTAAGGGCCAGCCTCAGACAGCCTGGAGCTGCTGAACTTGACCATCCTGTTATTCCTGATCTCTCCCTTGTTTGGCCCCTCTCCCCCTTCCTTGCCTTCCTTCTCTTTCTCCGTACTCAGTGGGGGTCTTACTCACTTATACCACAACTCTTAAACAGAGGTCTTAACTGTATTTCATCCTACTTTCTCAAGCATTCTCAGGGTTGTTCCTCCACTTCCGTGTGCTAAGCCGCCCACCCCCAGATTTAATATCCTTTATGCCACCAAGCAGTCCCAATATTGTCACTGGAGTCATAGTTGCAAGATTTTTCTTGTTGGTTATTTTTATCTTGCTTTGGAATGTGGGCTTCTGACACACCCAAATATCCATTCTCTTCCTCCTTGATTTTTGGTTGGAACAAGGCTGCCCTGACTGCACATTACAGCACGTCATGCAGCTGGAAGGTGCCCCGGAGCAAAGAGATGTAATCGGAACTGTTGTGCTCAGCGTCCAGAAATGCCCCTAAAGGGGGTACAGGGTACCCTTCTTTGATCTTTCCTAGTTCTTACTGACGAGAAAGGTATGGATGTGCTATCTGGAACTTGGGCAGCCAGCTCGGGTCACTCGCGTGCACAAGAAGCATATCAGAGCAGTGAGACTGGAGGCATCTTTTGGTCCCTGTTGGTCAGGGTTCTCCATATAAGCCCTGGATTTACAGCCCAGTTCTGCTACTTGAGGGAGAAACTAAACTTCTGTCACATATAAGCCACTATTATTTTTGAGAGACATGTAACCAAATGCACATTCTAAAATATAAAATGTATAATGCCTTGCATGGAAATCGAATTTACCTAGACCTATGCAAAAGGACGGGCCGTGCAGAGAAGACAAATGTAAAGGTGGGAAATTCTGGTGACTCAAAGTCCTTTTTTCCAGTTCTCATCTGATTACAAGACCCTCAGCGCCACAAATGACATCCAATAAGACCTTTAATATCCAGAGGCAGGAGATATTTTAACATTTTCTAAATTTTGGGGGCATAGTTGCAGATTTGCCAGCAAATTAAAAGAATAATATAAGAAGGTCCCATACAACCTTCACCTGCATTCCCCAAATGTCAACATCTTGCCACATTCACTTTGTCATTCTCTGTATGTCAATTCCTTTTCTGAAATATTTGAGAATAAGTTGAAGATACACTGCACCTTTACCAATAGACACTTTTAAGTGTTTATGTCCTGAAGACAAGGGCTCACGTGACAACATACCACACTGAGGTTATCTATTAAAAAATCAGAAAATGTGCCCCGAGTGGTGTGACTCAGTGGACTGAGTGCCGGCCTGCGGACCAAAAGGTTGCCAGTTCCATTCCCAGTCAAGGCACATGCCTAGGTTGAAGCCAGATCCCCAGTTGGGGGCACATGAGAGGCAACCAATCGATGTTTCTCTCCCTCATTTTCTCCCTCTTTTCCCCATCTCTAAAAATAAATAAATAGCTCCGGCAGGTGTGGCTCAGTGGATTGAGTGCAGGCCTGTGAACCCAAAGATCGCCCATTCGATTCCAAGTCAGGGCACATGCCTGGGTTGTGGGCCAGGTCCCCAGTAGAGGATGCACAAGAGGCACCCACACATTGATGCTTCTCTTTCTTCCTCCCTCCCTTCCCCCCTCTCTAAAAATAAATAAATAAAATAAAATAAAGAGAAAATGTAACTTTCATACAATACCATTTAGTTAACCTGTATATATAGTGGTTTCAGGTTTTGTCGGTTCCCCCAACCATGTCCTTTATGACAAAAGAAAATCCCAGATCATGTGTTGCGTTCTTCTGTCGTGTCTTTCTAGTCCTCTTCAATCTGGAAGAATGTTCTGTCTTGCACTGTCCTTCATAGCCTTGACATTTTTGAGGAGTAGGTTACTTTGTCAAATGTCCCTCTCTTTAGGTACATCAGATGCTTTTGTCATAACGAGATTCAGCTTGCGCATATGTTATTCTCAGCACCTCATATCAGAAGGCATAAGGTGGCAATTTGTCCCATTACTGGTGACGTTCACTTTGCTCATTGGTCAGAATGCTATCTGCCAGGTCTCTCCACTCAAAGGTATTGTTTGATCTCTGTACAATTATTAAGTATCTTGTGGAGGGATGGTTTGAGATGGGTACAATCCTGTAAGTCCTTCAACTTTCACCTGCCAGTTTGATCATCTATTGATGATTTGTGCATAAATCAATTATCACTATGAGGGGGTTGACCAACGGTGATAGTACAACACTTTCTCTTGTATGTTCTTTCCAAGGAGGGCTGAAATTTATTTACTTATTTTTAATTGTATTTATTTGCTTTTAAACCACCTTATTGACACATGAGGACTGCAACTTAGAACATGAAAGCAAAGACACAGGCACGTGGGGATTGTCTCCACGAGCAGTATAAATCAAAATCATTTACACACTAAGAAATCTGGTTTTTGAGCCCAGAGCACATCTGGCACTGTGTTGGACTGCGGGACACAAAGACAAAGGAGACAGCCCTGACTGGTGTGGCTCAGTTCTTTGGGTGTCACTCCACGCACCGAAAGGTTGCTGATTCAGTTCCTGGTCAGGACACACTCCTGGATTGTGGGTTTGGTCCACGGTCTGGGCATGTACCAGAGGCAACTGCTCAATGTTTCTCTCTCACATCGATGTTTCTCTCCCTCTGTTTCTACCTCTCTTCCCTTCTCTCTAAAAATGAATAAAATAACATCTTAAAAGAAAGAAAAAAGCAAATGAGACAGATCCAGGACACACACACATACACACACACACACACACACACACAAGTCTGAATAGATACCTACCCTACAATGTGGTCAGGGCCAATCCAGGGTAGCTGCAAACAGGGACCTTGATTCCACTTATATGTAGAACCTAAAAAAAAAAGCAAGACAAATGCATAAAAGCAGAAACAGAGCAACAGATCTTGAGAACGACCTGATGGTTGCCAAAGGGATGGGGGTGAGGGAATGGGAACAAAATGAAAGAGGACACCTGGTGGCACTTTGTCACTGTACCACATAAGAAATAAATAAATACATTTTTAAAAAGGGGGTGATAAAACTGGGAAAATATAGCAATAAAATTTATTTCTCAAATGAAAAAGACTCATGTATGTTGGAAAATATGTCATTCGTTTTCCTTTTCCTTTTTTTTTCTTTTAAAGAATCAGGCGCCTTGTTTGGCAGGAGCAGGGATCCTCTGTTGAGTGCACTGAGGGGACCCACATTGCTCTCATAAAAGTATGCGGGATAAGGAGCTTTCTGGGAGGCAACAACTTGACCCGTCTTCTATCACTGATATATCTGAGGAACTTGGGTGCCCAGACAGGGGCAGGACTACAGAAGCCTTAAGAAAAGTCTGACTTTAGCTCTGGCTGGTGTGGCTGGTGTGGCTGAGGGGACTGAGTGCTGACCTGTGAACCAAAGAGTCACTGGTTCGATTCCTGATTAAGACACATGCCTGGGTTGCAGGCCAGGTCTCCAGCAGGCGGTGTGCAAGCGACAACCACACGCTGATGTCCCTTTCTCTCTCTTTCTCCCTCCCTTCCCTTCTCTGTAAAAATGAATAAATAAAGTCTTAAAAAAAAAAAAGAAAGATTTCAATTTAAGGAAAGAAAGAATTGGCTGGACATCACAAGACCTCCAGAGTCTTAGCATCCGAGTTTGGAGGTGTGACCCAACAGCATGTCGAATGTGAGATACACCCACATACAATATCACATCAATTTATATGTGTTTATGTTAGTTTTATGTCATTTTGTTTTCATTGGTTAGTTGACATTTTCTGAGCACTATTTTGAATATATTTCTATGGTTTAAAACCAATACATTTTGGGGGCCTCTCAAGTCTTTTTTAGGCTCTGACAAAGCGCATAGACCCTAGGAACTGCACCTAAAGTACCTAATGAAACTGTTTTAGCGGAAAGAAGTTTTGTTTGCTTTATCTCAGAGACAAATGTCCCTAAATGAATCAAACTTACTTCTTAAAAAAATAAAGCTTAGTGAGATATAGTTTACATACCATAAAATTCACCCATTGAAAGTGTATGACTTAACAATCTTGGCACATTTACAGAGTTGTGTAACCGTCACCACTATCTAATTATAGAATATTTCATCACTTCCAAAAGAAACCTTGTACCCACTTAAAGTCACTCCCCATCCTTCCCCTGTCCCCAGCAAACCGCTAAACTGCTCTCTGTCCCTACAGACTTGCCTTTTATAGATAGTTCATATAAACGGAATCACACAGTATGGGGTCTTTCCTTCATGGCTGGTTCTTTCAACTTGGCCTCGTGGTTTTGAGGTTCATCCATATACTTCATTTATTTTTACTAGTGATTAAGGTTACATTGTATGGATATAACACATTTTATTTTCCCGTTCACTGGCCGATGGGCAGTTGGGTTGGTTCCACGTTTTGGCTTTGTGAGCAATGCTGCTATAAATGTTTTGTGCACGTCTTTGGGTGGACACATTTTCATTTCTCTAGGGGTGGAATTGCTGTGTCATGTGGGAACATTTGGAGAAATTGCCAAACTATTTCCGCAGTGATTGCACCATTTTGCATTCCCACCAGCAGTGAATGAGGACTCCACTTTCTCTACAGCTTCACCGGCACTTCTTACTCTAACCATCCTCATGGGAACTAAGTGGTAACTCATTCTGGTTTTAATTTGCCTTTGCCTAATAACTAATGATGTTGAACATCTTTTTTTATTTTTTAAAAAGACTTTATTTACTTATTTTAGAGAGAGGGAAGGGAAGGAAAAAGAAAGGAAGAGAACCATCAATGTGTGAGAGAAACATCCACCCATTGGCCCCCCTTATGTCTTGACCAGAGGCCAAACCTGCAACCCAAGCATGTGCCTCCACCAGGAATCCTCCTCTTTGCCAGCAGACCCCCAGCCAACTGAGGCACACCAGTCAGGGAGGTTTATTTACCTTTCAATAAGCTTAAATCCTTGAGGAGCACAGCGTTGCACGGGTTCTGTGTCCAGTGGGCTTGGCAGTAAGGTTGCAGTGGAATTTAGCACGGGCCGTGCCACTGTTCCCGTGAGCATGAGTTCCCTTTCCCCAGAATGCTCTGGTTTTGTTCGGTTTGCCTCCCGGAGTCACCGTGTTGTTCTTTGCTTTATACACATAAGCACATCTCTTGCCTAGATAGAATTCAGTTTAATCTCAAGCATAAACACCTTCAATTTTAGGAAGAGCTGTGTGCTCCCTCTGGTTCCACAGAACCACTTATACCTGGCAAAAATGACCTTGGGCCAGAGCCTTCCAGACGTATATGTCGTTGTAGAAGTCCGGTTCCCAGAAGGCCCCACAGGCTCTCAGATGGTGGAAAGAATGAACATCTTTTTATGTGCTTATTGGCATTTGTATATCTTCTTTGAGAAAGGTTTGCTCAATTCTTTATCCATTCTAATTGGACTATATGTAAAGAGTTCTTTCTTTATATATTCTGATGCAATTCCCTTATCACTTATATAATATAATAATTTTTCCCATTCTGTGGATTGTCTTTCCACTTTCTTTAGGATGTCCTTTGAAATATAAAAGTTTTAAATTTTGATAAAGTCCCATTGGTAAATTCTTCCTTCTGTTGTTTGTGCTTTTGGTATTGTATCTCAGAAATCATTACCTAACACAAGGTCTTAAACATTTATTCCTATGTTTTCTTTTTAAATTATTTTTTATTGATTATGCTATTGTAGTTATCCCAATTTTTCCCCTTTGCCCCCCTCCACTCAGCAGCCCCCACTCCCTTAGGCAATCCCTACACCATTGTTCACGTCCATGGGTCATGCACATGGGTTCTTTGGCTGCTCCATTTTCGATATTGCACTTTACATCCCTATGGCTGTTCTGGAACTGCCTATTTGTACTTCTTAATCCCCTCACGTCTTCACCCATTCCTCCACACCCCTCCCATTTGGCAACCATCAAACGCTCTCCGTATCCATGATTCTGTCTCTGTTCTTCTTGTTTGCTTAGTTTGTTTTTTAGATTCAATTGTTGGTAGATACATATTTATTGACATTTTATTGTTCATCATTTTGATCTTTTTCTTAAATAAGCCCCATTAACATTTCATATAATAATGGTTTGGTGATGACGAACTCCTTTAGTTTTTTCTTGTCTGGGAAGCTCTTTATCTGGCCTTCGATTCTGAATTCTGTCTTTGCTGGGTGGAGCAATCTTGGCTGTGGGTCCCTGCTTTTCATCACTTAGAATGTTTCTTGCCAATTATTTCTAGCCTGCAAAGTTTCTTTTGAGAAATCAGCTGACACTCTTATGGGAACTCCTCTGTAGATAACTAACTTCTTTTCTCTTGCTGCTTTTAAGATTCTGTCTTTATCTTTAATCTTCAGCAATTTAATTATGATGTGTCTTGGAGTGGGCCTCTTTGCATTCATCTTGATTGGGACTCTCTGTGCCTCTGTGCTTCCTGGACTTGCATGTCTATCTCCTTCACCAAATTAGGGGAGTTTTCTTTCATTATTTTTTCACATAGATTTCCAATTTCGTGCTTTTTCTCTTCTCCATCTGGCACACTTATGATGTAAATGCTGGACCTCTTGAAGTTGTCCCAGAGGCTGCTTATACTGTCCTCACTTTTTTATTCTTTTTTCTTCTTGTTGTTCTGATTGTTTTTTTTTTTTTGCTTCCTTATGTTCCTAACCATTTATTTGATTCTCAGTTTCATCCATTCTACTGTTGTTTCCCTGTAAATTGTTCTTTATCTCAATTTTTATGCTGCTGAGGTCTTCACTAAGTTCCTTGAGCATTTTTATAACCAGTGCTTTGAACGCTGCATCTGGTAGATTGCTTATTTCCATTTCATTTAGCTCTTTTTCTGGAGTTTTGATCTGTTCTTTCATTTGGGCCATGTTTCTTTGTTTCCTTATTTTGGCAGCTTTTCTGTGTTTGGTTCTATGTATTAGGTAGAGCTGCCATGTCTCCCTCTATTGGCAGCATGGCCTAATGTAGCGGATGTCCTGCAGGGTCCAGTGGCACAGCCTCCCTTATCACCCAAGTTGGGTACTAGAGATGTGCCCTTCATGTAGGAGCAGTACACCCTCCTCTTGTAGTTGAGCCTTGACTGCTGTTGGCAGGCCAATGGGAGGGATGTACCCAGGCCAGTAAGCTACAAGGACTGGTTGTGACCACTGACCACCAACCTCCACCCTCCGTGGAGGATCAGCTGTGCAGGAACAGAGTGGTGGTGGTCCAGAGTGATCTGTAGCTGTCCACTGGGTGCACCGGCTCTGGGATTTCCTGGGTGGTGCAGGCCAAGGTCATCCCCCACCTGTGTTTTCCCCAGGGCCACCCTGTCTGAGCTATAAAGCAAACTGAGATGGCTGCTACTTGTGCTGGGCTTGGAGATTCCCAGGTGAAGCCAAGCTGTGAATCTAGGCCTGCTGCTGCTAGTGGAGAATTAGGCCTGGAGTCAATTAGAAAGAGGTATGGTGTCTGCCGGCTCCCCGAGGACAGCTGTTGCTTGTTTGAGAAGATTAGGAAGTTGTGAAGTGTAAGTCAAGATCAACCATTCATATGGAAAAGTCACAACAGTTTGGGCAGGCCTGTTGGTTGGGTGGAATGGAGTCTCAGGGGATCTCCCGTGCAGGTCAAACAGTGTTAGCTAGGTTGATGGAGTCTCAGATATGGCACCCACCTGCCAGCTCTGTGGCTGGGTTCAGAAAAGGGACAATGGCCTCTGCCCACCTTTCTGTCTGAGAGAGCTATCTCTTGCCTTGATATCAGACACTTCAGATCCTTCCTGTATATCACTGGTGCCTTTCAAGCTGCTACTCCAGTGCTGGAGCTCAGAGGTAGTGAGTCTGAGTAAGTCCACGTGTGGGATCTTTAAGAAGAACTGCTTGGGATTCTAGGAGTTTCTTCTAATGACTCAATTCCCACTGGTTTGTGCAGCCAGAAATTATGGGGACTTATCTTCCTGGCACTGGAAATCTGAGCTAGGGGGCCTGGTATGGGGCTGGGACTCCTGGCTCCTGAGATATCCCTCCCAAATTTTATCTACCACATGTGGATGTGGGACCAGCCCGTTCCACATCTCTGCATCTCCACCTCTCCTACCAGTCTGGATGGATGTGGTTTCTTTAATTCTATAGTTGTTGGACTTCCATTCAACTCAATTTCTGATGGTTCTGAGTGATGGTTATTTTATAGTTTTGTTGTAATTTTGATGTGGTTGTGTGAGGAGGCAAGACTTGTATACCTATGCCACTATCTTGACCAGAAGTCTTCTATGTTTTCTTCTAAGAGGTTTATAATTTTAGCTGTCACATTTACATCTATAATCTATTTTAAGTTACTTCTGGTTTTGAGTTGATGTGGTGTAGGATGGGTTCAGCATAATTATTTTACATATGAATATTTGGTTGTCCCAACACAAAAAGGCTCTTCTTTCTTCCATTGACTGGTTTTGGCACCTAAATTTTATAATTGTTCTGAAAGTTAGATCCAGTGGAAGGATCTAACTTTCCAGAGAATTAGGGAAAAGTGGTTATTTTCAGGTATGGTGTGACTGCTGATACCTAAACCCATCCTGCAGACCTCTTAGACAGTAAGCCTGCATCTTGTGAAAAGAATGGCAGCCTTCTGTTCTGCTTCCCAAGGTAGCAACAAGGATCTCTGGTTTTTTAGACTAGCAGTGGGATCCAGTTTTACTGGCATTGTGCATAGCGGGTTTCCAAGTCCACCAGCACCTAAGTGGTGATCATAGCAATGGAATCTAAGTAATGATCACAGAGCAGTACTATGTACAGCTATTAGGACTGGATCCTTTAGGTCCTAGTTCAGATACCACAATGGCAACCAATGACCAGTGCTGGTTTATGAATACCTAAGTACCCTGATAGTTCCTAAAGGTATTTTGTGAAAGAAGGAGAGACTACTATAAAAGATTGAAAAGGTGAGAGCTCAGGGCAACTGAGATGTGGGCATTCATTTAAACAGGCCCATAGTCACCAACTGATAAAGTGTGAGACACCAAAATGCATGCACAGCGTACGAGGAGACCCCATGCACTTCCTGATGATGCAACTTGTCAGAACCCAGCCAGGGCCAAACAACAAGGAAGGACATCAGCAGTTGACACAAAGGCTGGGAATTTAGAGCTGGAACTTGAGGCCAAAGAGCACACATGGGCCAAAGGCAGAAGTGAGACAGAGAGATGTATCAGGAGCCAAATGTCAGAATCCAAGAAGGCAGGTTACAACAGAGACATTCAAACCAGGAGTGTAGTAAAAATAAGACACTAGAGACAGTGACCAAAGGTAACGTTGTGACTGGGAGCCTGGCTAATCACATCATCAGATTCAGAGGCCAACTGGGTGACCCCACCACGAGCCAGCTGTTTAAAACTCCAGCCATTCTCCTCAGCAGCACTCATTTCTGCACCACGGAGAGGTGGGTTTCTGGTCTCCAAGCTGGTGCTTGTTACAACGCTTGACACAAGGAACACGAGTGCTGAGTGCCTACTATGTGCCTGAAGTGGCAACATGTGTAGTTGGGGGGGAGAAACTGGTGTCATAGAGTAAGACAAGTCCCGCTCTCAGGGAGCTAAGAAGACAGCTGGCTCAGAATGTCTCCAGGGTCGACACAGGTCCTGGGGCTGTGAGGTCTCCACTCAGCTTAACCACAGTGGCAATCAGTGACCAGCCCTCATTCACAGGCAAATGTCTGGGTCAGCACAGCCAATAAGTGGAAGAGCCAGGACCACAGTTCAAGTTTCCTACTCACAGGTGGGGCTTTTTCTTCTACACCATGGAAGACTCAGAGGCACAGTGAAAGGGACGATGAAAAGGATTGAAATTGGATTATTTCTGCAGGTAGAATGATAGGGAAGAGACATTGGAAGAGAAGGACCTAAAGTAGAATGCAAGCAGTGAGAGAGAAGTTATGGAATGTATTAGGGTTCTCAGAAACAGAACTTATATGTGTGTGTGTCTATACATAGGAGGTCAGTCCAGAAAGAGTCCAACCATTGTTAATATAAGAGAAGAGTTCATGTGACATCAATGTAAGCTCACAGCCAAGGAGAGTAGACTGCAATGTGCATGCGTGAACAATGGCGACTTCATTGTACTAGTCAGCGGAGTAGTAGACGCTGTTGAGTGAGAATGTACACTGTGTGGCCGTCACATTCAAAATGACTGAGCGAGTAGAGCAATGAATCTGCATCAAGTTTTGCATTAAGCTTAAACATTCTTCTGCAGAAACTATTCTGATGATTCAGAAGGGCAACTGGTGATTGGCAGCTTCATCATGACAACATACCTACTCATGCATCATGTACTGCGCAGAGATTTTTGGCAAAACAGCAAATCACCCAGGTGACTCAGCCCTGCTACAGCCCAGATTTGGCATCCTGTGACTTCTGGCTTTCCCCAAAACTAAAATCACCTTTGAAAAGGAAGAGATTTCAGACCATTGATAAGATTCAAGAAAATACGACAGGGCAGCCAAAAGCAATTGGAAGAACTATGTGAGATTCCCAAGGTACCTACTTTGAAGGGGACTGAGGTGTCATTGTCCTATGTACAGTGTTTCTTGTATGTTGTATCTTCTTCAATAAATGTCTCTATTTTTCATATTGCACGGCTGGATAATTTCTGGACAGGCCTTGCGTATCCACTTTTCTGGGAACATATGTATGTTTATATATTAAAGAGATTTATTATAAAAAATTGGCTCACACAGTTATGGAGGCTGACAAGTCTCAAGATCTGCAGTCAGCAAGCTGAGACCCAGGAGCCAATGGTACCATTCCAGCCCACGTCTGAAGGCCTAAGAACTGAGAGAGTCGATAGTACAAGTTCCAATCTGAAGGCAGCAGAGGACTGATGTTCCAGCTCAAGCAGTTAAGGCAGGTGAACTTCCCTCTTACTCAGCTTTTTTGTTCTATTCAGGTTTGCCATTGATTAGATGAGTCCCATTCCCAGTAGGGAGGGCAATCTGCTTTACTCAGTCTACCAGTTCGCATGTTAACCTCCATTCCCACGAACATCCTCACAGACACTCCCAGAATAATGTTTGACCGGATGTCTGGGTACCCTGTGGCCCATTCAAGTCGACCTATAAAATTAACCATCACAGGGAATGAGGAAGTAGCAATGCATCACTTTCCAAAGGGTCCCAAAGACTCGAGTGACCGGCCTTGCTGCATGCTGGGGAAATGTGTAGGCAGACTGTGGATTCTCTAAGGGATGCTACTGATCCCAACAAGACTTTT
This sequence comes from Tonatia bakeri, assembly GCA_004024845.1. Classification (NCBI taxonomy): domain Eukaryota; kingdom Metazoa; phylum Chordata; class Mammalia; order Chiroptera; family Phyllostomidae; genus Tonatia; species Tonatia bakeri. Next base: position 80,288 of record PVIA01000095.1, read on the forward strand.
GAAATCTGTAGGGGTGGTGTTGATTTTCCTAACCAATGGGGAATGCTGTTTCATGGTGGGAGACCAGGCATGCCAGACATCATACAAAACACATGGTAGCACAGGAATTTTGAATGTCCCACTGGATATTCATAGAGGCAAAAAATTATTATACAAGTGTTAATTATCATGCAGGTTCTGTCTCAGCCTGGAAACTAACTCTGCTTTACATACAATCACAAAATTTCTTAGCACATTTTTAATAAAAATGAAAGTTTGGGGGATCCAATTGTCTTATAAGTTCAGGGATGACTGTGCTTCATCTTGTGTGTGGCCTTTTGGGATGCCATAACAAGATACCATAGACGAGGTGGTTTATAAACAACAGAAATTTATTTCCCACAGTTCCAGAGGCCGGAAGTCCAAGATCAACATACCCGCACAGTTGGGTTCTGCTGAAGGCTCTCTTCCCAGGTGCAGGCTGCCCATTGCTCATTTCACCCTCACGCGGTGGAAGAAGGAGCAAGCTAGCTCTCCGGGCTCTCTTGCATAAGGGCTCCTTCGTGCCCTCCCAGAGGTTCCACCTCCTAACACTAGCACCTTGGGCATTTGATTTTCAACATTCTGAAGGCCGGGGTGGGGGAGGAAAACAGTAATGTGTAGTTTGTCACAAAGTACTCTCCCCAAAGTTATTTTCTCTTTTGTGAAGAATGTCGTTAATGGCCTCACTGCTGGTAGTATGTAAGTCCGTCGCACCATCCACCCACATCAGCCTGCCTTTCTGGGGTCTCATCCATGGTGACTGGATATCTTGGTACAAGTAGCTGTTCACGTCCTTACACCTTCTAGTGTAGTCAAGCCCAAGCATTTACATATTAAAACATTTTATTTATATTATGTTATTATAAATCACTTTCCACTTATTTCTGCTTTTTTTAAGATTTTAATTATTTATTTTAGAGAGATGGGGAAGGGAGGGAGAAAGAAAGGGAGTGAAACATCAATGTATGGTTGCCTGTAGCACACCCCATACTGGAGATATGGCCTGCAACCCAGGCATGTGCCCTGACTGGGAATCAAATCGGTGATGCTTTGGTTCACAGGCCTGCGCTCAATCCACAGAGCTACACCAGCCAGGGCCTTATTTCTGCTTTATATTGAGGCTTTATATTATGGAGTTTTGTTTTGGGTTTTTTTTTAATAATGTATGTAAGTACATTATTTGATGGATCAATTTTATTTATTTCAGGAGAACAGAGAGGGCATTACAAAATATTTGGTTAAAAGAAAAGCCCTGGATCTGATCCATTCGCAAACAACTGAGCCAGAGAAGGATATGGCTCCCAACTTCCCTCCTCATCCCCATTCCATGTGGCTTTGGGCCCGTTCTTAACCCTTTACAAAAGAGCCGCTTACACGCTAATTAGTGCTCAGTGTGTCTTTGGTTTCAAGAAAGGCGAGCAAAGAGCTATCCAGAGCTGGCAGAGGGCAGCTCCTTTGTCCAAGATCCCCTTCAGGCATCAGCAGCCCCTCTTCACGGATCATTAGCAGCAAAGAGCACCCACCCCAGGGCGAGCACACCACCAGGGCAGCCTGCCCGATCACTGGCCCCACAAAGAGCACCTGCAGGAGCCACATGGCCCCAAACAGGGACTGCGAACAGACTGCACCCTCCCGCTCCTCCCTGGGAAACATCTCAGCTCATTCCCTCATTCTCCCTGGCACACATTCTGGTTTTCCAAGAGCCACCCCAGGTCCTACTTTCCACAGTCCCCTTGCCGATCCTAAACAATTCTACCCATCCCATCCAAAACAGTTCTTGCCCGTGTAGATTTTCCACGGAGAGTGCTGAGCTCATTCTCCAGGCCTCATCTTCTTGCCAGTTCAGGACTGCCAACACGCCCCTTCAAATTCTGGCTTTGGACTCGATGTGTTTAAGTCCAGGCCTGCTTCCTAGTTTGCCGGGTCCCGAGACTCTACACCAGTTCCCCTTTGCACCGTGACCCAGAGCACAGGCCTGACCCACCCTTGCTCGGGACCCAGTTTCACTCTCCTCCCATTGCCCCATGACAGCTGACCAAGCACATCCTTTCCTAAGCTCGGCCCTGACTCCCAAACTCCTGGCCTGGGCTCAAATCCAAGGCCCGATCTGCCAGGGAGAGAAGGTTGGACAGTTTCCCCAGCTTTGCCTTTGCAGGAACCCTTGCCACCTACCCCGACCTCATCTGTTTGGTAGCTGCTATTGCTCTTCTGTCAGAGGCGTGGATGGGCCCTCTCACCCCCGACGCTCCATCTTTTTCACTTGGAAAGGACATTCAGAGCAGCCAGGGCTCAGGGTCCAGACCCCAAAGCAGCCCAGTTGGAGAAGGCTAACTCCGTCATTTGGGCAGATTCAGCTGTTCCCTCTACAGAGTTCTCCTCACCATCTCTCTTTGGGCGTTTCTGGGGTTTGTACTGAACCAAATATTTCTGATGTTTGCTGCAGGATAAAAGATTACAACCAGCCTTTATACCACTTGTCAGTCCTACCTTATACCTCCACCCCCTAACCACAAACACCCAGCTGTTTGCTACACGTAAGAGACACTAAATTTACTAAAATCCTGAATATACTTCAATCTTTTTCTTTTGATAACTTAGAAACATCATCTGGAGTATTCTGTGATATAGTAGAAACAGAATTCTTTTCTTGCAAATCCCTGGCTTGTCCTTAAATCCCCTTCCCTTCCATGACCCTTCCCCCACCCATCACCCTTCTCACAGAAATGATGGAGCCTTTCTGCCTCCTTCTCCCTCTCTGTCTTGCAAATTTCACAAGCCTCTGGTGTCAAAAGGATGTTTATGGCTTTTCTCCTCTACCCAGTTACTGCTGCTTCTGCAGAGCATCTGGTGGGCTCCGGGAACGCAATACTTCCAGGCTTTCCCAGGGAGATGGGAAGACTGGGCTCTGGTTTCAAAGCTGTTTGGGGGGCGGGGGTCCACTTGTAGCCGCAGCTGGTTTCTCCTAGGGTACGTAAAACCAAACGCCTTGCCTTGATGGGGATTCGTTTTCTTCCCAAACCCTCTCCTGTCTGGACTACATACAAAATTTATTTCTTGTATTAACACGACTTTGTTTCCCTAAAGTGATCGGTTCAGCCTGCACTACGTGAGCATGCACATTTTCCTTGCGCACAGTTGCATGACAAAGCATCCCACTTCGGCTGACAATGATTGCTGGCAGGCCCAAATTGCTAGGAAGTTTCTCTCTCCCAAACAAAGGTCTGGCGCCTTGGGGATGGGGGCAAGATAAAAGTTCAATTCTCCCAGCCTCTTCACAATTACGGCTGTTATTCATGCCTCCGTACCCTCCCCAACCCCCTGGCGAGGAGAGCCCAAGGAAGCAATGTTTGCAAATTCTTTAAAAACTGAGTCAGCAAATGTCTGACCTAAATAGTAAATCTCTAATAAATAGAACTTCAATTACAAAAAAAAAGTCAATCACTACAACAACAAATCTGTATTTTCAGGCTCTATTTTATTATCTAGATGGGGACAGACAACCACATCACTATACAGACTTTATTGCATTGCCTCTGGGCTACATACGCACCCTAACATTCCCATTTTCAGGTCATCATTGTCAAGTCAAAATCAGAACTCCCGGCTTGAAAGCCCATAACTGCCTTTTTGAGAATGTTTGTACAAATAAGCAAAATACATCCTAACAAGAAATATTTAGGTACAGGACCAGTGGGCCACCCAGACTAAAGGGAGTGAAACTACACCTACAAACCCAGGTTTTTAAGGCCATGAAAATTTTCCATTTGGTAATTTTTTTTACCTTAGGACACCTGATCTATTTTCTATTTTTGTGTCGGGTGTCAGTTCACCAGCCCTACCCCTGGATTTACATGATGATCAGTAAACGTTCAATTGATTATTTAAAAAAAAAAAAAAAGACCATTGGAAGGAAATGATACCAAGGACAAATGAAATTGTGATCCATGTGGTTTGGGTCTGTTTGGGGATTTCTGGAGTCCAGTCCCAACCCCAGCGCCCAGACAGCACATAGGAAGACTGTCGTTAAGGTCATCCGCCCTTCTGCCTATCGCCAGGGAGGGTACAAAGTCCGAGCTGTAAGAAACTGCCTGCCAGCCCCGGCTCTGCAGAGAAAGAGCCTGGCTGGTACTTGTATCTTAATTACAGAATGTGTTATCCACACTTCCCAAAGTCCTTTACCACTCCCCCTCCACCAATCAGACCACCTTTTATTTAAAAGGCTGGTGAGGACATTAAAATACATCATAAAAAGTCAAGTATTTAATTTGCTGAGTTGATAGCTTATGTGTCAAGGAACTTGGATTCCAAATTTGTAAATTTTGGAATCCAGGAAAACCGGCGGATCACATTCTTGCCTTTGACTGAACTTTCCCATAATGAGCATAGAACCCAGATCAATCTAGGACCCAGATAAGATACCGTCTCTAAGCTAAAGCAGAGGATCTCAGCCTTCTCTCCCCTACCCCACCCTGGCTTTTTCCACGCGTGTAACCAACAGGATTCCCATGGTCCCGCACCAGCCTGCTTGCTGCTTCTCCAACAGGACAAATCCTCCCAGGGGTCCAGCCCAAGGGCACCCTCCTTGGCTGCCCTTTCTGCTGCAGAACTGCTCCCACCCCCACCCCTGCCCCATCTTCCATAGAAGCTGAAATGCCAAGATGGGCCTTTCAGCCTCCTTCAGGCTGCAGTGTGGGCATGCAGCCTGACCTGGCCAACCAGACCTGTAGGAAAGCTCTGGGAAAGATTTCCCCCTAAGGCAGAGACTCATGGGAGGAAATGCCTTTCCTGGCCTGACGTGTGCCTGTCTGCGATGCCTGGAACTGCTCAGCCGTCTGTCTTTCGGCCATGAGGAAGGGATGCTGCTGACAAGCTGAGCCTGGCCAAATGGAATGTTGGAAAGTTGGAAAGCACCCTGTCCTCGACGTCATGGTCGAAGCACTGTGAACGGGGAGCAGGGGACGCCACCCCAGAATGTGCCACTTTGGCATGCGGATTATTTGAACTGAAGGCAGACCTAGCAGACTCAAGAAAAACTTTTACCTCCTCCTTAACCACCAGAAAGAATTTAGATAGGGGGCCTGGCTCAGAGAGACAGAGAGAGCTATTACCAGTGTAAAAGCAAAAAAGAAAATGAATTTTCCTTCCTACCTCTCTATATTCTTCTGGCTGGACTAATAAATTCACACCAGACAGATTAACAGGAGACAATAACCCAATTCATTATGTATGTATGAAAGGGTTCCGCAAGAATCTGAGACCCAAAGACGCATTGGGCAGCTGAGGCTTCTATGCCAGCCCGGACTAAGGACAGGGAGTGGACCCCTACGAGAGATAACTTATCTGAATGGCCCATCTGGATGGCAGGCAAACATCTAATTACCAAACATCTGCTCTCATCCTGTGAATTATCATCCCCCCACCTTTGAAGCCCTAGGCCCCTGCTTCGTTCCTAAACTCAGATGACGCGTAAGCCTCAACTACCTGACTTGCCCCTGGGATTCATATTTTGATGTGGCTTCTGTGTGTATGAAATTAAACATTTGCTTTTCTCCTGTTAATCTAGCTTATGTCAATTTAAATATTCATATTCACATGGGCAGGCGTTTTGTTTTATTCACCACCATGGGCACTTAATAAATACTTGTTAAATGAGTGAATGAATGAATATGAATAATAACGATGACCTAGAATACACTCTAATTTATATTAACAGTAAGTCTTTTCCAGAAAGTAGAATAATGGTTGTCAGAGGCCGAGGGCAGAGGGATGGGGAGTTAATTGTTTAATGGACACAGACTTTCATTTGGGGGAAAAGGAAAAAGTTCTGGAGATGAATGGCTGGTGATGGTTGCACAACAACGTGGATGTGCTTAATGACACAGAACTGTGCACCAAAAATGGTTAAGCCCCGGCCAGGTGGATCATCGTGCCCTGACACATCAGCACGGGGGGTTCGATCCCTGGTCAGGGCACACGCAAGCAGCAACCAATGACTGCACCGGTAAGTAGAACAACAAATCTATGTTTCTCTCTCTCTCTCTCTCTCTCTCTCTTTCCTCTCTCCCTCCTTCCCTTCCTCTCTCTCTAAAATCAATAAATTAAAAATTAAGTTTTTTCAAATCTTAGTACTCACCATGACAAGGAACAAGAAAAGCAGGTGTGCTCCTTGCCCTGCACCCCTCACCTGACATTCCAGAGAAACTTCCACAAGGGGCTCCCCACTCACAGAGATCCCCAGAGCCTCATCTTTGGGTGCATCTGAAAATGCGACTCAGGTGGGGCAGGGCCGTAGTTTTCCAGCCCCACTCTGGGTCTGCTTCCACTCCTATAACACAGCTCACACCTGACGAAGCTATACATCTATTAAAACGTTGATTATTCTCATCCTTAACAAAGGTCTGGTCCAGCTGTTGGTTGGATTCATTTGCAAAAATTTTCGTTCACAGACACTTATTCTTTTTTACAGCTGAGTCAGCTAGGGAGGGCTGGATCATCTATTTGCATGAGGGGGAGCCGGGGAGAGAACAGTGCCGCACTGTGCAGCACTGATTTCTGCTATCACAGAAATGAAATCATGGGCTGGGACTCACCACATGCACACACACAATCAGGAAACAGCTTGTCCATTTTGCCTGCAGAGGCAGGGATTTTGGTTTCCTTGGCTTCTGAGCTGTTCTTGGAGCCGGGCCACCTAGGGAAACTGAGCAAGTACGTGGGTCCTTGGAACTTGGGCTGCATCCATCAAGGACACAAAAAACAGACTATCCAGCCCCCTCCCCTCAGTGGAGCAGACAGAAGTGTCGTTGATGTTGAAGCTGTGGAAAGCTTCGGAAGCTCCCATGGGAGGAAGCTTGGCACGGGCAGGCAAACAGCTCTACCGACCTTGGAAGGGAGCAGCAGGCGGGGTGAAGTCCAGGCCTCTGCTGGGCCCTGATGGCAGACACCCTGTGCCTCCCCAGCGAAAGAGACACAGGAGCAGCCTGTACCCACAGGCTCTGCCTTCTCCATGTCTGAAGAATTCTCTCAAAAGAACACCACCCATGGAAAAAATGCTCATGATATAGTGTCAAATGGAAAATTCAAGATAAAAGGAATTTATATGTGTGTGTATGTATACACACACATATAAAACATAATATACGCATATATATATAATATAAATATATATGATCTCTGTTTAATTTTTTTTTTAAAGCATGCATTGAAAAACAAGACCAGCCCTGGCTGATGTGGCTCAGTGCATTGAGTGCCGGCCTGCAAACCTAAAGGTTGCTGGTTTGATTCTCCGTTAGGGCACATGCCTGGGTTGTGGGCCAGGTCCCCAGCTGGGGGCATACAATCAATGTATCTCTCCCTCTCTTTCTCCCTCCCTTCCTCTTTCTCTAAAAAATTCTAATAAATAAATAAATAAATTTAAAGAAAAACAAGACCAGGAGGAAATTATAATATCAGTGATGCCCTCTGGATGGTGAATAACAGGTCATTATTTATCTCTTGTTTACATTTCTGTGTGGTTTTAAATTTTCCTATGAGTAGGATGTGTTATTCAAGAGACATAAACACGTTTCAGACTCCACCGACCCAGCAGCCCCTCGGCAGGGGGCAGGTGTGGGCCCTGGAAAAATGGGCGGGGCCGCTCTTGGAAATACTTGGCAGATGCAATAAACTGGCTGCATAGAGGACTGGTCTAGAAGGCCAGGCCCAGCTCACCGCCCCGCCTCTTTCCCTTGTAGTTTCTCCCAGAGTGACTCTGGTGTCCCTGATCGTGGACCTATTTAGCAAGAAACACAGTAGTAGATTATTTTATGTTATTTTATTTATCTCATCTGATCTTATTTTATTATCACTTTTTTTAGGAAAATGAAACCCAAACCTCCACAGCAGAATGAGCCTCTTGCCTGTGCTCCCTGACCCACACCCCTCACCTGACCTTCCAGAAACACTCCCACAAAGGGCTTCCCACTTGCAGAACCCTCAGATCTCCATCTGAGAGTGTGCTGAGGGGAGGGGGAGGCTGTTGTTTTTCAGCCCATGCTGCTTCTGCTTCCATTTAAACCATCCGGCCTGCCCCCTCAGCCATGCAGGGACCACGTGGCTAACACCAGCCGCTGCTGTGGAAAATGACATAGATAGTTTGTCTTCTGGAAACATTTGGCATGGTCCCGGCAAGGAAAAACTGAGCTCATCCCAAGAAACAGGAGAGAATTGGTGACGATACAGGATACAGTCATCTCTGGATCCTGCACAAATCTATTTCTTGGCCTTTTTTCCTCCTTTTATTATTAGGTTTTTAAAAATATATATATTTTACTTGTTTATTTTTAGAGAGAAGGGAAGGGAGGGAGAAAGGGAGGGAGAGAAACATCAATGTGTGGTTGCTTTTCATGCGGCCCCCACTGGGGACCTGGCCCACAACCCAGGCATGTGCCCTGACTGGGAATCGAACCAGTGACCCTTTGGGTTGCAACCCACGCTCAACCTACTGAGCTACACTGGCCAGCGCTATTATTAGGGGTTTCTTTTGGTGGGGGTTTGTATCCCCCAACTTCCCAAAGAACAAATTTTCTTCACATATACACTATGGTCAGGCAATGTCTCAGCCACCTCAGAATAGCCAAAGCATGACCTCTTCCCAGCTGAGTTTCAAGTTGCTTTCCCAGAATTCTCATCTTGTAGTTGGGAGGGCTGGATGGAGCCTCAGAATGCAGCACTGATCGTTCCAGGTGCTTTGAGGGATGGTCCAATAGTTAATAACACAGTGAGGAGATCCAGGTAAATCGGAAGCTGGCTGAGTGCTAGGAGGCGGCCCCAGCTTGAGAGATCATGGGGTGAGAGGAGCTGGAAAGTATACCCACTGTGGCCCTTACTGACTCCAGCTGTGACACACATCTACAGGTCACAGCAGGTGGGAAGAGGTGGCATCTGCAGACCATCCTGTTGGAGGCTGCCTTGAGGTGTAGCTCCCCAGATGGGAAGAAAGGAAGGAGGTCAATAGGAGGCTTTAAAGGTCAAAGAGGGTCCTGGTTCTCTGGACCCTCCTCTCAAGCCATGGCTCTTTAGTGATCTTCCTGGGCAGTATAAATGTCCCCTGGCCTGCATATGGTCTTCACTCTCCATCCTCCCCTGGACACAGGAAGGGGCCTCACACTAGGAGGGTGAACCTGAGAAGGGCACTGTGTTCCACACTCAGGAGACTGGCCGGCCACTGCAGGTGGTCCCCCCTCAGTTCACGCCCTGAGTCTCTGCTGGGGTTGCCCTCCCTCCTACCCCCACCCCATCCCCCTGCTCCACCAGCCATGGCCACCAAGAGCAGGGCACTGGTCACGTGAAGCTGGGCATGGTTCATGCCACCCCTCCTCACACAGCGAGTACCTTCACAGTCCTCCCAGCCTCGCCACCGGTCACCAAAAGACAGCCCACAGCTGTCCTCACAGGGGTTCCAACCCCCACCCCCACTCCTTGTCTCTGTCATCCCACTGGCAGGATGTGAACTCTCGTGGTCTTTTTAGCTGTCCTTGATATTGCGGAAAACTTAGTTCAGTTGAGTGGGAATTGTGTCCCCAAAGTTCACATGATGAAGGCCTCACCTCCAAACCACGTTTGGGGATAAGGTCTTTGAAGAGGTTAACATGTCAGGGGGGGGGGGGGGGGGGGGGTGCGGGCAATCGAGTACGCCTAGTGTCCTTAAAAGAAGAGGCAGAGACCCCAGGGGTGCACAATGTGTCCTGGCCAACTGAGGAGGTGGCAGGAGGGCTGCCGTCTGCAAGCCAAGGAGAGAGGCCACGGAGGATGCCAACCCTGCCAGCTCCTTGGTCTTGGACTCCAGAGCTGTGAGAAAACGAATTTCTGTTGTTCAAGCCACCAGTCTGTGGTGTTGTTTCCGCAGCCCCAGGAAAGTACTCAGTCCTTAGCAGACCTGGTGGCCTCTGGACTCCATCTTGGGACTACACCACAGGCACAAGGGACAGTCCACCCTGATGGTGTCCCCTCCCCCTCCACTGGGTGGGTAGGTTCTCTTGAGAGATTCCTGCCCTGATTCCCTGCTTGGAAGGGGGATAGGGAGCAGCACCCCAACCCTGTCCTTGGGTCTCACCTTGGAGATAAATTCAACCTTGCGGGTGCCGGGAAGGAGGGAGGGATGTCCACTCTTCTGCTTCCTTTCCTCCTGGGTCTCCCACTCGGTTCCCTCCAGTCCTGTCCCTCCATATCACAACAGGGAATGCCCAAGAGCTCAGCCCCTGCATTTTCTGCAGCCCCCCCATTCATTCCTGGGGCTGCAGTTCCTGAGATGGGCACCAAGGCCCTGGGCCACCGCAAGAAGGAGACAGCAGTTGTTTCCTGCTGTCATCTAAGACACCAGACAGCGTGTCCAGCGCATGACCAGGATATCCTTTGGAAGAGAACGGAGCAGAACGGAAGGGATCTCAGACCTTTTTACTCACAGCTTTGTAACTGATGGGAGAACTGGCAGGGCCCGTGAGCAGAGCTGCCCCCTAGTGGTTTCTAAGGGCCATGCGGGCTTCTGCAGAAAGTAGAATTTGAGTTCCTTAAAAGAAATTAAATAAATGTTGGAGGGAGTGCTTCTTTTTCTCATTTCTTCCTCTTTTCTCCCAGACTTCTGAGAATGAGAGAAAAGACACAGGAAAGGAGCAACAGAAACCATATGAGAGGGGTACAGGACAGACTGGGGAATTTTTAATCAGTTTAATAGACATAAGGCAAAGTTAAATATCTCCCTAAAAGAACCATAAGACCATTTATTCTGCCATCTCAAACCTAGCCCCTCTAAGCAAACTAGCCAGAAATCCAGCCTGGTACTGTGCCAAATATTTTACTGGGTTAGGTAAGTTTATTGAGTCCTTATGAAAGCCCTAGGCAAAGGCATTTATCATCATCATCATCATCATCACCATACACATGGGGAAACTGGAGTACAGAGAGGTTGAGTGCCCTACCCAGGGGCCACAGAGCTGCTGGATAAGGAGGTCTGAGATCTGGATCTGAGTCCAGGCTCCCGAGAAAGGACCACGTGCTAATCCCTAGGCTAAGCCAGACAGCCCCGAGGTTCAGGGTTCTCAGGGTTCTCAATGACTCCTGCCTGCTGGACCATCCTTGCTGTCTTAGGTCCCTCTTCCAAAGCGACACTCTCCAAGTCCATGAGATACAGAGGGGAGGCACAGGATGACTTTTGGTTGTCACAGTCCAATAAGCTCTTTGGTGACCCTGACTCTTCAGGCAAAAATAATAATAATTACAAGTGTAATGAGAGAAAGGCCAGGGAAATTTATCTCTTAATGGACAGAGAAGATCGTTCTTTCCAAAGATTGCATGCCACCCTCTGATCTCCTTTGTCCCAAGTCATTTAAGTAGCCTGCTGAAGGGAAATAACCAACCCAGAATTCTGCCATACACCATTAATTAATTCAACAAATATGTATTCTATATACACCAATAGGAGTTTCAATAGTGTCCCCAGCACTGTTCTAAACTCCATGGATATTGTAAGGAGCAGGACAAAGGTCTACCTTTGACTGTCTAGGAGAAAAAGGCCTGTCAGTGCCTAGATGAGGGAACAAAGACAAAGGAACATCAACAGTGGAGTAACTTCAGACAGTGATAGGTAAAGTGGCTAAGACAAAGCTGGGTAATGGAATAGCGAGGGTCTCAGGGCCAGGACCACCTTCCCAGAGAGGTCAGGGAAGTTCTCTTTGAGAAATGACAGTTGAGCTGAGACCCAAGTGATAAGGAGAGCCACCCACATTGAGATCTGGGGAAAACAGATTCACATGTGAAGATGCTGACTCAAGACAAACTCCATGTTTCCAAGTCCCAGAAAGAAGAGGCAGAGAAGCCAGACAAGAGATCAGGGGTCAGCAGGGGAAAGGTTAGGTAGGGGGCTGTGAATTTTATTCTCCTTGCAAGGGATGCTGTTGGAAGATTTTTTTTTTTTTGAAGCAGGAATGAGTAATAATCATATTTAAGTTTTACAAAAATCACTCTGGTTGCATTTGGAGGGTTCAAGAGGCTCAGAGAAGCCAGATAGGAGGCTCCTATAGTCTAGGTAAGGAGGGTAGAATCATTCCTTGAAATGCAGAAGATCCAGGAGAAGCAAATTAACTGGGAAGTCAACAGTTGTTTTGGAACTCTTGATGTTAAATAAATTTGAGTCTCTTTTTTTTAAAGATTGTATTTATTTATTTTTAGAGAGAGGGGAAGGGAAAGAGAGGGAGAGAAACATTAATGTGTGGTTGCCTCCTGTGCACCCCATTGGGGACCTGGCCTGCAACCCAGGCATGTGCCCTGACTGGGAATCAAACCAGTGACCCTTTGGTTTGCAGGTCAGTGCTCAATCCACTGAGCCACACCAGCCAGGGCTGAGTCTCCTTTTGGATATCCAGGTAGAAATGAGTTGATAGCTGGAGCCTGAGGTTCAAAAGGCCAGGGAATTTGTGACGTGGAAGTCATCAGCCTTGAGATCTGCCTGATGCCATGGGATTGGATGAGGTTATCGGGGAGGGAGCAGGAGAAGGCCGAGGGTAGCCCCTAATGTGCTTCAAGAACAGCCAGCAGCCACTGCAATAGGGCGTGGTGGTTACACCAGCACAGAAGCCTAGAGAAGAGCATGTCTCAGAAACGCTTAACTGAGTCACAATGCTGCTGAAGGACCAAGTAACGTGGCAATTGGTATGACATGAGAAGGCACTGCTGTCCTTGAAAGAGCCATTTCAGAAGAACCACAGAAATGAAAATCAGATCGCAGTGTGCTGAGAAGGGGAGGGGAGAAAGCAGACACAGCGAGAAAGGGTTAGGGAATGTTCTGTCAAAGTCTCTGCCAATTCCTCATTCCTTAATACCTTACACCACTCACCCAAGAGTACAGAGCGGGTCAGTATTTGCTATTTACTGTACTTGACAATCCCAAGAACTCAGTGTTCTGTGACAACCTTGATCACTAGGAAGATTTATAGATGGCCTGATTCAAAGTCAGTGTAAACAGGTGGAAAATACCAATAGTCTTACCTGGATTCCCCAGAAAGCACAGCCTGAGGCAAACGTTTATGGACTACCAGTTGATTAGGGAGTGTGACTCCAGGGAGCAAGAGTGGGGATGGGGAGGCTGGGAAAGAGCGTAGGCACTCCCAGAAGGAGGATGTATTAAGCCTGCCACTGCACAACCCTGGGGGGCTGTCCTCCGAGAAGTCATATAACCTGCATCTCAGGAAAGTCTGTCCAGTGGGGGGAACTGGAAAGAAGCAACTCTCCAATTCCCTCCTCAGGTTGGTCAAAGACTCACCTGTGTAAGGTGATAAATATATTAATGAGCTTGCTTGTGGTATATGTATATCAAAACATCATGTTTTACATTTTTTTATTTTTTTAAATTTTTAAGGAAGAGAAACATTGATAGGCTGTTCTACTTACCCATGCGTTCATTGGTTGCGTCCTGTCTGTGCCCTGACCGGGGATAGAACCCGCAATCTTGGCCCACCAGGACGATGCTCTAACCAACAAAGCTACCCAGCCAGGGCCCATGTGTGCATTTTAAATATATACAGTTTTTATTTGCCAATCATATCTCAGTAGAGCTGGGGGAGAAGAAATCAATAATAATACTAACAAATTAAAAAAAATTAAACCCTGGAAACAACCATTCAGTTGGTGGAGTGGGGGAGCCTATTAATAAGTTATGCTATTTAATACATTGAAAAATCCATGTATCTATTAAAAAAATGTACACCTTCTTCTACAAGGAGATACGGACACATCCCCAAGACATACTCTGAAAAAGCAAAGCACAGAGCAATGTGCCTCGTATGGTGTCTTTTGTGTACACTGGTGACAGATTTACATGGGTGGGCATGTTAGGATGTTTGGGGCTGCGAAGCCACCAAAAACTGAGGCTCTGTATGGCTTAACCAATTTACTTATCTCTTATAGTTTGTGAGACCACAAGTGCCTCCCTGAATAAAGTGCTGATTCCAAGCCAAATCCAGGGGTGGAGGAGAGGGCATCCCCATGACTTCTCTGCCCACACCACGTAGCCTCTTAAGAAAGGGAGGAGAGGCCACCGAAACACAAAGGCTCTTTGGAATGTAACAGGAAATAATACCTCCTGTTTGTTTTTGAGTCTTCCCCAGCAGTGGCAATGCCACAGAAACAGCTCAGCAGACTCTGTCCACATTAGTGAGGGCAGAGAGAATCTGGAATCCAGGTTCTCTGTACAGGTTCCTTCCTGGGGGGGATCGATGCCTCATGACTTCATCTAGGTTCCGTTTGCCTGTGTATGGCTGCACGTGTTCTCTTGCCCCAAATGATGGGAAATACTATACAACATAAATTTTGCAAACAACCAGGTGGCTCAGTATTTCCAGGTGCATCTGAAAGAAGGAAATAAAGACCGTTCTCAGCATATGTCCCAGTTTAACTTCACTTTGAGTAGCAGAGCTGGATGGCTTTGTTACAAACCCTAGGATTCCAAGGAAACCGTTTTGACAGTCAGCTCACCATAGGAGAAGCAGGCCATTCATAAACATACACATTTTATCATGGAACCATTTGCAAAAAAAAAAAAGCATCTAATGCAACTCTACCAAGTTGTAGTGTAATGACTATGACTAATAAAGAGTTTGAAAATATTGTATACAGCAAGAGCCCTTGAATGTAATCAGTACCTACTGGCAGATGTTTTTGACATATAACACTGCCATCAACATTCACAAATAGCACGGGAATTAAACACCAGGAAGGAAACGAGTGACCCTTATCTCACGGGAGGGAACATAACTTCCTTACAGACACAAGTGTTCTGTGTTCACTTGTACCCCATCCAACTCATATCTGACAGTTGAGTATACAAGTCCTGAGAATAACTTCATGGAGTGAAGATTTTGCCTGAATAGTTCAAAGGAATTGGAGTTTAACAAAGCAACTTCAACAATATGCTGTATCTCAAAAATCAGAGAAGTATATTATTGAATGTAAACTGTGGGTGAAATATAATTTAAAATGAATTAAAAAATGAAAACCAGAGAAGTATATACATGATTAAACATTTAATTTCAGGGTCTGAAAAAAACATGGTTCAATCCAAAAATGAAATTGTTTGCCCTGGCTGGTGTAGCTCAGTGGATTGAGCACGGGCTTTTAAACCAAAGGGTCGCTAGTTCGATTCCCAGTCAGGGCACATGCCTGGGTTGCAGACCAGGTCCTCAGTAGTGTGTGTGCAGGAGGCAACCACACATTGAATTTCTCACCCTTTCTCCTTCCCCTCTTTCTAAAAATAAATAAATAAAACCGTTAAAAAATGAAATTGTTAAAGTTCAAACTAAGTAAAGGACTAGCTTGTCTTTGGGGAGAGGACAAAAAGCTGTCAAGAAAGGCTTTAGCCCTGACTGGTGTGGCTCAGTGGGTTGGCCATTGGCCAGCACACTGAACGGTCACTGGTTTGATTCCTGGTTAGGGCACATTCCTGGGCTGCAGGCCAGGTCCCTGGCTGGGAGCTTGGGAGAGGCGACTGGTCGATGTTTCTTTCTCACATTGATGTTTCTCCCCCTCTCTTTCTCCCTCCCTTCCTCTTTCTCTAAAAATACATACATAAAATCTTTTAAAAGAAAAAGAAAGACTTTAACAAAAAAAAAATTAAAAAAGAAAAGGAAGACTTTACTGGATCACATTTGTTACCTTGGTAAATTTTCTCCAGGCCAAGTCCGACCTCTGGCCTCACAGGCACAGAAAGCCAGTGTTGACAGCTCAAAGAGCAGACCTGTCTTTCAGAGAGAGGGACCTGCATTCTCCGTGTATAAAGCCAGAATGAACATTTACTCATCACTAATGAGAAATTTAACTGTCATTTAAGAATCCACACGATCAACCCTTCCTCTCCTGGTAGGCAGTCACATTCACTGTCAAAAAAAGTATTTAAAACCTGGAAATAGGTAAATGAGATTACTGGGGTTTCTTTCTTTCTTTCTTTCTTTTTTTTTAATTTTAATTGTTGTTCAAGTATAGTTTCCTGTCTTTACTGGGGTTTCTTTAAGTGCAGTGCTGAGCTTGGCTTCCCATTGTCCGGGCTATTTTAAAGTTCTGTAGGAGCCAAGATTAATTAATAGATTTTGTCCACTAGGGATGCCAACAGTGCCTGTCTGGCACAACAGATGACCTCGAGACACTGCCGTGCGTGGCCCTGTGGGGCGGCAGCCGATTTTGTATCTGACTGGCCGTTTTACTCTTTTGAGGTGATCAACTGTCATTGAAAAATAAGGAATTTTAAAAAATAAGGTGAAACCCACATAATATCAACCATTTTAGTAAAAATTCAGTGGAACTCAGCATATTCACAATATTGTACCAGCACATCTTTCTAGTTCCAAAACATTATCAGTCCTAAATAAAACCTTTTATCCACTAGTTACTTGCATTCCCTCCTCTCCCTAGTCCGTCCCTGGCTACCACCAATCTGCTTTCTTTCTCTTGGATTTACCTACTCTGGCTATTTCATGTAAATGGGATCATGCCATGTGGGCTTGTTTGTGTGACTTTTCACTTGGCATGTTTCAAGGTTCATCCTCATTGGAGCATGCATCATCAGCATTTCTGATTTCCCTGTTCATGGCTAAATAATATTCTATTGTTTGAATATACCACATTTATTTATCTATTCACCCTCTGATGGCCATTTGGGTAGTTTCAGCCTCTGGCTATTGTGGAAAGTGCTGCTATGAACATTTGTGTACAAGTATTTGTTAGAATATTCTTTTCAGTCTGCTTGGGTATATGCCTAGGAGTGAAATTATTGGGTCATATGGTTGATCATTCTATGATTAAGTTTTTCTAAATTATTTTATTTATTTTCATAAAGAGGGGAAAGGAAGGAGAAAGAGGAAAGAAATATCAATTGGTTGCCTTTTACACAGCCGCAACTGGGGACCTGGTCCATTAACCCAGGCATGTGTCCTGACTAGGAATCAAAGTGGCAACCTTTTGGTTCACAGGCTGGCACTCAATCCACTGAGCCACACCAACCAGGGTTCTATGCTTAAGTTTTTGAGGATCCTCCAAACCTTTCCACATGATTCAATCGGTTATTTTCTATTCATTTTTACCATTTTGAAAATAATACTTGGTAAGCATCACTTGGTAGTTATCATGGACTTAATGGAGTGAAATCATCCTAAGTTTGCTTGAGCACAGGGTCAGATCAACATGAACTCCTTACATGATTTTAGGCTATTTTTTTAATTCTATTTTTTAATACTTTATTTTTTTAAAGAGAAGGGGAGGGAGAAAGAGAGGGAGAGAAATGTCAATGTGTGGTTGCCTCTCATGTGGCCCACATTAGCGACCCAGCCCACAACCAAGGCATGTGCCCCGACTTGGAATCGAACTGGTGACCTTTTGGTTTGCAGCCGTGCTCAATCCACTGAGCTACACCAGCCAGGGCAGGCTATTTTTATATGCTGCTTCAATTTCATGAGAAGTGTTTCCAATATGGGGATCACAGGACTTTGGCTGTAACACCTATATCCATGTTCATGGTTAGGATGGTCTTGCCGAAAAGTCCCAAACAGTTGGATTCAGTTAGCTAAGGACTTCTCTATAGCAACGTATGCTTTCATGACTCTCACTAGTCCAGTTTTCAAGGCTGAGTCCTGAACTGCTGTATTCTTTCTTCAGCCATCTCAAAGATAGTCAAATTAAAGTTATCTGATCATTCTTCAAAGTCTATATATGTTGTAACTGCATGTCAGGCACCATTCCAAATGTTGGGCATTTAGTTGTCCACTAGTTGTGAAAGATGTCCTCTCGAAAGCTACTTTCTTGGAGTCAGGTTTTGCCAGCCACAGAGCCACTAGGTATTTGCTTATCCGCTCTGGTTCAGAATATGTTGGTATTATCTCAGTCTTAGAGGAAGAATTTATTTCCAAACTCTGACTTGCAATCCCTCAGTACTGACAGCAGAAGAAAATCACATTATCCTTCTTTTGAGATTTGCATTCTAAAAGGTGAGGGAATTGTGGTCTTGTATAGAGTTCCCATTAAGGAGAAACACTTTGAATACAGTATCTGCCCTACATTCTTCACACAATAAAAATCAATGCAAAAGCAGCAGGAAACCAGCGGTTTAGCATTCTGGAACGAGGCATTATGTTGTGCATTTGGCAGTAGCAGACATGATATGCATTTTAAGAAATGCCTTATTCCACCCTGACATTTTCTTTGCTCTTTCTGGAAGGTTAGTTATCTCTTTTAAAGCTATCTAATCCTTTGAATACTCAAAACTTTAAATGAATACTGAAACCTTGGTTAAGTAAAATTAGTTTGCATCATATTGTGTTAACCTTTCTACTTGCTGCACTTTCAAGGGACATTTAAGCATTTTTTAAAAGATATTATGAGCCGTGGCTGGTGTGACTCAGTGGATTCAGCACAGGCCTGAGGAACCGAAGGGTCACCGGTTTGATTCCCAGTCAGGGCACATGCCTGGGTTGCGGGCCAGGTCCCCAGTAGGCAACCACACATTGATGTTTCTCTCCCCGTCTTTCTCCTTCCCTTCCCCTCTCTCTAAAAACAAATACATAAAACCAATAAATCAATAAATCAAAGATATTATGAAACCAGAGTTTTCTTTCACAGTTCAAGGAAAATGTCCAAACTTCAGGTTCAGATATAAACAGGGTAGTGCATTTAGGAATATTAAAACTTGAAGATGGCCCTGGCTGGTATAGCTCAGTAGATTGAGCATGGGCTGAGAACCAGAGGGTTGCCCGCCAGTTCAGTTCCCAGTGGGGCACATGCCTGGGTTGCAGGCCACATCCCAGTATGAGGTGCATGAAAAGCAACCACACATTGACAGTTCTCTCCTCCTCTTTCTCCTTCTCTTCCCCCTCTCTAAAAATAAATAAATAAAAATAAATAAAGGCTTTAAAAAAAACTTGATGATTTTTACAGCACAGTTGGTACTCATAACATATTAAGTAAGGCTGCATGTACAGCAACACAGGGAAAATAAGAAAAGGTGTACCCATGACTCCTACCTTCTTTAGATAGATGAAGCTGCCCCTGTTGAGAACATTATTTCTACAGCCTAAAAATAAAGTTTATGAAAACTTGGACCAGATGTCTTTTTGTGGATGTATAAATAAAATCCACTTAGGTACTTTTAATGATTCACACTAAATAATTCATTATTTGTCCCAGTAATGCCCGATGTACTTTTGATTTCCTTGGTTCTAAAACCCTAAAAAGCCCTTCATGGGTTTCAGATACTAGACTACCTATGATGAAGACAGGAATGCCTCCTTTAATGCCATTGCTTTCCCGGGATTCACGAACATGATACACGCTCAACGGGGCTGACACTTGGTCTGGTAACTGATCACAAGTGCTTTCTACCCCACTGACTGCGGGCCCCCTTGACAGTAGGTACAGGAGAACAGGAGTTCTTGCAGAATCTGTCATTATGTTCACTAGGATACGTTTAAAATATTAACTGCTTTGCCAGGAACTGTTCCCTCTCTGGCCTAGCACAGCACTCCTTTGTACATACACGTCCTTTTCATTTTGAAAGTCAATGTGTAAACTGAGTGAAGAGTACAAAGAACCTCTCTGCACCATCTTTTCAATTTTTCCTGAACCTATTTTTAAAAAAGATTGTATTTATTTTTAGAGAGAGAGGAAGGGAGAGATAGAAACATCAATGTGTGGTTGCCTCTCTCACGCCCCCTACTGGGGACCTGGCCTGCAACCCAGGCACATGCTCCAACTGGGAATTGAACCAGTGACACTTTGGGTCGCAGGCCAGCACTCAATCCACTGAGCCACACCAGCCAGGGCTAGATCTATTTCTTAAAAGTCAATACAAAGATCTAACTGAAGGAACTGAAAACAGAACTGATACATCCATGTTCATAGCAGCACTAGTCACAATAGCCAAAAGGCGGAAACAACCTAAGTGACCATCAACAGGCAAACAAAACGTAGTACACCCACATAATGGAATGCTATTCCACCACACAAAGAAATGTTGTGACACGTGCTACAACATGGATGAACCTGGAGAACATTATGCTAAGTGAAATAAGCCAGACACAAAAGAGCAAACACTGTAAGATTCCCCCACACAAAATACCTAGTGTAGGTAAATTCAGAAGCAGAACGAAGTTACTGGGGGCTGGAAAGGATAAACAGGGCTCCCAAACTTATAGAGAAAAAATAGCAAGATGATGAAACTTCTGCAAATTTCAAGAGATGTCATTCAATTCTTTCAACATTGTAATTATTTAGCTCCAAGTCTGGGACAATGTTTTACACCCACCGAAAAAGCAAGAGCATTTCTCCGCATCTCGGGAGAGAACAAAGGCACTGGAGAAGCATCACGTTGCACCACAATGTGCACACTCACTGTTTTTTCTCAGAAAGATATTTCCAAATCCAGCATAGCTCTTTTCTAGCATTTACTGCAGGTTGTCAAGAGGGGTGGTTCTCAAAATGTAGTTTGTGGAACCAGCTGCATCGGCAACACCCAAGAACTTGTTAGAAATGAAAATCCTTAGGTCCCACCCCAGACCTACTGGATCAGAAACTCAGGTGGGTCAGTCTGAGTTGGAACTGGCCCTGGGGGTGATCCCGATGTGCAGTGAGTTGGACAATCACTGGCCAGGAGCACACGTAGGCACAGCCTGTCACCAATCCTAAATCGGAGAGAATTCAGGGGAAAAGCCAACCACATAGCATTTGAAACTACCGTGCAAAGTGCTTTCCCACTACTGAAAAACAGGTTTTGAGAGAGAACGTGATTTTGAAAGGAAATGGAAAATTATTTATGGCTTTTTGTTTTAAACAGTAAGAGAATTAAAAAGAGAAGTAATCTTTTAAAGTATGAGTTTATTCTCCCGGTTTTCTTAAATACCCACAAATCAGTGCTTTTATTGCAGCTATGTCCAGGAATTGAAAATTTAACAGATACGTTTAACATATATTTCATCCTTGTGAGAGAGAGAACAAAACATTAAGAATTTTAAAGATGAG
Organism: Tonatia bakeri; assembly: GCA_004024845.1. Taxonomy (NCBI): domain Eukaryota; kingdom Metazoa; phylum Chordata; class Mammalia; order Chiroptera; family Phyllostomidae; genus Tonatia; species Tonatia bakeri. The sequence continues at coordinate 101,336 of PVIA01000095.1, forward strand.
TTTTCCAATGATTCAGTTATAAGCACATGAAAATTGAGGATAATTACAGAAACAGCTATTGAACTCTAAAATAAAACATAAGTTATATAGAAATAAAAGGATAAAGGTGTTTTAAACAAACAAAAAACAGGCTTATCATCTCTCCTGCTGGTTAGTAACCTAATAAAAATGAAAATGAATCAAGTATTATCTTCTCCACATTTAAAATAAAGGGGCTCTATCCTTTTCATGAATGCTGGCTTTAGGTCTGAAACATAAGACAAGATTTTAGGTTAAAAAAAAAAATCTCAAACATTTTACTGCCTTAGGCTCATGGATTATTTTTGTAACACTAACAAAAGTTGTAATAACTCTTAAATTTTCTTGGACAGAAAAAACAATAGATGAGCAGTTAATAGGGTCAAGTGGAACTCGGTCACTGGGACAGAGTGACAAGTGGCAGCAAATCAGACCAAGAGCTTAGTGGAGGGTGAGCATGTCGATAAAAACCAGTGAGGGGCACCTGAGGTCTTTAGTGACAGATTTGGCCCAAAAGTCCAGGTCTGGCAGATGCAAAGGGGGATGAGCCCCTAGGACGATGAAGGTAATGAGAAGTTAAACTCAAGTGAGCTCCAACTCGATTTGCAAATTAACAATGCAAAATAATGTTATTTTCTATCCTTTTCATTGAAAAGAAAATTAAAACCATACTCTTACTGCTAGGGTGAACTAATGTTTCTGAGCTTGCCACATTTTTGGTTAAAGATAAGTGATAGCAGATGTTGATGTTATTAATGTGACCAATACATTAAATTTCTAAAGAATAAAATTAGATTAATATATTATTATTCATAATGACTCAGCATAAATAGTAGAGGACCCGCAATTGTCCCCAGCCATGGGATCATGAAATAGGACAATTTAGTGACCATTATATGGACAATTAATGATGAGAAATGCTTTTCTTCTCTCTACATTTATATCTTTGAAAAAGACCTCATACTTTAGTCATTTAAACATAATTTTGAATAGCCTTCTAATATTGTTTCATTTTTCAATTTTCTCTGGAGTAAATCAAACTTTAAAAACTTCCAAAATTTGCTCATGTTAATTGATTTCAGATGTTTCTTTTGACAGTAAAACTACTTTTGTTTAATTCTGGGAAAAAAATGTTAATACTATTACACCATTTGCTAAGTGAGTGGCCTGAAGTCTTTTGGGGGGTCATTTTTAAAAGTATTTTAGGTTGTTATCCAGTGTTCAAAGGAACTAAGGAATTGGGAGTATTAATAATGTAATCAGACCTGTAAGTTAAAGCCACCAAGTCATAAAAATGACTGCATGTTAAATTGTGCCGATACAACATCGTTCGATTTTGTCAATGACTGGTCAAGTCAGGGGAAGTGGGTAAAAATACGCTGCTGTGATTAAAACCAGTCTGACTCAAAAATAACAAAAGAAAGAAAGAAAATAGGAAGAAAAGAAAGATGTCTACAGCCTACCGTGTAGCTCCTCCACACACACTCAGTCTAGAAACTTTCTGCCACCATACTAAAATACAATTCTTCACAGATCACAGCTCTATCCCAAATGTTCTTATATGTCCTATGTTCCTTTTAAAATTCCACTAAATAATTCATAGATTTACAACAGAATTTATTTTAAAAACTTTTAAAAAATTAAAAAAAAACAAACACTTAAATCACTACTGCCCCATAAAATGTTCTGGAACACAGGTAATCATAGAAAATAAACGTGCATATATTGCTTTTATTATAATTATGGTTGTTAGCTGAATGAAAAATAATAGCTAAAAAGGTTTTCAATGACAGAAAACATTTGGGTAAGTTATGACACAATTTTTTTGAGCACTCAGACATAGAAATGTATATTTTTGTACTAACTGCAAATGAAAAGTTAACAATGAAATCAAGGAGTTGAAAGGCTGTAAGGGGTCTCAAACATATTCACTATGTTTTAAATTTTAGACAAAGGAGCTGAGAAGAGGAAAAAATAACCCAACATATACACCATAACAGTCTTTTCTTTTTTAATTGACTTCCAATTTGAACTCTTTTCTAAAAGCATTAAGGGCACCGAAACCCTTATTGTAGATTATGTATCATCTCCTCTTTGGCTATGAGGTGTGTAGTTTTGTTAACCAGAGACATCAATGAGTTCAGTTTCTGAGACCAGTCATTTAATAAGTTATTTGGATCCTTGGGTCTCTGGAAGTTGATAATTCCCGCCAACCTGTCTACTTTAGCAAAGATGGTCTTGTTCACTACGAGATTTGAGAGAAAAGCCTCTGACTCCTGCAAGAGAGAAAAAGTGGATTAAGACCAGATAATTACAGATAATAAACAGAATTTAAGGAAAGCATTTTTAAAATTCTTCATTCAAGAATATGCAAGGTTAAATTCATTATTAATAGTTAGCAACTGATTTCCTGTGTTAATGCACTTATTTCACTGAGAGTCTAGGGAATGAACAGAATCCGAGTCCACTCAGAGTCAGAGTTTAAATCTGCCTCCCTGCAATCTTAATACTGCTGGTCCTGGGGAAGGGCCTGTTGCCAGCGGCAACCTGATCTACTCTTTTCAAAATACTTCCTCCTAAAAAGCAGTATTACACAGTCAATTGTTTCCAGAAATGCTGGTTTAGAATATATACCCTGTTACTTGGCAAATACACTGCCATGGAAAAGGCACTTTGCTTCTAAGGACTCTCGTACCCTCACCCAGAAATGGGAAGAGCTAATGCACTAACTGAGGATCAAGACCCCTAACATTCCGTGCTGCTTCTTTTTCGGCCAAATCGTTCCAACTACTTCTGGGGGCAGACAAGGCTTTTGATACCACTGCTATACATTTCACTTACCTCCCATCTCTTTGGTGCTGTACATTTTACCAACACGAAACCCAGATTTGAATACAAAATCTCTCTAACACATCCTGGCCTTTCAGGTGAACTGCAGTGAAGTTTCCTTCATATCTTTAATTCCTACAGTTCACTTCTGGGAATGTATTTAAAATCTAACAAACATATGTATTATAGAATACATAGGTTGGGCTTCAAACTAATGAAAAACTAACATATTTAAGTGAAGATTTGAACTAATGTAAATAATATTAATATAAGTTGATATTTAGACTATTCTTTGGTACTTAAGGTAGCCTGGGGAAACTATCACCAAAATTTAAAATAAGTAAAACAAAATTGATGTTCTCACTCTATTTTTATAACTCGACTGACATTCAAAATGAATGGCTACAAATAACTCGAACAATGAGGTTTACTACTTACATCAACAGACAGATCCAGAAGTTGTGCCATCCTCTTCATTGTTATCCTCGTATAATACTTAGCCATTATTCTAATATTCTGGGGAGGTGACAGCGGGCAAAGAGGAGACATAACAGATGTCATTTGTTTTCATATCCAAATAGGTTACGTTAAAATGTCAGGCTTAGAGCTTTTATTTTTTCCATAGCTCACCAATGGAATAATGCTAGTTCTAAACCTCATTAATAAAACTAAATATTTAGGTATTTTGAATTCTGCAGTTATTTGTAAATTATTCTGAGTACTCTCCACAACTATCTATTTAAAATATATAGTCAAACTATAGACTCATCTTAAATAAATTAGTGATTAAAACTGTAACTAAACTGAAGTATTTTTGTTAAATGCAAGAAACTAAAGTTTTTCTAATTATGACAAATATTTAAAAGGTTAAAAATTTTATCCCTGGCTGGTGTAGCTCAGTGGATTGAGCGCAGGCTGCGAACCAGGTGTTGCAGGTTCGATTCCCAGTCAGGGCACATGCTTGGGTTGCAGGCCACAGCCCCCAGCAACCGCACATTGATGTTTCTCTCTCTCTTTCACCCCTCCTTCCCTCTCTAAAATAAAAAAAAAAAAAAAAAAAAAAAAAAATTTAAAAATTTTAAAAATTGAGATCTCAAAACATCATTTTATCATCATTATAACTACTTAAATGTAACTTAAAATTAAATTTCCTAATTTTCACTGGAAATGGTACTAAAGTTAGAGAAACTGACCTTTATTATCTTTTTAAATTGATTTTTAGAGAGAGGGGACGAGGGGGAGGATGAGGATGAGGAGGAGAAGAGGGGTGTGTGTTACACACACACACACACACACACACACACACACAATCAATTTGCTACCCTACCCATCCATGCATTCATTGGCTGACTCTTGTATGTGCCCTGACCAGGGATCAAACCCATAACTCTGGTGCATCAAGACAACTCAAGTTAAGGATCATGTCTTATTCTCCCATGTGCCCCAGCACCTTGTGGTGTCTGTCTGCCACACAGAAGGCTCACAGTAAGTGTGTTTCTGCCCTGGTCAGGTGGCTCGGTTAGTTGGAGCATTGTCCCGTACACTGAAAGGTTACAGGTTTGATTCCCAGTTAGGGTACCTACTCAGGTTGTGGCTTTGATCCCTGGTTGGGGTGCCAATATGGGAGGCAAGCCACTGATGTTTCCCTTTCCTATAAATGTTTGTTTCTCTCTCTCAAATCAATAAACATACCCCAATGAGGATTAAAAAAAAGTGTTTGCTATATGAATGAATGTTGACATAATTCAATTTGTAGTGACATCAAGAAGATCAAAGTTCAGGTTTAAGATATGTTACCCAATCCAAAATTGTCAAGTGAGTATCAGATAGAAAATACTCTCCCCACTCCCATTATCCCTCACATTAAAAAATTCCTGCTGGCCCTGACTGGTGTGGCTCAGTGGATTGAGCACTGGCCTGTGAACCTAAAGGTCACCAGTTCGATTCCCAATCAGGGGACATGCCTGGGTTGTGAGCCAGGTCCCTGGTGGGGGCAAGGAAGCGGCAACCAACTGATGTTTCTTTTTCTCTCCCTCCCTTCCCCTCTCTCTGAAAATAAATAAATAAAATCTGAAAAAATAATTCCTTCTGGTGTATGTACTATAAAATTTTTAATGATTGCAAGGTTATCTCAAAATGAAGCATGTTAATACAACTGATTATCAAGCATAAAAGAAAAAGTTTATGCTCAAATTTGCTAAACTTTACTTCTAAACCGCCATCTCTATCACGCCAGATTCTTACATGTTCAACAACTCTGTTCTTCAAGTCTTTCCACCTCTTTTCACCGTCTTCTGTGTAACCAAAAACATCGGTCGCAGGACTCTCCAGAGAACCTTTCCTTAGTTCCATTCCATAGTCTTCAACAAGCGTGGACCAACGCATCAGCTCCATTGTGGTGAAAAGCTTCAGAAGATCCCTATAAATGGTATGAAACTTAATATTCCAAATCTGTAAGATAACATTCATCTAGTATAATGGCAAGGTTTTAAATATCTACAAAGACTGTAGTTTTAATAAATTTTTATCTGTAGGATAAGAGTCAGGTGGATTACTATTAATATTACCAATTTTACTAACATTTTGTCCCACAGTAATTCTGAATACAGCATTCCCATACTTAACATTCTACTCTCTCCTATATTGTATTTGACAGTCTCTGGACTAATGACTATAAACTTTTAAATGAAAGAGATAAAAGAAAAATAGCTTAAAACAAATAAAAGCCCATTGTGCTTATGATGAAGTGTATATCTGTTTTATATAATAGATTTTCAGATGCACTTCTGAAAAATCACAAAAAGCCCTAACTACTGATAAAAAATTTCACCAAATGGCTAATTAAGCAAATGTTAAGATTAGCTTGAAATAAAACTTGTACTTGATAAGTGGTTTAGAATGAAGTGTGTAATAATCTCATTAAATTCTAATACACTACTATAAAAAACATTTCACTATTATCTCTAGTTTTATTCTCTAATACAATCTATCACACAGGTGGCAAACACAAGGCCCTTCAGGCCGAATCTGGCCCTCCACCTTGTTTTATCCGGCCCAGCACCTTGTTCTACCCAGTGGCAGCACCCAGCTCTCATTTACTGTTAAGGAGTAGTTACATTTATACAGTCCTAAAATTACATTCGGCCCTTTGAAGGCAACCTCGAGGCTGATGTGGCCTCCAGGGAAAATGAGTTTGACACCCCTGATCTATCAGCAACCAATTAAGAAGTATCCACTTAGGTTAATCAATCTTTAAAACATCGCTTCTACTGAGATATACTAAACTAATTATAAAAATACTTACTTATATTTAGGAATTTCTTCTAACTTCTTGTCACCACTTATCCGGTGAACCAAATCTGACTGTTCGTTATCAAAAGGAGCCAAGATAACATAGAGGACAACACTTTTCAAAGCCTAAAAACATTGCAAAATACAATAGATTATATACAAGATCAGACACAAAATGAAAACTTTGGCAGGAACTGAAAAATCATGGAACAATTATGTAAGTTCATTTTTAATATTGTACTCAAAAGTCTTAGGCTGCTCTTGTCCTAATGCCTTTCTGTAATATTTAGTTTTCATAAATTTATTACAGTAAATCTTTGGTAATTTGAATTACTATCTGTTTTTTTTTTTTTACAAATCTATAAAAGTCATTCTTATAACAAGTTAGCAGCATAAATGTGGAATACACATATAAGCTATTTAAAAGTTTTTATAAAAGTAATTTTCCAAAGCAAAGCTAGGTCTTTATCCGTAATCTTCGTTAGCTGGTGACCTGCTGTACACATTTTTGATGGCTCACACTTCTTCCAAGGTGACAGGGTACTGCCGCACTTTGTCTGAACCAGCCAAGATAAACTGAATCATCAACAAAGCGAATACAAAACAGCACTGTAAAATTGCATGTAATTACTGAAGTTAAAATTATTTTGAAATAAATTTAAAAGTGCAAATTGTTTGTAATAAGAACCAATGAGTAAAAGAAAATATCCTTACCTGTTGCCACTTTTCACTTTCTGCCTGTATACAGGGAGTATCATATATCGCTCTGTAGTGCTTACAAATAGACAAATAGGACCCTTCATGCTGATCCAGCTGAATCATTAAGTTATAGTATTTCAACTTTAATTTCTGGGGGGAGGGGAAAGTTGACAAAATAAATTGGGGTTTATGGATTTTCCACTCAAACACTTTTAAGTGAATTTATATGAAGAGATATGTGTACTGTACCTCTGTATTTTCTTCCTGGAAAAATTTGGTGTTGATTTTCTTGCTGATGATCTGTGTGCGAATGTAATCCTTCACAGCGAGGCAGAGCCTCATTTGCTCCAAAATAAACTCCACTCGTTCTTTTTTTTCCATTGACCCGTAGGTTTCCACCTAGCAGATTAAGTCCCCAAATTAATTTATAATACTTAGAAACTGCAACAAAGTCAAATACATATTAAAATAGGCACTGCTGAAAAATAATAAGAACTTTCACACATTTTGGGAGAGTGTTGACTCTAAAAAAGCTAGTTTTGTCCTGGGTGGGTAACTTAGTTGTTTACAGCATCATCCCCAATGCCCTAAGGCTGTGGGTTTGATCTCTGGTCGGGCACACACAAGCAGCAACCAATAAATGCATACATAAGTAGAACAACAAATCCATGCTTCTCTCTCTCTCTCTCTCTCTCTCTTTCTCTCTCTCTCTCCCCTTTTCCCCCACCCACCTCCACCCCTTCCTCTCTCTTTCTGAGACCAATTTTTAAAAAAGTTAATTTCCTCCAGGGAATTGTATAGTATTGATAAAATAAATGTTTGGGGTTTTTTTTGGAGTGAAGTTCTATGAATTTTAATACACTTATAATTTGTGTAATCATCATCACAATCAGGATATAGAACAATTCAACTGATGCTCTGGCTTGTGTGGCTCAGTGGATTGAGGGCCAGCCTGAGAACCAAAAAGTTTGATTCCCAGTTGGGACACATGCCTGGGTTGCAGGCCAGGTCCCCAGTTCAGGGCATGTGAGAGGCAACCACACATTGATATTTCTCTCCCTCTCTCCCTCCCTCCCTTCCCCTCTCTCTAAAAACCAATAAATAACACCTTTAAAAAAATTGTCCTAAAATATGGCAAATTATGAGGCAATTTTTTGTTAAGCCAATTTAGCCTAGAATATGACTACCAATCAAATATTCATTAAGAACAAAGCCAATAATTAACTATAAATTCCTAAGGAATAAGTAAATAGTATATGAATTACTGATTTTACTTATATTCTGAGAATCAAAATGTTCAAATAACAGCACAAATATCAAGCTTAACTCATTGATTCTAATTTTTCTTCAAAACTTCTGTAGCAGTTTAATTTATTTGGGACCACAATTACTCTATTGCCAGGTACTTGAATAACCTCACACTTTACTGCACTCGCTCTTAATTGTGGCAGGTTAGAAAAAAACAGTAAGGGGCCAAAATAAGCTATTTCCACAAGAAAATATTACCAGCTAAGTATAAAGTTTCACACACTCTGAAAATAAAGCACCTTACCTGTAACTCTTGTAAAATGGAGGCTGCCTCTTTGACGTCACCATTCTGCTCTTTGATCGTTGCTAACGTTTTAGTCAGTCGAGCACGCTCAATTTCAACATAAATCTACAAATACAATAAACCTATTATCATCAAAATTCCTACAGAAATGTGTTAGAAGTTAAAAGAACTGAACTCTTATGCAAACTAGGTGTAAAGCATTTATCTCGGAGTTACTGTGCATTTTATCCTCCGTGTGCAACAGAGCTGGGTGATGTTTTACTCTCCACGATCACTCAAGTTTCAAGGAAATGCTTCCATAAAACATTACCCATATTGTGCAGCTTTGCTTTGAGAACCTAAATATGACATCACTGTGTTTAATGAATTACAGAACCACCTGCTACATAACTGACACACAAAATGAAAAGTACCTTAAAAAAATTGAGTGATGGCCTGCAAACCAAAGGTTCACCAGTTTGATTCCCAGTCAGGGTACATGACTGGGTTGCAGGCCAGGTCTCCAGTAGGGGGTGTGCAAGATGCAACCACACATTGATATTTCTCTCTTCTCTTTCTCCCTCCCTCCCCCTCTCTCTAAAAGTACATAAATAAAATGTTAAAAAACACTGATTATTTGAAAAATAACACCCTTTACAAAAAGCATATGCAGTCCAGTAGCTGCAATTCAACCAATCCTCTAACTCTGATTTATCTTTAAATACAAGGCTACTTTCTTTACAAATATCTGATCTTGCTAAGTATGAAGGTTACTATGGTTTTTTGTAGCTATAAATAATATCAGTGGATTTGTGACTTCCAATAAATTAAACATCAACAACCTACCTATACAGCTCCCAGGGTCCGGGAAGCTATTTTTCATGTTTAGGCTGGCCCATTCAGCCTCCGCCCTGCAGCGACCCTGCTCCCCACTCCACCCCCAAAATCTAATCTCCAAAAATAACAAACTACTTACAGTTTCCTAAATGAACTAGGTGTCCCTTACTTACTTTGATACCTTTTCCATACCTGCTGGCCCTGCAGAATTTCTATTCCTTCTTAAAAAGCCTCCTCGGCCACTATCAGCTCTCTGAGGTGTCCCAGGCACCCCTGCACTGTGGGGGACTGTTGGCACACTGCTACTGTCATGACATGGCCCAGTGATTATTCCCATGACCGATCTCTTTGAGGTCACAGTGTCCCGCTCATTTGGACCTAGCACAACAGAGGTACTTAATGACATCTACCAAGCTGAACTGACAGTTTAAGAGACAAAATGTTAAGTACAAGCTGAGTTTTTGGCTTCAAACCACAAAGTCTATCTGGAGAAAAACACATCTACTGCAGCCACCATCTTGCACTTGCCCTTTTCAGAGAAACGTGATACTGGGAACGGTGGGGAGAAAGACAAAACACAGATTCTGGCAAGACAGTGAAATTCTGAAAATTGACCTCACATTGCAAATACTCTAATAATGTAAATATTACAGTGACACCTTAGCTACTATCCCAATTGTAGACTTTTCCAGCAGCTCTAGGCCAGGTGAAGAATTAACCTTATTTTTGTATACTAATACAAAATGTGTAAACATACAAGTATCTCTGAATACAAATAAGAGAGTATTTACCACTGCCAGTTGTGCCAACGAGACAACTCACCTTCCCTTCTGTAACCACTCGTAGAGTATCGATTAATCGAAGCTTAGTTGGAAGGTCTGTGATTTCCTCAACGTAAGCACAGCATTGTTGAACCATTTTTGCAACAGCCTAAAATAATAAAAACCACTCATAAGCAAAATCCATTCCTCACGTGGGAAAAGGAAGTATTTGTTGATGGAAGTGTTGTGGTCAAATTTGGTCTTCCCAAGCAACTCTCACACTGAAACGTCTGTAAAAGAACATCATACCTGCCTGGTAGTTAAGAAGTACTGAGTCCCCAGGAATAAATCGATCAAGGGTAGGAAACCCTCTGGTGTAAGACTGTCCCTCCCCCACTACAACTCGTGAACTAATTACACAAAAGGAAAGGGGAAGAGGCATGGCTGACGACATCTATTAGGAAGCTTGCAAGGTAGCTTTTTTGAAGCCAAGCAGAAATGAATGGAAGAAACTAAAACAGACTAAAGGTAAAATAAATAAATGAAAAGGAGAAAAGCAGAGCTCACCCTGGCTACGAGAGCACTGAGACAATAACCGGCAGGTAGCATGACTGAAGCAAAGAGTCAGTGGCAGAGGCAGGAGTAAACATAGTCCCCCCGTCTGGGTGAGGAAGACGAGCCACGGTCACCCTACGAGACTCAGTAAAAGGTGACAAGGAAAAGGAAGGGTGTCTCCTGCCCAGTTTCCTTACAGGTAATATAAGCAGGCTGGACTACATTTCCTCCAGCTCTAAGATTCCAGGATCGAGGTCAGAGTCAGCAAACCTTTCCCACACGTTTATATATTTATAGCTATTTACAAGTAAATACTTTAGACTTTGTGGGTCACAGGGTCTCTGTGGCAACTATTCAAATATGTCTTTTAATTCAAAGCTGCAATAGGCAACATGTAACAAATGGGCATGGCTGCATTCAGAAACTTTTATTTACAAAGGTGGGATTTGGCCCATGACCCATAGTTTGCCAACTCCTAGACTGTAAACAGCACATCACAGTCATAAATAATAATAATCAGAACTCTTTGTCATTAAGACAATGTTAAATTATATTAAGCATATCTTGTGTAAAACAACACAAAAGTAAACACAGTATCTTGCTGTCAACTATACCTTAATAAAGCTGAAAAAAAAAGTCCCATGGAATGTGTTGCCAAGATTTCCTTGAAAAACATTTAATGATCATGCAGCCCAGGTTAGACCCTTTTCTTTGAAGAAATTTTATTTGTTTATCCTCACCTGAGGACATTTTTTCATTGCTTTTAGAGAGAGAGAAACATAGACTGGTTGCTTTCTACTGGAGATCAAACCTCCAAACCAGGTATGAGCCCTGACCAGGACCAAGCCCACAAACTTTTGGTCTATGGGACGGCGCTCCAACCAACTGAGCACACTGGTCAGGGACAGACTTTTGATTGTCTGGAAAAATTTGCTGTTCAGAGACCTAGGAGTTCCAGAAATTAAGGTTTTATTATAACACACAATTCTTCCAGTAAGTGCAAAGCCCTGGGATACCTGCATCTCACAGAACACATGATCCCACTAAAATCAATGATTTCTAGAAGAGCACACATACAATTTGATAATTCTAAAAGCTGTGCAAAAAACGCATGAACAGAAACCAGATGGGGATAAATGCAAAAATGAAACAAAACGATCAATATTCTAATGACACTGAACACCTTGCTGTTCCCTGGAAAAAATGTAGGTAAGTCATTAGGGAAGTTATAGTTAAGTGAGGCTTACCTCCTATGCTCAAGCGACAGTGAATTAGAAACCTCTAAGCAATCTAGAAAGGTTAAGAAAAGTATTACTTTCTAAGTCTGATAAGGCCAACAAAAGTTTTAGGTAAAAAAGTCATTACAGGAAAAGGAAAGAGGTATGTTGAACCCCTAAGTACTTCTCACAGCTACGGAGATACAATGTTGGAGCAAAAGGCGCATCCCAACCCCAGTTCTGGGCATATCACCGGCCAGCTCTAAGACTTAAATTCCTCCTTCTCCAAAAACCCTCCTCGTAAACCTAATTGAAAACATTCTCTTTCTCCTTTCATATCTCTTAATACCTTTCACTACTCTCAGGTCACCTACTATATATTGTCATGTGTGTGTGTATAGTTTTTAAAAAAATCAGTCTTAGGCCCTGGCTGGTGTGGCTCAGTGGCTTGAGGGCCGGCCTGCAAACCAAGGGGTTGCCAGTTCGATTCCCAGTCAGGACACATGCCTGGGTTGCGCACCAGGTCCCGTGTGTGTGTGTGTGGGGGGGGGGGGGCACACAAGAGACAACCACACATTGATGTTTCTCTCCCTTTCTCTCTCCCTTCCCTTCTCTCTAAAAGTAAATAAATAAAATCTTTAAAAAAATAAAAAATCAATCTTAGGATACTTGTTAAAGTATGTACTATGATCACTTGTGATTTACATTCTGTACTAAATTAGTCCTGGCTGGTGTGGCTCAGTGGAGTGAGTGTCTGCCTACAAACCAAAGGGTTGTTGGTTTGATTCCCAGTCAAGGCACATGCCTGGGTTGCAGGCCAAGTCCACAGTAGGGGGCACATGAGAGGCAACCACACTGATGTTTCTCTCCCTTTCTTTTTCCCTCCTTCCCTGCTTTCTAAAAATAATAAAACCTTTTTTAAAAATTAGTCTATTCTGCACTAAATTATATGTTTCTTTACATTTCAAGAACTGCATATATAAATTTCAGTTTCTCCATAAATAACAGAATTAAATAGTCCCTAAACTAGCTCTGAAATTTCGACTCTATGAAATTAAATCTGAATTTGAGGACACATGCTTTGAACTGTAGTAACATTATATAAATCACATATTTTTATTTCATCGAGGCTTCCCAAAACTAAGGAAAAGTAGCCTTAGAAATTAGGTAGCCCTTTCAATGTTGTCCTACCTAAAGCAAGTCTCCTAGAAAATCCAAGGAAGATGATGGTTTATCTGTTCGTCTCTGAAGCACTCAGTGATGGTTTCTCAAAACACAGAACTGATCACCGAAAGGCACATTTAAATGAATTTCACATTCACACATACTAGAGTGCCTCCATTAAATCTGTTAAATTATGAAAAAAATTTTGATTTTTAAAAACATTTTTAAAGAGGGGAAAGCAGAAGGAAAAAAAAAAACAAAACATCAATGTGCAAGGGAAATACTGATTAGCACACCCACATCTCCAACTGGGGACCTGACCTGCAACCTTAGGCATGTGTCCCAACTGGGAATCAAACTGGTGACCTCTAGGTCTGCAGAATAATGCCCAACCTACTAAGCCACACCAGTCGGGTCTTATTTACTGATTTGAGAGAGAGAGAGAGACAGACAGACAGACAGAGAAACGTCAATTTGTTGTCCCACTTATTTATGCATTCACTGGTTCATTCTTATGTGTGCTCTGACCAGGGATCAAACTCATAACATTAGTATATCGGGATGATGCTCTAACTAACTGAGCTACCCATTCAGGGCAAATCTATTAAATCCTAAACAGTATTATATGCATGCAAACTTATCTAAAAACAAAACGAAACAGAAAACAATCATAGTTACTTTATTTTTTGCAAAAAAATAATTTAACCCACTCAGCTCACTCTAGCAGCAGACTAATAAAATAAGAGATTTGGACAAGAACCTTGTATTTCTGTTTTTGGTTCCACTACTGACCTATTTTACAGTGTCGTTACCTTTATCATCTGAAAACAAAAACTGAAAACCCAGAAGCTACTCAGGAAACAAGTAACATTTTAAAATGAGACAGAAATATGAAAAGTGGAATCTACTTCTACAGAGGACTGTTTAAATAAATATATCTCAAACAGAAAAGGGAAGCAGTAAAGAAAAATCTAGCTTCACAAAAATATCTTAAGAAAATATACTTAATCTTTAAATAAAATAAGTATTTAAAATAATATCTGAAATGGCTTCAAAAGTAGTTTTAATATTAAGTGTTTAGTACAAGACACATGCAGCTCACAGGCATTTCAGGCGTAGCCTCTGGTCACCCACGGAGACAACTGAGAGTGGCCAGTGAGCCCAGTCCACCTACAAGGATGTGCTGCAGGCTGCCACGCCACGGTGTGCCTTGATAAAGGGGTGCTGAACCAATGTCAGAAATGAAAGTTCATTAGCGTCCATCCTGAAAACTCCCGTTCTTCACGGTTTGAAAGATCACTATACCCATTGGGTTACACTTCACCACTAAATCTTATGTCGTTTTTTTAAAAATTTAATTTATTTATTTTTAGAGCGGTGAAAGGGAAGGAGAAAGAGAGGGAGAGAAACATCAATATGTGGTTGCCTCTCACGTGGCCCCTACAGGGGACCTAGCTCGCAACCCAGGCATGTGCCCTGACTGGGCAGTGAACCAACCACCCTTTGGTTCGCAGACGGACACTCAATGCACTGAGCCACAGCAGCCAGAACTAAATCTTATGTATTTGAAGGTAGCTTTGGGATTTCCAATAGGGACAACTTTTTTATGCTGCTTTTGCTGCAGTGTTTGCCATTCACGTGGTGTGGGCCCTCTTTGTCTAGTGGCCTGGAGTGAAGGTTCGCGACAATGGTGTGAAGGAAAAGAGGATCAAAGTGAACATCACTGTGGATAAAATTAAACTGATTTTTAAAATAGCAAATGTGTCCAGGATATTGATGATTTCAATAAAGTCAAAAGAACATATTAAAAATAAAAAAATAAAAGACACATGATTAAGTAAATTATAGATTATCAACTTGATGAATTATAATAATCACTTAAAATAATAAACATGAAAATGCTATGGAACAATGTGAAAACAGAACTACACCCTCACTACAATTTTATAAAAATATCCAAATAAGAAGAAACAAAAATAAAATGGTTATGAGAATATGGACAGAATTTTCAAACTTCTAGAATGTTACAATGTTGATTTAACAGATTTAAAACAGATTCACAGAAAGGTTTTCTAAAAGTCCTTATTAAAACGTTTTTGTTTTTGAGCAATCATAAACTTACCTGTTTTAACTGACTCCGTCGTTTTGACAGAAGCATGATATTTTCATTAAGTAAATCCCATTCTTTAGCCTCATAGCACATCTTCACTACTGCAACTAAGATGCGGGACGTGGACACCATATCAGAAGCCTGTAGAACGAAAATGTATTGAAAGTTAATGGGACCATATCAAATGAAATTATTGCCAACTATGGTAACTTGAGGTTTCCACTATAAGCTACTCACAGTACGGGTCTGTTTTTCCAAAGAGAGCAGGGTTTCAATGACTTCTTGAAGTCTTCCTTCCTAAAACAAAAGATTAAAATGAACAATGAAAACATCACCACCAACACAACGCCAAATAACTAGTCTAAAATTTCCAACTTGGGGCCCATAAGCTATCTTTAATGTTCCAAAATACCTAAGAGAAACTAAATTCAGAACAAGAATGATTTAATGCCTAAGCAAAACATCAAGAGTTTGGTTTGGATTCTAACTTATCAACTCAGTACAGTAGTATCTGTTTATCTTGTTCTAAACAGATAGTCTTAACTGGCAACCACATGTGTATTTAAAGAATAAAAATGGGAAAAAGAATGATTCTTTATAAATTACCATAACAAATATTTTAAAACATGAAATTCTGAGGAGAAATAAAAAGGATGTTTGGTGGCAAAAAGGTAGGAAACCCTGGTTAAATTATCAGAGACTTTAAAAATAAATAATTGTGCTGAAAAGAAATGAAGCCCTCTTGGCGGTAGCCACACTTGCCCTACCAAAAGTCATGCTTTTAAGCAGATACTGATCTAAATGAAATATACCCCTTTTTGCCTACTACTAATAAGCTCTATCTCATAAGCAAAACAGAAACATTCTTCCTGGGACACATTAAGAAATGAAAGTTAATAGCCTTGGCTGGTGTGGCTCAGTGGATTGTGTGCAGGCTGCGAACAAAAGGGCTGCTGGTTCGATTCCCAGTCAGGACACATGCCTGGGGCCAGGTCCCCAGTAGGGGGCGCACGAGAGGCAACCACACACTGATGTTTCCCTCTCTCCCCTTCTCTCTAAAAAGAAATAAAATATTAAAAAAAAAAAAAGAAAGTAACAAAATTCAAACAATATAAACCTAAATGATAATACACTGGGACTAAAATAAGCCATCCTGTTAGGAACCACACACTTTGATAAAACCAACCCATAGCACAAAAACTGCATTTCCAATACTGATATTAACAACAATGAATGAACTGGAAGCTATAAGGAGTGTTTTATTTAGAAATTGTTTTTCTAACCGTAAATGAAAAAAAAAAATTTTTTTTATTTTAGTGATATTCATGGATGGCACATAAGTACTCTTTTACTGATTAAAAAAACCTTATTAAACAGTTTTTGAATTAAGGGCACAAATAATGTTTGGACTTTTCAAAAATACTGTTTCCATATTTGTCAAGGTAACTTTTAAACTATGAATTTCCTTTTTTCTTTTTAAAGATTTTTTAAAATTTATTTTCTGAGAGAGGGGAAGGGAGGGAGAAAGAAAAGGAGAGAAAGAAACATCAACCTGTACAAAAAAGATACATCTATTGGTTGCCTCTCACAGGCCCCCACCTGGGGGGACCTGGCCCACAATCCATGCGTGTGTGCTGATGGAATCAACCTGGTGACCTTATGGTTCTCAGGCTGGCTCTCAATCCACAAAGCCACACCAGCCAGGGCTAAACTATGAATTTTCTGTGCAGAATATGCACTTTGCAAAGCCACTGTCTGAACTTACTTTAACTGAATCTGAAACATACATGATTAATATTTTAACAATGTTTCCTATGCAAAGGGGAGAACCAGTTCTCAAAGCTCTATAGATTCATACATACAAAAAATGCCAGCTAAATGTCCATCAGACAAAAAGAACAACAAAAGGCAAATCTATAAATTCTCTAAAGTAAAGGCTTATAAATCATAAAATATTAAAAAAAACATCAGAACTGAAAATAGTGCTAGACATTATTTAATTCAATCATCTTACTTTCTAAAGTAAAAGAACTGAAGGCCAAACAACTCAGCCACAAAACCATCCAGCAGAACCAGAGTCCAGGGCCCTTGCTTCCTGGTCCAATTTTCCCTTCCCCTCACTACACTATATTAGTTTAAACTACACCTTTGCTTTGATCAAGGTAATCGTCACTAGGAAATGGTTACTATCTAGCAAAATGTAATATAAAATAGTTTAAATGTAAAATAGCTGTTTATTCACGGTCACCTCCTGTCACATTAGCAATTACTGTAAGTCATATAACTGATCAATACAATATAGCTTATATAACATTTAAATTCAGAACTATGGTTTTTATTTTTTTAAAGACTTCATTTATTTTTAGAGGGAAGGGAGGGAGAAAGAGGAGAGAAAACATCAATGTGTTTGAGTTGCTCCTCACACGCCCCCAACTAGGGACCTGGCCCAAAACCCAGGCATATGCCCTGACTGGGAATCAAACTGGCCACCCTTCAGTTTGCAGGCCAGGGATCATGATACCCACTGAGCCACACCAGCCAGGGCCAAACTCAGAACTATGGTTTTTAAAGAACCGAACCCTACATGCGAAGGAATAACACACTGCTCTAGAGCAATGGTCTGCACGTATCAATGAAACATTAAATGTTACCTTCTCAGAAAGATGTTCTTGAATAATGCTCTCTAAAATCAAGTCACTCAGTACCTCCTCTCACACTCAAGTCCATTGAATTTCTGCTTTGCCATGACCCCAAATTCTATTCTATCTTAATGTTTACTGTCTTTGTAATCTCACTAGAATGCAAACTCTTAAGAGCAGGGTTAGCATCTATACTGTCGATCAGTGCAGTTCAGTCTCTGCATCCAGACAAGCACACATTGTTTCTGTAGATGTTATGGTGCATCCCCTTATGCTTGTGCCAGTTATTAAAGTGCATGTCTTGCCTTCTAAGTGGTAAGTTCTTTTAGGGCTGGACCTTAATTAATTGTTATTTCCCTTGCACTAACTGCACATATTGACACTGAGCTGAACTAGTAGTCAGTTGATCTTAATGGCTTAAAATTTCTGATTCTTAGTGTCACAGTAAGTAGGATGTGACAGGTTATATAGCTAATAATTTGGTGCTACTTGAGGGACACTACCATCACCTTCATTAAATACAACTCCCAATTCTCTACCCACCGCCCCCCATCTTCCAGGTTCAACCCTATGGCTAAACATCTTCCTTTCCTATCTAATGAGAGTTCATGAAATGCCACCTCCTCGATTCTGCCTTTCAACTCAGAGAGAAGCAAGATGGCCAGAGCCACCAAAACCAACTTGGAACACGTGACTTTTGTGAATCATTTTTCTTATTAAAACATTCCTTGAAAATGAGGTAAATGACTACGGAGTTTGTTTAACATCAGTACATGTTGGGTATCTGTAAGTTCTACGTATCTGTGTCCATCCTTTAACTCCTAAATGGATCCAATCTTTCAATGATTTGTTAAACAATCTAAATAAGTAAGAAAAAGCAAATAAGGAGTTACCACAGATAGCTGAGATTTAATGCCAATCCAACACTTTAAAAGAACTGTTTGTTAAATGGGTCTTTGACCAAGCTACTAACCATCAGTAAACTCTTCCACCTTTCACTTCCTCTTTATTATTAATACTAACCTTGAGAAGAGGCTGCAGGTGACCAAATGAAATGAAAAGACACCAAGAAAAAGGAGAACCAAAGGATACATTCAATTTAATAAGTCAAGCAGTCCTCAAATAACCATACAGCACATACACCATCATCAAAAAGTAGAGAGGGAATCCTTTGTGTATTAAGAGCTGCTAAATGCTCCATCTTTACAGTTTAGAAAAGGCCTTCTTTGGATTAATTTTTAACTCCCTGAAACAACGGGGAAGGAAAAAGCATTAGCAAAAACTGGTGTCATTTTTATCATCTCACCAACCTAAGGCAGGGTCCTCGAATACCAATCAAAGACACAACAGAATGTAATGGTTAAAAACGAAGGCTCTGCAGCCAGACTGCTTCGGAATAAATCCCAGCCCTACCACTGCATTACCTTGAGCAAGACACCCTCTCTGCCTTGCAGTTTTCTCTTTAGTGAGATGGGCATAATAATAGTTCCTAGCCCACAGGGTTGGTGTAATGATTAATGCGATACCTATGAAGGTATGCTTGGAACACAGTATGAACATAATCATCATTGTAACAGTTAACACTATGTAGAACTTACACAGCAATAAATATTAGTTATTATTGCTATCTGCTAGATGAGTGTCAAGACACAGAAACAGAATTCTAATAGGTCGTAATTGTAGGAGATCTGAATGGCCTGGATTTGACAATTTGACCACCCCAGTCTAGACTTCAAGTCTACCTTTTGAAGGCTTTTGCTACGCGTGTTTTTTTTTTTTTACCTGATACATCCTTATTAAAGCCTCTATACACATATAATTTTCATCTTCAAATGTCTTTTACATTAAAAATAAAAAGTTTCTTAAGCAAAGTAAGCACTAAAGTGATAGTCCTTTAAAGAGGTCATGGTATGTTACAAAAAAGAACACTCTCCATGTTCCCAGAGACCTGAACTTGACCTGGCTCTGCTGTGGTCCTTGGAAAAACCACTTAAGCTGCCTGAACCTTAGTCTTCTCACAAGTAAAATGAAAATAAAACTTTTTTTCAGTTTTATTAATGGGTTCAAAGTAAAAAATAAGCCCTGGCTGGTGTAGCTCAGTGGATTGAGCGCAGGCTGCGAATCAGTTTGATTCCCAGTCAGGGCACATGCCTGGGTTGCGGGCCAGGTCCCCAGAGGGGGCCAAGTGAGAGACAACCACACATTGATGTTTCTGTCCCTCTCTTTCTCCCTCCCTTCCCCCCTTTCTAAAAATAAATACATAAAATCTTTAAAAATTTTAAAAAAATGTATGCTAACATGTTCCATATATTCCAATGCAGACATGCAATGCTAAATCAGTATTTCCTTATGTTTGGCAGAATGGTTATAGAATACTATAAAACAATGAATAAATGGCAAATTAGAGAGACATACCATTTAGAAAGTTAACTAGGACTATAAGACAACCATTAGTTTTTAACCTAATCCAAAGGTTAAAAACTGTGGGCCTGTATGAATAAAAAACTTAACACCCTACCACCTCCAAGTCCCACCTCCACCCCCACAAAAGCAATTCACCCCTGCACCTTGTTTTGTCCCACTGGTATGCTGGCTTAAAAAAAAATAACCAGAATTCAAATGCCTTTAATTTTAAACATTTCCATTCCACCTGACAACCTAAAAGGCATCTGGCATTTGAGCTGCAAATCCTTCAATTGTCTTGGACATTGCGACAATGTACTGAATCGATGCCATAATCACTAGGTAGCAGTGAACTACTATTTTCTTACTGGCCTCTAACCTATTTGAGGGCAATAGCTTTGACTAGCAATCTTTACGCCCCACAACGCTTAGTGCCGACTAGGTCTTGCACACGGCAGACTGTCAGAACATGTGGGTAAGGGGAAGACTTCTTCTCCCTGGTCTCAGTCCTACAACAGCTGTACTTCTTTAAAGCCAACGGTTTCTTCCTATGGACAATGTCACTCTATTCGTTCCAAAGTGGTGGTTCAGGGGCTGCCT
Organism: Tonatia bakeri; assembly: GCA_004024845.1. Lineage (NCBI taxonomy): Eukaryota > Metazoa > Chordata > Mammalia > Chiroptera > Phyllostomidae > Tonatia > Tonatia bakeri. Next base: position 121,990 of record PVIA01000095.1, read on the forward strand.
CTGGCCTGTAGGTAAGTTTCATTTGATCTACGTGGTAGTGACTCAGATAGTATTTTAAAACAGATTACTGTCCGATTTCTAAATACTGAGGCATTTCATATATGAATACATATTCCTGATTTTCTCCCTCAAAATAGGAGTGTTAACAAGGCTTGGCCTTCATCCCCAATTGGCAAAGATTAACTGGAGGTGAAGAGTTATTGCCCTTTTCCCTGGGCAGGTATTTAGAAGTTCAGGGTTTCCTCACACAAGGCCCTCTAGGCCCGGCAGCGCGGTGAGAGCGAAAGCTCTAGAATCCGTCTGCCTGGGTCTGCATCCTGCCCCCCTCACTTCAGTAGCGGTGTGACCTTGGAGCATGTGACTTAACTCCTGCTAGCCTGCTGTCCATGAAGCAAGAACAGCAATACCCACCACGCAGGGCTACGGCGAGCAGCAAGTAAGCTAGTGCATGCAGGCACGAGGAAGAGCGCCTGGCACCGCAGACACCTCTCAGAAAATGTCAGCCACTGTCATCTCCCTGGCACTGCAGGTGTTTGAATCCTCCAGCCCTTAAGTAGCCAATGACGTTTCTTCACACTCTCTGCTAGAAATCTCAGAGATGAACTTATGGCTCCCTCCATCAAGTGCACGGCCTCTGAGAAACACAGGTGTGTCAAATCATCTTTCCCTATCCTTGTTCTTTTGTAAAGCCTCATTAAATTATTATTATTATTATTTTGGAAAAAAGAGAGGCATTAAAAAGGTTTCTAAGACTAAATGTGAAGTAATGTCCTCCTCCTGCCCTTGAATTTTCTGCACTTTAATGCACTTATGCAGTAAGCTCTTTAGAGGCAAAAACGTCCTTATGAGTGAACGCACCCAGGTGGAGAGCAATAAATGTCTGCAGCTGGAGACTGGTCAAAGACTGCGTTAAGGCCCGAGCACGATGAGGCCTTGGAGCAACAGCCCACGATGACGCTGCCTCAACAACCACCCTTCCCCTCCCACGTCAGGTAAACCGAGTCTCGAATCCCCGGCTCTACCTATTAATAACTGTAACGCTGGATAAATAACTCTGAGCCTTGGTTGCTTTACATGTAAAACAAAGTTGCCTGACATACAGTAGGGGGCGTAATAATGTTTGGATCAAGTTAGGTGTCCATCCTATGGGACACAGGCAATGAAGCTAACCCACTGTTCAGGACCTCCTCTAATTAGGCTATTCTGCGCTTTGGTGCCTATGTGTCTTTACTTATGTAGTTCCCGCTAAAGGAATGACTCCTTCCCCACCCAATCTTACTCATCCTTCCAGGCCCAACACAAACACGAGCTTCTCGGTAAACCCTTCCCTTATCCCACCGGCGAGAATGAAGAGCTGCCTTCCGTGTTAAAAGAACACTTTATTCACTGTCGTCGGGCAGAGACCGCCCTGCAGGACTTGTCTAATTCGCTACGTACACGAGCTCCTCCAGGACAGAAATCCTGTGTTACTCACCTCGTACCACCACTTTCCTGCCCCTTTTCCCGGCCAAAGGCCAGGCACATCGGCGTGATCCACAAACAGCTTGACATAAACTGATTCAGCAAGAGCAGCGGAACGAAACTCCCTGATCTAGCCTGAACGCTGAAGCGGCCTTAACCCCCGTTAAACCACTAAAGTAAGCGATAAACAGTGTCCAAGGAAACGCAGAAGTACTATCCAGCCCCAACTCCTGCGGGTAGGAAGTGACCACCTGTGCTCAGGGGGGTCTGCAAAGCTGTACGCATCATCGTACCCCGCCTGGCGTCCCCCTGATCAGGCAGACCTGGGGTGTCCCACTCAGGCAGGCCCAACCTAGGCTGGGGATGCGCGGTCCAGTCCTCAGGCCCCCTGAGGCCTAAGCAGCCTCCGCGCCGTGACTCAGCCCGTGGCGCCCGCCAACAGACAACCGGCCTCCCCTCACCTTGGCCAGCTTCTCGCACTCGGGCAGACGCTGATCCACCGTGGCGCTGTAGTCCACCTCCATCTTGACGATGCGCCCATCAGCCCGCTCAGAGCCGCCGTCCGCCATGGTCCCTGCCTGACCGTCCCTTGATGTCCCCCTGCCTCAGCCACCACTCGTCACCCACACCGGAAGCCGCCTGTGCACCCGCTCAGGCAGTGAGTCGGCAGCTCGCGCGAAGGACCCCACGAGGCCCCCTGCGCCGGCCGCCAATCAGGCAGTGTCGCAGACAACCTTGAGGGTGGAGTTCGCCCAAGTCCGGTTTTGGGTGATAGTGTGGTATCGAAAATTTGCAGTGAGAACATCCAGTGCAATAGAATAGGCCATCCATATATTCTTACACCCCTGTTTTGAAATGTTATGATATCTCAGAGCGGTGGGCAAGTCGCGTAAGTTTTCATAAGTCTCGGTTTTCTCATCTCTATAGGAGCAGGCTGAAATAAGTCCTAAAGAAAAAAGTTCTAAGGTCTCATCTGGTTGAGAATCTTGGTGCCTTAATCTGTGGGATCTCTGAAAACTCATAAACGAAGACATGGCAGCGGCTCAAGTAAAGTATTTTTGGTTTTCGTTTTTACTGTAACATACTACAGTTGGTAACAATCGTTGGAAAGACATTTTATTTGCTTGCCCTGTAGGATCCTTGCGAACATCAAATGAGATCATGTATGCGAGACTATTTTAATTCTTAAAGACCATACAAGTTTGTTTCTCATCATCCGCACTATTAGGGTCCCTATGGAAAAGCTTAGGAACCTTGAGAATGAAAATGACCTCGAGTAGGGTGTGGTCAAAGTGTCAACAGTAAACTGGGAAGCAAATGGGAAATCTGGGAGTGGTCTGTTTTGTCAGTTTAGTGGGCACCCACTTTCCTTTGTGCATGCTGAGTAGCCTTTTTAAAATATCGATCTGTAATGAAAACCGTGGATAATATAATCCATCTACATACAATTAAAAAAAGAGAAAATATCCCAGTTGTAAAGAATTGAAAAATAGCAAAATAATATATATATACACCGTATTTTTCAGACTATAAGACGCACCCCTCAAATTTGGGAGAAAAGGGGCTGCATCTTATAGTCTGAATGTAGCTTTACATTTACATTAGTGAAATATGTTATTCATGTTATTAAATATTTTACCACATTTTTTGCTTCAAGAAATTTTCCTATTTTCCTCTAAAACGTTATGGTCCTAAAACCCTAGGTGTGTCTTATGGTCTGAAAAAATATGGTGATTCAAAATATAAAAGCTGAAACACGTCTACAGTAGAAAACACATAGTGTCATTTGCTCGGGCACATAAACAATAACTATAAATATAAAAACTACAATTGCAATAGGTGTGTTCTATTGGTCTCTCAAGCATCCTAAGGGCTTTCTGTTGGTGGCATGATTTTTCCAAAATAGTATACAACTTCTTGGTAAAGTTCTGACTATATCAAAGTATAATCTTCCATTGCTTTTCACACGGAAGAATTCTAAGAAATTTTAGTCCATATTGAAACTTCAAAAAGAATAGCTTGGCATAAGTAAAATGGAGTTAGAGTCTAGGCCTCAGACACATAAGTAGGTGTCTGGAAGGACATTGAAAACTCTGATGAAACATGGGACAATGTTTTTATTGTGTAGGTTTGTTGCATTGCAGATGTCTAGCACCCCAATTACATGCTGCTGTATCCCTCTCCCCTCAGTGATTGTGACAACCCCAAGTTCCCTTAACAGATTTCAAAAACACACTCTAGGGGCCAGTATGGACGAGACGCAGTGGGCTAAGGTGCTTTCTGGTTCTTATTTTGTGTGCAGTAGGTTTGATTAGAATAGACGAAAGAATTGAGAGGTGTACATTTTTGTGAGAAGAGTTTTAAAGGGCAAAAAGTAACAAAGGTTCAATAAACAGAGTTACGATGTCCAGAACTCAAAAATGAGAGTGTGAGGGTGTCTAAGAAAGGCAAATAGGTAGAGAAAACTGCAGTTGCCTGCCACACCAAACTGAAGCCTTGCCTCCCTAAGCTTGGAGGTAACAAAAAAATGAGAGCAAATTGAAATCTAAGGGATAGCCTGCAAAGGAAACAAAAAATTAAAGTGAAGTAAATAAAGAAGGAATTCAGTAAAAGTTGGACCAGTAAACAGAGAAAATGTATGAGCATCATAGTACAGAAAGACTACAAACCTTTATTTGGGTGAGTCTAAGATTAAATTTGTAACTTGGTTCAAAAGAATCTGGTTTCAGCCCCACCTGAAGTGTCTCAGTGGATTGAGTGTCAGTCTGTGAACCAAGGGCTCTCGGGTTGATTCCCAGTCAAGGCACATGCCTGGGTTGCGGGCCAGGCCTCCAGTTGTAGGATGTGAGAGGCAAGCAATCAATGCTGATGTTTCTCTCCCTTTCTTCCTCCCTTCCCTTCTCTCTAAAAATAAATAAAGAAAATATATTGAGAGGGAGAGAAACATCAGTGTGTGGTTGCCTCTCGTGCCCCTCCCCACTGGGGACCTGGCCCGCAACCCAGGCATGTGCCCTGACTGGGAATCAACTGGCAACTTTTCGGTTGGCAGTCTGTCACTCAATCCACTTAGCCACGCCAGCCAGGGCAAATAAGTAAAATCTTTAAAAAGAAAAAGAAAAGAAAGAATTTAGTTTCAGACGAGAAAAATTGGCAGTGGAAGAATAAGGAACCTAAAAGGTAAGATGTAATAGTGATTGGAAAAAAATTATTCAGCAAGATTGGTAATGTATACTATGCTACTAGTTACTGAAAACAGTGTTCGTGTATATATAGTCACTACTTCTGGTATATATTTTTTTATCACAGGCATTTCTGGCATGTTCGGCTTACAGGCTCTGCACATAGCTGACTCAAAGCCCCTGCCTCTGCGATGTGAGCATTCTAAAGGGGGCAAGAGAGACACTTATGTAAATGTGTACCAGAGGGTGACCGTGTTTGGGAGGTGGTCCAGGAAGGCATCACTAGTGAGCCAATACCTCAAGTAAGTAAGGGAGTCTTAGAATGGGGGAGGGGAGGTGGCAGTGAAGATTCCAGGCAGAGAGGGGCAGGTGCAAGAACCCTGGGGAGAGAGCTGTCAGATCATGCCTGGCCTGTTTGAAGACCAGAATGGGTGAGGGTTCCAGTTACAGGATATGGGGTTCAGGGCAGTTTGGCCATTATAAGGAACTGGTTTTTCAATCTGAGTAAGATGGGAAGACGGTGCGGGTTTGGGGCAAAGGAGAGACATGAGCTGACTCACCTATAAAAGAATCACTCTGTCTGCTGTGGTGACTAGGTTGGGCAGAAGCTGGAGACTAGGCTGGAGTTTATTGCAGTAATCCAAGAGGAAAAGGATGGTGGCTTGGACTGGGGTGGAGGCGGTAGGAGTACTAAGAAGTGGCTGGGTCCTGGGTGTAAACCGAAGACAGAGCTAAGATAGGATTTGCTGTGGGATGTGAGGGGAGAGGGTTAAACATGCCATCAAGATTTTCGACCTGGCTGTCTGGAAAAATGGAGTTGCCATTTAACAAAGCGGAGCAGATTAGCAACGAGCAAGTCAGGGGGAAAAGGCAGCAGCCCGGTGTGGGATATGTTAACTTTGAGGCACCTGTTGGATATCAGAGCCACCGTGTTGAGAAGGTAAGTGGATATACACGTGTCAGATTAAGGGGACTCATTTGGGCTGGAGATCTGGTTAGGAGTCCTTAGCGTATTGATGGTATGCAAAGCTATGAGGCTTACATTACAGAAATGTTCTTGACATGTATGTAAAATGTTTGCTTTTGTAAATTGCTGATTTTAAATGCAGTGGGAGAACTTGGTATTTTCAAGTCTGCTGTCAATCATTTTGTAAAAAAAAAAAGAATATACAGTGTTTTATCTTTTGAGTACATCAGTCCTGTGTAGAATTTCTACATGTCCAGTGCAAATTATATCAGGTAAACAAAGTCACAACTAAAGCATTATATCCATTTATTCTTACTGCTGTAGCAAATAACCACAAACTTAGTGGCTTAAAGCAATAGAAATTGATTCTTTCACAGTCTGGAGTCCAGAAGTCTGCAGTCAGAATCGCTGGGCCAAAATCAAGGTATGGCAGGGCCCCGCCTCCCTCTCCAGGCTCTAGGGGACGATTCTCCCTCTTCCACCTTCTGGAGACTGTGGTCATTCCTTACCAGTGGCCTCCTGTCTCCAGTCTCTGTCTTCCTGGCCAGGTGGCCTCCTCTTCCTGTGTGTCGAATCTTCTCTACACTTCTCCCACACTCCTCGGACACCTGAGGTTGTATTTAGGGCCCACCCAGATAATCCAGGATAATCTCCTTATTGCAAATCCTTAATCACATCTGCAAAGACCCTTTTTCCAATAAGGTGATATTTTCAGGTTTCAGGACTTAGGACCTGATCTCTTTGGGGCCCAAAGTTCAGCTCACCTATAATCACCTGAGCAATTTTTAAACTGGGGTTTTGATATAAATGATTACATGTGCTTCATAAGCAAACATATATCTCTCTATCTCTCATAATATTTAAAATGTTCCACAAAAAGTCAGTGCATAGGTAAGAATACATTTCCAGATGTGCCAACATCATTTTATGATACTAGGTTAAATACACTTTGGGATTAAAGAACTATGGATACAATAAATTATGGTTGCACAGTTGCCTCCTCTTAAGGACACTCAGGATCAAGGACAATGTTTTCTTTCATCTTTAAAATTTCTCTCCAGAGAGTACAGGTTACCTGTAGTCTCATAATTCATCTCAAAACTTTCCAACATTTTGCCAATTTCTGTAAATAGGTAATACAATTAAAAGTAATACTTTGATAAATTTAATATTAGCTTATTTTAAAAAAATACAAAACAGCCCTGGCTGGTGTGGCTCAGTGGATTGGGCGCCTGCATGCGACTCAACGGGTCACCAGTTTGTTTCCCACTCAGGGCACATGCCTGGATTGTGCGCCGGGTCCCCAGCAGGAGAGGCAACCACACATTGACGTTTCTCTCCCTCCTTTTCTCTCTCCTTCCCCTCATCTAAAAATAAAAACAAATAAAATCTTTAAAAAAAAAAGACAAAATTGTAACTGACCACAGAACTTCCAGAGTTTTTCTGTGAAGCATTTTGTACCATATTATTGTCAATTAATTTTTATTTTATGAGCATTTACTGCACAGTACAAGCAATTACACATCAAAGAGATTCTCTGTATTTAATGGAGGCCTGATACATGAATCTACATATAAGAATTGCCTTAGGACTTGGTTTGTGTAGTTTTATTAAGAACGACTTTAGCTGTGACTGGTGTGGCTCGGTTGGGCGTCATCCCACAAAGCGAAGGTCTTGGGTTCAATTCCGAGTCAGAGCATGTGTGTGGGTTTCGGGCCTGGTCCCTCTTTGGGGTGTGTGCGAGAGGCAGGCAACCGATATCTCTCTCCCTTTCTCCCTCCCTTCCCCTTCTCTAAAAATAAGTAAATAAAATGTTTCAAGAAAGAATGAATTTAACATTTGCTTAGCACCTGAAAAGGTGTTTATAACACACACACACACATACACACAGATGTGCAGGCATTTAAAACACACACAGAGGTATACATAAGGATACTTTGCTGCAATTAAACAATATTTAATAAAAATCAAAAAAATTAATCTTCATTGTATTTTTTCATTACTATTTAGTCCCCTTATATCTCCCTGCTCCCAGCAGTCATCACACTGTTGTCCATAATATGACAAAAAATAGTTGCAGAGGGTAACATTTGATTTTCAAAAGTCTCCCATACAAAGCAGGGCCCATAGAAAGGGCACAGGAACCAAACAGCAGGAGCTACCAATGTCCAAGGCTGGAACAATATGAGCAACAAAATTAATATGGTGCAGAGTTACAACACGTATAGAATAAATATGCACAAGTCCCCACTGATATAAACAAATAATTGATGAATGAATAAATGAGGGAAGAGGGACAAATCTTGCAGAATTCCATGTTGTGTATGGAATTCTGCACGATTTCCCTCAAGGCGGTGGGGATCCCTTGGGTGTGGGCTGCACGTAGTGACTCCCAAACAATAAAGTACAGAAAGGGAAACATAGTAACTTTATAATGGAAAAACTTGATAGACATTACCTTAACCAAGTGATCAAGGTTAAGGACAAGCCCTTTATCAAGGGCCATTTTGGTAACATAAAGCAGATCATAGGAATGACAAAGGGAGATCTTTACATCACTGTGATGTAACAGTCTTGTTTAACTCCTTTTCTCCTTCACCCTGATTTTGACAAGCTGAGTCAGTCTCTCCAGGAGCTTCTTCTTGGAGTAGCTAAACATTTAGATGAGAGCCATGGATGTTACACTAACACAGCGGCCCCCTCCATACCGAGCCGAGCACTGTATTTGGTAACGTGCTTGTGTGCGTGTGTGTCGGGGGTGGGGAGGTGGTACATGTTTAGTGGATAAAGACCAGGGATGCTATTAAAAATCCTACAGTGACTTCCACAACAAAGAATTACCTGGCAGCAAATGTCAGTCGTGCCAAGATTGAGAACCCTAACCTAATACATGTATACATCTGACAGACACTTGTTGGGTACCTGTAATATCCCTCACACCAGGCTGTTTCCAGATGACAGAGATAGGACATCTTCCATCTCTTCTGGAAGGGGAATCATGTTGGGGAATTGGAGAACAGGTGAAACAGTGCTGTATATGACATTTTATATATAAAGGCCGCACTTGCATACACACAATCAAAGTGAATGGTTCAAATAAGTTATGTGGGTTGTCTAGAAAGGTAAAGAATCGTCTAAACTGGTTCCGTATAGGAAATAGTACTTTTTTAAAAAATTGAGTTTATTGGGAGGGAGACAGGATTTTCAATGGGCCTTGGTGGGTCCACAGACCTTAGATACAGTGAGTGGGAAAGAGGGAACAGGAAAAACCGTGTGTTTTACATTAGAAGTACCAGGGACGTTCTAGGAATAAAACCTAATTTGAATAGTCACAAAGACTTGGTACACTGTTCTTTCAGACGCTACTTACAGAGGTGGGTAGGACCTTCTTACGTTTTTTTCACAAACCGAAGAGGTTTCAAATGGGGGACGGGGTACATCATCAGAATTCTGGTGAAGACAATGGGTTGTGAAAGCTCCTAGGATGATTGACTTTGATGAGTACCTCCTCCATCTCAGTTTGGAGAACCTCTGCTTTCATAGATTGTCGCTCATCTGAGAATGAACGCTGTCACAGGCATGCATAGGCTAATATTCTTTTCCTTTTGGTCGTATCTTCCCCACTGGTAACTTTACTCTTCGTTCCTCTTTTTTTGTCCTTTGTGTCCACTCCCGTTTTTCAATATGTGATGGTCAGTAGCTGTAGGTGGTATGTTGTTAATGGAACATCAGACCACCCACAGTGATAATAGCAACATCTTCAAGGCTCTTTGGTGACAGATACTGCGGGGACTCCATTGGTTGAAAAGAAAGATAAAATTCTTGCCAGACTTGCTAAGGTGACTTAAAACATTTGTTAAAATGTGTCTGACCAGTAGATGGCGCGCTCCTCCCTTTGTGAGAATGTTATGAATGAAGAAGCTCTCCCGTTGCCCTCTCCACCCCCAAGCACTGTTGTAGTGAAAACAAATCCATCCCTATCCTCTTTTCGTTCGCGATTTCAAGCCCTTCCCGTATATCTCCCATAGAATTATAATAATATAATAACCTGCCTCTGGTATCCTTCCTACACCATCCAACATGCTGCCATCAGAATCACTTTCCAGAAACACAGATTGTCAGTGCCCTGCTGAAAATTGAGAAATGGTGTCTGGGGGAGCAAGGGCGGGGACCGTGGGGAGGATTCTCTGTGAAGGCAATCACAGGAGCAGAAAAGTCTAGGCACAGCGGAGGCCTCTCTGGCCAACAGATTTGTCTCAGGGGATGGGTGACTGGCTATTGTGGGAAAGGTAGATTCAGAGCCTTGATCTTCCTGCCAAGGAATTTGAACTTGCTCAATAGGCCATGGAGAATCACTAAGAGGTTTCGAAGGCTGCAGGATTACAGCTGTGTTGGAACAAGATTAATGTGACCAGGCATGCGGATGGACTGACTGAAAAGGAATTCAGTGGAGAAGTCAGCTTACAAGAGGGGTAAGAGGAGAGGCTGATTCGCAGTTCGGAAAAATCAGTAGTTCCTCAACCATAATATTCATCAGTACTATACAGAGTAACAGAATCCGTGCCAGGAAATGCCTGGGAAGTCAGGAATGTACCCCCAGAGTCTGACGTCCTGCATGCACGTGTCCATGGGGGTAACCACTACGAGCCCTCGCTGCGTCTGGGAAGAATATTAGGTCCCAGAAACGAAGCCACTACACGTGTTTTCAAGTCAGCAGTAGAAATAACAAAAACAGCTTGAGCTTTTTTCCATATCACAGGCTTTCAATGTGTTATTATTCAACACTACAGTGTCAGATTTAGATTTTCCACCTCGAGGAATTTGGTTTAGCTTTAATTAGTTGCTAGGAATATTTCTGAGCCAAGTCTGGGAAACATTTATCTAGAAAAGCGTTTTCACTAAAATGTAAGCTGGATATAGGGTGTCGTTTTTCTATCAAGCTTTGTATCATGTTCACAGTTATAAATTTTCTCTAGCCATCTGGATGATTTTTGCCACCGCCCACCATAGTTATACTGGATAATTATTAATCATAATTCAAAATACTATACAATTGAGGCCATCCAAGCTCTATGAGTAGCTGTGGGACTTCAGAGTATGAATATTTTCCAGAGAAAAGATGTCGCTTGCCCATTATTCTGCATAGAGGCAACTGATGCATTTTTCATCCAACAACTTTTCAGAAAAACAAGCTTAAAAATACCAAATAACCCCCGCCCCAACTTTAGCAGTTATATGAAGCTTCCTGAGTCACCAAAGAATGTGCCTCTTGTGGTTAAAATGAGGGATCTGTTTAATATGGAAGAAACACCAGCACTCCAGGCATTTCCACTGACATTTCACTGTGACTTTTTGAACTTAAGAGAGCTGACTCGAAAACCTGTCCTCGCTGCTCGGCGAAGCCTGCAGTCAGACTGCAGGGCAGGGCCCGGAGCGGTGAAAGGCTGCGCCCCTTACCCTCTTTTCTCTGCTGGGTGTGTGTTCACGCCTCCCTTTCGTGCACACTGCTGCACTGACCGTTTTCCAGGACTCCTTTTCGGAAGCCAGTTAGGAAAGCAGGCAAAGGTTTGTTTTCAAATCCCACGGCCTCTCCAGCGCTGGACTTGCTTAGTGAACCAAAGTGAAAACGCTTGTGATGGTTATTTGTAAAGACCTTTGCCAAAGGTCAAGGAGCACTTCTGTTCCTAGGACCAGAAGTTTCCCAGAGTGGCTGGACTGAGCACTGAGGCACTCAGGGCACGTTGGGGAACCGATTCAAAGTGCACAGGAGTCTAGGGAAGCCCCCTTCTCCGATCCTCCCCAGATACGGTCAGGCTGTTTGGCAGCAGCCCGGGAGAGACATGCTGTTTTGTTTAAATCCTCCACATTCTTTGCCATTTCCCCATTGGCCGGATGGGGCTCCCCGCCGCGGCCGCTGCTGATGTCAGCCCTGCCGGCGCTGGCTCCTCCCGCACCCACCTCCCCGGCCCGAGGCACACTGCAGCTCGGCGCGGACTCTCCGGCCCCCGCGAGGTGGCTGCAAACTCGCGGGCACGCACGGCGCTTGGGGAGCCGAGGGATTCGGGGGAGGGGACGCGCGCGGAAGGCGCCAGCTAGCTCTCGCACGCCCCTGGCAGTGCGAGTAGAGGTTGGAGGAACCCGGGCCCCAGCCCAGCAGAGCCGGGTGGCGGTGGCGGCTTCCCTTTTCTACCGCCACGAGCTCCCGAGCGTCTCAGGGACCGGCCCTAAAAAGAGCAGGAAATCTTGTTTACCGCCCGGGGAGAGGAGCCCTCTGAGCCTTTGTCTGGAAAGTCAGCATCTCCGACTGCAATGTGTTCCTGGTGAATTAGCTCTGGGCGGACCGGCCGGAGAAGGGGGGTCGTCAGGTTCGTGTTTGGTTTCAGAGGCAGATCGAGCGGGTGACTTTTGTGCATTCATTTTAATTTTTGGAAATCTCCTTTTGCCTCCCTCGCCCGCCACCGGGCATGTCCTGATCTGACGGCCGCTCCTACCGCCCGCGGCTGCGGATCAGAGAGGTTTCCAGCGGGGCTCCCTCCCTCCCTGACTTTGCAACACCGCGTTCCAGGAGGACCGACCTCGGCGAGGAAGGAGGCGGGGGAGCCGCGAACACCCGGACCCAAACCTTGACATGGTCTCGGGCCGGGAGGAGGAAGCCAGACGCTGAGCGCAACCGCCAGAGCTTATTCTCCCGCCGGCTCCGAGAGTGGGGCTCCGGGCTCCCTGCCCTGCGCCTGGGCGGCAGCTTTGTTGTTCTGGGGGGCGTCCCCCGCTTTCCGCCCCGAGGGTCCGCGGCCGGCAGGACCATGTTGCTGAAGGAGTACCGGATCTGCATGCCGCTCACCGTGGAAGAGGTAAGCGCCGCCCCAGGCCCGGCCTCGCCCGCTCCCGGCCCCCTGCCCTCAGGCGCAGCATACCCCGCTGCCGCCTCCCCGTCGGCGAGTCCACTACGGGCCGCCGGGAAACCTGGCTGGAGGGGAGGGAGGGAGGGGAATTGCTGTTTCCACTTGTCACCCCAGCGGGGGAGGGCGGCGTTGGGTGGGGCGGTGAACTCCAGGTGGGCCCTTTGGGGGCACCCAGAATCTCATTACTGGGGATCAGAGTCGGTGCATTTCTCCAATTAAGCAAATGAATAAAGCAAACCCAACAACCCCAGGCACGCGCTGGTAGCTGCGGGGTGGGGGTCGTCGTCCCGCTCTGGCAAGGGCCCAGGCTCCCCTCCCGCCATCTCTGTAAGGTCCTGGTACGGGGAGATGCCATTTGCCCTCGGGATCTAGAGGCCCCGAGCCCTGCTGGGGGATAACTTGGAGCCATAGGGGTCCATCTCGGCCCGGACCTCTTGCGTTGGCCGCCAGCCTGGGTGCTGCTCCCGCCACGCCCACGCACCCAGGCGCCGGGACCCGGCTTCGACCTTTTAGCAAACCGCCTGACTCGGAAACTTTCTGCGTCTCTTGTTTCCTCTGCCGTGGGGAGCATGGTCTGCAGGCGAGCGGCGCGCTGCGGGGGCTGCGGCGCGGCCACTGGAGGGCGCTCCAGCACGCGGGTGCGGGTCAGGCCCTGGGGTCCGGTAGCGGCAGCGCTGGCAGCGCGGGCGAGTGGCGGGGGTCGTTCTCCCCGCGCGCTGCTCAGGTCCGTTCCCTCCAAGCAGCAAGCTGCATCACTCAGGAAATGATGACTCAATGAGGATTATTCAGGCCTCGGCTTCCTTTAATACCCCTCTCTCCCGACCTCGTTGGTGATTTCACCATTGCTTAGCGTCTGTCGAGGGACGGCGAGGGAGTGGGAAGCCAATCAAGGCAATTCGAAACTCACTACTGTGGTTTGGTGGGTCAAACGACATCGGGAACCCTAACTGTGTTTACATTTAAATATCGTGCCCGTAATTTCTTAGGTGTTATTGAGCCACACTACTTTGTGCGGTGGGTGCTTTGGGAGAGAAAAAGATAATTAACCAAGAACACGGCTGTGCACCCAACGGGCTGTCTTCATTTGTCGCTGGAGCAAGTGTTAAGGCAAGACCCACCTACCTACACTGACAGGCACTCTGAGTTTACGAAATGCATCCCAGGGACTCCGGCTGCCAGAAAACTATCAGCCTGGCCCCGCCCGAATGACCAACCGAAAGTTGCAGTTTGTTGGCATCTGAGGAGATAGCGCTGGAGCAAGATCGTGGAGGGTGGAGGCCTTGTGGGTAGGCAGAATTTTGGTGAGGTAGCATCCCGACTGTGTAAACAGAGTGGTGAAGCACCACACAGCCCTCTGGAGAGTGAGGGGGGCAAAGGAATGAAACTGGTTAGCTGGAGTATTTCTAGAAAAGGTTGAGATCGTCCCACTCCGTGGGCAGCTGAGCTGGAGTTCAGCTTGCTGGAGCGTTTGCTTCTACCCTGTCTCCTCCTAATGACTTTATTTATTGACAGGAATTTGGAATCTAGGGACCATGTTAGCACTGCATGAAATACCCCAGAGTGCAGGTGATAGTCAAGGAAATAACCAGTTCTAGAATCTTCTCTACTGCCTGCAAAATCTCGTTATTCTGGTTGGTTTTCTTCTCTGGCTTTCTTGAAAAAGCGGGTAAAACTCCATTCCCTACTTTTTTTTCCCCCAGTACTTAAGTACCCACCACTTCCTGGTGAAGTAGTAACATTGAGTGGTTAGGTGGAGGCCCTTCCTTTGTTAATTGGCAAATTAAATCAGACTCCACCTATAACATAATGTATAATTATAACCTAATTAATGTATAATTCATTTGGACTAAAGCATGATTCAGTTTCTGTAAGGTCATACTCTGAAGTAGTTTTCTACTTTGTCGGAGAAGCAGGGGTGCAGTTTAGGTTGATAGAGCTTTCCAGCTGGAAGGATTCAGGTGAAACCCATCAGGTGATGGATTTGGCTAGGCCCACCCAGCTTGCCAGAGGTTAGGCCCCTAGAGTCTGACTGGTAGTAACCCCACAATCACCGGGATCACCCTTTGCACTGTGCGCTACTGACCTGACACTGAAAACTGGGAAGCAACTTAACAGAGTCTCCACGGAAGACAATTCCCACCGATTTGGGTAGTCTTTTGGAACTCTTGTTTCAACTCTTGATCTGCTTTAGGCTGCATTCATAGGTCTATGGCACTTCTGGAACTTATTTCTGTTTAACTGCCACAGTTAATCAGTAGCAGTGTCCATATTTGTAAAAACGAGGCAAATGCCTTGTCTCGGAGAGTCATTGAGAGAACAGACACTGCATGCCAGTTCTTTACCCCTGGCCTTTTCCCATTAACTCCGCGTGGAGGGAGCGTAAGGGGGCCTGGTGTGTTGTTATCTACATTTTGCAGGCAAGTAAACTGAGGTGCAGAATGATTAAGTAGTGTGCGCCCAGCCACACAACTAGTTAATAGCCATGCCAGAAGCAGAGCCATGGTACACACCATTATTTATTTTTTTTTTAATTTTAATCATTGTTCACATTATTTGTTTTTTCTTATTCTATTCTTTGCCTGTCATTAGTATTTACTCCAGCAAAAACCAAACATACTTCTTGAAAACAGATAAAGTCAGCACTACTAACTAAAGGTAAAATCAACTGCTCTTTAATTATTATAGAGAGTACTGTTTCTGCTATTCCTCTAGCCTTATTTTCACTCATAAAATGTCTCCTAGTCCCAGGAAAGAAGAACAGCTCTGTGAGATAAAGAAAAGAAAGCTGAACTATAATCCAGACAGAGTGTTGGTGTTTTGTTCTGTTTTCGACATTAATTTCAGAAAAAAAGAATGATAAGAAGTCACATCCCATGGGTTAATTTTAATTTTAAAAACTTCATTAGAACAGTCTCCTCATTTATGTTCTTACAAATAAAAACCATTGGCAAGCTCTGCTCAGTAAAGGGTCCTGGGGGCTGAGAGTCGGTCATGAAGAGACAGGGCGTTGTCATTTGAAACATTTGGTGAT
Source organism: Tonatia bakeri (assembly GCA_004024845.1). Taxonomy (NCBI): domain Eukaryota; kingdom Metazoa; phylum Chordata; class Mammalia; order Chiroptera; family Phyllostomidae; genus Tonatia; species Tonatia bakeri. The sequence goes on from PVIA01000095.1 coordinate 137,530, forward strand.
GTCGATTCTGGGATTTTAGACTCCGAAGGGCTCTTAGAGGTGACCTACAGTTGATCCACTTCACTTTGCGGAGAAGAACAGAGTTGTGCAAGGTTCAGTCAGTTGCCCATATTCTAGCTAAGGGCAAGGTCTAGGCCAGAACCTAGGTCTTCTGATACCTGGTACAAAGCTGTTTTACCACTTTCCCTGCCTCTGGGCTTCCTTGTTTGAAGGGAATATTATCCCTGAGCATGACACAAAACAGGCATACTGGACAGTCTTTAGTTGAAGGTGTGTTGGAGACTTTGACCTTGTGTACTTAGGGGATATTTAGGGTAGTCACCTGACCAGAAGGGTGGCCAGGGGTGCTCTATTCGAAGCTGCTTTTATTTAACAAGCCTGCTGGTTTTCCTTATATTGTGTACTTATTTGGGGTGACTTTTGGATGTGTGGCTTCAAGGAGATTGTGGTGGAGTTCAAGGCCCCTCCCTCCCCAAGAAACTCCTTGGATGCGGTCACTGGTCCCAGCATCCCGATCCAAAAAGTCATTTTTTTTAAAGGTTTTGTTTTTATTTATTTTTAGAGAGAGGGGAAGGAAGGGAAAAAGAGAGGGAGAGAAACATCAATGTGTGGTTGCCTCTCATGTGCCCCCTACTGGGGACCTAGCTGGCAACCCAGGCATGTGCCCTGACTGGGAATTGAACTGGCTACCTTCCAGTTTGCAGGGTGACACCCAGCCTACTGAGCCACAGCAGTCAGGGCCCAGAGGTCATCTTCATGACTCCGAGGCATGGTCTGAAGATCGCCCTGACTGGTACTTAGCAGCAGGATAAGCATTTTCCTAGAGCTGAGCCCATCCTGATGTAACCCAAGGCAGGACCCTTTCATGCCCACTGCTTGCTTTGGTGTTCACCAGTTCTTCTGGCTGCGCTAACATTAATGCATGTACTTTTAGGAATCTATTTTGGTCTTTAGGAATTTGGTGCACAATGAAAGAAAGAAAGAAAAAATAAAAGAAAAACTACTTTATTTACTTATTTTTAAATATTTTATTTATTTTTAGAGCGATGGGGGAAGAGAGGTAGAGGCCAGCCTGCAGCCCAGATGTGTGCTCTGACTGGGAATCAAACCAGCAACTTTTCGGTTCGTAGGCCAGTGCTCAGTCTACTGAGCCACACCAGCCAGGGCAAAAAAACCAAAACACACAAACCCCCCCACAACTTTCTTTAATATGGAATATTGTTTTGTTCTTTGCCTTGGCAGAGAGCCAGTGCACTTTATCCTGGCTCCCCGGGTCCCCACACACGTCTTACACACATTTCTGAGAACAGATTTGGAACCAGGGTGGTGCCATCTCTGGAGCCACCATAATGCCCAATAGTGCTCCTCATTCTCTTTTTACAAGATTTTTGTGGGCTGCATCTTTTTTAAGAAAAGAGATTTTAAGTTTGATATTGGCACTGACAGTTTGTCTTTTGTACCAAGTGATACCCCTGAGTATGAAGGTTCCTTGAATTAATCTCATAGATTTTCCCCAGGAATCCTTATAATCATAATTTTGAAAATGTTTTTATAAGAATGAGCCCTGACTGGCGTGGCTCAGCGGGTTGGACGTCACCCCACAAAGCTAAGGGTCGCTGGATTGATTCCGGTCAGGGCACATGCCTGGGTTTCGCATTCAGTCCCCTGGTGGGCTGTGTATGAGAGGCAACTGGTGGATGTTTCTCTCTCACATCCATGTCTCTGTCCCTCTCTTTCTCCCTCCCTTCCCCTCTCTCTAAGAATAAATAAATAAAATATTAACAAAATCAATAAGCACTATTAATAAAAAAAGAAAAGAAGCATAAATAAAGAAAAACAAGAAACTGGAAAACAACAAAAAAGATAAACCCAAAACAGTAACAACAAAAGAATGAGTACTGTTGTGACCCCTGACACCCCCCCCCCCCCCCCCCCCCCCCCCCCCCCCCCCCCCCCCCCCCCCGCCCTGTTAGCCTAGCTGGGAGGAATCCTTGTCAGGGTCCTGAGTTTGACCTCCGGCCCCTCCTGGCAGCTTCTGCTTGTTCCACAGCCAGGGAACAATGTTCCTCAGCTGCCCAGCTGTCTTGCAGAGCTCCCTCCTGGGGTGTGAGGGGTACCTGGGGAGAGGGGCGTGTTAATGGATAAGTGCAAACCTTTCACCGCTAATGGATCAGACAACAAGGAGCAGATGCCCTCCTCCTGGCTGGCCAGTGAAATTGACTTTGTGTGCGCAGGGCACTGCATTTTCCCTGTAATTTTGGTGTGAATGCCCATCACATGAAACACGTTCTGGGCCTTGAAAAAATGCACACTGTTATTAACAAAACCCTAGTTAAGAGAGAATGGTAATTAACTTTTGCTTTTCATTTAAAAGGCATTGAGTAAGTCCCTAAAGCTCTTAAAAGTCAACTTAGAAACCCAGTCTGATTAAGTGAGTATTACTGATATTCAGAGAAAAGTGAGCCATCTTCATTTCCAAAAGGCTCTCATTTCAGGTGAATGGAGAATACTATTTTTTGTAAGCAGTTTTTAAAAAATATTTTTCCAACATTCAACCCTGTCGGGTCTCCCTGAAGCCCCAGAGTATGAATTAGGAAAGTGTGTGTAGTGTGTGTGTGTGCTTCACACAGTTGTTTTAAATACAAAAATGTGTGCACAGTGACAGGCAGGACATGTGGTTTTCAGGGGCTGTGGTTCCTGGAAGAATCAGCCGAGGCTCACTGCCTCCGCTGCCTGAGTGGGGCACAGGTGCCTCTCGGTGACCAGCCAGTGTGGGCTTCTGCCTGCTGTCTCTTGCCTGCAGGTCTGTGTGGTCGAGGGACTCTGAAAACCCTTTTTTGAAAACCAGCAAACACTGTTCAGAGAAAAAGACAGATACAGAAATCAACTGATTTGTAGCAAGAAGTCAGGAAGGTTTTATGTATCTTGAGCAAATTTAGTCCCCTGGGAGAGGAAAAAGAGAATTTCAGATTGCAGGTCGCCAACTGCCCCGCCTCCCTGTCTCCTGCCTGAAGTCAGGAATTTGGTGGTATTCCCCAGTGGGGATTTTTTTGTAGGCCACATGGCAGATAAATTCCAAGTGTGTTATAACTATTAAACCCCCAAAACAAACCATATCTTGAAAATGTAAAGTTATTTGAAAAAATTATCTCAGAAGCTTGAGTTTTCAGACCACGTAGCCTCCAACATAGAAACTTACAAACAGTTCGTGCAAACACACGGAATCTCAGGGGTGCGCACCTGCAGGGTGCATGGCACCCGGAGGACACAGCACACTGTGACGGCCCTGCGCCTGAGCCCCGTCAGGCTCCCCGGCCCCTGCGTCTGTGGAGTGTGTGGAAAACTGGGTGTACAAGTGGAGATGTCACCTCCTCCGAGACATCTTTCCTTACTGCTCCATCTAACATAGTTTCCCCCTATTATTTACCTCTGCACTTCTCTCTTTCCTTCAGAACATTTGTCATGAGCTGTACTTACTTATTTGTTTACTTGTCATCCTAGAGCTTGCGGCGCACAGGCCCTCGGAGAAGTTTCATTGCCATTATAGAACAGATTGTGGCGGTGGTTATACAACTCTGCAAATATATTAACAACCATCGAGGCCAGTGACTCAGTTGGTTAGAGCATCATCCCAATCCACCAAGGTTTGGGGTTTGATCCCCTGTAAGGGCACATACAGGAAGCAACCAATGAACGCATAAATAAGTGGAACAACAAACCAGTCTCTCTCTCTCTCTCTCCCCCTCCCTTCCCCCCTTTCTCTCATTCCAAAATCAATAAATTAAAACAGTTTTAAAAATCATTGAGTTGGTATATAAAATACATCTCAATAAAGCTGGGTTTTTTGTTTTTTGTTTCCAAATAGAGGTGCCCACAGGTTTTCTCCAGTGGATTTTTTCCTGCAGGGTAGATGATCTGTGTTCAGAGACAGCGAGCCGTTGACAGAAAGTGCCGAATTTGAATGATGACCGCCCCAAAAAGTTGCGGTCCCTCTCCTCAAGGAGGCGGCTCTGGTTGTCCTGAATTTGGCTTTGCAAATGAGGTGGTTCTCTTCTGCAGCAGTGTGGGGAAAAAATCTGTCAGATTTGGATCAGAATGACCACAATTTAGGTCAGAACTTCATACTTAAGGGAAAAAAAGTAATCACAACTTGACTAGTCACCCTAAGGCCAGCTGCAGGGCTTCAGGGAGCTGGGGATCTGTCGCTGACTGATGGCACAATCCTCGGGAGCCCCCCAGCCCTGTCCTCAAGTGGACAGAGGCTGACGGCTGTCATCCCTGGCTTTGGCTCCATCTCTCTGTGTTCTACGCTCATTGAATGGGAAGTAATGTGTTGGCAGAATGAATCTTGGAATACGCATTCTGAGGGAGGAAATGGTTTAATGGGAGAGCTGAGTCCTCTGCCTTAAGACCTCCCATCACGGGTTTCTTTTTTTTTTTTTTATTACAATTTTTACTTTAGAGAGAGGGGAGGGGAGAGAGAAAGAGGGAAAGAAACATCAATGTGAGAGAGAAACATCGACCGTTTGCTTCTCATATGTGCCCTGACGGGGGTGGAGGGGGCACCAAACCCACAACATAGGCATGTACCCTAACATGGAATTGAACCGATGACCTTTTGTTTTGTGGGACCATGCCCAACCTACTGAGCCTCACCGGCTGGGGCTGTCATGGGCTTTCAGTAAAGGAGGCTAACTAGCTATTCAAACTATGTCTCAATAGACTCAGTCTGGGACGGCAAAAAGGACACAGTGTCAGCCTGGGCAAGTCTCCCAGGGTGGCAGATCACTAGAAGGGAACCCCTCTGCACAGGATACAGTGCCTCAGCTGCTGGCTTCACCCGTGACAGAGGGAGGAGTGTAGGGTCACCCGCCACTTCCTGGCTAACGGCCTGTGTAACATTATACAGTGCTGTTTGTTGATTTAGAAACTCAAAAGCCAGAAATCACCAAGAGTTTGACATCAAGTATTAAAGTGACTCATTCTTGCATTTCCCAGCACTCGGACAAAAGGGGCTGCTCTCATAACTCCTTTTTAGACGTCGGCGAAAGTCTACTCCTATCTAAACATATAGCTCACGTAAGTTCTTGATCAGATTTATTTGATGACACTTCACTTCTTTTCTTTTTCTCTTTTTGATCCTTTAAAGTTTGGTGAAGGATGACCTTCTAGAATTCCTGTTGTTCCTGAGCGAAGAGAAAAACCTCATCATCCTTTAATTCCTCCAGAATTATGTCTGATGATCTTTAGGGTGTCGTTTCTTTCCCAGGGTGAGTCACCTAGAGCAGCAAGACCGACCAAACAAATGTGACTTGATGACAACCTGTAATAAAGTTGGTCAGGTACCTAACTGAAGCAGCTCATCTCCAAAGACTGGCCCCTGCACACACACACACACACACACACACACACACACACACACACACACCATGTGTGTCTGACCCTGTTTGCTGTGTTACGGTGTTTTGGAGCAGTAGTGGTTTTGTTTTCATTTTTGTATTACCAAAAATCACCAGGCAATGTATTTTGAAGAAAATATATGAACTGGGGAACGAGAAGTTACCACTAACTTGGATGCTAATACAGTGGTCCCCCCTGATCCTCGGGGTACATTCCAAGAACCTAATGCCCTGGGGATTCCTGAGGCCGCAGATATACCAAAAACTATATGCCCTGTTTTTCCTACAGACACACCTATGAGAAAGCTTATTTTATAAATGAGGCATGATAAGAGGTTAACATCAATAACTGACAATAGCATAGAACAGTTACAACGATATATGTAATAAAAGTCATGTGAATAGCTTTGGGGCTCTTATTAGGTAAAACAAGTGTTACTTAAACACAAGGACTCCAGCGCTGTGACAGTCAATCTGATAAACACGTTGGCCCCTAAGTGGCTAATAAGTGGCCGCTCTATAGTAGGGGCGTGTGCAGTGCCGCTGTGCTGGACAGAAGGGTGATTGTCGTCCCTGGTGGGATAGAGCGGGACCCCGCTAGGTCTCATCATAGTACTCAGAGTGGCATGCAACTCAAAACATGAATTGTTTATTTCTGGAATTTTTCCATGTAATATTTTCAGACCCTGGTGGACCACAGGTAACTGAAACGGCAGAGAGGAAAACTGGGTAGGGGGCGGGGCCTGCTGTGTACTGAGGGGGCTGAAACCTTCCAGTGCACTGGGTCTTCACTGGGTCTTATTTGCTTGCTTGTATTTCTCTAAAGCCATGAAATATTTTTTTGTTATTGTTTTAAGCATTATAGTGGGATTCCTTTAGTTATATTAAAAATGGCAAACTCACTTGCCTCTTGATCCTCTGGCTAGAAAGTTTCCAACTTGGAGAGCTAGTTTATAGCGACAGTGAAAAGGCCTGTGAGTGAGTATTGTCCCCAGGGCTCCTGAAAGTGTTGTGGAGGACCTGATGGTGCCTCGAAAGCTGAGGGTTGCCTTGTTCATTTTGCTTATCTGCGCCATCTCTCTCTTCATGTCTTAACATATATTGTGAAATGTATTTTCCCTGACTGTCTTAGGAACTAGACCCACAGGTCTTGTGTCACAAGATCTTGTTGAGTGTGGCCTTGCAGTAACCTTGCTTTTATGTACATAATAAAATAGCACCATATGCCTCAGCAATGCATCCCATGAAATACTGTATTTGGAAAGTGTTTAAAAATTTTATTTCTATTTTATGTGCTTGGGCTGATAGCAGCCACATTTCATATGCAAAGGAGAGAAAGAGAAAGTACACTTGTCGAGTGTTTTCTTAGTGCTCATGATGGCCCTGTGCGTGAGATATTACCCCATTTTGCAGGTGTGGACCGCGGGTGCTGGCGTGGCCAGTGTCGTCGACCTAGATTCACAGCGAGGTGGTCCGACTCCATAGCCCGTGCTCTTTGCTTTGCCCAGTTTTAACTTCTTTAGAATCCTAAAGCTGAAAGGATCTCTAGGGGTTACTTATTAAAGATGAAATAATTTGTTCAGGATTATCAAAGGAAATAGTTGGGGGAGGCCGTCCTTCTATTCCAGTTAAGCTGAGAGAGTGGTCCGCAAGTTTTATCTTTCATTGAACTATCAGTTTTACCCAAGTACCAAAGCAAGTGACATCCCTCAGCTTAACTTTGATAAATGAATCATGCTCCTTTGAAAATAACTTTTGTAGCTCATGCTCTAAAAAGAGAACCACCTCTACACTTTTGAAAATTATTCCTTTTAATGGCAGTAAAAACCTTTGGCTTTCATAGACATCAGCAGCAGAGATGTTCGCTGATGAGCACCTGTGAATTTCTCCGAGGCAGCATCTAAAAATAGCGACGGAACAGGCAAACGGCACCATGTTTTTGGCATATTTAGTGGAAAAGTTAGAACTTTTCACCTGGAGGTGAGCGAATTGGAGGGCGTGAGAAATGATTGAAGTGTACTCTTCAGACTCGAATACTGTATTTACTTACCCTTCCTGCTGAGATGGCTCCCCTGTGTCAGTCGGCATTCCATCCACAGCCCGGTTACCAAGCCCGTGAGCAAATGAACACCTCGTGTTGACCTCAGTAAAAAATTTCAGCTTGATACGATGTTTTGTTGAGAATGGAGCTCTTTCATCCAAATTAAAAAATCAGCCTCAAAAGACACTTACTATTACCGAGAATGCTAAAACGACGAAGAAAACCCAAGCAAACCTACCCCACCTTCCACAGCGGAGACTCAGAGATGTTTCGCTCTTGTCGGCACTATTGAAATAAACACGTATCACCTAAAATGAGCTGTTTGAAGGGACCACACTTAACTGGCAAGTTGTGTGTATTCTGGTTAGTTTCCTTTTTTAATAATAATTTTTAAAAATTGTGGTAAAATCCATATTACATAAAGTTTGCCGTCCTGACCACTATTAAGTGTCGAGTTCAGTGGCGCTAGGTACACTCACTCAACGCTGCCCTGCCCGGGGCTTGGGCACCTGCCGCCCTCAGAACGCGTCCTGCAGGAGTGAGGCTCTGCTCCTCGCTCAGCGGTGGCCCCTGGCCCCTCCCCTCTCCCTCGCTCCCCGTGCGGCTGCCCTTCACTGGCTGTCTCTGTGAATCTGCCACTTTACGAACCTGGTCAGTTTTTCTCTTTTAAGTGTCCTTGTATTACTTTATTAAACGTCTACACCATTTTCTCACACAAACCCAGTAAGACTTAAATTAATGGAAACTAGATTTTTTTCTGAGTTCCACCTTCTCTCAAAGGCAGAAAATGGCAAGGTGGACCCATATCCATATTTTGGGTGGTGGTAGTGACTCAAAGGCTGTTACCTTTGCAGTAAGAGCCAAAGTGCTTGAAAATTTAAATCTAGGAGGACCTAATTCTGTTCTGCCACTTAACAACAACAACAACAAAAGCACATCTTTGGTGAGAATACTTACTTACTAAGACAGGAAAAAGTGCCAGGCATTTTAGAAGCATTTTAAATAAACAGGGTTGGCACTGACAAGCATTCTGTTAAAGTAGAAGACAGAGTATTTGATTAACAACCATGCTCTATTCCTGTCCCAGGTGGAAACAGATATTAGTTGGGCACTTCTTCTGAGTCAAGAAGTACAGTTAAAATGTTATTTTATTCTACTTTATATTTTTGATTTTGTAATTGTTTAACCCAGGAGAAAAAAATAATTTAAGTTAGTATGATGGCTCATTATTCAGTTTGTAACATCTTCATTCTTGTCAGTTTTCTTAGTGATGTCAGTGAAGGAGTTTTCAACTCTAGCCAACAACTGGATTTCATTAGATTTTATAGGACGATGGTCCTGCCACTCTCAGGGAGAAGTTGGTTCCATGCACTGGCCAGCAAGGTAGTGGGAACAAGAAACGTGTTAGCCCTCAGAGTTTCAATCCAGTCTGAGAAGCATTTTCCAGTGCCTGGGATTCCCTACAGGTGTATTTGACCTGTAATGCACCTGAAATATTAGACAGTTGTAATACAAAGTCATAGAAAACAAAACCCTTGTTAAAGCAGTCATTAGCAATTAAACAAAATAGAGAATCAACACTGGATGGATGTTTGAGAACACAAGACATGTAATCACCAGCTTGTGTGGACAGGTTGTTCCAAAAACAGGGCATGCCCTCCGAAGTGTGTGTGCTCCTGATGGATAGTGCCCTAGTGATACAGTTCCCCAGGAGGAACATTTTGCTGAGTTTGCTGTGATCTGAAATTGTGGGGATGCTGGTGCTGATGAAAAGATTAATGCAGCCCCTTAATATCTCCTCTCACACATCCATCATTCTGCCCATTCAGCTTCCTAAAAGTGAGGCAGTGGATAAAGGTGGTTTATCAATGTTTTTAAAATGCTGTGAAAAGACGGTTCTTTTGCTCAGTGAGGCAGGTTTAAAGATACAAAGTATGGTTATTTAATCCTCTCCCCCCTCAAGTGCAAAGAGCTGGGTAACTAGAATTACATTTAATCAGCAGGGTACAGATTGTACTGTGCGTGGTGGAGACCCAAACCCTGGGCTATTGAAGGCTATGATGGATGCTCATTTTTTTTTGTATTATGTTTTTGCTGCTCATAAAGAGGCATCGTATCCAAAATGAAAAACCTTTAGATGCAGGATTCAATAGTTTACCTCTTTTGGATTGTGTTTGATGGGATCTTGGACACAGCAGAGTGTAATTACATTTTTCAGCAGCATGACTTATGGAGCTGCAGGTACGGGTGTACTTAAGAGATTTCTTGCCAAGATCTGGCTGAAAAGGTGCTTGGTTGTTGTTGTTTTTTAAATAAATAGTAATTAGGCTATTAGTTGTCCAAATGGAGTCATCCCTGTAAGCCTTTTAAAGAAAAACACTTCCAAAAGGGTCAAGTGTATTGAAAATTAGCCATTATTTATGTGCGTGCTCAGCCTTTTGCCCACAACTCCTCTAGTTGTTTCTTTGAAAAAAAAAATTATTGGTTATGTCTGTCAGAAACCATCTAATTTTTCAAAAGGGTTTAGAACTGGTTGTTAAATCAAAAGCAGCCAAATGCCTGGCCTCGTAGAAGCTTCGTCACAGTCACCTAGTGTTTGCACCTGAGGATGGCTACACTCAGCGCTGCCCTGGCCTTTGGACGGTCTCTTCTGTGGACCTGGAGAAGGAACCGCACGGGGCCTTCCAGGCCACTCCTAGCTGAGAAAAGTCCGGAACAAAGTAAACAAGGAGTACGAAGTACGGCTGGTTGGACCCAGGCCTGTGGTGCTGACCCCTGGGCCCAGTTCTGCCCCTGGGGTCACCCTGACGCAGGCTCCCGGTGGCCGCAGCCCCACACCGCCCACTGACACGCCCTTTGGATGCGGCCAGTCCTCGGGCTGGGAGATCAGCTTGCCTTCTGCTTTTGTTGGATCTTTTTGAATTGCAAATCAGCCACACCTGACAACAGTCACATTTGAAGTCCAGGTAATTGCCCTATCTCCCACAGGGAATTTCATCCCTGAAAAGAAGTATAATTACTTTCAAACAGTATTTTTTCCCCTTTTTTCTCTATCTTTTCATTTAATAAAACAACACTGTGCATTTTATCACCTTGAGCCAAGGCAGTTATGCCCTAAGTTGGGGTTTCTGGTGTGGGGTGGTACAATATGGTGAAGTGTGTGAGCATGGAGGCAAAGGGACTGGCTGAGTCCTTGCTGTGTAATAATCCATGAATTGATTTAGGAAGACTTGATTGCCTTGTGCCTCAGTTTCCCCAACTGTCACCTCCTCCTTTGCCTCCATCAAAGACTGATCACGTGAGATATGGATCCCACATGTGTAAGGAGTGATGGTAGTTGTCCATTTGTGGCTGCTGATGAATACCTAGTAATCATGCCTTCCCTGAGCCATGCACAAAAGGGTAATTGCCTCACTCTTTAAATCCCTTTAGTTTAGGGGGACCATCTAGTACAGTAGACATTATGGAATCTCTACTTTCCAAATGGCCCTCAGGAAGGAATCCTGAGATACCTATAGGGTCTGAGTTTGGAGAGTGGGAATATTTTGTCGTAGTAACAAATGCTTAAGGATTAGTTTATTTTCAGCCCTGCAGGGGCTATGAGTTGCTTCTTCAAATTTTATTTTCCGACACCATGATGTTTATGTTGCTATGGTGGTGTGTCCCTTGCTTGGGTATCAAGATTGCCATTGAAAATAGATAGGCCAAAATAACAGCTTAACAGGTGGCTGTGTTTTGTGATGTTCGTGGAACTGTTTCTTGAAGAAGTCCGGTACAAGTAAATCACGCCACTATGTCCATTTTTTATATATAGACTCCCCGCTCTTTTAAGCAATGCCATGCCGATTTCCTGTAGTAACACAGGGAAAGACATCGGCTCATTTTACTTAGCAGTGAGTGTCCTTTCCTTATTTTGTGTAATCAGAGCCTTCCTCCTAAAAATAACCCTTCTTTTCTTGATGTGATTCTTTTTATATCTGATGTACTCTTTATTTAAATAGAAGACCTCTTTTCAACATGCCATGTGCATGCATGCACACACACAAATACATATACAGGTACGTGTAGGTGTACATACTTGTATTTCCCTGTAGGGTATGATCCTTAGTGAATGTGATAGTCGACATTGTTTTTCACTGACCTCTCATTAAGCTTTCACCTATTTATGATTATTTTCTTTCTTTTAAGATAAAATCATAGGAAGAACCGGAGTGTTAAAACAGTGCAGCTTCCTACCCATTGTCAGAATCCTTCCTATAATAATCTTGCATGCCAGTCATCTTGCCTTTTAGCTTAAGCACCAGTGTGGGAGGGTGGTCGCTCTTGCAGTATAACATCCTGTGAGTGTCCTCCTCGGTGGGTTAGAAGACTCTTATGCTTGGTTGATGTCTGCCTTAAGCATTGGCATGGGCAGTGTCAGAAGCTGCGTCAGATAAGGCGATCAGCTCACTCAGGTCTTATCCAGGGCACCTCCTGGCACAGCTAAGTCTCTCTCCCCTGGGTGTGTGAGCTCTCCAGAAGCCAGCGGCCTCAGAGCAACAACCACCATTCTACCGGACTTCGAGGTGTACGTGAGATCAATGGCATCTGGTGATGTCAAATTGGACAGAGTGTTTTGATTCTTGCTTCTTTTATTTTTACCATGTTAGCTACTCTTGACTTAGTGACAGATGTGGTAGGCCTGTCCTTCTGTCTTCATCTAAGCCCCTGACCTTTCAGTGACATCCCAATCCTAAAATATAGGTCACAACTGCTTGTCTTGGTTTCAGAAACCAGTGTGCATTGAGGTGTGGAGATGAAGCCCTAATTATATTAATAAGCTTAAGAATGGATTATGCTCTCCTTCCTCATTAGTTTTAATTTTTAAAATAAGGTTTTCATTAGCTATTTTGCGACACAGTTTAACTAAGATTATAATTTAGCATGCAGAGGAGAGAAAATTTAGTAAATGGTGAAGCCAATTTTTTTAGTGTCTAAACACTTAATTAAAATGATGTTTGTCTGTGTGGACATTTACCTAGCAAGGCTTTGCTCTCACAGACAGAGGACACTGAGGGTGACATCGGTGGAGCAGTCCAGTGTGCCAGGACCCTGGTTCATCACCTCAGTTCATCCTTGCCATCATCCTGCAAGGCAGGTCCCATTATTTTCATTTTACAGGTGGGGAATTGAGGCTCATGGGATTTGCCAAAGTCATGTAGACAGTCTATGGCAGAGCTGAATTCAGACCCACCGCTCTTTGGCTACAAGTTCCATTTGCTTTCTCCAGCAGTGCTGCTTTCTACAGCCAAAGAAAAGTTGACATTCATTCATTATCAAGTTAATTGTATCAATATAGACAGTTGATCCTAAAATGGATATACAAGACCTGTCTACAAAGTATCCAGCCGTGTAATATAAAAAATAGAGACATTTATTGGAGAACATACAAGAAACATTGTACATAGGACAATGACTGCAGTTCTCTTTAAAGTAGGCAGACACCTTGGGACCACACACAGTTCTACTAATTGCCATCAGCTGCCCCATTGTGTTTTCCTGAATCTCATCAATGGTCTGAAATCTCTTCCCTTTCAAAGGTGATTTTAGTTTTGGGAAAAGCCAGAAGTCACGGGGTGTCAAATCTAGGATACAGGGGACTGAATCACCTGGGTGATTTGACATTTCGCCAGAAATCTCTGCACGAGATGTGAGGAATGAATAGGTGAGTTGTGATGAAGCTGCAATCACCAGGTACCCATAGCTGAAGACTTCGGAATCATCATCAGAACAGTTTCTGCAGAGGAATGTTTAAGCCTAACAGAAAAAAAAATTTTTTAAAGATTTTATTTACTTATTTTTGGAGAGAGGGAAAGGGAGGGAGAAAGAATTAAAGAAACATCAATGTGTGGTTGCCTCTCACGTGGCCCCTACTGGGGATCTGGCCTGCAACCCAGGCATGTGCCTTGACTGGGAATCGAACTGGTGACCCTTTGGTTCGAAGCCCATGCTCAATCCACTGGGCTACACCAGCCAGGGCCCTAACAGAAAATTTGATTCAGATTCGTTGCTCTACTCGCTCAGTCACTTTGAATGCGATGGCCACACAGTACACATGCTCACGCAACAGCATCTACTGCCCCCACTGACTGTTGTTCACACGTGCAAATTCCAGTCCACTCTCCTTGGCTGCCGGTTTCATTGATGTCACAACGAACTGTTCTCATTATAGTAACAATGGTTGGACTTTTTCTGGATAGACCGTGGCAGATAGTCCTAAAATATTTACTGGAATGATACATTTTGGAGTATATGTTCCAGAAGCTGTGATATAAAGTAAGAATATTGACCTTCATAGTGGAAAGAGTGTTCAAGTTCAGATTATTTGCATTTGCCATGTTTTGGTAAAATCAGACACATAGATACAATTTTAGATTACCTTAAAGCTATTGTAAATCTTGAGGGAAACCTCAATTGTTTTTAGAAAGCTATTTTTATCTAGACTGTATCTTGCAAAAAAGCACTTCAAGATGTCATTATATGAATATTCTAAAGGACACTAATAGAGCCTAGATGAAAATGTGTGATAATTTAAAAATATCATTTAAGTCAGGACTTTAAAAATACATCACTGTATTTTTCGGACTATAAGACACACTTTCCCCCCAATTTGGGAGGAAAAGGGGTGTGTGTCTTATAGTCCAAATGTAGCTGACCTGGCTCACTGTGGTGGGGTGGGGAGGCTATGTTATTTATGTTATTAAATACTTTACCACACTTTTTGCTTCACAATTTTTCCCCTATTTTCCTCTAAAACCTAGGTGCGTCTTATGGTCCAAAAAATTCAGTACTTCCAGTGAACAAGGAAGTCTCATAGGCATGCTCTAATTCCACCTGTATTTGAGTCCCCAAAAGATTTATACAAGGGAGATGAAATAAATATTCAGAATAAAATGTTGATGTTCTGAAAGTAAAATCGATGTCATATTATTGTATAACTGTTTGATTGTGTGAAATGGATTCCTTAATAATAGCCGGTTTGCTGAGAATGACAGAACCTTTGCTGAGCTTATTCAGTGAGGAAGCTGGTGGAGGGGCTGGCGGCTGCTCTCGGTTTAGCCTCCTTTGAGGACCGTGATTGTCGCTGCCTCTTGGAACTCCCCACCTCCCATATTTGTTTTATGGTGATTTGCACATAGTGGTTGTTTAGTTGAGGTAGCCTACTACCTTATGGTCATTCAAATAGAGATCTGATTTTTGTACTGATTGTGGCTTGAAAAACGGGGAAAACTATTACTGTTTTTTAATTATTTTATTGTTGTTCAAGTACAGTTGTCTGCATTTAACCCCCCATCCCTCACCCCATCCCAAACTATTATTCTTTAAAAATTTTGACTTTTATTAACTATTGAATACACCCATGAATGCACACCCAGCTTAATAAGTAGAACCGTACAAGTTCATTCACACGTTACGTGCCCCTCCCTGGCTGCTGCGTTCTCTATGCACATGGTGTCAGAGAAGACACGGCAGCCTTCAACAGCTTGCTGTCTTTTTCTGCTCAGTGTTCATGTTGATGTGTGACGTGCTTGCTATAAAACCCACTCTTTTCAATATATTGCAGACCAGTAGTTTCTAGTGTATTCACAAGCTTGTGCAACCGTCACCACTGTCTCGTTCTAGAACATCTCTGTCACTTAAAAAGAAACCCTGTCCCCATTGGCAGTCACTCCCCATTCTCTACTTCCCCCAGCCTTTGGCAACCACTAATCTGCTTTGGATCTTTATGGATTGACATATTCTGGACATTTCGTATGAATTGAGTCACAGAATATATGACCTCTGCACCTGGCTTCTTTCCCTGAGCACAGTGCTTTCAAGGTTCATCTACGCTATTGGATCAGGGCCTCATTCCTTTTTATGGCTGAGTTTCATGGGATGGACGGACCACATTTTGTCACCAGTTGATGGACATTTGGGTTTTCCTACTTACTGGCTATTATGAGTACTGATGCTTTGGGTATTCGCTTACAAGCTTTGTTTGAACACCAGTTTTTCATTGTTTTGGATATATACCATGGGTGGAATTGATGGATCGTAATAAAGTTCTGTTTAACTTGTTCAGGACCCGCCACGCTCTTTTCCATGGTCGATGCTCTATTTTACATTCCCAGCAGTGGTGTGAGGGGCCTGGTGTTTCCACATTCTCGGTGCATTCCTTACTGTCTAGACGTTTGATTCCAGTCATCCTAGTGGGTGTGACAAAGTATCTCACTGTGGTTTCCTTTTGCATCTCCTTAACCACTAAGAACGTTGAGCATCTTTTCATGTGCTTATTGGCTATTTGTATGTCTTTAGAAAAATTTCTATTCAAGTTATTTGTCTTTTTATTGCTGGGTTTTAAGAGTTCTTTCTGTATTCCGGATGTTAGGCCCTTGTCGGATACATGATTTGTAAATATTTTCTCTCATTCCATGGGTTGTCTTCACTTTTTTGGTAATGTCTTTTGAAGTACAAAAGTTTTACTTTTTAATGAAGTCCCATGTATCTATTTTTTTCTTGGTCTGCTTTTGGTGTCACAGCTAAGAAACTGTTCCCTAATTCAAGGTCACAGAGATTACACTGAAGTTTTCTTCTAAGAGTTTTATAATTTTAAGCTTTCACATTTAGGTCTTAAGTCGATTTTGAGTTAACTTTTGTATATGGTATAGGGCACTAGTCCAAATTCATTCTCTTGTACGTGGCTATGCATTTGTCCCAGACGTTTGTTGAAAAGACTGTTTTTTCCCCATTGCATTGCAGAGTTTGCTCTTTTCCACTCAACATTTTCATCCTTTTTAAAAAAAATTCTCACTCAAGAATGTATTTTTTTATTTGAGACAGAGACAGAGAAATATTGATTGTTTGCTTTCTATATGTGCCCTGACCAGGGATTGAACCAGCAACCTAGGTATGCACCCTGACTGGGAATCAAACCCACAACGTTTTGGTCCATTAGATGATGCTCCAACCAATGGAGCCACTGCGGCCAGGACAGTGCCCTCAGGACAGTTTTGATCCCGAGACTCATATAACTCTAATTAATTCATTTTTGTGGCTCTCTAGTATCCTTTATGTGAACCCGCTATGACGTATTTTCCATTCTTCGATCCACGCACAATGGATCGCTTCCAGAGTGTTGTTTTTATAAGCACTGTGGCTGGGAACACAACTGCATGTTTCTTACGACCCGCATGCAAGAGTGTGTTTCTAGGGAATATGTCTTGGAGAGTAGAGTTATGTACACGTCTTCCAAAGTGATTGTAGTATTTATGCTGCTATCATCTGTGTATAAGAGATACATTTGGGGAAACTCGGTTTTTCAACATTCCAGTTGTTTAGTGACTCTTTGAAAACAGTCATTACCTAAAGGAAAGAAATAGTATTTGCAAGTGAAATTTGCCTTTTAGGCCTCTGATATTTTATTAGTAAAAATTATTTGAGTGAGCAAAAGGTCAATAGCAGGAGAACGTTGTATGCAGTTAGTATCTGTTTACATCTGTGAATTATTAGTGTGAGGCTTAACCAGATCTGTGGCTGGGTGAGGTTGTGAAGCCTTTTGCCCTGAGTACATGGGCTTGGATGCCCATGAAAGCTGCACCACAACAGCCCACCACCTCTGCTCCTTTGCACATGAGTCTGGAGCAAGTATAACATAGCAGTTGGCAGAATCGGAGTATGAGGAGTGGGAGGGATGCTTCCCTTCCTTGGTACCCACATATCAGTACACACTGGTTATACTAAGACAAAATTGTGTCCACAGTAATGAGAAATGTGTTCTGTTTTGTCCTGTAGTATGGCAGGAAGGGGTGGAGTGAGGACAGAGTTGGGCAGGTGGTGCTTAGAGCCTTGGAAGGCACAGAAGTGCTCTCTGGGGCTGGACAGACCCACTGCTGATGATTAAAGGGAGCTGCACCTAGAAAGCACAACGCGCTCGTGCCAGACCACCCAGGCAGGTGGGTGTCAGCAGGGATGGCCATCGGGATGTGAAAAGAGGCCTCTGGAAGGCAAGTGGGTGGAGGATGCAGGCACCCTGCCTGGTAGCATCAGAGAAGCACATTGGGGTGGGGAGGGTTCCAGCTCAGAGTGGGGCCCTGCGACAGGATGCCAGTTATGATGCAAGAGTGAGGGTGGGGGGAAAGAAGAGATTGGCAAGATGTTCCAGCCCCAGGGGCACTTGAGTAGGTCATCAGGCTCTGTATTTAAACTCAAATACGAGAATGCAGCTTGACCCCAGGAATAAGCTGAAGTTGTGACTAGCGCTATAAACTAAATGCTTATGTCTCCCCTCCAAATTCATATGTTGAAACCTACTCCCCAATGGGATGGTGTTTGGAGGTGAAGCCTTTTAGAGATGCTTAGGTCAGAAGGGTGGAGCCTTCATGAAAGGGATTAGTGTCTCCATAAAAGAGACCCCAGGGAAGCCCCTTGGCCCTTCCTCTCTGTGGGGACACAGAGAGAAGACAGCTCTTTCCGAACCAGAAAGTGGGCCCCCACCAGATCCCCAGTCTGTGCCTCGGTTTGAACTCCCCAACCTCCAGAACTGTGAGAAGTACATTTCTGTTTGTGAGCCGCCCCGGCTACAGAGTTCTGTTACAGCAGCCCGAATGGCCTGAGCGAACTGGTGCCCAAGAGCACAAAGAACTCGATGGGCTTCAACCCTTGTTCAAATGGCTGTCATTTGGGGGTACTTAACGTGGGCGAAGTATTATGTGAATGTTTCATCCACACAAAAATCCTATAGAGTGCATTCTACTCCGGGAAACCGAGGCGCAGAGCAGTTTAACAACTTGCCAAAGGTCACACACTAGTGAGTGGCAGTCAGGATTTGAACCCAGACATTCTGGCTCCAGAGCCCAGGCTCCTCCACCATGGAATTATGCGTCCCCTAGAAAAATCTGTAGCTTAGGGAGTTAAATGATCTTGGTTTGTAATCCTCACTTCAGCGTCATACTATCTTTATAATTGTAGACAGGTCAAGTAAATACTCTGTTACTCAGAGTTTCCTTATTTATAAACTAGGAAGCCTCATTTGCAGCTCACATATGGTAGTTCCTCACACCTTGGCTAACTGGCAGTAGGTTCTCAGTAAGTAAGTATTCACTAATACTACTTCCACTAATAAACCTCTCCAAACCGAGGACAGGACTTGGCCTGGAGCCCAGGACAGGGTTTAATGTGTGTGTGAGGATCAGGTTGTTTATCTGCGGAGAGGCAACGAAGGTCAAAATTCCAAGCAGGTTCTGACAAGAGCAGGCGCCCCTGTCACTATCCCCAGGATGCCTGGGGTCAGCCAGCTGAACTCAAGACAAGGCTCAAATCTTGATGACTCCTCACTCGCTCTGTTTGCCTCTCTGGAGTGACGCTCCCGGTCTCCCCTGGCCTTCCAGAGACTCCGAGTTAATGCAGAGGGGAGACACAGGAAGGCGATGAGGAGCCCCATTGCATTTCCTCACACATTTCCTTCTCTTCATACTCGTTTCTTTTCCCTTTTTATATTATTTCCTATTTGCTAGATGGTCTTTCTCATTCCTTTCTGTCATCCCCCCATCACAGTTTCCCTCTGCAGTTAGTCGGTTTCTGCATCTCACGTCGGTGCCCCTGAGTATCTGAGAACGACGGAGAGCGAGGGAGGAGAAAGAGATGACCGCAGGAGGATTAAGTTTATTGTCCCCCTTTCCCAAAATACAGCTGAAACTGGAGGTTAGATCATTTGGAAAGAGAATTCAGCGTTTTCCACACTGCTCGTGAGAGTGTCTTGGTGGTGCGACCTGACTCAGTACTTCTGAGGAGAGGAAAAATGAATTTGTATTTTTAGTAAATATTTCCCATGACTCTAATAAACCAAATACAGGAACCAAACTTAAACCCTCTTTAAATAAGGTCCCCAAGTGGGACCCATTAACTCAGCTGTAGGATTACTAAATATTTTTAGTATTGACACATACCAAAAAAACCCACTTTATATAAAGTCCTTAATTTTTTTCTATTATGTGAAAGTTGAAAGTTGCACAAAAGTGGAGGGAATGGTGTGAGGGTCCCGGTGTACCTTACCCAGCTTCCCCAGTTATCAACCGTGGCTAAGCGTGGATGTGCCTTTGAAAGAGGAAAGAGGCGTTCCTAACTAGTAAAGGCAGGACTTAAAAGTGCCTGGGCCTGCTTTGTCTGTAATGCTCAAAATCTGGAAACAACCAGAAGTCCATCAACAGGTGAATGTAGCAAAATGGCGGGAGATCTGTTCAGTGGGATACTACTCAGCAATAAAAAAGAATCAGCTGTACACACGACGACGCAGAAGAAACTGCAAAGTCATTATGCTGAGTAAGGGAGTCAGACCAAAACAAACGGGAGTGCATGCTTATGGGCTGACTCCTGTGAAATTTCAGAAATGCCCACTAATCTTCAGGGACAGAAAGCAGATGAGTGGTTGCTTGGGCCAGGGCTGGGTATAGGGGAATCTAGGGCGGGAGGGATTGTAAAGTGCTCAGGTACTTTGGAAAGATGACAGACACATTTATTTCCTTGATTGAGGTGATGGTTTCACGTGGGTTTGCATGTGCCAGCATTTATCAACCTGTATACTTTAAATACATGCAGCTCAGTGTATGTTAATAACACCTTGATAAAGCTGTAAAAAAAAAATGGTGATCAGGCTAGAATGAAATAAATTTTATTTCTGATTTTTTTTTGTTTTATCCAACCTAAACAAATTTAGATCTCTCTTTTTTTTTTTTAAATATTTTATTTATTTATTTTTAGAGAGGGAAGGTAGAGGGGGAGAGAGAGAGAGAGAGAGAGAGAGAGAGAGAAACATCAATGTGCGGTTGCTGGGGAACATGGCCTGCAACCTAGGCATGTGCCCTGACTGGGAATCGAACCTGCGATGCCTGGTTCGCAGCCCGCGCTCAATCCACTGAGCTATGCCAGCCAGGGCTAAATTTAGATCTCTTAATCATACCTTCAAAGATTCATAAAGTCCGGGACCGTTTTTTTGGATTCAAAAATAATATTTTCTTATGTACGTAACAGATTTATGCTAATGTCACAAATTTGGATAATTGAATGTCTTCGCTGTCTCTCTTCGGTCAAGGCATCAGAAAAGTCTCTATTGTCTCCAGAAAGTCCCTGAATTTGTTCAACTGTTTTTATGCTTTAATAACACGGGTGTTGCTTTTTTCTTCCACTGGGGAGGGAAAACAGTGGTTTTCTTTTTAGGATTTAAAGGCAGTCATAAACAGAATGACCACTGTCTGATGTCCTTCCACCTGTGGCACCCAATTTTTATGGAAATACCTGGAGGACATTAAAAATCTGGCCAGGGTGAGGTGACATTCGGCCAGAGGAGATCAATCTTAGAAACTTGGAATTGTAGAACCCAAAGAGGGCCTTAGAATTCGTCTTGTCTAACCCCCTCATTTTACTGATGAGGAAACTGAGGCAAAGAGAGACAATGTGTTTGGGCACCAGAGCTATCAGGGGCTCAGCTGAGTCCTCCTGACTCTTCTTGCCTCAAGCGTTTCTTCCTCTCATTTCTCAGTATATCCACTACACTATTGTACCTCAGACCAATCACGAGCCAGTATAAAACTCCATCATTTGGCCCTGACACTTGTGGCTCAGATGGTTGGGTCGTCCTGCAAACTGGAAGGTCGCTGGTTTGGTTCCCGGTCAGAGCATGTGCCTGGGTTGCGGGTTTGGTCCCTGGTTGGGGTGTGTGGAAGAGGCAACCGATTGATGCTTCTCTCTCTCACATCACTGTTTCTCTCTCTCTCTTTCTGCTTCCCTTCCCCTCTCTCTAAAAATAATAAATAAAATCTTAATTGAAAAAACCTCAACCTTTCATCATTTGGTCCTGCAAACTCTATGGGGCCTTGCCTAATAACCCTGTGGTATGTATTGAGATGGAGCTTCTGTTGGCTATTTCCTATCTAACATCAATATTAAAAATAGCTCTGTTACCCACTTCCAGCTTTATGCTAACAAGACCCCCAAATAAAAATAGGCCCTTCTGTTTCCCTGAGAGAAATGCCTGGAGTCATTTTGCCCCACTTCCATCCAGTCTTTTCCACTGATGTGATGAGAAGTTGACTTAGCCCTGGGAGAGTTCCTCCTCCCATTGGCCTCTGCAGAATTGTTCGCATTCTCTGTGTGGACAATGGCTAAATTGGAAAAGACTGACATATTAAGTGTTGGTGAGATTGCAGAGCAGCTGGAATTCGCATTGCTGTTAGGGATGCAAAGTAATACAGCCACCCTGGAAAACATTTTGGAATTTCCTTAGAGAGTGAAACATGTACTTATTCTGTGGTCTAGCGGTCTCATTCTTAGGTTACCCAAGAGAAATAAAGACACATGTTATAAGATACCTGTATAAAAATATTTATAGCACCTTTATACATAATCATCACACACCTGAAAACAAGACAGATGTTCGTCAGCTGATGAGAGGGTGGACCAAGGGTGCTACTTCCATTCAGAGGGACTAGGATGCTACTCAGCAGTCCAGAAAGGAACAAATGCCTGGCACACACCAACACGCGTGGGTTTCAGAAGCCTAGTACAGAGTGAAAGGAGCTAGACACGGAAGGAAATATTTATATGACATTCTGGAAAAGATCAAATCGTAGGAACAGGAATCAGATCAGCGGTTCCCGGGGCTGGTGGTGACAGGAGAGATTAACTGCCACGGGACACAAGGAAATGTCCTTGTGGGCATATTTTTGGAGTAAAGGGCATGTGCCCTCTGTGGTGTTTGGCTAAACGACTGTGTCAAAATTTATGGACCTATACACTTTAAAAAGGGTGAATTTTATTGTATCAGTTATATCTCAGTGAGCCTAACTTAAAAAAAGAGAAAAAACCTTCATGGTATCCCACACCCTCTAAAATAAAGTCCAAACTCTCACACACAAATTTCCTTATAGAGTGGAATTTCAACTAACTTTATAGCTTATTCATTTGTACTCAGCCACTCAGCAAGCAATCACTCAGCACCTGCCACATCAGGTCCTTCCAGTGCCCAGCACACAGGCTGTCACGCCTCGGAGAGCAGGGTCTGCCGAATCCCTCCTGTAGCCGGTTCCTGGTCGCCACCTCTTTCTGTAGGTGCAGTTTCCCCGGGACCCAGTCACACTCATGTTTATGTGCCACAGTAAAGCTAAGTAGTTGTGATGGAGACCATAGGCCCTGCAGAGCCTGAAGTAGTTACCAGCTGGCTCTTTAAGTTCACTCGCCCCCCCCTCCTTTAGAGGTGGAGGCAGTAAAACAGGAGTAATGGCCAGTCATTGTTAGTGCGATGCCATTAGAGAATGACAGGGGCAAAGGGGAGCCTCCTCCTGCAGGGCGCTTCCTGTGCATCTTACTCCATGGTTCAGGTGACATTCTCATCACTCCCCCAGGATATGCGGTGTTTTTCTGCCTCCGAGTGTTTGCACTCTCTTCCCATGCATTCGTCTCCTTTGTTGCCATCCACTGTCCCAGCTCCATCCCACTCAGGGCCCAGCTGAAATGCCTCACTCTCCGCCTTCATAATTCATTTCCCTCCTGTCTTTTGTTACCTCATGAACCTCTCTGGGTGTCACTTCCATTAGGTTGTAAGTTTCCTAATAACAAGACCCATGTCGCATTCTTCTCTGAGTCTCTTGGGTCAGCAGAGCCTCTTCTGCTACGAGTCCAGGCCCCTTTGTGTGGCCTTTGAGGTCCTTCTGGGCAGACCTCTCCCAGCCTCGTCCTCTGCGCCTCCCTTGCATCCTGTGCTCTGGCCAAATCAAACTAATTATGGTTCCCCAAATGTACCATGTAGTTAACTTTTAGTGTCTCTTCGTTTTATTGCCTTGGCTTTCTCGCAAATCAGAGCTAATGAAATGTTGGCTGTTACAGTTACATGGACGTGATGCTGTAATGTCCTTGCCATGCCCTTCGTACATGAAACCTTAAAATGTTACCTCTTTTTCAACCCAGAAACTCATTCTGGCTTGATTCTTTCTGAAGCTTTGTAACATTTTTTTTCTGAAGATCACATTGTACTCTCCCTTCTTCTGGAGCTTTGCAAAGAACTTTGGTCAAAAACAATAAAGTACTGACTTAGATGTGATAAATATGCAATAGTCGCATGTTTTAGAATGAAAAACATTGACTTTTAAAAGTTGTGTTTGCACGAAGAGCAAACCTGCATGTGTTTTGTATTTATTTTACGTGTAAAAATGCACTGCAGTTCTTCCCTGTCGTTTGCTTATTTGTTGAGGAACAGCTGCCTGCTGAAGGCACAGCGGTGTCGGTGTTATGCGTAGATCACTGTGGAAAGCAGCGTGGCGATGACTGGAGTCTCACGATCACAGACTCCGACTCTGAAAAATTCACTTAACTTCCCCAGTAAGGCTGCATCCTTTTTGTGCATAAATGTGCACTCCTTTTCATCGTTCACTTGTATTGCCGTTTTATTTACAGTGGGGTTTTGCATAATTTCACTCACTGTAAGATTAGATTAAGATCCTCTATTTTTAGCTAAGGGTATATAAACCTAGGAAAATCAAGGAGGTCATGGGGAGCTGGGGCAGATGCAGTGTATTTCTGCCTGAACTCCTGGGCCCCTCCAGCCTGTTGTTGGGGTTCTGAGGTGCAGGGAGGCCGACGGACCTGGGTAGGGCCCTTTCATACTTGGGAAGTTCAGTTTTTGCTGTATCATAAATTTCATGTGTGTGTGTGTGTGTGTAATACATTGCTTATTCATTTAACTACCATACACTTCTTTTATTTAGCTGGGCATCTACATCACCATTATAGAAGAACCTATATCAGTGACATAAAATGCTTTAAAAGGGAGTTGCCCCCCACTCCCATCCAGGACCCTTCTGGTTCTTGAGGCCAATGTGGTATCAGCTAGGAAAGCAGAGGCAAAGTTGACTTGATCCAGATATAATCCCTTGCTGGGCAGCCTTTCTGAGTCTTCTAAGGCCCATTGCTCAACAGATGTATCCTATTCAAAAGCCTGAATTGAATCTATTTTCTATAAAATTTTGGATGCCTGGATCATGTATAAGGGGGGACCCCCTCCAAAAAAAAAACAACCAAACAAACTGAAATTATATTCTGGAGGGTAGGCCCCTTGTAATACTGGCTTCTCCCGCTAGGTGAGCATTCTAGGAATCTATCAGTATCAGTGTACCAGCTGGTGTTGTTGTGAGAGGCTGCGTTCGACTTCACTGAATTTTTTTAAGACTCTTTCGACACGTTTGCCCACTTCATATGGGTGATTTACAAGTGCACCTGCCCACACTGTGATGACCACACTGTGATGGCAAGGGGCAGAGAACAGCAACCTGTTGGCCCAGATTAACACTGGATTGAAATTAAGCAAACTGGCCTCAACCATAGTAGAAGGTTGTTCAGGGGTAGGAGGAGGAGAGAGAGGAAAAATGTGAAAACAAAGAGAAAGATGGCAAGAGGAGGTTGGCAAACACAGGCAAGTGCAGGGGGAAAGTGGGGGAAAGGTACCTATGGTGGAGCAGTGGAAACTTACTAGTTGTTCTGTCAGCTCTGTCTCATTGGCATGAATTCTAGAAGATTCCTGTTTCTAGAGAAGAGCACGGATATGGTGCATTTCCTGCTAAGACAGATTTCTATGCAGCAAACATCCCCAGTTGCTGTGCCAGACTCATAGATCCTTCCCTGGGTTCTTGCCTCGGCCTCTGTGGATTCAGTGCATGCTTCAGACCTACTGGGGACACTTTCTAGTTTTGACCTTAAAAATAATGTCAGAAAAAGTCTGAGCAAGGAAGACCCTCTTTTTTGTGAATTACATAGTAAACTGTCTCATGAAAAAAAAAATCTTTGTCCCAGAACAATCCACTCCTGGCT
Organism: Tonatia bakeri; assembly: GCA_004024845.1. Lineage (NCBI taxonomy): Eukaryota > Metazoa > Chordata > Mammalia > Chiroptera > Phyllostomidae > Tonatia > Tonatia bakeri. Next base: position 162,844 of record PVIA01000095.1, read on the forward strand.
ACACAGAAGGCACAGATTTATCGGAGATAAGTCATGCTCATTTTCCATTGTGCTCAAGGGCCTGACATTAGTCTGTCTTTGATCCCCGGGGGGCAGCAGGAAAGCAGTGCTTTTCAGGTTGAAGCTAAAAAAAGCACTCTGTGGAAAGGAATATATTTTATTGATCAATGATTAGTCAATCTTTTTGTGATACTTTGTATTAAATATGATTTCAAAACCTTCAAAGGAAGGTTCTCAGGAATTACTAAGTCACAGCCTGTTGGCATGTTCCCAAGTGCAGCCAGAAGCGTTGGAGCAAAAATTTCAGTGCGTGGCCAAGTTTCTAAATACTTGGGGGCACACCGAGATGAACCAGTCTATTTTCTATTTGTGTGTTTATTCCTATTGCCTTTCCTGACATGTAATATATTTTCTCATCATAGAAGCGTTTAGTGTCTTGGTACTCAGGCTAATTTCTCAGCATTTCTTCTAATGAAACCTGTAGTCCTCTACTTATACAGTCCGTATGCCATGGAAGGAAATTCAGAAACGCCTAATATAGGTCCTAATTCACAATGACATTACTAAGAACCTCACCATCCATGAATAATGCTTTACCCATGATGTTAACTAGAACCTGCTCAGCGCCAGTCTTGTTTGGATGCAGAGGGAAAGATGGCTCTTTGGGGGACCTCTGCACCCATCTCCCAGGCGGGCACCCTCCTCCCTTTCCGGTAGGCTGAGAGAAGGCTTTCTTCCTCATGGTGCTTGCGAGAACTTGGCAGGGGGAGCAAGAACTGTTAGTTTTCACCCCATGTTGGATTCATTCGCACGTACAGCCCATATACAGGGTTGCCTTTAATCTTGTTGCTGAAGACTTGGGAGCTGAGGACAGTGACTTTCGAGACCCACTCCCGTTGTTCCAGTCCCTCGGCAGAGTGCACTGTGGTGGAGGCGCCAGGCTGCTCTCATCCGGGTTATGGCTGTTCTTATGTCGCTTCATAGGAAAAGCCCTACTCTTTCATGGTCTCAGGGAAGTTGCCTGAATTTTCTTGTGCCTTAGATTCCTTGCCTTCTTGAAGTGTGGCAAAGATAAGTGTCATTCATCTAGTAATTTATCAAGTTGCAGGAATACAGTGTTGAATGAGCCAGCCAGTCCTTCCTTCCTCGACAGGGCTCACCGTCTAGCAGGGCCTCGGCAATTAGAGACCTTCCAGAAATAACGTTGAGAGGCAGATTCCACATGTAGGCAACACCTCTGGCCAACAGGAAATGACCTTAAACTGACATTAAGATTCACAGTTTGAGAGGCAAGCCAGGAATCTGAACCCTCAGAACCCAGCTAGGCGAGCTGGCATAACTTGTAGGAAGTATGATTCAATCAGGACTGTGACACAGAAGGCCTAAGGCAAACCATCTGAAGACAGGCTGTGCCAACAATGTATGCTTCCAAAGAGTAGATGGGGAGGCAGAGAGAAAAACAGCACCTCCCGTGGCCTGTCCCACAAGAGAGGAGGTCACAGACCTTGGGCATTGTGGCACAAACCTCTGCCATGCTGCAGAGGTGGGGGAAACAAAACAGGGCTTCGGAGTTAGACTGATTTTGAGTTTCAGTTCTGACAGTTTTTCCTAAGTGCTTGACCTTGGACAAGTCCCTTCAACAATCTGAACTTCAGTGTGTTTATTTTTAAAAGCGGGCTGTAGGTACGTGTCTCAGTGCCTTGCGTGTGATACACATTTAGTAAATTTCAGGTCTGCTGTTAGAGAAGGAGTTCTGGTTTGAACCCAGCCCTGTCTTGACTCTGATACTCCCGTGACTTCAGAGTACTTGTTTGTTTAAAAAAAGACATATGAGAAAGAAGTTAAGGAAGAGCAGCGTTTTAATTGTACCACCGCTGAACTACCAACTGTTTTGATATGTTGAACCAAGTCTATCAATTCTTTGTGGGGGAGTGCCCGTTGGGGAGTATGAGTCAGGCTTCTGCATTATTAACTTGTTCTGGAGCTTTTTGTGGCAGATTGATTTTAAAAGTCCCCACCAAAACAGGGTTTTTGTTTAGTAGAAATATTGTCAGGATGGCATTGAGATTTGGGTTTGGCTTTCAAATGATGCAGTACACGTTGAGTAAAGGTCTTTTCCCGACAGCCACAAGAATCTCCACGTGCTGGGAAAACACGCCATCGTCTGCCAGGGACTCAATCTGGGGGAGGTGATGCTTACCTGAAGAGCCAAGAATGGTGGTGACCCTGCACAGCCAGCTTTCTTTTCTTTCTTTTTATAAAAGTGTAAAATATTTACTTACTTATTTATAGAGAGAGGTGAAGGGAGAGAGAGAATCATCAATGTGAGAAACATGGATGAGTTGCCTTTTGTACATGCCCTGACTGGGGACTGAGCCCGCAACCCAGGCATGTACCCTGACCAGGAATTGAACCAGCAACCTCTCACTTTGTGGGACGATGCCCAACCTCTCTGGTCAGGGCAGGCTTTCTTTTCTAAAGGTGAGCATATGGGCTGGGTATAGAGAGTGGGTAAAGTCTGCTTACTAGTATTTTCAATGTACAGGGTTGTGTGGTCCACCTGCGTTTGAATGAGACGGACACATGCCAGGTGTGTGTATGTGGGTCTCCATCCTGTGGATCGAGGGCAAAGGACAAAGAGAAGAAAGGTGCTAAAGAGGAGAGTTTCCGTGGCCCCAGATTTGTATCCTCCGTCCTGGAGGGAACGCGCGGCGCAGGCCACATGCGGACAGTTGCGGTGGCCCTTCTTGGGTGTCTTCATCCTCATTTGGATTCAGTGCCGGAACATCCAGATCAGTTTCATAGAAGAGGTTTTGAGTAGATTCCTTGCAACCCTGAAATTCATACTTGTCTGAAATTGGTTTAACACCAGTCCAAATCCCACTGGCATTCCTGTTACATTTTGCAGCTCTTCGTACACCCCTTTGTAAATGATCTCGGTAGAAAAAGAAGGGTCATTGTACAGGAAGAAGTGGCCACAGCTTTATTCAAGATGTCCCACCTGTTTGGGAGGCACATCGCTTCACCAGGAATCCTTGCCAGGGGCCAGCTTTTCCTTAAAGGGCCACTAAGTAACTATTACTGGGTTGTGTGCTGTAGGGTCGCTGTCACAGCAGTTTTCAGCCTTTTTCATCTCATGGCACACATAAAGTAATTACTGAAACTGCAGCACACTGAGAAATATATATTTTACCAATATAACACAATAAAAGGCATAATTTGGATTCATTCACATGAAGTGGCTATTGTCGTGTTGGTGTTGTCATTTTTTTTTTTATTTGACAAACTAATGGAAAAGAGGTCAGTGCCCCTGACTACATAGTCAGGTATTGCATGTCTTTAAAATTCTTGTGGCACGCTGGTTGAAAGTCGCTGCTCTATCACAGTCACTCATTCAGTTCTGCTGCTGTAGCTCCGCTGTGGACAGTAGGGTAGGGGAATGAGTGTGACTGCCAATGAAACTGCTTACTAAGTAGGTTGTTAGAGTATCACAAACTTCCTGTACGCTTGTGACAGGAAGCTTTTGACAGAAAGCTTGTTTTATGCTTTGAAATAAGAAGCTCATTTGGATATAAATGTATAAATGTTTGCTAAGGGCGCCCACGTTCGATAGGAAACCAATGAAGTGATGACGCTTGCGTTCCTGTTCACTTTGAGGATCACTCTCCTGTGCCTGTGGGTCTTCTGCGCCATGTTCCATGCATCTCTCCTTCGTAGCATCACCAGTGTGAGGTCCTTATGCGTGTAATCCCCACTGCTGGGGTGGTGCCGTCCCAACAGACTTCCTAATCCTGCGTGAGTCTCCGCGGTTCCCCCAGGAGAAGTTCTCTGCGTTGTGGGGGTGGATCCATGCTAATAGAGATGGGCTGTAAGACATTGTGAGACCCTGGCCGCTTTATTCCTTTCCCTCAATTTTTACTTTCTTACTATTGAAACCTCCTCTGATGCTCAGCAGAGCACGTACGCTGGGTTTGCTGCATTTCAGAGCCATCCTTCATTGCGCCTGAACATTGGCTCTGCCCCGAGCACGGCTGTGAACTGATTATTCTCACCAGGACCTGTTAACACAAATTCCATCACTCTCAGGGCTAAAAATAAACCACACTCAACACTTGGAAGCAAAATTCCAGGCAAATATATAATCTGATTTGATCTAATCTGTGTTGAAAACATTAATGGTGGAATTAGATGCTTACCTTTAAGATGGAAGATTGCATTTCTTCAGTGGGTGAGTAGGGTGCTAGGAATCAATTCCGCCTATCAACTGATGTAATCAGAGATTGACGGATGTCTAAACATCTGAAGTGACACTAGTTGGTCTTCTTCAAGGACATCCCCTCCCCGCCCCATCTGTGGCAAACTGCCATTGAGGGTCAGTTTTCTATTTCAGTCATGCCGCTCCATTAGAGGATTTGGGAGTATTCAGTGCCAGCATGTCTAGCTGGTGTCTGCATAATACAAAAACACGCACTGCCTGGGAGGTGCAAACGTCAGTTACAGTCCTCAGTGAGTGACTGGATTATAGATGATTTAAAACTTTCTTCGTATAATTTAACGAATATGTATTACCCTAGGAAAAACAGTACAAAGGCTTTTAAAGCTTGACTGTGACCCATAGTAAGAAGTCCATTTCATATCGAGACCCAAGACAAACATGCATTTATGATTTATGTTTTTAAATTTTTAGAGAAAGAGAAACATCAGTTTGTTGTTCCACTTATTTACGCATTCATTGGTTGATTCTTGTATGTGCCCTGACTGAGGATTGAACCTACCACCTTGGTGTATCAGGATGATGCTCCAGCCAACTGAGCTACCTGGACAGGGCCATACATATATGGCTTTTGTTTGTTTGTTTGTTTTTTGATTTTAGAAAGAGGGGAAGGAAGAGAGGAAGAGATGGAGAGAAACATCAATGTGTGGTTGCCTCTCGCAAACCCCCTACTGGGGACCTGGCCCACAACCCAGGCACGCACGTTCCCTGACTGGGAATCAAACCAGCAACCCTTTGGTTTCTAGGCCAGCACTCAATTTCCTGAGCCACACCAGCTGGAGCAGGATCATCTACTTTCTAAGTTACAGAATAAGGATATTTAAAAACGTATACCGCAAGCCCTGACTAGTGTGGCTCAGTTAAGGGCGTGTTGTCCCGTAACTGAAGGGTTGCGGGTTTCATTCCCCATCAGGGCACACCCAAGGTTGAGTGTCTAATCTCCCATTCAGGTGTGTTCGAGAGGCAACCAATCAGTGCCTCTCTCTTGAATCGATGTTTCTCTCTCTTCTCCCTTCCTCTTTCTCTTAAAAAAAAAAAAAGGCAATGGAAAAATGACCTCAGGTGAGAATAAAAAAAATTGCACCGTTATATTCTTTTATTAATTTTTCATTTAAAATTTTGTTTTTATGATTGGGGGGAATTTTCATGACAAAATACCATTTTATGAAAGAATATTTAAACATGAAACATTGGGAGGGTTACAGTTTCAGGATTCAAATAGTGAATATGTTCACCTTTATGAAAGCAGACTATCCTTGCTTTGCGTTTTCTGTTTGACAATCAGCCTGGGTAAACGGTGTGGCACGATAGCACTTAGGAGTGGTCAGTGTAGCCCCAAGAGCACTGCTTTGGAACAGCACAGTTTCATTCTCAACTCTGAATCCCATCTACTTGGCGGTGGGGGGCAGGCGAGTCGCTTTTCTGAAGCTTATTTTGTCTACCTGCAAAAGGGGTACCTTTTAGGTGTACAGATAAGATTTATGAAGAGTTTAAGACAGTTCCAGGCACAGAGGAGTTAATAGATGTTAACATCTCAGGATCATTAACTCTCTCTGCTGCTTGGTGATCTGAAAACTAGGACAGTTGAAAGAAGTTCATTATGTGTTTCTACTTAGAATGAAATGTTCCTTTAACAATCATTAATATGAACAATACTTTTTTTAAAGTTTGCTGTCTTGTCTTACCCTCAAGCTTTACCCATCTTCCCACTTTTTCTCCCATCTTTTAACCTGTCTGCCTCCTTATGCCATCCTTCGTGACGGGGACCAAGCTTGTCCAGCAGTTTGGTTTTAGGGTGCAATTAGAAAGCGTTCCTTCATAGTACAGTGAGTTTGCAGTTTTTAAGTTGTGGTTTTGGCTAGAGAGGACTTGGACATTGAGTGGAATACTATGAATAAAGAAAGGATGTGCTTAAAATAGATCTCATGCGCCTTCTGTTTAATTACATGGTGATTTGTAAAACAGACTAGTTTCTGTGGCCTTGAATACTAATGGAGATCTGTCCCTTAACACAACTGATCTTAGAAGCACAAACATGGGGATATGTATAGTTCACACATCCCTCCACACATGATGTCTCCAAGGGCTCAACACGTGTCACTCGGAAAACCTTTCCCATTTATCTAAGAATCATGACTTTTTTGACAGTGGACTGTATGCTTATTTCTTTAGCAGCATATTTAAAGTCTCTTGTATTTTGAGTTTGAGAAGGCACTGACCACACCCACGCTACCTCCGATTTCCCCAGTGGTTAGCCGTCCTGGGAAACTCCAGGACGTGCTCTCTCTCTCTCTCTGGGACTCAGGAAGCAAGCTGCGTGTACCTGATACGGTTTACCGAAATCATGCGAATCTTTCTAGAGCGTTTTCTATAATAATAGCTAACATTTTTGTGGGCTTGCTATATTCTAGAAAATTTTGTTACATGTTTTGTGAACATCTCATTTACTTCTAAAAAAAGATGAATACCTCCCTGCCTTGATTTCTTGAGAGATCTTTGTCAGTATCAGCTGTTACAGAGAGTGAGTGCTTTCTGCCTTTGGCTTCCAGGTGTGCGGGTCTGTGCTCGTGAGCTCACCGCTGGTTATTGAGTGATTACTGTGTGTCACACGGGGCTCTGGGCACTGCACGTACACACCAGTGACTGGAACAAACGCCCTGCCCTCGGTAGGAAGGGGAACCCAGACAATAATGTAAACTTACAAAACATATGAATATAATGTCAGGGATTGATAAACAAAGCGGGATAAAGGGGCAGCTTGTGGGGACGGGGAGGGTGATGCGGGAAGGCCTTTGATGAAGTGACACCTGAACTGAGACCTGAATGAATTGTGGGAGCAAGACTTGCAGATATTTGGCCAAGGAGCCGTTTGCTTCTGCACTGAATAGTTCTCCCTCTTCTGCTTCTTGTGATTTTTCTGTCCCCCCTTTGCTGTCAGTGTCAGAGATGGACCTAGTCGATCCCCGGCCAAGGGGAGCCAGGGAGGAGCAGAGGTACGTGTACAAAGCAGAGAATGTAGAGGTCTTAGCTGCAGGCCGAGGGAGCGGGTCTGGACATGTAGGAGTTTGCATCGAACCAGGGCTGCAGATGGAAGTGAGCTGCAGCTGCTGGGCTTATGCTGACACCTCAGCTATGGAGCCAGCGTCCCGTGTCCCCTCCCCGTGCTCACGTAGGATGACCGGAAACAATCTCTCTGCGTATGTTGACTGCCCCTCTGCCTGGTAAACTGAGCAGCCAAGGGAAGCTCCCACCCACATTCAGACAGAGTTTCCTCTCCCAGCCCCCACAGAGCTATTATTACATAACCTTTATATGCCTCTTAGCCAAGAGCTGCCATCTGTGTTTGGGAGGCAGGCTAGAAGTCCGAAGCACAGATCTACGACCACCCGACCACTCGGTTTGAACCTTTGCCTTCCCTTGGGCAAGTTGTTTAACCTCAGTGACTTCATCTGTAAAATGAGAATGGTAAGAATACCTGCCCTGTAGGACTGTTGTGAAGATAAAATCTGCCCTGGCTGGTGTAGCTCAGTGGATTGAGCGCGGGCTGTGAACCAGGCATCACAGGTTCGATTCTCAGTCCGGGCACATGCCTAGGTTGCAGGCCATGTCCCCCAGCAACCACACATTGATGTCTCTCTCTCTCTCTCCCTCCCTCTCTAAAAATAAATAAATAAAATCTTAAAAAAAAAAACCCAAAACGATAAAATCTACCCAACAGTGTCTGGCCTCTTAAGTTTTACTGCTGTCGACATGTCTGTATGCCCTCACTATACTGCGAACCCCTCCAGGAAAGCCCCTGTTCTCATGGGGCTGACATTCTACTGGAGGAGACAGACTGTAAATAAGCAAATACAGAAGTAAATAATTTCAGGTAGTCTTAAGTGCAAGAAAAATCAAATTAGGGTAATGCAGTCAAGTGACCTAAGGTGTGCTGGGGTGCAGGTGCTATTGCAAATAGGATGGACGAAGAAGGCTTTTCCAAGGACTTAACATTTGAACAATAGTCTGAGCCGAGTGACAGTCTGGAAGACAGCCGTCCAGACGAGGGGGAGCAGCGAGTGCCCGAGTGACCTGGGCGTGTTCGTGCAGGAAGACGAGCGAAGGCAAAGCTGCGTGTGCCAGGAACACAGTGGCAGGCGGCGAGGCGAGGGCCGGAGAAGGAAGGAAGGTTGGGGGGTGGGGCAGAAGGGTGCAAAAGGGCAGACCGGGCCGAGGCCCAACCAGGAATTTGGGACATGGCCTTCTTACAAAGGGAGCCACTGAGAGTTATAAGCAGGGGAGTGATATAATTTGTGCCTCTTTGCCATGTGCAGAGTCAAGGTCAGAGTGGGAACAGGGATAAAAGCCAGGGGTGACTTGGACTTCTGGGCATGCAAGATAAAGGGGCCTTGTTCTGATGGCCTTCTGTGTCATTGGTTGAGTCAGTATTCTAATACGGAATCAACATTTGTGTCCACCTGCAGCCTCAGAAGTGGCCCTGTTTGGAAATAGGGACTTTGCAGGTGCAGACTAGTTGAGGGTCTTGAGAAGAAACCGCTCTGGATGTAGGGAAGGCCTAAATCCAATGACTGGTGTCCTTTGAAGAAGAGAAGGCACAGTGACACAGAACAGGTGGCCATGTGAAGATGGAGGTAGAGATTGGAATTAATGCATTTGCAAGCCAAGGAGGCCTGGGACCACCGGAAACTGGAAGAGGCAGGAAGGGCTCTTCCCCAGGGCCTCCAGGGGGCTGTAGCCCTGCCAGCACCTTGATTTTGTACTTGTAGCCTTCAGAGCTGAGAGAATAGTTTTCTGGGGGGTTTTTTGAATTTTTTTCGATTTTAAAACTTTTTACTTGCATAGTTAAAAAATTTTACATTCCAATAATTAAGATTATTTTAACCACACACAAAAAGGAGCACTCTGATTAAACTGCATTTTACAGTCTGCAGGGTACCTCAGACCAGCTTGGTTTTTACTCTAGATTTCACTGTTGTCCCACCAGCTTCTTCCTTCAAGTTCTTCTCCTTCACTGTCCGTAGTTCTCTGATGTGCAGAGGGGTAGCGCAGTCATTTACACCAATCCTACCTCTCCGCACCTCACAAAGTTAAAAAGCTAAAAGAATTAAAATAAGAAGGCAATGCTTGTGGTATGTGCGGTGCACATTGGTGGTGTGCCCTCACTGGGATTCGCCTGCTCGCTTCACCTGTTCATTCATTTCTTTGGAAAGCTGTACATTTTTCTCTTGCGTTTCTGTCTTCTTCAGTTCTGATTTATCAAATCTCTCAATCTCGGCCACAGCGGGTTCGTCACACATGGTTGAGGAGGAAGCAGAGTGAGGTGCGCCACCAAGAAGAGTCCAGTCTGCTCAGTGACCGCCACCAAGCCAGTTTCTTTTGTCTTTAAGCCACCTGGTTTGTGGTACTTTGTTGCAGCAGCCACTGGAAACTAATATGTATGCCTTCTAAGGGTCTTTGTTCTCTTAGGAGATTTGCACTGGGGTGGGGGTGAGGGGCATGGTCTCATCAGGAGCTTTGGCAGCTCTGTAGACCTTAAAGTCAGGGAGGGTGGTCTTACCTGGAACTTGAGGGAGCTCAGAGGAGGTTTCTGATGAACATTGATTGAGTGAGTGAATGAATGAATGAACGAATGGGCCTTAGACTGGGCCATGCCTGGGAGTCATTAAATTGCCCCAGCCATGACACTTACAGTTGACAGTCTTCAGGTCGCGGCCCTGTGTGACAGTGCACCCCTTCTGCTGTGTGCCTTCTAAGCTCCTGCAGGTTGAGAAACCAGATTAAGATCTTTGTTAGAATATCTTTGGTTGAGGCAGACAGAGTCCCTCCCTAAGTGAGTACCTAAGTGACTTTGTAGAAATTTGTGGATTTTAGAATCTGGACTTTTAATGTTGGTTTTCTGAACTCAGAAGTAATTTTTCTTTCCTCCCTTTAGCTGTTCATTACATAGGTCAGGTTAGGAGAACTGGAGAAGTAATCCAGTAGCATAGTCCTGTGCCCCAGCAACAAAAATCAGCCCTGCTGCCAGCTTGCTACTTACTCTTCTGTTTTTTGGAGTTGAAAGTGCTGAAAAGGGAGAGGAATCTCCAGGCCACAAAAATTTAATTTTATTGTAATCCTGCCAGAGGTCCGCCCCCTCTGCTCCTATAAATTTCTCTTGGCCTGTCTGGCAGAAAGTGTACTTGGATTGAAATAAAGACCTTTTTTTTTTTTTTTTTAAATTAAGCTAATGTACTGTGCTCTTCTCCATAAAACACTGGTCCAACTGGCAATGCTCTGTTGTTGGGCTCCTGTCTGTCTCAGGACACCTGGCCCTTTGTCTTGGTGATACAAATTCCTGGTTGTGTCCGGACACACAGTAAGCGCTGAATGAATGCTTCTTTAATTGAAATCAGGGCTGGTGTTGCAATAGTTTGTTTGCACTGTAAGAAGCATCCGATTTGCTTAGGAAATTGGCTAGTATGTGTACCTACACCCCATGTCAATTTCGGTGTCAGTTTCTCTTCTGTGTAATTGATGAGCCTCCTAATGTTGATTTAAAAAAAAAATCAAGCTCTGTATTCAGTTAAAAAAAATACAGAGTAAAAGTCATAACATCCATGTTTGCTGTTGGCATGGTGGTTACTTTCCTCATACTTGTGTATGTCATAACAATACCACATTTGTACAAACAAAAGTTTAGAAAGAAAAAGGATGAGTTTTCTCCCTCCAGCTATCAGTGACAAGCTCAGCCCATAGTATTTATTTCATTTTGTATCTGGTAAGAGGGCTCAGAGGCAATGCTGTGAAGCAGATGTGTGAAGATGTTATCATAACAAAAGCTTACTTATAAAAATATGTTATCCAGCTTTAGGTCAGGGGGCATGACATTACCCTTAGACACTTCCTTTTTGTGTCCTTGAATATAATTATGGATAGCATGAAAAAAAATTTTTTTTTTTTTAGATTTTATTTATTTATTTTTAGAGAGGGAAGGGAGGGATGGAGAGAGAGAGACATCAATGTGAGGTTGCTGGGGGCCACAGCCTGCAACCTAGGCATGTGCCCTGACTGGGAATCGAACCTGCGATGCCTGGTTCGCAGCCCGCGCTCAATCCACTGAGCTACGCCAGCCAGGGCAGGATAGCATGAAAAATTTTAAAGATCTTGTTTATTTATTTTTAGAGAAAGGGGAAGGGAGGGAGAAAGAGAGGGAGGGAAACATTGGTCAGGCACCTTCTGCACGTGCCGCCACCCGTGATAGAACCCGCAGTCCAGATATATGACCCGACTGGAATGGAACCTTTTGCTTTGCGCATGACGCCCAACCAACTGAACCACACCAGTCAGGGTGATAGTATGAAACTTTTTGCCTACATTTTCCAATTTACCACCTTTTTCCACATTAAATTTTTTTTTGTATTTATTGATTTGAGAGAGAGAGACATAAAGAGAGAAACATCGATATTGTTCCACTTATTTATATATTCATTAGTGATTCTTTTTTATATTATATTTTATTGACTATGCTGTTACAGTTGTCCTGATTTTCCCCTTTTGCCCACCTCCACCAAGCACGCCTACTCCCTCAAGCAATCCCTCCACCGTTGTTCATGTTGATGGGTCAGTGTGTAACTTCTGTGGCTACTCCATTTCCTATACTGTACTTTACGTCCCCATGACTATTCTGTAACTACCTATTTGTACTTCTTTGTCCCCTCACCTCTTCACCCATTCCCCCACAACCATCTGGCAACCATCAAAATGCTCTCTGTACCCATGACTCTGTCTCTGTTGTTCTTGCTTGCTTAGTTTCTTAGATTCAATTTTTGATATATATTATTTTTGCCATGCTATTGTTCATAGTTTTGATCTTTTTCTTAAATAAGTGCCTTTAACATTTCATATAATAATGGTTTGGTGATGGTGAACTTTAGTTTTTTTCTTGTCTGGGAAGCTCTTTATCTGCCCTTTGATTCCCAGTGATAGCTTTGCTGGGTAGAGCAATCTTGGCTGTAGGTCTCTGCTTTTCATGACTTTGAATATTCCTTGCCAATCCTTCTAGCCTGCCAAGTTTCTTTTGAGAAATCAGTTGACACTCCTATGGGAACTACCCTGTAGGTAACTACCTGCTTTTCTCTTGCTGCTTTTAAGATTCTATCTTTATTTTTAAACTTAGGCATTTTAATTATGATGTGTCTTGGAGTGGGCCTCATTGCATTCATCTTGATTGAGACTCTCTGTGCTTCCTGGACTTGTATATCTATTCCTTCACCAGATTAGGGAAGTTTTCTTTCATTATTTTTCAAATAGATTTCCAATTTCTTGCTTTTTCTCTTCTCCTTCTGGTACCCTTATGATGTGAATGTTGAACTTCTTGAAGTTGTCCCAAGGCTGTTTATACTATCCTCATTTTTTTGGATTTTTTTGTTCCACCTGGTTGTTTTTTTGCTACCTTATGTTCCAGATCATTGATTTGATTCTCAGCTTAATCCACTCGCTTAATCTGTTCTACTGGTGTTTCCCTGTAAATTGTTTCTTAATTCAATTAGTGTATATCCTTTGTTTCTGACTGGATCTTTATTATGCTATTGAGATCTTCACTAAGTTCTTTTTAAATTTTTTAAATTTTCTTTTTAAGTCCTTTAAAGATTTTTATTAATTTATTTTAGAGAGAGGGGAAGGGAGGGAGAAAGAGAGGGAGAGAAACATTGATGCGTGGTCACCTCTCACAAGCCCCCAACTGGGCATCTGGCCTGCAACCTAGGCATGTGCCTTCGGGAATCGAACTGGGAATCGAACTGGTGACCCTTTGGTTCATAGGCCGGTACTCAATCCACTTAGCCATACCAGCCAGGGCTAGATCCTCACTAAGTTCTTGAGCATCCTTATAACCAGCGTTTTGAACTCTGCATCTGGGAGATTGCTTATCTCCATTTCGTTTAGCTCTTTTTCTGGGGTTTTGATCTGTTCTGTCACTTGGGCCATGTTTCTTTGTCTCCTCATTTTAGCAGCCTCCCTGTGTTTGTTTCTATGTATTAGGTAGAGCTGCTATGACTCTGTGTCTTGGTAGTGTGGCCTAATGTAGTAGGTGTCCTGTAGGGTCCAGTGGCACAGCTTCCCCTATCACCCAAGCTGGGTACTTGAGGTGCACCCTTCTTGTAGGCTGAGTACACCCTCCTCTTGTAGTTGAGCATTGGTTGCTGTTGGCAGGTGAATGGGAGGGATTTATCCAGGCCAGTCAGCTGCAAGGATTGGTTGTAACCATGTACCACCAAACTCTGCCCTCCTTGGAGGATCAGCTGTACAGGGGCAGGGTGGTGGTCCTCTGATATGGTCTGTAACTCTTCACTGGGTGCACTGGCTCTGGGTGTCCCAGGTGGTGCAGGACAAGGTCAGCCCCCACCTGTGTTTTGCCTGGGGCCACCCTGCCTGAGCTATAAAGCAATCTGAGATATCAGCTACTTGTGCTGGGTTTAGAGATTTCCAGGTGAAGCCAAACTGTGAATCTAGGCTGGCTGCTGCTAGTGTCTGGCCTGGGGCTCACTGAAGCTGGCTGTTTCTGGTTTGAGATGATTTAGGAGGTTGTATAGTTTGAGCCAAGAGCAGCCATTCATATGGAAAAGCAGCTTGGGTGGGTCTGTAAGTTGGGTGGGGTGTAGTCTCTAGGAATCTCTAAGGCAGGTCAAACAGCGTTAGCCTGGTTGTTGGAGTCTCAAATATGGCACCAGCCTGCCGCCTCTGTGGCTTTGCAGGGGGACGGCTCAGAAAACGGAAAATGGGCTGTGTTCACCTTGATGCCAGACACTTCAGCTTTTCCCAGTATGCCACTGGTGCCCTTCAAGCCACCACCCCAGTGCTGGAGCTCAGAGGGAGTGAGTCCAAGTAGGTGAGTCTGTGTGTGGGTACTTTAAGAGGAACTGCTTGAGATTTCAGAATTTCTTCCTTTGACTCAGACCCCATTGGTTTTTGCAGACAGAAGTTTTGGAAACTTATCTTCTTGGCACTGGAACCCCAGGCTGGGGCCTGGTGTGGGGCTTGGTCTCCTTGTTCCTGAGATGTTCTGCCTAAAGTTTTATCCATCACACGTGGGTAAGGGGCCTCATCTGTGGCCCTCCTACCAGTCTGGATGGATGTGGTTTCTTTAATTCCATTGTTGTCAGTCAGACTTCCATTCAACCCGATTTTTGATGGTACTGAGTGGTAGTTGTTCTGTATTTTATTTGTAATTTTGATGTGGTGTCAGGAGGCGAGTCATGTCTGCCTACGCTGCCATCTTGATGAGAAGTCTCTTCATTGGTTGATTATTGTGTGTGCCCTGACTGGGGCCTCTTTTGCTGCATTTCTTGCTTTTAAGTATCCCAGCCAGTGAGGAATAAAGAAACAGGATAAAGGAAAAAACAAAATGAACAACAACAAAAACAAAAGAACAACAACAAAAAAAACAAGTAAAGAAATAAAAAATGAAAACCTCTTTCCCAGTAGGCAGAGACTTTGGATGTAAAACTTATGAGGCAGGCTAGCAGGAGGAAGGGAAAAGTCTGCGGGGAATGGAGCTGCTCTGTAGATTTCATTCAGGTTATCACAGGTCCCTGTGCCTGGAGCAGAGCCAACTAGGCCGAGGCTGCGGAGACACGCCCCTTGGGTGCAGAATTGAAGGGAGCAGCAAAAAACTCAATAATCGCAATGAATAATATTTTAATACAATGTTTTTAAAAATCATAATTAATGCAAAATACTTTATGATGAACAAAATAGCAAAATGTTGAAGTCAGAAACTGACTGCCCTGGAAACTCAGCCTCATCCACTTCCCTCTAACCAAAAGTAAAGTCACTGAGAGCTGCAAAGGAAAGGTTTCTCATTCCTCTAAGCCTGGTTTAGCTCCGGCTTTTAATTCTCACCGTGTTAGGACCAGCTGCGTGACTTCAGGCAAATAACATCTCTAAGCTTCCTTTTGTCAAGTGAAAATAATACTTTCCTTTGCAGGGCTTTGGGGTGGTTGAAAAATTAAGCCTGTGACGCACTGGGCACATCGTAGATGCCTGCTAAACAGTGGTCTTAAATAATTCATAATTGTTCACAAAGAATTAAGTTTTCTGGGAGATCCAAGCGGGTACCTCCTATAAGCTCATGAATCAGTTGCACATCTGTCAGGGTTAACACAGCTCGGTTTTTACTTTATAGGATGAATATAGCCTGTGCCAGGGCTCTGAACTCACATACATCCGTTCAACTGCTAAGTAACCGATTTCCTGTTAAGCCACAGCTCCTTGCCTGGGTCTGGCCACACATTGCAAGCTGTCAACTCTGTACTGTACCTCCCTCTCAGAGCAGCTCAGCCTTCTGAAGCCTTCTAGAGGTTGGGTTTTAGCGGCTTTTATTTATTAAGAACCACCCCTCCTCCAGGCACTATGAGTCTCTTAAGCACATTTCCACACCTGATGATTCATCTGGATGACGCCTCACCCCATTGTCACTTGAACTATCCGCAGTCCTGAGCTGGCCTCTGATTTGCTTTGCAGACATGGGGCCATGTCCTTATCACCTAAGACTGAAGGTAACACGGGCAGGCTAGAGAGAGTGAGGTGGGGGTCTAGTTAATATTTGATACAGAAAACTGTAAAGCAGCTCTGCTCTGCTCTTCAATTGCACAAAGCAGGGGAAACACCAATTTTGTCAGCTTTTCTTCTAATCTGGTAGCTGCAAAGACCATAAAGCTGAGCCCCGGTTATTGTTCTCCCTAGTCTCAAGGGTGCAAAATGAAATGGGAAAACAACAGGAGAGTGTCGCTCAAATAACTTATTAGTGTTTGGGGCTCATAGTGATTGTTAATGGTTCATGTGTTTTGAATATTCACCGCTTCTCCCTGCTCTTCATCGAGAGGCTGTATGAAGTAGGAACTAAACATTTCTGGCTTCAGTTGTGTGTGCTTTGGATTTAAGTTCTCTTCTCCACCTAATTATTTATTTGTAAATGCTTTTAAAAGATTTTATTTATTTATTTTTAGAGAGAGGAGAAGGGAGGGAGAAAGGGAAGGAGAGAAACATCAATGTGTGGTTGCCTCTCACGCGCCCCCAGTTGGAGTCCTGACCAGCAACCCAGGCACATGCCCTGACTGGGAATTGAACCCAACCACCCTTTGGTTTGCAGGCTGGCACTCAATCCACCGAGCCACACCAGCCAGGGAATCCACCTAATTATTTAATAGGAACTCATTGAGCTGGTGCAACATGATTAAAAAAAAAAAAAAAAAGACTAGGAGAATGGTACTTCTGCCCCAGAAGCACTTAGGATATAGTTGGGTAGAGTAAATTCTTCTTAACATGAACCTTAAGGCCCACACCCCTGCGTTTCTACGGTCTCTCATTCCTGCCCTTGAGATGTTTGAATCTGGTGTCTCCTCTTTAACCCTTGGGGCGTGTGCTCTTGCTTTAAGGGCGGTCCCTCCCCAGGTCTCCCCATCTCTTTTGCAGAGTCCCGCTACCCATGTTGGAGTCCAATGCAAACAAAACCGTGTGCCCCTATATGTGCTCATCAAAATATCCTCTCATGTGGTGATTCAAGTGGGAAAAGTTAATAAAAGCTCTACAACTAAAAAACAAATACAACTATATATCAGTGTCATATATGTCCCATCTGTTCCCATATCATGGTCAACCCTCATAAATCCACCCAGTGGTAGGGGTTGGGAATGGGAGGTGGGTTGGGGTTTCCAGTTACATAGTAAGGGAGAGTCGTAAAACAAACAGCAACAGCCTGCCTTTATTTACAATTCGGGTTTTTTTCATTGTGGATTTTTTTGCATTAATTTTGATTTCTAAAAAGTGTTGCATTTAAACGTAATATTTATCTGGATCATTGTGTTTTGGGCGCCCCTTTAAATCTGGGCCTCATCCGCCCTGACCCTGGCTTTGGTCGCTCCCTGCTGTCAGTTGCACAGATGCCAGGCGCCTTCCTGACAGACCGACAGTGGTTCTGTCACTTCCCTGTTGACTTCTGGTGGCCTCAGAAGTCAAATCCAGGCCCCTTGGTTTGGCTGGCAACCCTTCACAGTCTGACCCCCACTTATGTCACCAGGGTACCTTCCCCTTCTTCACAACTGCCCCTTTGTGCCCCTGTCCCTAAACTCCTTCACCTGACCTGTCTGTCTCTGCTTAGCTTTTCAGCTCCATCTGGACACCACTTCTGACTGGGCTGCTCTCGGGGCTCCCCAGGCCGGCTTAATGACCCTGTTTTCCCATAGGAAATTGTTTCCACTCGGTTCCTATCTTGCCTGTTTTGCACTCACTATTTTCCACTGTGATTTATCTGTTTACCTGTGTCCCCAGTTACACTGCCAGCTCCTTGAGGAGAACAACCAGGGCTTTCCATGTCAAATGAATAAAGAATATAAGAGGATAAAGGGAAAAAGGCCGTGACAGCAACAATGAAATAATTCATGAAAAAGCAATACTCTGCAGAGAGGACACTGGTCTTAATTAAAGTCAGGAGATCTTGCGTTCAAATCTCGGCTCTGTCACTTGCCAGCTTCTGGCCACTCGTTATTTTCAGGTTTTCACTGTGGAAACTCAAGCATAAGCAGAGTGGAGAGAACCTCGTATGAACCCACATGTCCCCAGCCTCCTACTAGGACAGGCGGCTCCTGGCCATTCCTGTGCCTGCGACGCTGCTCCCTCTGCCTCCGCCCGTGGGTTATTTTGACGCAAATCCCAGACAATATATTATCCCATATGTCAGTATTTCAGTAAGAACATTAAACTTTTAATTGACTACAGACTCACTATTGACCACGTGCAAAGAAGAGCTTGCAAGGAGGTGGGATCACGGATAGGTCACTCGGAGGCTCTTTGAAGGAAGTCCTGAAGGATGAATATGGATTTTGGCAAAGAAGGTTTGAAAGTGGGGAACTGTAGGTCGTGTGTGCTGCACGTGGGTGGCAGATTGTTTTAGCTGGAACTGAGGGCAGGGTGGGGAATAGCAAATGGGAAGGAAATTCTAAGTGTGGGACAGAGAGGGGGCTAGCCCCTTGTTGCTTTAGAGGCAGCCTTTGGCTGGGAATCTGATATTTTATGTAACAGTGTGTTACTTTGAAGAGTTGCACTCACAATTGTGACATGGCGCTGAAGACAGTGGTAATATTCAAGCTCCGTTTCTCAAGGCACTTTGCTGACAGCGAAAGAAACTGTGGCGGGCACATTTACAGAAACTAGAGCCTGTACCAACCACCAGGCTTTACTGTGAGAGGCAAGAGCTCACTTTTCCATGCTCAGCCCTACATAACTAAGTTGACCTGGCAACTGTGCATTTTATCCTGTTGGGTTTAATCCTTAGTATGAACAACAGAGCGAAGCTTTGTTATTTGTGGGAGTGGATTTCTGCTGCTGGGAGAATTAGCTGCAATCTTATTCGGAAGGTGCCTTCTGATGCAATGAGGTCTTTTGGACTGTGCATAAATAGAGCCCATTGTTTAGGCATTTGGAGTGTAAGGCTTAAATTGCTCTAGAAGTTCCAGTCGGACTCCAGGTATCTTTGTGTGGCTGATTCCCTAACCCCCACCTCCAGCCACAAGTAGTATTTTTCTCTATATTGCTTGGGACCTACCTCTTCAGCACCTCCCCAAACTAGGGCACATTCGACTCTTTTTAACTGGCGTCTTTTGCCTTGGTATAGGGGTGGGGGTGGTAAATTCTTCTGGGTCGAAAAAATGAATGAATAATAAAAGTATGTGCAAGCTTAACCTGGATGTCACACAGAAATAGAACCTTTAGGAATATGGTGAAAGAACTAATTTTGTTTCTGATTTAATTTTTTTTTTTAATTTAAGCTCAGAGAAATAGAAGAATGGTATAGAGTGAACCTATTAATGCCTTGCTACCCTGGGATCTCTTAGGGGAGAAGAAGATACTTCAGGATTTCTAAAGGAAGAGTTGGTTATTTGTGCAAGTTTCAAAGCTCCCACACCCCAGTTCCCCAGCACAGTAAGGGCTTCTGGGTCCTTGGTGTGGCGGATGTGAAACTTGCTTGTTTTTCAAAACCACAGAGAGAAGCCCCATGAAGGTGTTTTCTTCTGAAATTTTTACCTGGGATCCCAACTAATGCATTGCTGTTCTTTAAAAAAAACACAACTCTGTGTGTGTGTGTGTGTGTGTGCGCGCGCACGCGCGCGTGCGCAAGATGAGAACTTTTAAGATCTACTCCTTTAGAAAATTTTAAGTATACAATGCAGCATTGTTAACTATAGCCACCATGTGGTATGTTACATCTCCAGGATGTACACTGTTTTCCTGGAAAGGTTTATGGCAAATGATTTGTGGGCTTAATCCTGGTGTTTTGTTTTTCTTTTGGCCACTTCAGTCTGCACACGTCCCCGACTGGATGGCAGTGGTTGCGCTACCCAGAATGCAGTGATTTTCTTACCTGGGACCAGATGCTCTCAGGACCAGGACAGCTTCCCTGACTTGAAGGAGAGGGCACAGGTCTCTCCAGCACCCTGAGGACTCCACCTTTCCTAATCTCACCTCTGCTTCTCCCACCTGTCCAGAACCACCATGCCTTTCTCTCCCATCTTCAGTGATTCTGTGCTTCCAGCCCTTGCCGGGGTTAGATCTTCAGGTGCAAAGTCCTTTCTCACTGCCCAGTCAGAATCATCATTAGGCCGTATTTACTGAACTGCAGAGGCAGGTACATTGATCTTCAAAGTATTTATTGCTCTGCTCCTTTAACTGCTAGCATTTTAATCTCTTTGCTCTTCCTCCTTGTCACCTAAGCAATTAAAACCATTTGGTCCTACCTATTTAATTTACCTTCCATGTCCGTGTTGACACAGCTAAATCCCTTCTCTTACATGTTCTCCTCCATGCTTGAGGCTGGAAAGGCTTGGTGCTTGGAAGAAGGTAAAAGGGACCCAGGAAATTGCTTATGATGGTGCTGATACACACATCTTTTGAAGGCTGGAGTGGGCATTGCCAATTTAATTTGCACTCTGTCACTTTGTTGCATTCTAATCCACCATTTTAAAGCCTTGCTGAGGACCCAAGATTAAACTGACATTGGAACAAATATAATACTTTTCTTTAAAAGGAAAAGAACTTTAAAAAAAAGTAACGAGCATAGCTCTATATTGTCTTGACAGATATATTAAAAAAAAAAAAAACAACCCAAAACACCTTCCTGTCTTTATCTTGATAAGACATCTGACATTGCTGGGAGCTTTTGCTTGTGTGAAAACTTCAACATTATAATCTAGAAATCTCAGAGAATTGAACTCAACTAGTGTCTCTGTTTGGGGGTGGTACAAGGGACAATAAAATAGTTCTATGCATCTGGTTACCAAAATAGTCAAATATGAAAGCTAATTCTTTTCATATTAATCTCCTTTTAAAAATGTTAGTCCTTTAATGTAGAAATCACAACTGATGCTAAAAAAACGTGTTAGCAACATAAACTTTTTTTCTGTGCTAGTTCAGGTTTTGAATATCTTAATTACTTAACTGTTTATCTCTCTGGCAGTGAGGTCGGTAGAGTAGCCAGTGATTGCAATTAAGTAAATCTATGAGTCATCTGCAGCAACACTTACACTCCCAGAAAGCCTAATTAACATCACACTTCATTTTTGCTTTCATGATTTAGAAGTAAATTTAGAATCATTTCCATGATTCTTGTGGTATTTTCCAAATTAAAGACTGCAGACATTTGGACACCGAGCTGTGTAGAGGCTAAATGTGTTTTCTTTCCTTTGCTGTCAGTTAAATATTTAAGAACTCAACCAAAAAAGAAACAGCCACTGAAAGTGAACCAAGGCCATGGTCCCATATCCTTTCTCAGGCAAGATACTGCACAGGAGACTTTTTAAAAAATCATATGTCGTGTGTGTGTGTGTGTGTGTGTATAATTTACCATTTTAACTGTTTGTAAGTGCACAGTTCAGTGACATTAAAGACAGTCATAGTGTTGTGCAGTCACTGCCACTATGTATTTCCAGAACTTTACCATCTTCCCAAAAAAGAAACTGTACCCGAAAAGGCTAACTTCTCTTTCTTCCCTCCCCCAGCCCTTGGCAATCACCGTTCTACTTTCTGTCTCAACACTTTGACTATTCTAGGGACCTCCTGTAATTGGAACTATACCGTATTCAGCCTCTCGTGTCTGGATTATTTCTCTTAGCATAAGACTTTCTGGGTTGGTCTGCGTTGCAGCTTGTGCCAGTGTTTTCTTCCTTTTAAAGGCTGAATAAATACTCTGTTGTGTGCATGTACCATGTTATGTTTATCCGTTCGTCCGTTAATGAATGCACAGGAGGCTTTTAAAATTTCATTCTTGCTCGCATGGCACATACACGGAGGGTCCACTGCGAGAGGGCATACGTTGATTAGCTTGACTGCAGTGACCGTTTCGTGACGTGTGTGCGCGCGAAGTCATCACGTTGCACGCCCTCAGTACGGTCATGGGACACACAGTGTTGTTGAGAACAGCAGGTAAGAGAGCTAAAAAATTCCTGTTGCTGAACGACGACGTGGCTGTCACAGCGTCCTAGCTATTGTAGTGCAGCGCCGCGCCTTAGTAAAATAAACTGAATGGCGCCGGAGCGCGCGCAGTGTTTCTGAAAGCCCGCAGTAGGAGACGGCAACGTCCCGGCCTGCAGGCCTGCACACTCCCTCACGGCTCACCGCCCCCCAGAGCGGCGTCCGCTCCTGCAAGCGCTGTTCGTGGTGAGTGCTCTCTCTGTACAGGTGTACCATTTTCCCATCTTTTAGAACATATTTTTACTGTCCCTTTTCTATATTTAGATATGTTTTGGTACAGAAATAGTTACCATTGGTTACAGCTGCCTACAACATTCAGTCAGTGCAATACTAGGCTGTACAGACGTTAGCCTGGGAGCAGCAGGCGGTACCATATAGGCCAGGCGTGTAGTAGGCCTCACCACCCAGGTTTGTGTGGGTGCACTGTGCGATGTTCACACAGCATCGAAATTGCCTCGTGGCGTGTTTCCCAGAACATATTCCCATCAGTAAGTGATGCTTAACTGTATGTACAATTTTTATTAAAAAAAAAAATCTAATACAAAATTTTTATTTTTAGTATGTGCCGTTCAGAAGTCCTTCCTACTTCTACTTTTCTGCTGTTCTTTCACTTGGGAGTCATTTCTAGAGCCCCCTAGACGAGGCCGAGTAATGAGAACACAAGAACGAGCTCTGCTCTGTGTTCCAGAGGCTCCTTGTCTGGTCACGTGAGACAGACGAGGAAACGAGGGACCCTCCTTGGCTGGGTAGAAGGGGCCCAACCAGAAAGCGGAAGGGCAGGCAAGGCGACTCGCCATTGGAGGAGGCCTGCTGCAGGGGTGGGGCGAGGCCCGAGCAGTGACGAATGAGGGGCCCCGGGTCACGTTCTAATTTCTGTTACTGAAAGTCTAGAAACACAGGTGTGAATAGAATTCAAGGCTCTGTACAGAAGGAGAGTCAGTTAAACTGTAGTTCCTCCACACCTAGGCGTGCTTTCTTGTAAATCACTTTCATATTTTACCAGCAAAGATTCTTGTTCCCCCTGAAACTGTAGAGCACCGCGCTGACTTCTTTGGTCTCTCAGTGTACGGGAGCTGCTGTGGGATCTGAGCAACCGTCAGGCAGTATTATCCCATGTTGTACAACACTTACATTTTCAGAATGTGTAGTTTGCGTTGTAGGCCCATTTGTACGTGTGAAGAATATAATTAACTTGTCCATGGTGGAAGAATAAAGTGTAGAATCTGGATCTCTTGGCATTTAGCCAACTGTTTTTTGTCTACATTTCTTACCTGTATGTGGTATGACATTTTTTGGCCTCTCCCTGTGTCAGCCATTTGGGGGTATTGGGAAGGTCCAAGAAGGCCATTCCCCAGGTACCAATGTGCATATCACATTATTGAGCAGATGGTAGAACTGATGTGCATTTGGATGGTTGTGTGTGAGCTGAGGGCAATAGACGGAATCTGACCCGTAACTTGAAAGAGCAGATGAAATGCCTGTATTAGAAATAGGAGTTTTGAAGCTAGCTAAAACATGCACCTTGCTCTCTAGAGAGCAAATTCTGTGTAGTCTAAATTGCCTATGTTGTATTCTGCCATTAGGTTCTCCAATCTGTGTATCTGTTCCCAGTCCGATTATCATCTTTGTCATGTTTGCTTTGTAATCTCGAACTCTTTTTTTTTTTAAAGATTTTATTTATTTATTTTTAGAGAGGGAAAGGAGGGAGAAAGAGAGAGAGACACATCAATGTGCGGTTGCTGGGGGCCGTGGCCTGCAACCCAGGCATGTGCCCTGACTGGGAATCGAACCTGCGATGCTTTGGTTCGCAGCCCGCGCTCAATCCACTGAGCTACGCCAGCCAGGGCCAATCTCGAACTCTTTATAAAAATATGTTAGCAGTCTGCTAGGAATAGACTGACAATAAGAACAACAGGGGAAAGGCATTTCTTTCATGTCTTTGCTCACAGGACAAAGTAAATTGTGGGATTTATTTATTTATTTATAGAGAGAAGGAGAGGGAGGGAGGG
Source organism: Tonatia bakeri (assembly GCA_004024845.1). NCBI lineage: Eukaryota > Metazoa > Chordata > Mammalia > Chiroptera > Phyllostomidae > Tonatia > Tonatia bakeri. Next base: position 186,625 of record PVIA01000095.1, read on the forward strand.
AGCGAAGGAGGGAGACAGACAGACAGCGTGAGAAACAGCAGTGTGACAGACAAACATCTCGTATGCACCCTTACTGGGGACCGCACCCGCAACTTATTACATGCTCTGACCAGGAATTGAACGGGCGATTTTTCACTTTGCAGGATGACACCCGACCACTGAGCAACACAGTCACAGCAAGACTTTGTAAATCTTAAGCCCTAACTTCTTGCTATTTATGTGAATCCACAGGAGCTTAACTCACTTGAGCTGTTTCAGTGACCATCTTTTTGCTAAGGATTTCCCAAGCCACAGCTTCAACTCCAGACTCTTTTCCAAGTTTGTAGTTGTACACTGGATATTTATACCTGAATATTTCCCCTGGCACCTCAAAAATCAACCTAGGTCCTGGCTGGTGTGGCTTAGTGGATTTGGTGCGAGCCTGCAAACCAAACTGTTACCTGCTCGGTTCCCAGTCAGGGCGCATGCCTGAGTTGTGGGCCAGGTCCCCAGTGGGGGGTGCACAAGAGGCAAACACACACTGATGTTCCCCCCCCCCCTCTTGCTCCTTCCCTTCTTCTCTGTCTGGAAATGAATAAAGTCTTTTTAAAAAAAATTACCCTAAAACAGGACTTATTGTCACCTTCCCCCAAATCCGCTTCTGCTCCTGTAATCCTTATGTTTTTAGTGATACCACCATCTTCTCAGCCACTGAAATCAAAAGCTGTCTTCCTTGTCCCTCCCATCACCTCATTAGAAACTAAGGGTTGGTTCTGTCTTCCAAATCGCTTTGATCTGACTTCTACCCACTTTGCCTGCAGCCCTGCTTTCCTTTATATCTTTTACCCGGACGTGGCCTCTTGCTTTTTCCCCCTTATCTCCAAGTCATCTGTTTTTTACATTCCCTCCAGCGTTAGCTTTCTAACACTCAAATTTGGTAGTCATTCACCTTCTTAAAATTCTGTAATGACTTCTTATCGCTTAGGAGATGAAGTGCCAACTTCTTGGCAAGGACCCGTTTCCTCATTTATCCCTCTTTCTAAGTGCATCCTGCTTCCAGTATCACATATTTCTTTTTCTTACCCAAATGCTACCTAAGTTTTCGTGCCTTCTTGCCTTTGCACACTTAAATCCCCACCTCAACTAAATGTTCAGTTGCACGATGTTATCTCAGAAGTTCTCTCTTCTGAAAACTTTTCTACCTTTTCTCCACCTCAGTCAGTTAGCTGCCCCTTTGTTCCTACAATTTTGTTTTAAACAGCTTTATTAGGAATAATTTGCATATCATAAGTTTATTCATGTTAAGTGTGCCGAGGAGTTTTAGTAAATCTATGCATTTCACCCTGGCTGGTGTGGCTCAGTGGATTGAGCACCGGACTATGAAGCAAAGGGTCACCAGTTTGATTCCCAGCCAGGGCACATGCCTGGGTTGTGGGCCAGGTCCCTAGTAAGGGACACGTGAGAGGCAACCACACATTGATGTTTCTCTCATTTTCTTTCTCCCTCCCTTCCCCTTTCTCTAAAAAGAAATAAATAAAATATTTTTTAAAAATTATGCATTTGTACAACCATTACCACAATCATTTTTGAACTTAACATCACCCAAAAGTTCCCTCATGCTCGTTTGCCATCAGTCCTTGCCCTCACCCCAATCCAAGGCAACCACTGATCTGCCTTCTTGTCTCTATAGCTTCATCTTTTCAGGAAATACCATGTAAAAATCATACAATATGCAGTCTTTTGAGATTGGGTTCTTCCACTTAGCATACTGTTTTTTGAGTTCATCCATGTTGTTGAGTGAATCAGTAGCTGGTTCTTTTTGTATCTCTGAGTAGTATCCTATTGTGTGCTGCACCACACTTTATTTACCCAGTTATCAGTTGGTGGATATTTGGGTTGTTTCCAGCTTGGGACTGCCCTGAGAATACTGCTGTGGTCAACTGTGTACAAGTCTTGGGATGGATGTATGTTTCTGTTCCTCTTGGGTAGATACTTAGGAGCAGAATTTCTGGGTCATATCTTAAGCATATATTTAAGTTTTGAAGAAACTGCCAGACTGTTTCCCAAAGTGGTGGTTGGTTGCATTTATATTTCATATTTCAATCAGCAATGTATAAGGGTTTCCGTTTCCCCACATCCTTGCCAATACTTGGTATTACCTGTCCTTTGCTTATAGTTGTTATGGGTGTGTGATGGCATCTCACTTTGGTTTTAATTTGCATTTCCTGTAGTCTTTTAAAACTGCTTTCTGTTACAGAGTCTGTTGTGTTGTATTGTTGTATATCTTCTCATCTGTGAGCTATTCTAGGGCTGATCCATCTATTGCACAGTGTATGTAGTAAATAAGTTTGTTGAATGAATGAATGAACTGACACGTATTCTCGGTTATTTTTTGTAATTAAAAACACTGATAATTTAATTTCAGAGATGATATAAAAGTCTAATCTCTTCCTTGAACAATTTTTGCCAGTTCCTAAGAAGCTATAAACTGATTGAACTAAGTTTTACTTTCTTTTCTTTGCTCACGCCTTGGTGAGAGAGGTAATAGATTTTTAAAAATACAGACATGGCTAAAGGAGGAGGAAAGAAACACAATCTCTAAAAGACTAAGAGCTTGTGGAACAGCTTGGGAGAGAGAGCCATTTGGGTTACTGGTCACCCCAGGGCTCCAGGTGTGGGATTTATGAGTGCCGTGAGTTGCCTGCTGTTTCTTCTGCTTTCCTCTGTCAGGTCTGCAGACATTTTCTGTAAAGGGCCAGAGAGTAGATATTTGAGGCTTTGTGGGCCAAGAAATAATATCAAGGACATGATTTAGGTGCTTATTTAATGAGAGACAAAACAAATTTCAATGTATTTTTATTGATGAAGTTAAAAACGATAGTAACTGGGTACAATTTTCTGTAATGCAGGTTTACTAACGAGAAGAATGGAATTCTTTTGGCGAGGTTAACATTTTGCTTAATTGGAGTTCAAAGTTAGTATTTCTTATTGTCATGGTAAAAACTGGACCTCATTCTCCAATAAACTTCCCTGAAACACCATGGTCTTCCATCCTGAGAATTCACCAGAACATTGTCTGCTTTTGCCATCATAGTGTTGGAAAACTTTCCATATGGGGGATGCAGGTTAAGACCATAGGCTCTGGGGTAAGACTTCTGGGTTTGTTTTTTAAAGATTTTTATTTATTTTTAGGGAGAGGGGAAGGGAGGGAGAAAGAGAGGGAGAGAAACATCGATCAGCTGCCTCATGCCTCCAACTGGGGACCTGGCCTGCAACCCAGGCATATGCCCTAGACTGGGAATCGAACCAGCAACCCTTTCATTCACAGAACGGCACTCAATACACTGAGCCACACCAGCCAGGGCTAAAACACTTTTATTTTTAAAGCAATTTAAAAACATAAAAGTGTACAGACAGTGAAACTCATACCTCTGTACCCACCAGAAAGATCGAACAGGTGTTAACATTGTTCAGTGTTAACACTCCTGCATCGTGCTCCAAAGGTTCTCCTTGCCTACTCCTGCTTTTCCCCGCATCCTTTCTTCTTTCTTGGCACTTGCTTCTTGGAGTGCTCAAACGAACACAATCTCTCTGTTTTAATCATCTGATCTTCCATTTTTTTAATAAAGTTTTCTTTTTTCTTTTAAAATTAATCTTAGAGAGAGAAACATCAATTTTTTGTTTTACTTATTTATGCATTCACTGGTTGCTTCTTGTATGTGTCCTGACTGTGGATCGAACCTACGACCTTGGCATATTGGGGCAGTGCTCCAACCAACTGAGCTACTTGGTTAGAGCCATCATCTGGATCTTGTATTAAAGAGATATGGGCCTTCTTATTGTATTCTCCATTCACTTAGCTATTCTTTCATGCTCTTTGTTACCTCTCTGATGTCCTTTAGCATTCCTCAAATCTGTCTTTTGTTTTACTCAGGTCTCTCTTTGTGTCTAATCTGCTATTTAACCTATCTGTTGACTTAAAAAAAAAAAAGATTTTATTTATTTATTTATTTTTAGAAAGAGGGGAAGCAAGGGAGAGAAACATCGATGTGAGAGAGGAACATCGATTGGTTGCATCTCGTATGTGCGCCTTCCGTATGTGCGCCTTCCGGGACCTAACCCACAGCCCCGGGCTGTGCCCTGACCTTTCACTTTCCAGGACGGTGTCCAACTCACTGAGCCACGCTAGTCAGGGCTGTCTGTTAACTTTTTAATTCAGTGATTGTATTATTCATTTCTAGAACTTCTGTTTGGTTCATTTTTAAATGTTACTTTTTCATAGTTTTTTATCTGGGTTTTATTTCCTACTTTATTGTCTTTAATAGTTTTAAACACACTCATTTAGAATTCTCTTTTTCAAATTGTAATTTTATTATCACAAGTTCCCGAAACTCGGATAATCTTATTGGTTGTGTTTGCTGTTTTCTGCTCATGGTATATTATAATTTTTAATTTTCTTATAGGCTAATCTTTAATGGGGACTTTTTCCCCCTGTGGTGATGTCCTGTGGCCTGATAGCAGGGCTCCTCCAAAACCATTTGCATCTTCTAGAGACCCCAGGAGAATCACTGGCTTGGGATCAGTATTTCTGCTACTCGCTTAGTTTGGAACTTCCTGGGTCACTCTGTTCAAGGCTCAGAGCTGAAATATCCATTTTTCAGGGACACACAGAATCGTCCCCTTAGACCCCTTTTTCAGATGACGAGTTTTTCTCTCCTCGTCTTCCTTTTCATGAGGGAGCATCCTGCCTTTCCTCAAGGGTTTTACTTTCAACTCCCTGTTTTATGGCAGCTCAAGGTTTCACCACTTTGTCCATTGAATTTAAAAATATAAATCTGTAAATTACCAGAGTAGACCTCAGAGTCAGCTCACAAACTTTTACTTGGCTTTTCCCTTTCTTTCTGACGTTGTGTTTTACCCAGCATTCCCAGGTGTTTGTAGTAGGAGTTGTTTTTCCCCCCTCACAATACCTTAGCCTGTTGCCGTATTGCTGAACCAGAAGTCCCATTTACCGTACTGAATTCTGTGTTTCAAGGCTTCATAGGACACTGGTTTCTAAGCAGTGTCATTGGTGAGGCCCATAAATTCACCCCTTCCTAAAAAAGACAGGTGTTTGAGATCTTGTTGAGACTGTACATGGGTAGTACTTTCTGAGGAGTTTGGAAGAAAACTACCTTTATAGCCTACCCATGGTAAATCAGGAAGTGCTGTAAAAATTTATAATTATAATGGACACTTAGAAAGCAACGACATTGCTTTATTATTATTATTTCCTTTATTGCACAGGCCTCGTACCAGAGCTCTTCTGTTTCCCTCCCTCCTTTCTCCCAGTTTCTCACTATCCTTCTCAATTTGTCCTGTGTCAACAGGGCAGAAAAGAGAGGTTGAAGTGATGTATGGGTACAATCCACTGTGCACCGCTAAAAAGATAAACTTAAATGAAGTGATTTATTACCTGTGGCAGGTACTCTGCACCCAGCATTGTCTATCAAAGCGAGTGCTCATTGATTTTCCATACCTACCCTGTCAGCCTGTGGATCGCCATTGTTCTCAGCAGTGCAGGAACAGTGTACGGCGGCAGGGAGTGCTCCCAGCCCAGGTGCTCTGCTGCAGGGTTAGTCTTCACTTGTGTTCTAGGGCGCGGAACCCTCGCCTTCTCCCACCTTCAGCTGTATGTACCAGGAAAGGCCATTCCATGGGTACTCCAAATTACTCAAAATAGAAGTAAAACCTGTTATGCACTCCCATTTTGAAAATGCTTAGAATCTTCCTACTTGAATCAAATAGACAATAGGTCCCAGCAGAATAGCGCAGGATGACACACAGCTGCAGGACAGTGCCTGAATGGGTCTGGTCTGCGGTTGATGAGAAACAGCGGGCATCCTGTGGGAATTAGTGAAATAGGGAATGTCCTTCTCTTCAGGGGCCACACGCATATCACACAGGACACGTTTTTCCTGTTTTCCTCTAAATGCACCCATTGTCCTGGGGAGTGACGAAGTGAAATCTTTCCAACATCGAATTTAAAGATAACTGTGCGGGTGGCAGCTCTCATCTTTGAAGCCCATTTGCTGGGTCCTTTGATCAGGAAGAGAGTCCTGTTAATTATTGGTTGGGAGGAGTGAACTTAGCTTCAATTTTTCTTTTTTTCTGTTGTGTGCTTCGGGTAGAGTGATCTGGACAAGAACACCATACACTGGACATTTCCCAAATACATACTGAGCTGGAAAGAAGACTGCTTTTATGCAGTTGGGGTGGAGCCAGGGGAATTCTTTACATGACATAATGATTTCCTTAGCTGTGATGGCTGTAGCTGTCATTGCCACTCCCTGGCCCCCAAAATGATTTAACTAACTAGTGAATTTAAGGGGAAAAAAGGCTAGTTTGGTTACTAAGTAATTATAGACAAATAGGTTGTGTTTATGTTCACACACATGCACTGATAGTAACATATTGATGATATTTGGTATTTGTATGTTTTAAAACTATAAGCTTCCTGCTCTGGCTGGTGTGGCTCAGTGGATTGAGCACAGGCCTGTGAACCAAAGGGTCGCTGGTTCGGTTCCAAGTCAGGGCACATGCCTGGGTTGTGGGCCAGGTCCCCAGTAGGAGGCGGGTGAGAGGCAGCCACACATTGATGTTTCTCTCCCTCTCTTTCTCCTTTCCTTCCCTTCTCAAAATAAATAAATAAAACCTATAAAACAAAACAAAACTATACGCCTCCTGTAGTAATTCAGATTTATGAATTCCTTTGCATAGCAAGAAACATTTTATAATAGCTAAAGAGGGATGTATACTGATAGTATTTCTTTGTACCTCAGATTGGCAGGTGGGGAAAATTAAAAACTTGATTTGGTTAGACTTTTTTTTTAAACACTTATTTGTAATACCGTTTAATCACTTTCTTGACTGAATGTGTGGCATGTGTTTCCATAATAGACATTTGTTGCCGCATCAGTTTAGCTTTCCCTGAGCCCCAGGTACCAGTTCCTACGAGGTGAGTGGGATGTCGCCTGCACGCTGCAAATATTTTGTACTTCACGTGACACACTGGACGTCTGAGGAGGCAACACCCACTTCCAGAAGTCCTTAACTTAGAGTCGAGAAACATCAGAGAGAGCAGGAGAAGCTACCTGAATGTGTATGTGGTGGTAGAATGAAGAGATATTTTATGCGCTCATGGAAGCAGAGAAAAACTGTGTAGACCCCCATTATGTTCATTTTCTTCCCTGTGTTCCTTGGTGGCCTGATTATTCATCTGGCTGAGATGTAAGATCTTTTGAACTTCTAACATAATAGTTATTCATAAAGGCATTTAGGCTGATGGCTTTCCCAGAATGTCCTGCTGTTCAGGATGGACTTCATCTATATTTCAACGAATTTCTAAATGGGGGACACAGAACATTTTTCCTTTGATTAATTTATTGGGTGTTTTAGTCCTCAAGGACTCGTATGCTGGTGAACTCCAAAAGGAAGTCAGTAAAGGAAGAATGGTAAATTAGAATTGGAGCCCATAAAAAAGCCTTTGACCGCTGTCCTAAATTCAACATCTGAAATACAGCGGGCCAGGCGAAGATTTATGACAGCTAGTTTAAAATTGTATCAAGGAGCACAATGTTATGAGTTATATAAAGTTCTTAGGCTGTTTTAGACTGCTGTTTTTACAACTCTGGCTTTTAAGCTACTTTGCCCAAGAATCGAGTACTTTGGCACGTTGCTGCTAGTGAGGACACAGAGGCAGCCTTTGCCTTCTTGGGTCATTCACTGGGGTATGCCCTCTGGATCTATGATTTTAAGATATTATGTTACTGGATGTCCATCTGATGTCCTTTCTCCCCTCTGAATAAAGAAGGACTGGGGAATGAACCTGATCTCTGGTTTGGGGGCATCAGCTGGGCTTCAGTCAGAGTCCTCTCTCTGCCTAGTTGTCTTCAAGGGAGGGCTGTCCTTGAACTGGAAGTTTCCTTCCCAGGATGTACCAAGCACTCCCAACACTTCATGAAAGCTTGATTCCTAGTGTTTTGGGTCAGGTTCCTTAGAAGTGGAGGGAGTCTCCTGCAGATGTGTAGGCAGGGGTGGAGGTGGAGAGAGTGGTAGGGCAGTGGGGAAGGGAGCTTCAGCTGGGTTCTTGGGGAGCTTGGGAGCATGACCTGCACCACAGAGCTTGTCTTCCCGAGGGTCGTCGGCCTTTTGTACCCTCTCCCATGTCAGCCATTGATCGGCTGTGGGCCTCTCTCGGGGCAGGTATGACCTTCCCAGGCAGAATGGCTGCCATTTGCTAAAGGCCATTTTGTGGAGTAGGGAGCAGATGGGACCCATTAGCAGCTGACACCCTCACCACCCGTGCCTGGCAAAGGGACCCAGGCAGGGTGCTTGGGGTTGCCCAGAAGAGCGAAGAGAATAGGGTCAGGTGCTGATGTTTTTCTAATTCCTCTCCTTTAACATGGGTCAGCAGTCCTCCAAGTGCCCTCTTCAAAGCACCCCTTCTGCCCCCCCAAATTCAGTGTCCTCAGCCCTTGAACAGCTTCACTGCTGGACACAAGGGAAAGGAGGCTCAGAGGCCGCTGCCTTTTGGCGCCTATGGCTTGAGCTGAGCCCCACCCGGAGCTCGCTGGCGGAGGTAGGGTGGGGAATGATGAATGGTTTAATCCTGGTCTGTCTCTCAGCAACTTTCCTCCAGAGTCAGCTAAAGGCGAATAGGCCTCAGCAGTGAGTATTAATTTTCTGCCCCAAACAGCACAGTAACTAATCTAGTTTTATAAGAAGTATTTTCTTCCTATGAGCAGGACTTTGGATCTACTCTTTGCAAAATAATAACCCGGCATTCTTGTGCGAAGGACCATCTGATTTCTTCCTGAGCCCACTTTTGTTACCATGTTAGCTGAAGAGGGCGCTGAGGCATCCAGGAAATTTTTTTTCTGAACTCAAATTTCTTTCCAGATACAAGATTGGGGGAGGGAGGTGTGTACTGGCGTGAGAGTTTCAGGTGTACCTTTTTCATCTGTACTCCGACCCAGAGTGACTGGGGTATTAACTTAATGGATGCTGTCACTGAATCTTTTGAAGTGGCCGTGTCAGTGACTGAACAGCTGCTACAACAATTCCGAATTTTGGAACCAGGTATTGTCTGTCCCTTCAGCCATCTAATGAGGCTTGCTGGGCCTATGCCCCACACAGGTTCACTCTATAAGCTATTGCCATTCAGGGTAAACACCCAGCTCAGGGTAAAATCTTGGTGAAAAGCTTAGAATCATCGGAAAGCAAAGCCTGCCCTGTCTGGGTAGCTCAGTTGACTAGAGCGTTACCCCGTTACATCAAGGTTGAGGGTTGGATCCCCAGTCAAGGCACATACAGTAATCAACCAGTGAATGCATAGAGAAGGAGAACAACAAATCAATGTTTCTCTCTCTCTAAGATCAATAAATTGGGGGGTGGGGGTGGGGAGCAAAGGCACCTGGCCAGCCATGCCCAGGTGTGTGTTGCATTTGGATATTGGAATATCCAATATCTTCAGGACCTGAGAATAAAACCCCTCAAGTGGTGAGCCTGACATCCTAGAAAGCCCTGCCTCGGACACACTCTAAGCAGGAGTGTCATTAAATCCTGCCTGCATTTAAGGGGAGGGAAATTGAATTCCATCTCCTAGAGAAAGGTGTTTAGGTGTGCTGAAACCACCAGAGTAACTGATTGATACTTATGGAGAGATGCTTCGAGACTATGCAAGTATCCTGTGTCACCTTTAAAAACTTCCCACATGCATCAGTGGCTCTTGCTGGCCATAGCCTTCTACTGGAGATTTTCTCTCTTGTTCCACATTTATTACTTGGACTTCTTCTGTAAGGAAGCTTTGTCCCTCCTCCATTTAGTCATTCATTCATTCACTCATTCACTCATTCATTCATTTGTTTATATCAGCGTGGATCACGGACAGTTATTTTATTCTCTGGGTGAGAGGTGTTTGTAAAATAGGACAATAGCCCTTGTGAGTCCGGTAGACGGAGGTGGTGAGGAAGAGTGATGGTAGATGGTGAGTTCCCGAGGACGAGGTGCAGAAGGGGAGGCCTTGGCAAAAAGGAGAGACACTCTGTTCTCAAAAGCAGGGATGAAGGAAGCTTGGGAGGGCCAATTTTGACGTCAGGAAGGAGTGCCCATTTATTAGCCTTTGTCTTCTCAGTCAAGATTTTTTTTGTGACGACAGTGGGAAATTGACTTTTGGAATTCAAATTTTCTTGGCCAAAATTCCTGGCCTCTGCAGCAGCATTTCTCAACCTCAGCACTATTGACATTTGGACTGGATGATTCTTTGTTGTGGGGGCCCGTCCTGTGCATCCCCGGCTTCTACCCACTAGATGCCAGTAGCTTCCTCCTCTTCTCCCGCAGTGTGACCATCAAAATATGTCCACTTACTGCCACCAAATGTCCCTGGGAGAGCAAATTGCCCTGGCTGAGAACCACTGATCCAAAAGAATATTCACAATTCCAGCGATCTCCAGGATTTCTGACCCCTACTTTTGAAAGACTAAGATATGGTATTCACCTAAGTTCCTGCAGAAAGGACTAAGCCACCCTATCTTCAACACTCAGTGTTGCCACAGTCGATAAGGGAGGCCCTGACTCCTTGGGAGTAGCCGCCCATGTTCTGAGCACACAAGCCAGAAGATCTAGGTACTCGGAGGGTCTTAGGTCCCGAAAGCATTGCCGTGGTTATAACCTTGCCTCGCGGTGGAGGGTTGTTTTGCTTTCTGTGTGGGCTGTGAGAAGCACTTTTGTTGTGTCAGTTGGGAACACAGAAGCTCTTCTCGCAGGTTGGTTTCCGAAAGCCCATTTCTTGTAAATAAATCCAGCCTGACACTAACCTAGCTGGGTAGGCATTTGTTGCTGGTAAGGTTGTTTCCAAAGAGAACGGGGGGCGTTGGGGACTCTTACTCCTCTCCTATTATCCAGGGACACTTGCATTGTGACCTAATTTTTTTTAAGCTTCAGTAAATTTTTAACAAGACACTGCATTTCAAACATAACAAACATGACAGAGATGAAGGAACCAGGCCAAGGCTGAGGCCGAACCAGCCTGGCGCGACCACTGATGCCATCTGTTGGTGGCTGGCAGAACTGACATCATTTGGAGGTTTGTTTATTGCTCAGAAAGTTGAAAGTTGGCTGCAGGGGACTTTCCTTGCACTCTAGAACTTGGGGTTGGCAGGATAGGGGTGGTATGGGGGGTTTGATTCTTCCTAGGTTCCCCGTCAATCATCCGTTAGTGCCAGGAATCCATGTTTGAAATATTTTCAGGAGATTTTTCAAGGTACCGGCTGGGATGCCCATTTACGAGTCAATTGTCGTTGAAGAAAGTTAGTGTCCCAGAGCACTGGGCTTTGGGGAGTTTTATGGCAAAACAAACTAAAAAACAATCCCTTTCTTAGAGTTAGCCTGCAGTGGAATTTAATTAGTCAGGGACACTATTGACTCCTCACTGTAACTGAAGAAACTAAGACACTATCATGTAAAATAATGATTGTATTTCATTTTCTTTCAAAGTACTTTCAAATACTGTACATTTGTTTCTATACCAATCCATTTTGGCCAGCACAGCCCCTTTTCTGATACAAAACTGAGGTCCCCAGAGATGTAGGTTCCCAGGGTCCACAAACCTAGTTGACAGTGAAAATCGGAATCAGCCCGGCCACCGGGCTCTCAACCTGGCAGCCCCTAAGAATCCTCTGGGAAACTTCTGGCCCAACAGTTGGCCCCACTGCCAGAGATAGTGTCTTAATTGATTAGGGGGAGGGTTGGACCATGGGTTTCCGATTCTAGTGTGCTGTCTGGGTTGAACCGCAGCCACTCAAAGTCTGGTGTGTGGACTAGCGGCATGGCATCATTTGGAGGCTCGATATACATGCAGAATCTCAGACCTCTTCCCAGACCTTCTGAATCAGAATCTGCATTGTAACAAGATGCCTAGGTGATCCCTACGTGCAGGGAAGTTGGGAACACTTCGTGAGCTGCCCGTTGGTGTCTCTATTAAGGATACCTGTTTTTGTTTTATTCTTACCAGTCACACAACATTCAAGGTATGATTGGCTTTCCCTGGGGGCTTGGCTTCCCCTCTCTTGTGGGTGTCAGGTGCCTCCTAGACTGAAGCCACAGGAGAAACCAGGAGCTCCCCTACTCCCCAAATGTCCCCCTAAAGGTCTTGCTCACCAGTAGCAATTAGAGCATGCTTTCACAGACCCCGCTTCCTGGGTGCACCGTTGAGTAGCCATCAAACCAAGATTCAGGTTCGGGCCGCGTGCAGACTCTTCCTGTTGAGAGCGATGGTGCGTCAGTGCAGGAGTGACCCGGGAGGAGGGGTTCAACTTGCGTGCAGCTCCTGGGACTCTCACAAACCTCCAGCTTCCAGACTGATCGTTTTAGAAAGAAGGGAAACAACGCCTTTTTTCTTCTCTTTTCTTTTTGTAAATGCAAAGTCCTGGATAAATGCTCTTGAACATTCGAATGGAGTTAAGGCTGTGTGGGCACCTTGGAAGCATGGGTCATTACAGGCAGGCTGCATCCCGGGGGGATTTGGGTTTCGGTTGAGGGGCCTCTTAGCTGGTTGGCACTCTTATGCAGAAAGTCCATCCATTGTCTTTCTAAAAGGCCTTTTCAAATTTGTTTCTTAAAATCTAACGCTATATGAAAGGCCTTGTCTACATCAGTAGTTTCATTTTGGGTAGTGCCTCAGGGAGACTGAGTCCCTGTTCAACTTCTTTTTGGGAAACTAAGAGCCTTGGCTCTCCTTCCACCCCTCGTCCGCTGTTTTTAACAACAAACTCTCTTTGATGGAGGGCTTTTCTGAGCCCAGCAGAGCTGTCACTCCTCCTTTCATGTTCCCTGTCCTCCAAGCTCTCCGCCACCGCCTCCTGTACCTCTTCCAGCCTTCTTTGCAGAGGAACAAAACCCTGACAACAAACCAGCCTTGGAGGGACAAGAGAGGCTTGTCCCCATTTGTGAAATCCCTTGAAAGGGTGTCACAGAAAGAGAATTCAAAAGCGCGTGGAGGGTCTCTGTGCCTCTCTCTCTCTGGAAGTGTCGGGAGGTCTCTGTGGATGGATCTGGAGCAACTGGAGTGCTAATTTTATGCACAGGCACCATTCATGAGTGGCCACCAGCAGGAAGATCTTGCCAATTGCCTGACATTCTCTGAATTCAGAGGTTTTAAAAAGATCCCAAGCCACCCAAACTGGGCCTGTGTCCTTCCTCAATCTGCTTTTTTTTTCTTGCTATTTCCTCCTCCTCTGACCTTCCTGTTCCCCATAGCTCCCCTCCCTTTGCTTCCCCAGTGTTTCTCCTCTGTTGCCCACAGCAACCCCAGCAATTGGTACGGGGTGGAGGGAGCATGCCGGGTTACCTCCATGTCAAGCAATCATTACTGAAGGATTTCACTGGAGCCACACAAAGTGCTAGGCTTTTCTGAAGATCTCTCCATTTAAGCAGCCCCCCCACCCCAGTGGCTCTCCATCTGGCCTTTCCTGAGAGACCTGTTTCTTCTGGTACCCAAGGAACCAGTTACTCCTGTCCCATCTTTGGAGGCACCTGTTTGCCACCAGTGCTTTGTAAACTCCTAACACATTTCTTCGATGCTCACACTCCCCTCCACACACACATGTTCCGCAGTCTCTTCTATAGTGGAGGGTGTTACTGAATCTAATATCACCCTAAGTGAGCTGAGAGGCAGAGGGGAGGGCGTGGGGTGGGGGGAGAATTACCAACAGCCACTCATGTGAAAGAGGCAGAGGCCACAAGGTTTCCCTCTCTTGCTCATTACCACAAGAAAGTGCATTGTCGAAAGGAAGTGCCAGAGCGTCATGGAAATAAATGATCAGACTGTGGCAGTCAGATTAATTGAGCCATCTTTAATTTGGGGGAACTCTTCCATGAATGTATCTAAATCTCAGCTTACAAATGAGCATATGATGACTTGATCCTTAGATACTTTATTCCTGCAAAGCTTTTGAACCTCAATTAGTAAATTTCATTTCTCTTCGAAGACTCTTAACACTCTTCCAAACTGAGAACAAGGGGGTAGAATGCCAAAGAGACCGAACCAAAGATGATGATTTTTCGGAAGGAGAGAAAAAGAAATTGGAAACATAAAATAGTACTTATCACTTATATCCTGTCTTCTGATTTTAAATGTATCAGTTTCTTTAAATTTCAAGGATGGGTATGTGTGGTCTTTGAAATATTCGTCAACAACAAGAAGTACGCTTTGAGTAAAGGCATTTTCTTCTGCAGTGTTCATTTCTCGTTCAGTGGTTTGCCTCAGTACTTTTCTTTAATTAGTACTGTTTATGATCACTGATGAATAATTCAAAGTCATACAAGCAACAGATGTCAGAGGATTCAGAATGACTTTTCCTGAATTATTTATTATTTCCAAAAAAGTAACAGGTTTGTTGAACAAGTAATTGGCAGCACAGATGCAGATCAAGGTTTGTCAGCAGGAAACAAGACCGACTGCTGCTTTCCTTTCCGTGTTTCTAGCCAGGGCTGCAGTGCACGGGGGAGTCCGGCCGCCACCGCCGCGCAGGGAACCGGCTGTTCATTTCGGGCGCTGACCGGAGGGCTAGAGCCTTGTTCACAGGTTGTCTGTGGAAGACAAGATCTGAATGGGGATGCTTCCAAAAATGTAATTTATTAATGAAAGTAACTTTGCACATATCTGTCCGACAGAATGTCTTAAAGCAGTTACCAGAAAGAGGGGACATCTTTGTTTGCAAAGATGTGTTACAAATAGAAACCTAGGGAAGAAAAAATCTGGTAGATAAAGGTTTATGTACAAGAATGTTCTCTGCAGTGTTGTTTATAATTTTTAAAAGAATTTTTAAAAGGAAAAAGTCCAAATGCCCATCAAGGAAACACTGATTAAATTTCTGGTAAATCTAAGCAATAGAATGTTGTAGTATAGCTATTAAAATGATATGTGTATTTTATTTAGAAAAATACCAGTGTATTAAATAGAGTAGAATGGCATTAAGTGGGAGAGGCAATAAACCAGTATGGTTTCATTTCTGTAGACAATATGTACATGTGTGTGTTTTATAGGCATTGAAGAAAGTCTGGAACTATCCCAAGATATTAATAGTTATTTAGGCATATAGGATCCAGGTAATTATTGTTCTAACTTTTCATATTTTCCTTATCCTTTCAACTATAAATGTGCACATATCACTTACAGTAAAAGACCATGCAGCTAAGAGGTCCACAATATTGAGACTTAAAGAAATGAATTTGCCCTGGCTGGTGTAGCTCAGTGGATTGAGCACGGGCTGTGAACCAAAGGGTTGCCGTTCCAATACCCAGTCAGGGCATGTGCCTGGGTTGCTGGCCAGGTCCCTAGTAGGGGGCATGTGAAAGGCAACCAACCACACATTGATGTTTCTCTCCCTCTCTTTCTCCCTCCTTTCCCTTCTTTCTAAAAATAAATAAATCTTAAAAAGAAAGAAAGAAATGAATTCCCCTGTCATTTAACAGTATGAGGTAGGTGTTCCGCTTGTGCAGATTGAATATGTCGTCCAGTCAGATACTCACTGACCCTGGTTTCTTCTGCCCTGTAGCTCCTCCGTTCCCCAGGCCAAGGCCCTCTCCATGGTCATGTCTGGGTGGCATCACAGGGAGGAAGAGGGGTCATGGAAGAGGCACTGGTCCCAAAGTGGCACATATCACTTCTGCTCACATCCCTTAGCAGGGACACACTCACACAGCTACAGCCAGCCGAGAGCCAGGCAGGACACAAACTCCTGATAGGCATCCGTATGACCAGCTCTAATGCTGTGCTTCGGAGGAAGGAGAAAATGAATTTTGCTGGGCAGGTTTCTAACCTCTGCTAAATGTTTTACCTATACAATAAAAAAATAATATAACAAATTTACAAAGGGGTAGAGTTTTGGATTAGATGTCTTCAGAGGACATTTCCTGTGGGAATTAAGCCTATAGAGGAGTGTAACATTCGGAAACTGCCTTCGAGGGATTTACAGTCCGATAGAGTAGCTGGACCAGTAACAGTTCAGCGTCATGCATGCAAAGGGCCGAAAAAGTGGCCATACAAATGCAGAGGAGAAAATTGGCTAAGATCATGGAATGAGGCTTAGGTGAATTGAAAAGCTTGCAATTCTGCTTCATTGTGCTATCAGGATTACTTGGATCTTTGGAAAAAGTAAATCTATTTGTGTTTTATGACATTTTAGGGTAGCATGACCTCCTTCTACGCCATGGAGGAACTGAATCATATTTTCCTACTGACCTAACAATAATTTAAGGCTGTAACTGATTTTCACTTAGCTTTTTTTTTTTTTAAAGATTTCATTTATTTAATTTTAGAGAGAGGGGAAAGGAGGGAGAAAGAGAGGGAAAGAAACATCAATATGTGGCTGCCTCTCGTGCATTCCCCACTGGGGACCCAGCCCTCAACCCAGGCATGTGCCCTGATCGGGAATTGAACTGGCAACCCTTTGGTTCGCAGGCTGGTGCTCCATTCACTGAGCCACACCAGCCAGGGCTAGCTTTTTTTTTTTTCCACATTGCAATTCTTTGTTAAATTCCTAATGATCTTTAACATTAAACATTTTGGAAGGGCTATAATTTAAAGGAGTCTCTTGATTTAATAAAGTATGTTATTTTTAAATGCACTCTTTAAAATGTGATTTCAAAGTTTTAAAATATGATTATCTAGAGTAAGGCAGTTGCAGACTAACTTGGGAGGTAAATCAGAAATATACTATAGATAAAGGTTATTTATTTTTTTCTCCCTTGGGTAGAAAATTTCCTGTCTTTACTGGGTTTATATGGTACTATCTCTTTCATAACTGGATCAAGTTTTGCATATCTTTGGCCTGATCAGATTTTTCAAGTCTTCAGAGTTTAGGTTAGTAAGACCAGAAACATGTTCTGGTTTTATACATAAAAACTCCAAAGTCAAATGGTGGGTTTTGGTCTCTTCTTTAACCCACCCCTGTATGGTCCCTTAAAACATGCTGGAGTCCAAGGGCCTGTGATTTGCTATTTCCCTTGATAGCCCACAAAGTACAACAAAATGTTTCAAGAGGGAAAGTAAGAACCAGTTGGTACTTGGGTGTTTTTTTCCCCCAAAGAAATTCAGATTGCAGAAGCCCCATAAGGCTAGAATTGTTGCAAATGAGGCCCAGATTTGAAAATTGCTGTTTTGCAAATGATGCTTATTCTAGAAATAATGATTTCCACAGCTGGGAAGAACTTTAAAAACTGGATGATCCCATTGCTTTCTTTTGCAGATGAGGACCTGAGATGTAGAAGGTCAAGTCTCTTGCTGAGATCACATAGCTCATCTGTGGCAAAATTCGGAACCATGGCTCTCACTCTCAGCCCTCTGGTCGCCCAGCCCCACACCACCGCGCCTCTCTTTCTGTTGTGCCCCTGGGCGTTGCCAGCCTGCTTTCTGTGAGGGAAGGGAACCTCAGGCAAAAACTCCAGTGAGGAGAGGGCAGTACTTTCCCAGCTCCTGGCCCATGGGAGTGATGGCCCAGGGCTGGGGTGAAGTGGGAGTGAGGGTATCATCTTTAGATCCCAGTGTCGGCGGAGATGACGAGGTTTATTTCTTGATCCATAGTAACAAGAAGCCCATTTGGGGAAGAAATTGGACTTGTGGCCAGTTTTGTAGGGAAGTTTCACAGCCAAAACATCTCTAGATAAAGAATTTCAAAGTTTCTTTTTATTTTTTTAAACCATTACTCAGAGCACTGAGAGTCGAAATCTCACAGTAACAACAAAAGTAAAATATTTCCTTGTTCTAAAGTGGTCAAATTGCTGAAAAGCAATACTGTCTTTTAAAAATACTTTTCTTACCCATTTTTGATCAACATTAAGATGAATTGTCCTTTTCAGGGTGTGATTCTGGTTTAATCTGTACAAATATTTTGGGAAATGTTTTATGACTTATTGGTTTATTGATTTCGAGAACTATAAACCCATCTGCTCACCTCTCTGTCTCCTACCCACCCGTCCGAGAGCAGGACAGGAGGGTGGGAGATTTCCAGGGAAGCACAAACAAACTGCATTTGTGGGTAGCCTAGGGGACTCAGTACTTCATATTGTGTTTTTTCTGCTTGAAATGCATATAGATCTTCATTTTCAAAACCCAGCTCTGTTAATAACTGGAGAGCAGGAAGTTCTGTGATGCAGTCAGCAGTGTTGGTTGTCATGGAACAGCCATTCCTGCCTGTTAACCCGTTTCTTCATCCCATTTTCTTGCCTTCGATGCAGCAAGTGCATACACTACAGATACTTGTGTTAGTTCTTACTCTCTAGCTTGCCTAATTCAATTTGTGTTACGCTTGGGGTAATTTATAGCCAGATCTTTCTAGATTAAAAATATAAGCCTTTGTTGGTATGTTTTGTTATTTTAAAGTGGGACCATCCTGACTTTATATCAAATAAATCCCTTTTAGTTCCATCACTACATAAACCGGTATAATTCTCGAGGGGCTGCTGTCATTGTTAATTTACATCTGACCTTGTTCTGAAAAAAAATATTTAAGGCAGGGAAACCCTAATTTACAATTTGCTGGCTCTTGCTTTGCCAGTTAATCTGGACCTGTGAAAATTAGTTCACTTCCCTGAGAAATCAGATTCAAGATTTTAATAAAATTTTCAAATGCCACCTTAAGTGCTAGGATTAGACTCTTGGTCACTGCGTCAACAAAGGTGGTGGCAACCAGTATTCACAGCTTACAAACCCGGAAACAGAGACTTAGAGAGTCCCGGTGACTCACCTCAGGTTGATGGAGTGGAGCCACAGGGGTCTCAGCTTCATCAGCTGGCTGGCCTCTGTTTGTATATATGTGTTTGTATCTGTTTCTTGGTGGTCATGCTACTGGAAGCATCTGTCACGTGCACAGCGGGAAGTGTGTGGAGCCTTCTGCAAAGCATCTGGGTTTTCATTTGGATTTGTGGGTTTGATCAGATTATTTGTCAGACCGTGTTCCTGGGGAGTCACCAGCAGTTGATGGGTGTGTTTATAGGGGAGGAATGGGCTTGCCGAGTCAGTCTGGAACATCAGGAATTGAGAGACATTGAAACTACATTGAAAAACATTCTTAAAAATGACTCTTAAGATGTCAAGAGGAAAAAAAATGATTTCTTAGGTCAGAAAAGCAAAAGCTATCACACTGTGAAAGCCACATGCTGAGGGATGGCTTTTCAAGGGCGGCTTAAATGCATTAGATTAGTCTGCAGTGTGGATTAAGAGACCGTGGGATTCAATAATTTGTGTATTAAAGAATGGCTCTGCAAATGTTACTGTCATAAAAATGTAACCATTCTCGTTGAATTTAGAAACAATATGAAAATTATTCTTTCAGTGATGCTCCCTAGATGAATTAATGAAATATCAAAAGTCACAATTGATTAAACTGAAACTTTAGCATGTGAAAGTTATTAAGCACTAAATTCTGTTGCTTGAGGTTTTTTTAAAATTTTTTTCTGAAATGTACTAAAAAATTTCTCCCTTTCCATAATTTATGGTCATTCTGCTGTTTCAATGTCCCAAACAAAAAATGTTCTCAGAGTCTTGGCAGCATTTTGGAACATAGTATATTATCTTAGCGTTGGGCTCTACATACATAATGAATACAATATATATTGATGGTGATATTCCATGAGCTGAATTCTTCCTTATGGGCAAAGAAAGAAATACACTATTAAGTTACACAGGATGCTCAGCATGCCTTTAAAGAGCAACAGTGGGAAATAAACCCTTCCTTCCTCCTCCTATGGCGGTATAGAGGTGAACTCACCTTTTGCCTGCACTCAAAGACCTGTGAGGAAATGAGAGTGACCTGTGGTGGCACCGAGTACAGCTGGGGCAGTGCTGTCCACATACCCCGTAGACCACTCTGGCTCTGGAGTGCCATGGGCTCTGTCCAGAGAGCCCTGTGGAAAGGACAAAGCGTGAGTGGCGATTACGGTCCAGGGGGTCTTCTCCTTCCCCTGCAAGGACAAGAAGGATGGGCACACGTGAGGGTGTGGGGAGGGTGGGGGGAGGCGAGGAGGTTATAACTTTAATCCAGACAAACAATGAGGAGTACAGTTGACCAACAAGTATTGGGGCGCATTGGGGCACAGCAGGGGTGGGGGTGGGGCTGTGGGAGGAATTAGGAGTGCCCAGGAAACCTCGTCCCCTCTGCTCTTTAGGATATCTCCTGGAACCCCAAAAGCGGTGTGTTCTGTGTTGAAGAGTATTGTCAGCTTTATTCCCAAATACCATGTGTTAAAGTCAGATTTCCTTTCCCCTCCATGCACAAGAACCTCTCTCCTTTTCTGTTATTGATCAGATTTAGAGAATGTTCTTTTATTTTGTAAAACATTATGTCAAAGAAACAGTAAGTGTTTCTCTGTGTCTATCCGAGCTCAGTAGAAGAATTTTCAAGCACCTAATCCAACTCCTGTTGAATGATTGGCTCCTGGCCAAACTGTTAATTTGCAAATTCTAAGAAAGGGGAAAGTTTTTCATTTTTTCAGCTGCCAAACTTTGAGATTCATGGTGAATCACTGGGACAGACTTTTCTAGGCCAAGTGTGAGTCTGCTCTGGGGCTGAGGGACTGAGGCTGAGGGAGATGACAGGTTTATTTAGATGCCTGGCCGGAGCTCAGATGCATGGGCTTGGGGACCAGCCTCCAGGGCCCTGTGACTTCCCTAGAAGACATCTTCCCCTGTATGGGATCTTCATGGACTTCTGATTGAGGAAAAGTGTTAGGACCCCTGATCAGAGAGGAGCTGTGCTGTTTCTCTTCTCTGTCTTTGTCAGGGTGTCGGTAAAGGAGAATGCTTACTCACTTGAAAGCTTTGGATCCCTCAGCAGCTCAAAAGAGCTGTTGCTGGTGGAATTTTCTCCTGCTTAAGTTTTTCTTTGCCCCTAGAATACTAAGCAAGATGGAAAGACGAAAGATAGATAAAAGTCTTTAAAAATACGTTTGAGTCAACCCATCACAGAGAAACCCTGAGATTGCTCAGCGAATAAATACGTGGTGTTACTGCACTTGGGATTGAGGAAAAGCCTCCACGATAAAGTTATTTGGGAATTAATCATCAGTTGGCTGGCTCATCCCAGACCTGGAGCCCGGGGCGTTCACCTCTCGGTGTTTGGAAACAGCAGCCTGGTTATATAACATGGACACCAGGTTTGCCAGCCGGCCCGCAATGCGCCCCCAGGGAGCTTTGAGGCTCTATAACTCTTTCTTGAGTCAGCCCGTCCTGCCAAAGAGATGCCAGCGGCCTAGAGTATGTTTGGCACAGACCTCAGGCTTCACAATTACAGATGCCATGTCTGTGGGATTCTGTCTTCAGTAACCTCCACCAATACCAGAGAAAAGTAAGTGAGGGGTACTCACTGGGCTCCCCCCTACTTTATAAAATGTGTTTGAAATTGTGGTGAGATACACATAGCAGAACTTACCATTGTAACCATTTGTATTGTACAGTTCAGCGGCGTTAAGCACATTCTCATCACGTCACCATCCCACCACCTGCCCACAGAAGTCTTTTCATCTTGCAGAGCTGAAACCCACCAAGCAGTACTCCCTCCCCCATCCCCGCCAGCCACCACTCTACTTTCTGCCTCTGTGAATCCGACTGCTCTGGGACCTCATATGAATGGGACCACACAGTGTCTGTCTTTTGTAACTGGCTTACTTCACATGGCGTGATGTCCTCGAGGTGCGTGGACAGCCCGTGCAGGATCTCCTTCCTTTTCCAGGTGGAACAGGATTCCATTCTGTGTCCATACCGCATTTTGCTTATCCATGTTTATCTGTTGACAGATGGGTGTATTGCTTCTACCTTTCAGCTATTTTGAATAGTGCTGCTATGCACACGAGTGTACAAGTATTTCTTGAGTCCCTGCTTTCCATTTTTGAGGGTGTACACCCAGAAATGGAATTTCTGCCTCATATGGTAATGGGTTTCCTTTTTTTAAAAAGGAAAGTATCATGATCACCTGCGACTGCCCTCAGAGTGCAGGACTAGACTATCTGTGCCACCCTCCTTTCTCCCCAGCTGTGACCTGCAGGCCGCTGTGGTCACAGGCTTGGTGCAGGGGAAAGGTGGCCTTGCCCCCAGCTGAAGTCACCAGTATGGACCTGACCAGTGTGACGCTAGGTCTGACTAGCCCACTAAAGCACAGAGAGGAGGACAGAGTAAACCGAAGATCATGTCGTGTAAATGACGACTCCTTCCTCCTCTTCTTGTTTTCTTCTTCTTCTTCTTTTAAAAACTGTGGTTTCGGTCTCTTCACAGCTATTTTAGCCTAAACTGCAGTAAATCAATGGCACTACAGGTTGGCTACACACCAGAGTCACCTGGTGGCTTACCGACGTCCAGACCTCACCTCCAGATGCTCTGATTCAATGGGTTTGAGGTTGCACCTGGGCACAGCGACTCTGGGAAGCCCTGTGCGAGTCTAAACTGCACCCAGGTAAATGTCTGCATGGGAATGGCTATTTTCTCCACACCTTTCTTTCTGTCTTCTCTGTGGTTATTTCTTTAGAACATATCTGCAAATTTGTAGATCTCTTACCAAATTTTGAAGAGTTTTATTAGACTTTTTTTTTTTACATTAGCGAGGCAGCATGATGTAATTTTGAAACCAAGAATAAGGAGACCTGGGTCATACTCTTGGGGATGTCATTATCTAACCAGGATGATGGATGACTTTACTTGTCAGAATCACAGTCTTGTTTTGTTTTTTAATCTTGGCTTTAAAATTAGACTATAGATAGGCAAACCAAATTAGAAGAATAAACATGATTTTTTAAAAAACGTCCCCTCTACCTCCAATGTGCTCTGAGTGAACAGGTGGAATTACCGGGGAGCAAGGGAGGCTCATGGTTCCCTGAAGTGCGTGAACTATGTCACGTGCTAGCAACAATGAGCAGGACACAGTGCTGCTGGGAGTTCGGTACCCAGAAGCAGCCTCAGGGCAGTTATGATCAGTAAATGAAAGGATATAAAATAAATATCTTAAAGGATCAATAGTTAACAAGAGAAAAAAGCAAGAATGTCATGCCCAGCAGACTGTTAGAAAGTGCTGGGGACATTTTAAGTGATGGAGAGACCATGGCAGTACTCTGGTCCAACCAACCAATCAGAGCATCAGAGGCCCCGGTCTCCACGAAAATTGTCACCTCCTTGCCACCCACCACCTTGCGCCTCAAGCTATTTAAGTCAATATTTCTTGTTGGAAATTCTTTCAAAGTGCATACTTATTTTTCTCCTCTTCTGAGCCTACTCAAGGAATGTGAATAGCTCAGGTTTTTTAGTGTGTTTTTTCTGCTTTCCAGATTAGCACCGCTAATGCAGGAGCTATTAGCGTAAAAACCCAGAGAATACAGTCCTGCCCTGGACACCTCCAAGCATGGAATTTTATTTCCATGGTGACTTCTTAGGCTCATGGGAAAGTGAGAGGAGGTGACCTCCTGGGGGGTGGCCGACTCAGCCTCTGGAACTGGAAGCCGAAGCCAGCCCCATTGCTTGTGGCCGTCAGAGTGACGCAGAGAGGCGTGTGAATGCAGCCGATTGCTGCAGCTGGTGCACTTGACTCTGGGCACTGTGTTCCCAGGAACCCGCAGGACACTGAGGACCATGAGTGATGTAACCCAGATCTGCCAGATGTGGGAGCCAGCGTGAGTCATGCCGGACAATTCATTAAGAAATGTTTTCTGGGTCATCTGGACAAGGAGCACTGGCTGCTTCCCCTGCCATCTGGGGTTGGAGGCAACCAAGTCCACACACCAGGATTCCCCAAGTTCACTAACATCTGTCTAAAATTACAGCCTGCTTCTCTGAGCGGACGTGGTGCAGAGCCCAGACTCTTTGATGGTCCCTGGCTTATAATTTGTTAAAGGATCTTACCACTTTGTGTAGTGGATGGTGGAAGGGAATTACTTAATCAAAACACACGTATAAGTTGCTGTGAGGTTTCTGTACATTCTACTAAAATCAGGTGTGGGATGGTTTATTGTAAGAAGCCCAAATCACTGCTGGCATTGCAGCCAGTGAAATGCCAGGGATCATGGTCTGTTTTCGTTAGATATATACAAGATGCCTCGTGGTGAATAACAATGTATTTCTGAGAAGTTGCCACGGCCAGTGTGGCTTGGTTGATTGGAGCATCATGCTGTGCACTGAAAGTTTGCAGGTTTGTTTCCTGGTCAGGGCACATACCTGGGTTGCAGTTTCAATTCCCGGTCATGGTAGGTACCTGGGTTGCAGGTTCAATACCCAGTTGGGACGAATATGGGAGTCAGCCGATCCATGTTTCTCTCTCCTACCCTGCCCCTCCTCTGGAAGCAATGAGAAAAATCCTTGGGTGAGGATTAAAACAAAATCTTCATTTTGGTTTTCTACTTTGTCTCTGCCTCAGTTTCCCTGTCTGTACAATAGGAGTGATCATAATTGCACGTGACTCTTAGAGTTATTGATGAGGATTAAATGAGTCAGCGTACAAAAAGCTGTTAGACCGTCTTTGGTACATAATAATTTGTTCAGTAAACATTAGCTGTTAATGTTGTAACTGAAGTACATTAAATGCACGGTAGCATTCAGCACTCTGAAAACATTGTGTGGACCAACAGTAAAGTCATAAGAGGAAAGTTTGTGATTAGATGAGCAATTCTATTACCATAGTTGCACCATAGGCTTATGAATTATTCCTTGGTGCTTTTCTTCTCTGCCTTCATAAAGTCATAATCAGTGTTTTAGGATTTACTCATGTATATATATATATATTTTTAGGTCAGTAGACTGTTTTCAGCTCTCAGGATTTTTAGTAAAGCACAATCATTTCCAGGAAATGGATTCAAATTGTAATGCAAATTTGGTTTAGATGCGTGAGAGCAGTCTTGGAAGGTAATACAAGAGGTTTAAGAAGGATGGAAAATTTAGGATTTTGAAGATTTGAGGAATAATAGGTTGGCCACAGCACAAAAGCTGGAAACCATGAAAACCCATCAGCCTGACCAGGCTGTAGTGGCTGCTTGGAACACTGTGTTGAAGGGGATTGTGGGTGACGTTTAGGCTGTTGATAGTAAGCAATGTCAGAAACGGGGTGAGGAGCATTTGCCACTCCTAGCCTCAGCTTAACCCTGTGTCATAAAGAAAAGTACAAGGTATTATTAGGAGGCTCTGACAAAGAGATTGAGTCCAGTCTTGGGGACTCAGGGAAGATGTCTGGGGCAGTTTGAGTAAGTTTAGTAGGATGATGTTCGTGAGGCAAAGGCAAGGAGGTTAAGACAGACCTAAGTGCACAGGCTCCTAAAAGTCGGGGGAGCAGCCCAGGGTATCTGAGGCACAAAACTCTAAATGACAGGATGGCACATACTGGAAGGGACGCCCAGTCAGTCAGGACGCCCTTCCTGGGCCAGCCTGAAGGCTAGGGCTTTATTCCAAGAGCAGTTGAAGGGATTCATCCTGGGAAGCAACAGAAACAAATTTGCAATGAGGAGAAGGGAACAGAGAGACCCAAGAATGGGTTTGGGCATTCCTCTTCGGAAGATATCACAGGGTCCAAAAGGAAGTGTTTGTATCTCAGACCAGGGCCATAGTTGTAGGGTGCAGAGAAGTTAGCAGAGGTGAGAGTTACTGAGAAATAAATCTACGGGATGCGCTGGAGGGTGGAGGCATCAAAGATGACAGCTCCCGGATTTCCCACTTGTAGAACTGGGTGAAAGGTGGTAGGGACTGGGAGAACTCCTATCACTTGTTGCACTACTTCATCTCACAAATGAGTGGTCCACGGGGCTGACAATAGAACCCTTGGTAAGCTGGCTTTGTTTTGAAGGGAAAAGGGGCACGTTGCCCAGTTGCCGTCTCATTCTCTAGGTTACTTCTTTTCAACCCTGGTATTTTCTCCAGTGTGTGGGTTAGCCTTCCCCAGAGGAATAAGAGCACTTGACCACTATTGAACATAAGTTGTTTTTGTTTTCTTTTGTATCAGCCTTGAAGTCTAGGGCAAATGAAAGCACAATATCATATAAACAAAACACACACACAAAAAGCTACTGAGCCCTGGCTGGTGTGGCTCAGCGGATTGAGTGCTGGCCTGCGAACCAGAGTTGCCAGTTTGATTCCTGGTCAGGGCACACGCCTGGGTTGTGGGCTGGGTTTCCAGTTGTGGGTATGCAAGAGGCAACTGTACATTGGTGTTTCTCTCCTTCTCCCTCTCTAAAAATAAATGAAGAAAATATTTTTTTAAAAAAGCTACTGAGATTTTCTTGTCTTTTCAGGTATGTGCAAAAAGGTCTCATCTAAAGCATCTAAAAAGGCACAGAGGCAATAATTGTTTTGCTATTCCAGCAACTGGTAGATACATGTGCAAAAGTATTGGGGAGCACATTTTCAGCCCTGTGCCGAAAAGCTCTAAGGAAATGACCGAAATCTTTCCAGAGCCCATGTCTGTGGGGCCGAGGGAAGACCTGGGAGGGGATTTTAATGGAGCAATGCTGATGACTTGTGCGACTCAAGTCATCTCTGTGATTATCTCGGTCAGTCCGGTTAAAGGCTTGTCAATTTTGTTGATCTTTTTTGCAGCACCACCTTTTGGTGTCATTGATTCTTCCTCTGTTGTTTTCTAATCTCTGTTTCATTGGTTTCTACTCTAATCTTTATTATTTCCTTCTTTCAGTTTGCTTATGGTTCGGTTTGCTCTTCTTCCAGTGTCTTTAAGTGGAAGGTTAGATTATTGATTTGAGATCTTTCTTTTTCAGTAATTTCATTTGTAGTCATACATTTCTTTTTAGGCACAGATTTGGCTGCATCGCGTACATTTTGGCACGCTGTGTCTTAAGTTTGACTGTTTACCAGTATTCACTGGAGGGAGGTAGAAGTGGGCCGAGGAGGGTGAGTGGTGACAGAAGGAGACTTGCCTTGGGGCGGTGAACACACAATGCAATATGCAGATGACGTGTTATGGAATTGTACACTTGAACCCTGTATAGTTTTATTAACCAATATCACCCCAAATTCAATAAAAAAGAAAAGTATTTAGTAATTTCCTTTGTGATTTCTTCTTTGACCCATTGGTTTTTTAAGAGTAAAATATCCACATATTTGTGAATTTCTTAAAATTCTAATTTTTTCTATTGTTAGAGAACATACTTCACATGAATTCAGTCCTTTTAAATTTATTGTAGCTTGTGTTATGTTCTAGCATTGGTTTCTCCTGCAGACTCCCATGTACACTGAAAAGAGTGGATTTGGGTGCAGCGTTCTACAGATACTTTGGTCTGATTGGTTTGCAGTGTGGTTCAAGCCTTTTGTTTCCTTGTCAATCTTATGGCTAGCTCTTCTGCCCGTTATTAAAAGTGGGGCATTAAAGTCTCCAACTATTGTAGTCTAATCATCTGTTTCTCCCATCGGTTCTGTTAGTTTTTGCTTTCTGTATTTCAGGGCTCTGTTAGGTGCGTACACGGTTATAATTGTTGCATCTTCCTGATGGTTGACCCTTTTATCACTATTAAATGTTCCTCTGTATCTGTGATAGCATTTTTTAAAAAGATTCTTATTTATTTACTTTTTTTAAGAGAGAGAGGAAGGGAGGGAGAGAAACATCAATGTGTGGTTGCCTCTCACGCACCCCCAACTGGGGACCTGGTCCACAACTCAGGCTTGTGCCCTGACTGGGAACTAAACCAGTGACCCTTCGGTTTGCAGGAACTTAATCCACTGAGCCACACCAGCCAGTGCTCTGATAGCATTTTTTGTTTTAAAGTCTCCTTTGTCTAACATCAGTATAGCCATTTCAGCCTTCCTATGGCTACTGTTTACATGGCATTTTTTCCCCATCTTTCAGCCCATTTGTAACTTTGAATCTCAACGCTCTTGTAAACAGCATATAGTTCGCTCTTGTGTGTGTGTGTGTGTGCGTGTGTTATCAAGCCTGGTCATTTGCTTTTTAATTGGCTTGCTTAACTCCCATGTAATATTATTGATATAGTTGGGTTTACATTTTCTATTTTACTTTTTCCTTTCTATATCTCATGTCTTTTATGTCTTTCCTCCCTTTCCAGCTCTTTGAAAATTAAGTGAATATTTTATAGTATAGCATTTACACTATTATAATGATTTAAGAAATTTAAATGTTACTTCTTAGGACTTGCTCTTAGGCTTGCCATATAATACATCATAACATATCAGAATCTATTTCATATTTATGCTAATTTAATTCTAGTGAGATATAGAAACTTTAGTTCTATACAGGCCTATTCCCTTTTCCCCTTTTTGTACATATCACATAATATCATGCACATTTCATCTATGTATGTTATAAACCCAACAGTAATTGTCGTAATTACTATTTTATATGCCTTGTAAGTCTTTTGAAGAAGCTGAGAGGAGAAAGGGGAGTATGTATTTATAGAGATTGTTATATTAATCTTATTTACTGGCTCTCTTCATTTGTGTCTGCAGATAATGGGTTACCATCCGGCACCACTTGGTAGCATTTCCTTACCCTAATACAGCTTCGGTCCTACTCATTTTGTTTGTGCTGTTATTGTCAAATATATTGCATTTCTATGTGGCATAGGCCCAACAATACAATTCTATACCTATTGTTTTATAGTGTTGCTTTTTTAAGTCAGTTAAGACAAGGAGAAAAATATGTACTTTATACTGTTCGTTTTAAATTATATAATTACCTTTACTGGCACTCTGTTTTTTTCATGTGGATTTCATCTGGGATTGCTTGTGATATTTGAAGTGCTATTTACATTATCTCCCACCTATTTGTTTTTTAAAAATCCAAAACAACACAGGGCAGCAACACAAAAGAAAATTCTCTTCTGTCCTTCTATTTTTTCCCTGCCGGTTCTGTAACATGAATGTCTTCTGAGACTGCTAACCTGAAAACATACTAGCAGTCACTGTGCTGTCTGGTTGTCCACCTGCCAGGTGCTTGCTTTCTCCCTAAAAAGAGAGACAGCAGTGGCTCACAGTGGCCAGCCAGTGTGCAGCGGACCTGACTTCCAGGCACAGGACTGGAGGGAAGAACTGTGCAGAAACATAGTAAAAACTGGCTTGTTACAACCTTCGCCGAAGGCTACAGCCTTAAAGTCAGAACAGAGCGAGGATTTTAATTGCCTTGATCGTTCTGGGAAGATGGTCTTGTGTTGCTTTGTTCTACCCTCCTATGACGATGAATTATGTTTTGTTGTGCTTTTGTTTAATCTTGGTTCTGACTGTAAAACTGCTGCATGCTCATTGGGACTATTTGGGGAATTTTTTAAAAAATGCAATTTCATAACCCAGAGATAAAAGTACTTCTAGTATTTTATCAGAGAGCCTGTTCTGTCTCTCTGAATGTGTATAAGTTTGTAAGTACATATAATATTTCAATGACATCTGAATTTGGATTTAAGCCTAAGAGTAATATAACAGTCGTGTTCCCATCTGTTTATCTTGCTTCTGATTACAGCGTTGCCCTTATCACCGGAGACTTAATACACAGTGTTCCTGTTGTTATTTTCTCTTGTTAAATTGTTTGTAGCTATAGTTTGGACTTCCACTGTGACCAAAAATTATCAACAAGTTCTTTTAAATTTCCAGGTGTTGGGGTTTTGATTTAGACTTTTGGGGTTTTGGGGAGTGAGGAAGGGGTGACAATGAGTCCTGTGTAGTTTCTTCTGGAAATTTATTTAGGCTTTTTATTGTGGTTTACTATATGACTAATTTTTATGTGTTCCATGAGCCCATAAAAAGAAAATATAGCGCCTATTATAATAAATTAAAATCACTTTTTATTTGTTCTTGTCTACTAAATCATTATCAGCCTTTTATTGTGACCATTTGTGTCTCATTTAGTTCTGTTGCTTGTAAGCAAAATGCCACTGGGCTTGATTTTTCAACCCAATATGAAAGTTATTTCCTGTTAATATGGAAGTGTAACTTATTATTATAACTAATAGTATGATCCTATTTCATCTTTTTTATTTTTATCTTTTTTCTTTAACATCTGCTGTTTTGCATGCACTGTGTCTTCTCTAGTCATTTGAAAATTTACATCCTGTTTTTAATTCTTCTTGTAGTTACCTTTAGATTTTGCAAAAAGCATTCTCTGCCTTTGCCTTTTCTGATTATCAAGGTCAAGGTAATCAGTACTTGCAGCAGTACTTTTGTCTCCCCTCCCCTTCCTCTTTTATGCTTTTCTTGCCACAGCCACCTACTAGCTGAATAGTATGTGGGATTCAGAATGTTATTAAAACTTTCTTTGCATTGTATATTTAAATTGCATAATTTCCCATCAACATTAAATCATATTTACAATTATTTAGACACACTGTTTTGCTGTACATACTAGATCGACCACGTCTTGAGCTCTTACCTTCTTAGACATCTGAGGAGCTCCTCGGGTGCTGTTTTAAGAACACCTGTAGGGGGTGTGTTCAAGCCCCTGTGGGTATTGCCTTTTCATACTGATGGCAGCTTGGCCCTATGTGAGATTTAGGAGTAACTCTTTTCCTGTCAAAATTCATTTGCTGGTGTTTTTATTTTTTGCGTTTTTTGGTTTTTGTTTTCTTATTCTGCCCAGCAACACTAACGTCCACCTCTTAATCTACATGCACAGGAGCTTTTTGTCCAGTTGTTGGCCCTCTGTTCTTGTTCCATCCTAGAAGCCCCCTTCCTGCCTCACGGGGGCCGGCCCAGTCTCTCTCCTGTTGGAGCTCCTTTCTCGCCCTTCTCCCCCAGGTGATCGTGCTTGGGAGATAAAACTGTGTGCTAGGCAGATACGAACTGGCCATACTGAAAGTTTACTATATTGTGGGCAAGCACATAAATCATGTTTAACTGGCTTTCACCAACTGAAAAAGCTTCAGTATATTTTAGTGTGAAGTGAAAGTGCTGAAGAAAAGAAGCAAGAAAAGGCGAAGTAAGATGTCACACAGATTTTCAGATTAGAAGCTACTGAGGGTCTGTAGAAGTTTGTCTCCCTGTAGACTTAGGACATTGTTTATTTTTGCTGAACCACTGTGCTAATCATGGATTTCCGTTTTCGGAAGAAGATGTAGCCCTCGCAGACTGGGAAAAGCAGTCTTTTTTTTTTTTTTTTTTTTTAGGTTTAACTGACTTTTGGAACAAAAGTTAACAAATTCTGAAAATATGTGTTCTCACACAAACTGAAAAACTCTTGTTTTTTTTTTCTATTTAAACCACGTATTTGCTACTTAAATGATAAAGTAAATCCAGGACAGGCCTGGCCTATTACTACTGTCTTCTACTGATAACAGAAATTCAATTAAACAAATATTTTCTGAATACTGACTATGTATGATGTCCTAGATGGTAATAATTTTTAACAATTATTATTCAGCAATTGGGAATTGATTAAATGTATCTATGTAAGGATATATTTTATACAATTATTAATAACTTTTGAAGACTAAGGATATGGGAAATGCTGATAATAGTCACTTAGAAAAAGCATGCTATAAAATAATGTTCAGTATAATTTCCAATTATCAAAAAAAATGAAAGACTAAAAAGTATATATACCTAAATGTTACTATTGTGTATTTCTGGATAATTTTTTTAAGATTTTATTTATTTATTTTTAGAGAAGGAAAGAGGGGGGAGAAGGAGAGAGAGAGAAATATCAATGTGCGGTCGCTGGGGGCCGTGGGCCGCGGGCCGCAACCCAGGCATGTACCCTGACCGGGAACCGAACCTGCAATGCCCTGGTTCGCAGCCCGTGCTCAATCCACTGAGCTACGCCAGCCAGGGCTATTTCTGGATAATTTTTAAAAATTAAAAAAAAAACCTTCATATTCTAATTTTTCTGGAACGAAAATTATTTGATTTTGTAACCAGATGATGGTATGAGGTTTTTTTGTTTGTTTGTTTTGTTTTTTAAGGACAATATTATAGGGAATGGGCACCCTCACCTCAGGGATCTATTTTGACCTCAGAGAAGTGGGGATAGGACCTAGGGCTTGAAGGGAGAGCAACGTAGTAATAGATGAATGTGCAGAAGGAATGCACATGTGCCATGCAGAAGAGGCCTGATGAGAAAATGTGCAGCATTGAGCAGGTATGCAGCAGGTGACCTGGGCGGCTGGACCAGGCGGGGTGGGTGGTCGGACGGTCAGGGCTGAGCTGAGGAGAGCATTGAAAACTTTGGTAAGGAGTTCAGGTTTGCTCTGTGCGCTGGAGAATCATGGAAGGTTTTAGATTTCTAGTGAGAGAACGAGATCCACGTCTGTGTCCCATACAGGTGATCCTGGACGGAGCGATGAGTAGGGTGAGTGCAAGGCAGGGAAACCCTTAGGAGGCGTGCTTCCAGTTTTTTCTGTTTCTCTGGCTGATCCTTCTTCCTAGTAGCCTTTCTGGGGTTTTTCTCTCTCCCCCTAAATTGTTGGGTCTCTTGACTACTGCTTACCCACCCGGATTATTCCAGGCTACACAGACCATTGGAATGCTGTCAGTTTCAATCCAGAGCTCCAGCCTCCATCTCTTTCCTGGGCCAATGTGTACTTACTATGTCCCCAAGCTGTTCCCTAACTCCTCAGCCTCAAAAAGGCTTCTTTCTTCCACAGTCCAGTCCATGTGCAGGTAGGTCTCCCTTCTCCCTTTTACCCCTACCTGAGCCAGAAACTTCAGAGTCTTCACAAAACATACAAAAGGACAAACATTATGTGATCCCACTCACGTGAGGCAACCAGAACAGGCAAATTCATGG
This sequence comes from Tonatia bakeri, assembly GCA_004024845.1. Lineage (NCBI taxonomy): Eukaryota > Metazoa > Chordata > Mammalia > Chiroptera > Phyllostomidae > Tonatia > Tonatia bakeri. The sequence goes on from PVIA01000095.1 coordinate 219,342, forward strand.
AGACAGAAAGAGAAATGGTGGTTACTGGGGGCTGAGGGCTGGGGTGGGGTGATGGGGAGTTCGTGTTTAGTGGGGACAGTGTTTTCTGTTTGGGAAGATGGAAAGACCTGGCAGTGGCTACATGACATTGAGACAGTAATGAATGCCACTGAATTGTGCACTTAAAAATGGTTAAAATGGCGAGCTTTATGTTGTGTATATTTTACCACAGTTAAAAAATAAAAATAAAATAATAAAACCTGTTCTACTTGGTTTGAACCAGTTCCCCCACCCCCCGACAAATTTGACTATGGTGCCCTCTGATCAAAAGAATAAAAAGTGCTTTAAAGTGTGACATACATTCACATGCTTTAGAGGTTAGAGGGACACACTTTGGGGAGTATTCCCACATCTTTGGGGCACGGAAGAGGAATTAAAATTGTCATTTCCTCATACCCTGCTGGCACTCAGTGCATTTCCTGAAGAAACATAATTAGAAACAGTGGTTGGGCTTCTCTTTAGGGGAATTATGGGTAGTTAGTCTTCTCCAGGCTGACTTAATGACATTATTTCTATGGGAGAGTGTATTTAGAGCTTTAAGACACATCAGCCTGAAAAGGAAACTCCACACAGTCCACTCAAACTGGAGACAGATGTACTTCAACAAGATCACACAATCTGCTCACTTTATGTAGAGGTTTGCAAATTATTTTGAAAAGATAGGAGGTTCTGCCTACTTTGGATAACTTCCAGGCTCTGGTCACTATGGCCACTCTAGAGATGTTGAAACTCAACACAGGGTATTGGGTGAGAGAAGAGGAAGTGAGATGGGCAGCCTCAGACGTTGGTTTGTCCCTCCTTCCTCCAGTTGCAGGTCCAAGACCAGTGTGGGTCTGAGGCAGGGAGTATTGAAGCGGCTCAGCCTGTGGGGAGGAGTCGTGTCTTTCACCCATCTGCAGATCTGGGAACCACAGTCACGCTCAGGGTCTCTTGGCCACTCTGTTGCCCACTTTTGGGGAACACTGACCCCTGCATCCTGAGGTGGCCACAGTTGACATGCATCCTCTTCCTTTCTTTCTGGGCCCCCTTCTGATGACACTCCTGCCCTCCTTAAATGCCAGAGCTTTTGCTTTGGTTGCCTGTCTGAGTTTCTGTTTCAGGAGCCTAGTGCCCCACACCCTGGGCAGTTAACTCACAAGGGCGCCTTTGGGCAGCACACAACTTGTACGGTCGTGCACATTCATGAAGACTCCCAGGTCCCGTCCTGATTCTGTCACCCTCCTCCCAAGGAATTGGAGTCCTACTCTAAAATTTCAGCGTGGGACCTTTTCTATGCCAGCTCATTTCTTTATTTGAAAAGGACAATCTCCTCGTAAAAACTATAAAGCTTATAGAAGTACATTTCCCTCAGTCCTCTTAGATAATTGCCATTAACAATTGACTACATATATTTTAGTCTTTTCTCCTCTGCCTATATACTAGAATTTGTATGTGCACTATACCAAAACTTCTCTGTACCTACGGTTTTGCAGCTTACTTTTCCCCACTTAACTATGCATCTGGGCATCTTTCCCTTTTGGCAAGCAGAGCTGTTTCATGATTTAATAGCTGTATTGTATTTGATTATTTGGATGTACCTTGAATATCTGACTGGTCCCATTGATGGACAGTTGGAGTTTTTCCAGCTTTTTACTATTGCATATAATGTAGTCACGAATAATCTTACGCATATAAATCTTTGCACAATGGCAAAAGAGTTTCTCTAGGATAAATTCCTAGGTAGAACAGCTAGGTCAAAGGGTATAAACACATTAAAGTTTTAAAAAAAATTTTATTTATTTATTTTTAGAGAGGGGGAAGGGAAGGAGAAAGAGAGGGATAGAAACAGTGTGTGGTTGCCTCTAACACGCCTCCCACAGAGGACCTGGCCTGCAATCAGGAATTGAACTGGTGACCCTTTGGTTTGCAGGCCAGCACTCAACCCACTGAGCCACACCAGCCAGGGCTAAATATCTTAAATTTTAATAGACAAAATCATCTTCTTAAAGATGATACCCAAATCATCTTCCTAAAGGGTCTAACCTTTTTGCTTTCCCACCACACTGTGGTTAAAAGTCTGTTCCCTCCACCTCACCGGCAGTGTCTAGCCTTTATAATCTTTACTAATCTCATGGGTACAATGTTTTAATTTGCATTAAAAATGTTTTTTTACTGTCTTCCCCTTGTAAAGCCCTGGAGTGGTACTGATTACCTGAGGTTGAACATTTATCGGACGTTTATATTACTTTAAATTCCTGCCCAGGCTTCAATTAATCAGGCACTTTCATTCCTCACTTGTGCTCTACCTGCCAGAACAGGAAATTCATCCCCGCCCTTTGGACCTCTGTGCCAAGTACCACTTCCTGCCGCAAAGCTGGAGGCTCATGTCTCCAGCCTAGAGTTATGGCGGGAAAGGCCCAGGTTGCCTCCCAGCCGCTCCACACACTCTTTGACCTTTGATGACTTTTTCAACAACTGAGATGGCAATTTTGCCTACAACAAAGGGTTGCCTTCTGAGTTAAATGAGATAATTTTTATATAAAGCACGTAGTCCTTGCCTCTTACTGGATAAATGTTCAGTAAGTACTTTTGTTATTATTGCTATAATAAGTTGTACTCTTTGTTTTCCAACTTACACTGTCTGACCATTATCGATATTGAGATGGTGAAGGATGGGGGAAAATCTTTGACAATGGAGCATTGCTAAAACATTTACAGTGTTCTTATGTCTTTTCCATTCCCATAGTGTCTTAGAGCACGGACATTAATGAGGTGGCTTGGCTCTGAATATGGCGCTTTCGGCAGCGTTATTCCACTGTGCACCTCCGTTCTCTGTCTTTATTGTAACTGGGTTTCACGTAGTCAGAGGTTACACGCATGGCTTAATATAGTCCACCAATTCCTTGTGTCTCTACAGAGTGCTGTGAGTTGTTGTTTTTTAATGTAAGCCAACTAAAAAAGGTTAGGGCATTTGTATAAAAATCTAGATTTCCAACTTTTCTTGAGAAATAGGAAATGTTGGCAAGCACCCCCTACAGCTGGGCCACTGCTGCCCAGTCTAGACAGGGCGTGGCTTCTCCAGGTTGCGATGCCTCCCTTCATTTCTCCCCTCCCACCTTCTTTCTGTCTTCCCTGCCCTGTGCATCTAGGTGTTATTTCTAATTCATCACCGCGCTTGCCTTGTTTCCTTTCTGGCTGAGGAGGATTTCTTGGTATCCATGTCTCTACTGGAAGTGGGAAATTACGACAAAACCATTAAAGCGAGCGTATTTCTATGCATTATATAAGTGAAGGGTATTCCCGTGTTTTTACACTACCAGGGAAGTATGCCTGTTCATTTTAACTACTGGCATCCTTCATGGACCTGACCTGCCAAGCCCCTGGAGACAATGGAGAGATGACGGTTGTCTGAATCGGTTTTAACAACCTGTCTCTAGGGGTCGCTCCAGGGCCCTCTCTACTGCCTTTACCCCAGTGGTTCTCAACCTTAACCTGGAAGCTTTAAACAGTACCAAGGCCTAGGTGTTGGGTGTTCTATTTTCTGCCCCACTTTTCCCCCGAAGAACAAGAGAACCTTCCTAAATGGGAAATGTGTGTTGGGCTTGTGTCTAAGGACACTGTCTTCCTTGGCATGCTGCCTCTTAGAATCCCCAGGGGTTCCTCAGAAAACTGAGGGTTATGAGTCCTGGGGTTCTTGAGCTCTGGGACTGCTCCATAGGAAGGCCAGGTGGGCAAATGAGACCAGCCCGGACCTAGTTCTCAGGGAGGGAAAAAGGGCTTTTCTTCTTTGCCTTCTTAAGTTCTTTCTTTGGACGGCCCATCCTTCAGTTTCAAGCTGGTTAGACATAGAGGACTTCAAGACAGTGAAGCCACACTGTCTGCATGGCTAAGTCCCAGGATGTGTCTCCCGGGGCAGCAGGGACTGCTAGTTCTAGGTGGCAGAGGTCAGCTCATTAGGGCTTGCGATCCATGTTGGCACTGAGGCCAAAGCTCCAGCTAGTGGGGGTGTTGCCTCATGGCAGCTGCCTCTTGGCCAGTTCCTCCCAACATGTGGCCTGGCACGGCCAGTTGAGGACCTGGGTGCTCAAGCCCCGGCTGCACGTCCCATCCTGAAATCTCTGTGTCACAGTGCTGTCTCCTCCACACTTCCTGCAAGTGCACCTGGTCTGAGTGCTCTGTCCTGCGTTCCCTGGCAGCCTGGGCTTCCTTTTTGAGTATTTATATTTTACCATCATTCTTTGTTTATATGTGTTTTATCTTTCTTTGTTTATATGTCTAGTTCCCTTACCAGAATCTAAGCTCCTGATTCCAAGGATTGTACTTCATCATTTTAATATCCTTGGTGCCAGGACATAATTGGTGTCTAATACATATCTTCTAGTGGATTGAGTTTTTTAAAAATTTATTGACTTGTATCATATGAAAAACTGTTTTCTAGGTGCTATGGGCATACAAAAAAATGTTTGAAATGTGTATATTCAACCCTAGCTGGTGTGGCTCAGTGGATTGAGTGCCGGCCTGTGAACCAAAGAGTCGCTGGTTCAATTCCCAGCCAGGGCACATGCCTGGGTTGCGAGCCAGGTCTGTAGTTGGCGGCACACCAGAGGCAACCACACATCGATGTTTCTCTCCCTCTCTTTCTCCCTCCCTTCCCTTCTCTCTAAAAATAAATAAATAAAATCTTAAAAAAACTAAATTACTAAAATGTGTGTATTCTGAAGGAAATATTACCCATCTGAGGAGATGAGCTCCTCCTCATTCAGTTACTCAACATTGGTATCATAGTATCTAAACACTAAGGATACAAGGGCGTGCACCCCGTTCTCAAGTGGCTTTCAGTCTAGTGGGGGAGACAAAGAAAATGATATAAAATGAGCACAACATAAAGTGACAAGTGCAATGATACACTTTCTAACAGTTGTTAAAAATATATAGTAAAACCAAAATAGCTCCAACAGTCAGGAAGAACTGTCAGAAAGTGGCACATGACCTGGTGGTTGTCAAGCGGGAACTCAGGTTTCCGAGGGGTCCCTAAGGGAACATTAAGATGTTGCCAGTGGTTCATGGTGCGAATCAGTACATACAGCACAGGCCCAGAGAAGGCCTGTGCTAAACACCCGTCTGACTCTGACCCAGTGGTGCCCACACTTGACTGTGAAGCTTTTTCCCTCCCACTGTTGAACAGCCTGTGGCTCTCCCATTCCTTAAAGTCAATATGGGCCATCTGGTGTAGATACCACCTGTGATTAGATGGTTGCCAGCCTTTAACATTTTGGGGGGCATGGGCCTTTTGAGAAGTTAATGGTGGGGAAAAGGATGGTGCATGATTCATGCACTCCTTGAAAGCCCCATCCAAGACCCTTTCCCATGAAAGAGAAAGAAGAGAAGAATGTAAATCCGAGGTAGGAGGGGTGTGTGTGGGCGGGGATCAAAGAGGCAGAAGAAGATGGCTCCTGTTCGGTGCCATTTACTGTACTTTGCCATGCATAATGGGCACTTTTTTGCCTAAATTTTTGCAGGAAAAATTAAGGTGCACATTATACATGGGCATGATGATTGCATGCCGTGGGCATAGTAATCCCATGTATAATGTTCACAAAATGTGAGTGTGCATTCTACACAGCAAAATATGGTAGTTTGGCTGTGAGAGAGTGGGTGGGGTCGAAGGAGGCCAACCTGTGGAAGGCCCCAAACGCCTGGCTAAGAATGGGCAGTCCTTAATGACCGATTGACAGGGAAGGTTGAGGGAGATGCGAGGCTGAAGATGACTGTACTAACAAGGGCTGGAGTCGCAGTGGGATCACGGACGGAAACAGTAAAGTCACGGAGCTACAACTTCACCGTGTCAAAACCTGTTATTAGTATGTTGAAATGCCTTTATTAGCTGACTGCTACTGAGTCTCCCAACTGAGAATTCATTTTAAGAATTGAATTTGTCATCTAACTGGGCATCCTTCCTTGAACAGTTAAAAATCATATCGGTCTGACTTCTAATTTTAGAAGGAATCAGGCTGACCTGCATTGCGCTGTTGCTAACTGCAGCCCGTTACCTGGGTGACTAGATTTACAATATGTCAGTACGCAAATACCATCTGCCCAAGAGGAGGAAGCAAGAAAGGCCTCCCTCCTGGGAGGAGGGTTGGGGGGGGGTGGCGTTGTCAGCAGTTCTGGAAATGTCTTCCTCAAGGGATGGGATGGAGGGAAGAGAAGAGAAAGGAAAAGCAGGGAAGGTGCGATTTTTCACTTTTAGAGCCTTTTCCTCACTCTGTTCCCACAAAGGAGTTCAGGGTTTGCCCTTTGGGCAGTCTTATGAGTTAGACCATTAAGGATGGACAAGTGGGGTTTAGATTGTACATTTCTTCCGGGGAATGGGAAGGTGAGCAGGAAGGGTAGCATATATCACTTCAGTGTGTCACAAAACACTCAGATTCAGATAATTGCAGTAGCTAATGAAGCCATTCAATACGCAGGACTCTGGCCTTCCACAGTGCCATTAGGAATCTAGTCTCCAATCGATCAGAGTGTATGCCCCAGACCAGGAGCCTACTGCCTTTATTGGTGAGCTCTCGGGAAGGGTGAATGCAGGCCAACAGTCCGTCTCCTCTTCCTGCACTTCAGGCTAACTGGGTGAGTGGAAGGGATTTTCTCCCGTAGAATATCCAGATCCAGATCCTGTCCTGCAAATTATTCCAGGCCGGGTTTAGAATTGCATAGGGAAACATTCAGACCCAAAGGCAAGCAAGTTCTCTTCCTTGTCATGAAATAACTGTCACCTTACCTGTCAGCTACAGCAATGGCTTCCACCCACGCATTTTGTGAGTCTAAATTGGATGCACTCATTACTTTTAATTTTTACTTTCACATCTCAAGGATTCATATGGGTGGGTGTGTGTCCTTTCATTGCTGTGTGTCAGAATTTGTACAGGAGAAATCGTTTCTAGGAGTGGGGCTCAGACCCTTGTGCTCTTAGCTTCTAATTCTGTCACCCCCGGTAACTTCCCCTGTGACCTCTTCTCTCCTTGCTCTCTTACACCCAGCTGTCTCCCACCTTTAAAAGGAAAAACAAAACCCCAAAAACCTAACATCAACCTAAAACTGTCAGCAGCATTCAAGAGAAAAGAAAGTGACTTTACTCCCCAGGTAACTTTTCACTCGGCCTTATAAATAAAGTAAATAGGCTTTTATTTGGATGTCAAGCAAATGGCTGAGGAGACTGATGCCAGAGACAGGGGAGGGTAGATCCTGGAGCTCAACTGCCTGGGTTCAAATCCCAGCTCTCCTACTTTCTAGCTGGGTGGTCTGGGGCAAGTTAGTCAGCCTCTCTCTGCATCAATCAGTTTCTTCATTTGTAAAATAGGGATAATAATACTGCCGACCTTGTCAGGTTGTTGTGAGGATTAAGTAAGTATAAGCACTTTAGAAGCATGCTGACCCTAGCAGCGATAGCACTGTGTGGCAGCTTATTATTATTTCTATTCACCTTCAGGGGTCCTGGGAAGTACTGCAGTTTTGCTGTGAGCAAGTAAAGGTCCTGCGTGTGTTTGCTGGGTGTGGTTTCCCCCTTCTCGCCAGGCTAGTGGCTGTTCACACACAAGTCAAGCCCCATTTTCCACGTGACATCCTCCTGGACAACAACAGCCCGTGCTGCTCCTCCATTCCCAACCCTGGGCACACTCTCCTCCTGTACAGCAAAATTAGTGCATGTGAATGTGCTGTCTTAGCTTCTAATTGTCTTGTCAAGTTTAGATCTTTATTGTCCCTGTGACACGGATCCCGGCTCCTGGCATCCGCAGCGTTATGGATGAGACTAGACAAATTCACACGGACTACCGAGTCTTGTGGAGGAAAAGGGATGGCGCGGCTACTCTCTCAAGGGGAGAAAAGCCTCGGAGCACCTCAACCATCTCTCAAGAGGAGAGCGCCTGGACCCTTGCCTTGACAGGCTTTTACTGGGTTCAGTTTGCACAGGAACACAGGGTGTGTAGTAAAGCTCATCAATCATTGTCAGGCAGAAATGATCAAACAATAGAGAACATCCAGAGAACTCTGAGGGCTTATTCTGAGTCAGGGTCAGATAGTTAAAGGGCCATGAAACTTTGGGGAACAAACACTTCCTGCTTGGACCCTAGTCATTTAAATTGAGGGTATTAGCAAAGCAGGTTTCATAGGATTTTATGCATTTTTTCTTAGGCCTGATAGCCCTAGGGAACCGGCCCTTTCCAGCACAGGGCTGCACCCACCTCCAGCACTGTTTCAGGCTTAAGGCATTGTTTCAGGCTTAAGTCAGGCAGGGGAAGTAAGGCAGCCAAGAGATTAGGGAGACTTCTTGCAAAAGGAATGAGGACTCAGGCTATGTCAAAGCTGAGGGGTGAGGGTCCTTCACCCCCCTTTTCTATAGCCCCCCAAGTCCTTCCCTGAGGGCCACTTCATGACCATGCCTGTCAGGTGGTCCATCTTTTGAGGAATCTTACCCGTCATTGGTTAACCAGTCATCCACTCTTGCAGGCCAAGCAGAGTGAAGAGAAAGGGGGCAGAGGTGGTGCCCCTACTAAGAAGATAAGCTTTGTCTCCTAAGTGACTTATGGTCCCAAGGTCCTTTACTCAGCCTTAGCCATGGGGGATTACAGCTTCTGAAACCAGGCAGGGCATCTCACAACATCCCTGCGGACTTTTTTAGAAAGTATTTTATTATTTATTTTTAGAGAGAGGGAAAGGGAAGAAGAAAGAGAGGGAGAGAAACATCAGTGTGTGGTTGCCTCTTGCTCATCCCCAACTGGGGACCTGGCCTGCAACCCAGGCATATACCCTGACTGGGACTTGAACAGGCAACTCTTTGGTTCACAGTCCCACGCTCAATCCACTGAGCTACACCAGCCAGGGTGTCCCTGAAGATTAATGAAAAGATGCCACGTGGCTGGATAGTTGCCCATGATATCTGTTCACTGGATGTTTCCCGAGTATAAAATACAGTGACATGAGCAAGCAAGGCCACACTTGTCCCATAGCTTACTCTTGGCTTTTGAAGTCACTTGTTTGACCTTGTCTCTACAAGTACTTAAAACTATCAAAAGTAAGTATGAGACATTATTAGCGGGAATGTAAAATGGTGCAGCTGCTGTGAAAACAGCTTGACTCCCTCAAAAGGATAAACATAGAGTTACCATATGACCCAGCAAACACGTCCACACAAAGACTCATCCACGTATGTTCACAGCAGCAGTATTCCCAATCGCCAAAAAGTGGAGACATCCTAAATGCCTATCAAATGATGAATGAGTGAACAAAGTGTGGTGTATACATACAGCAGAACATTATTTGGCAATAAAAAAGGAAGGAAATACCAATACATGCTACAGTATGGATGAATCTTAAACACATACTAAATGAAAGAAGACAGTTATAAAAGGCCACATGTGGTATGATTCCATTTGTATGAAATGCCCGGAATAGACAAACCCTTTGAGCCAGAAAGGAGATTCATGGCTGTCAGGGTCTGGGAGGAGGGAGTTCTGGAGGTGGAGTGCTAACGGGTGTGGTGTTTCCCTCTGGGCTGATGAGTGTTCTGGGGTTAGATAGTGTTGACTGTTGCACAACCTTGAGAACAAACTGAAATCACTGAATTGTGTTCTTTTCAAAAAGTATGAGAAACCATTTGTCTACTGCAAAGTTTAAGGCCATTTCCAAGATTACTTTTTCAGCACTAGCTGTCACTTGAAACAGATAAAAAGTGACTTCATCCACAAGAAAAACATGTAATATGCAAATTACCAAGAAGGACTTTTTTGCCCCAAATCTTTGAATGTAAATCATACACATTTGTTTCATAAGCAAATTTTGCAGGACTGTTTGCTGCCTTCTACAGTGTGATTCTATAATTTACTACATTCTTGGCTGAGCCACCAAAATAATACCGAATGCAACTTCTATAACAGCCTAATGTGCCTTTTCAGGTCATGCCCACCACCACCACACCAGGCTCCCTAAGGTAGTAATCCGTAGCTGCATTTTTGCGGTGCCCTTATAGAGTGACTTAACTGTTTGTGAATGTGTTATGCCCTTTTTGACTTAAAATGATTTATTGCATTGAGTTAGTCTTATGTTTGCAACGAGAGCATTGCCAAGGGACCCCCTCCAACCCCCTGAAAAATAACCATTTCAGGTCATCAGTATTTTATCAGAAGGATTTATTGATTGCCATTTCTGGTTTAAACAAACAGTAGGGTTGAAATCTCTCCCAGGGCTGTCTCAATACTTACTTGGAAGAAGGGTTTAAAATGCCCGTGCACCACCTAAAATGAACTTTACAAGAATGAGAGATCCAAGAAAGAACCTGTACTTGACTTGAAAGCATCCTGTGATCACGTCACACCCATTAGCATGGCTTTTACTTATTTTTTTAATGGAAAACAAGTGTTGGTAAAGATATAGAGATTCTGGAATCCTGTGCATTGCTGCTGGGCGCGCAAAGTGGTGCAGCTGCTAGGGAAAGCAGTTTGGTGGTCCTTAGAAACTTAAATGTATGATTATTGTGTGGCCCAAAATTCCACGTCTAGGTATAAACTCAAAAGAATTGAGAGCAGTGACTCAGGTACTTGTACACCAAGGTTCATAACCTTGGCATTATTCACAATATATCCAATGGGGTAGAAGGAACCTAAATATCCAACAGCAAATGAATGGATAAACAAAATGTGGTCCATACACACATTGGACTATTATTGCGACAACATGGGTGAACCTTGGAAACATTATGCTAGCTGAAATAAATTAATTGCAAAAGGAAGAATATATTGTGTGATTCCATTTATATGAAGCACCTAGAATAGACAAGTTCATAGAGACAAAGTAAATTAGAGCTTACTAGGGGGGTAGGAGCTATTAGGAGTTGTTTAATGGGTACAGAGTTTCTTTCTAAAATGATGAAAACGTTTGGAAATGTTGGTGATGGTTACACAATGTGAACATACTTAATGCCACTGAATTGTAGATTTTAAAACGATTAAAATGATCAATTTCGTTACGTATATTTCATGACAGTAAAACACAGGGGGGAAATTCTGTGAGGAACACTTCCTTATTTTGTCCGCTACATTCTTATTTCTCCCAACTCCTGGATAACGTGGTAAATTACAGTTCATTATGGCGTTGCCTAGGGGACTCGTTCCCGTCCTCCCTTAGGAGGGCACGCAGAGCGAAGCGAGGCCCACCGACTGTTGGCGCTGGGAGGGCAGGGCCACCAGTCAGCCTTGAAAGTACCACTTCACAGAGTCTCTCTCCAGGCCATTAGAATAAGCCCAGAACGCAACAGGAGCTCAGAAGATAGATTTTTTTAATGTAGCAATTTCTGGAACTGTACCCAATTGACTCTGTTTTGCCTATCTTCATTAACTGTCTCCAGAGAGCTGCAGTTGACAATCACAAGCTCTTGTCAGTTACTGCTGTTTTGTTCTGTTTGTTTATTTATTTATTTATTTATTTATTTATTTATTTATTTACCAAGGAAGAAACACCCTTAGGCTGCCATTGCTTAGGAAAATGGTACCTTCACTACAGCCAGCCACATACAAGTACAGGCTGCCTACTGGCTGAAGGCACTGTACCATGCGTGTGAAACCTGGGGCCTTGCCTCCAAAGTGGGGTGAAGAAAGGTGTAACTTCACCTAACTCTCAGCATTGCCTGGTAATTAGCAGAGCCCTCAAATCACTTGCTGTGCCGTGTAGCACTTAAGTAAGCAAAGAGGTCCTATGACCTTCAAATATTACTGAAATCTTCTTGTTCTAGGCATGAAGTGGCTTGAATAACTCTTTGAAAACATTTAGCACTCCCATTGTTCAACTGCATGGGAAGCAGCAAGTGCTTCTCTTTGCATTGTTTGCCTTTCTGTTCTCACAAGGTCTCAAAGACACTAAAACTAATTGCTGTGATTCATGCGAGTATATTTGTGCTTTTATCCAGTACTACCCTGTCCCTTGATGCTACCAGTCATTTTCTTAAAGGATCAGTAGGTGACATAGGCTTCCCAAACAGGGGCTTTTCTCGTTCTGGAAAGGCCTTACTACCCCACCCCACCCCCACCCCCGCCAAGTAGATGGCCTCTCTCCTGGGAACACCTCTGACCATGAGGCCAAGGTTAAGGAGATGTGCATCAACAAAGGGGGGTTGGCAAGGAGATGCTGCAGGATCCACTTCCTAGGAAAGCTCTGTCTCAATTTTATCCTTTTTAATCTTGAGATTGGCTATGCGTGTACGTTCCATAGTAAACACCAGAGCACTGATTGCTTTCTAAAGGTCAGGCCTGTCACCAAACCTCTCCATTTACTTGGGTTGCGGTCAGTGTCACAAGGTGGCACTAATGTCTTCAAGGTGGAACTCATCAGGTAACCCTCCTCTTCACCAGAGACTGGGTCTTTCCTCTCCACAGCTCTTTCTCCAATGTCTCCAGGGCCTGGCACACACCAAAGTCTTGTTGAATGCACAGGACTCTCCACAACTGAGACTGTCCCCACAACCAATTGCATGAAGAATTCCCATGTTCTGCCACAAGGGCCAACGACCTTCGTGGTATTGAATTTAGTTCTAGTGGTTCCTATCTTCATTCTCTTTGTGATTCTTCATGGCACTTACTAACGGCTAATATGTGCAACTTCTCATTTATAAATACAAGGGAGGACACCTCCCACTTCAGCCCATGCTTATCAAGCAGCCTCTATGGGCTGCATGCGGTCATTTTGGCTTTTCAGTCGGGGCACCAAATGAGTTCTCAGGACTAGAACACCACCTCACAAGGGCGAGCCAGTGTCAGAAGGAGCAGATAACATACTCTCTTTTACATTCCATGTGCTACAAAGAACATTGGCACTCCCTGTATTTGGTCAAGTACATTCTGCTCTTAGATGGCAAGCATACTGGGAACGATTTGCCCAGTCTCACGCCCGCACAAAGCTTAGCCTGAGCCCTTCCCTTGGCATTGAACTGCTGTGTTCTCTTCTTTCCAAAACTCAGGATGGGCTATGCATCAGTGTATGATGCTGCTTATATTAGTTTGTCACAAAAGGAGAATTTTTTTGAATTAAATGTCGATAACCTAGCTCCTTCTGAAATCTCTTTATCAGTTTTCTCGTTCCCGCACCCTGGCATAATGACACAGGCATTACGTCAACAAGACACCTCAGAGGGCTGCTTATAAAAATCCAGGAGGAAAGATAAATGTGTGATAATGCACCGATAGCCTGAAATATGAGCTTCAGGTTTGTATTTTCTTTGTGGGATCGGATATTGGTTTTCGTGGTTTATTGACCTGGCAAGGAGAGATCTGACGAAACGCTGAAGAACTTTCCACTTTTCTTTTTTTAAACCTCCCTGTCTACATAGAGAAATCAGGGCATTGAATCAAAGAGCCAGAAAGACTGAGGGGTTAGCGAGTCAGGTCCTGGCAGAGCCCAAATCAGATCTAGCCCTGGTATGTAAAAATGCACACTGCTTTCCCAAAGGAAAAAGGAATCGGACTAGTATCTTGCTCTCAGGCGGATCTTTGGGCGGAGGAGGCAGGTGGAGGGACTAGGCCGTGAGTTGTGACGGTCCTGTTCAGAAAGGAGTGGGTGTTCTCATTACCCCCTGCTCATGTTAATGTGGCGGCATCACAATGCGTTTGTGTTCCGTTAATCACCCTTCCCTCTTGTCAGGGCCTTTGTCTGCAGCCCGTCCCCGCTGGCACTGCATTGCTGGGGAGCATCAGCAGCGTGAACTCTGCAGAATGCTCATGTTGAAGACATGTAGGTTGAGGGCACAGGGAGCCAGACGACATCCCTTGTGTGGCAGGAAGAGGGGCGTCTCGTACAGCAGCGTCTCTGAGGCAGATCACAAACCAGCTCGCCTGTCTGCTCAGCTCGCCACCTTCAAATCGGCTTTCAAACCCGAAAGCCATCAAGCATAAAAATCCCTGTCCTTTAAAATAAAAATTTTTTTCATAATCATAAAAAATAGCATCCTTGTTGATGGCCACCTTTATGAAGTGGGTGAGCCATACTCACTTAAAAATGACATGTTCCAGACTTTAAAAATCTCTACGATAAAACATACACCACATAAAACTGACCACTTCCAGCATTTTTTAAGTGTACAGTTCAATGGCATTGAAATCATTCATGTTGTGCAGCCATAGGCACCACCACCACCTCTAGACCATTCTCATCACCCCAACCTGAAAATCTGTGCCCATTAAACCCTAGCCCTCCACACCCCTGGCAGTCTCCATCCCACTTTCTGTCCCTGTGAATCTGACTCTCTTAGGGACCTCCTATAAGGAGAAGTCCCCAGGCTTTTTAAAAAATATCTTTTATTTATTTGTTTTTAGAGAGATGGGAAGGGAAGGAGAAAGAGGGAGGGAAACACCAATGTGTGGTTGACTCTCGTGCGCCCCCTGCTGGGGGCCCAACCTGGCCCGCAACCCAGGCGTGTGCCCTGACTGGGAATCGAACCAGTGATCCTTTGGTTCACAAGCCAGCACTTAATCCACTGAACCACACCAGCCAGGGCCCAGGCTTTTTATAATATTGTGGCAAATGTTTGATCTGACTGCCAAATGATGGAATTTTTACAGAGGGAAAGGCAGATGGTCAGGTTTCCTTCGGGTTTGGCATTGTGCAGGCATCTGGCAGGGGCCTGTTCTCCTGTCCTCAGAGTGCTGCAGCATCCCAGGAAACGAGAGACACAGGTCTTCCTGCCCCAGTCAGGCAGGTTCCCAGACTGAAGCGGCAATTGCTTCAGAGGTTCGTGTACAGTTTTATATTTTATGCAGCATTTTAATTTGTAAGTTTTTTCTCACTTGGTTCTCGCCAGGTCCTGTGAAGTATTTTGCTCATTCCATTTTAATGATAAGAAACTGTGGCTCAGACAAGTAAATTGTCTGAGGTTATAGAACTAATCAAAGGTAGAACCAAGACTTTGGCTCCACATTTTCCATTTTAAAACCCCAGGGCTTTCCACCATAGCACACTGTGAGCAATTATCACCTCTCTGGAGGGCCAGGTAATCGCCAGTCCTCTCCAAATACACCCCTAATTACCAGCGCTCCGCCTTGCTAGTTTAGGATCACACGGAAACCGTGGGCTTGGCTCTGTCGCCTGACTGCCAGCCTCTGCATTGGTGGTGGGGCACGACAGCCTGACTCTCAGTGCCCACGGGCCCAGGCGAGGGTCTCGACTAACACTGTTTGGTAGAAATAAGTGAGCCATAAATGGGAGCCCTGTGTATAATTTTGCATTTTATAGTAACCACGTTTAAAATGGTAAAAAGAAACAGGGAAAGTTAATTTTAAGACTGTACTTTAATCAATGCAGAATATCCAAAATGCTGTACTTTCAATATGTAATCAATATAAAAATTATTAGTGAGCTATTTTACTTTTTTGAGGGGAGCAGGGTGTTATCAAGTCATCAAAATCTTGAGATCAGATGCTAAATTTTCATTAGCAGTACTGGCTCTGCATTTAGATTTCATAAAGTTTCCAACTGAAAAAGGAGATTTATGCCCTGGCTGGCGTAGCTCAGTGGATTGAGCAAGGGCTGCGAACCAAAGTATCGCAGGTTCAATTCCTAGTCAGGGCGCATGCCTGGGTTGCAGACCACAGCCCCCAACAACCGCACATTGATGTTTCTCTCTCTCTCTCTCTTTCCTTCCTTCCCTCTCTCAAAATAAATAAATAAAATCTTTAAAAAGAGAGAGAAAAAGGAGATTTACACACCCAAGCAAACATATGTAAAGGTTTTCTAATAAGTGAATTGAGTGTCAGTTTTTATATTTAAATTAATTAAAATTAAAGAAAATTTAAAATTAGGTCCCCCCATTGCACAGGCAAAATTTCAAATGCTCACTAACCACATATGGCAAGTGGCCTCCATACCAGACAGCACTGGTCTAGGGGAACAGCTAAGGCTGGCCCAGACTGGCCCCAGTACCAGTGAGCTTGAATGGGGGTCAGCAAACATTTTCTATAACGAGCCAGATAGTAACATTTTTTACTTTGCTGGCCATACGATCTTCATTGTAACTACTCAGGTCTGCTGTTGTATCGTGAAAGTAGATGCAGATTGAATGAGCTTGGCTATGTTCTAATAAAACTTTGTTTAAAAAAGCAGCATACTCTGGTTTCTCTTCAGATCATATAAATCTTTCGCCTGTTTTTTTTTTTTTTTTTAAGTGGGTGCCAGCCCACAGAGTTTGTTGACTGCTACACTGGGACGTTTTCCCCAGTGCCATAGCTGTGCTGTGGGAGTACAGAAAGCAGTGGCCCTGGCCTCTCGCACTCGGAGATGAGGGTGTTAAAATCTTGACTCATCGTATCTCTCTCCCTGTGTGTAATTACGATTTGTGCACGACTGGGCGTGAAGACTGCAGTGCATCCGAATTCTGTGTGATGTTCTGTCTTTCAGATGCTTTCTTCACCAGCCTCCTTGTGCTTCGCTCTGCTGGGAGGTCTGTGTATAGAGGGTGAGGAAGGCTGGAAGAAAGAGTTTAAACAAATGCATTCATAGTACTATGAATAATGTGGCAATCTCCCAAGAATAACCAAATTGTGTCACCCTCTACTCTTTCCTTCATCCACAGAGCCAAAGGAGGATAGGCAGGAATCACGCACATTTCCCAGGTGAAAAAATACATGATACCGCGGTGAGTCAGAGGGTAGGTGTTTCTCTGTGGTGGTTAGGTTATGTGACATCCGTCTGCTGTGATGGTGAGGCCTGCCTTCAGGTCCTAGTCAGAGCATCAAGAGGTGACTCCCTCTGGCATCACTGATGCTTATTACAGAGCAGCGGTCCCCACCTTTTCACACCATGAAGTTTGGAAATGGAATTGGGACAAACAGGGGAAGAGGAAGAGGATGGGAAGGGAGGAGACAGGAACTGGTTGGAAGGAAGCTAGATGACTGCCCCTTGGTTCTCAGGGTGGGGAACATGGGAGGCTGGCTTGCGGAGACCTCTGAGGCTGGCAGTTGTGGGGAGCAGTTAAGCAAAAATCAGTCTCAGGAGTTCTTTGGAACCTGAAACTTTGGGTCCACTAGTTCTTCTGGCAAGAATTATGTTCATGGTGTTATTGGTGCTTTGTTAATTATCGCTTACCATGCTCAGGAATTCTGGCATTTTTGAAAATCAGGGCTGGAGGCTGACCTGTATTCAATGGATTGTGCCCAGCCATAGAGTCGGCAAACTGCAAGCTGACGACACCACTCGGCTTGTCCAGGCACATCCTGAGACTCTGCCTTCTCTCGAGTTCCGTTCCGAGGTGCTGTGTGCCTCTGGGAAGGCTCCAAATCCCCAAGACGTTCTTTGACTGCAGAGATAATTACCTGGGGTAGCTATTCTGATGGTGGCTCCCTCAGAGGCCCAGCCCTGCAGTGGGGAGCTGTCTCTAACCCTGCTTGCCTGGAATGATGATTAGCCAGATTCTAGAATCATAACAATAGATTTTACAAAGTTAGAGCATAATTGCTCTGCCATTTCATGTGTGAGCACAGCTTAAACAACTTTGATCTTTCAAATGATATCAGACCTTTGTTATTCATCTTCTGAAACAGCAGGGTTCAAAGGCAGTGGCTCTGAACCACCCCCCCTCCACCGCCCCGTCTGTAATCACAGTGAGGCTTTGATTTGTTGAAGCAATTCACCTGTTAGAGAAAGAAGGGCTGAAGTGGGATGGAGGTGTTAAATCCCAGTGCTGCCACCTAGAAGCCTCGTGACATAGAGTCTCTGCCCTCTCTGAGACTCACCTTCTTCCTCTGAAAATACTCTATGCAAGTCATTGAATGAACGTAAAGCACCTAACTTACTGGCAGTCAGTTAAGCTATATCCTGTCACCACCACCACCACCGTCATCGTCATCCATTCTGTTGTCAGTTCTCTGGCTTCAGAGTCTTCAGAGCCCTGAGTCTTTGGATTTGGCGGCACGCAGTTGGCACACGAGTTTGGAGTTGGTGATCAGGGACTGGCTGTTTCCCCTAAACTAGGGATGGAGCTTTGCAAGAAATGAGCATTGAAGAAGAAACAGGTCACCAAAAGATGGAATGGGGCACCTTTGGCCTGGGCACCTTCTTATACTAACTGAGCAAGTCCTAATTAATGCCTTCGCCTCTCTCTCACCCAGTGGTTCTCAGCATTCCGTGTGCATTTGAGTGAGATTCCCAGCTCCCCTCTCCCCCAGAGGCTGAATGTAAAAGGCTGGGGAGGCCCAGAACTCCACATTTTTAGGTCTGTGCCTGGTGACTTTGAGGCGGACGGCTCATGGACTGTTTGCATTGCCCTCTCCCCCGGCTGAGAAATGCGTGTGTCTGAGTCAGTTTGTGGTTTATAAAAACAACAAAACCTTTGCTTCCCAGTGGCCAGCTCCAATGGCCACAACCAGCCAAGTGGGCCTGATGTGCTTGGGAAGGAAAGAAGTGACCCCTTCAGAGCCCTTGACCATCTCAATGTCTGGGCTTGAGTGTTCTGCCACCCCCAAAGTGTCACCTGCCTTTCCGCATCCAGCATCTATCGGTCACCCCCAGACTGACGACATCTTAATGAGCTAAGGCTGATGTCTGCCCTGCACTAGCTCATTCAGGAGCTCCTGGAATGATCAATGAGGCTGGGCAGCCGGGCCCTCCGCTGAGTGCCCGTGAGTCAGCCGCCGGCTGCCACGGCCCTTTCCCTTCTCCGCGGAGTAGGAAGCACTTGAGCTGAGGGCAGCAGGGCTGACTCGCGTCTGGCTAACAGCCTTTCTGTGTCGTGCCTCATCTTCGATGCCATGTATTTTTCGTAGGCGAGTGGGGTGGAGCTCCTGCAGATCATCCAGTGGTAGACATGTCCCTTCTGCCAAATTGGCCCCACTAAATCCCTCGACAGAATGTGGGTTTAGGGGTAACTGCTTCAGAAGCAGAGTCAACACTTTAAAAAAATTTGGGGGGGGGATGAAAATCACGTAACATAAAATTAATCATTTTAAAGTCAGTTCAGTGGCACCTAGCATATAACAGTGTTGTACAATCACCATCTCTGTCCAGATACAAAACACTTCTCTCACCCTGAAAGGAAACCTGCCATCCCTGCTGTCTCAGTTGGCTGGGGCTGCTGTAATGAAGCACCAAAGACTGAGTGGCTACCACAAGCGGAGGCTTATGGTCTCATAGTTGTGGGTGTTGTGCGTACAAGATCAAGGTGTCAGTAGGTAGGGCTGGTTCCTCTCAAGGCTGAGGGGGGATCTGCTCCAGGTGCATCCTTGCCTGGTGGAGGCTGTCTTCTCTCCGCACTGATTCACCTTGTCTTCTCCCTGTGTGTGTCTGTGTTTGGCCTACCTCTTTGTATAAGGACACAAGTCCTGTTGGGTTAGTGCCTACTCTAATGCCCTCATTCTAACTTGATTACCTCAGTGAAGAGCCTCTCCAAATAAGGTCGCATTCTGAGTTACTGGGACTTTAACATGAATTTTGGGAAACAATTCAACCCATAACACCCATTAAGCAGCCCTGTATTAGTATCTCACTCCTTTATGTGGCTAAATAATATTCCACTGTAGGTGTGCACTTATTTTTTGAACACCAAGTACTGCCAGTGAAATCTTCTTCCCCACCCCTGGCAGCTGAGTGTTCTATTACAGGCTCACGTGCCCCTCTGTGTAAGGTGGACTATTGCTCTCATGGGTATATCACACAGCTCTTAATCTGTAATCTTTTTCTTACTGTCTTCCTCCTTGAAAGAATGCTCATCTTTATGAACAAAAGTAAGAGTAAGGATTTATTAAGGGGAAGCCAGACCATGTTTCTTATTCCAGAAATTGTGTTTTTTTTTTAATTATTGGTTTTTAGAGAGAGAAAGAGAGATATCAGTTTGTTGTTCCACTTGTTTATGCATTTATTGGTTGATTCTTGTATGTGTCCTGACCAGGGATTGAACCCACAACCTTGGTGCATCAGGACAACGCTCTAACCAACTTAGCTACCTGGCCAGAGCTCCCAGAAATTGCTTTAAAAGTAGATTTTATCTTTAATTTTCCTCTCTCCTCTTCCTACTTCTGTCCTCAGAGTTCTTCCTCCTCTCAAGCACACATATACTTCTATTAAAAGTATTTTAATCAAAAAAGGTAAAGGGGCAATGAATGGTGACAGGAGACTTGACTTCGGGTGGTGAACACACAATATAATATACAGGTACTATATTACAGAATTGTACAGTTGAATCCTATGTAATTTTATTAACCAGTTTCATCCCAATAAATTCAATAAACTTTTTAAGGCGTGTAAAATGCCAACCATGTTAGGGAGGGGCATGGCACAGATAGGGAGCACTGCCCTTTGAGGAGACCCAGCTAGCTGCTGCTCTCATTGTCATGGTTACTGCGCTTTGTCCCTGGGGCTGGCCTCCGATCAGGGCCTTTCAGATGCTCCTCACACCCCCCGCGCTGCACCTGCCTCAGAGTGGAGTGTGTGTCCTCTCAGCTTTGAAACTGATTGCACCATTGACTTGTATGTTTCACCTGCCCATTTAATTTAAAACCTGTTTCTCTCTCGTATGCATATAGACAGGAGACCTACATCCTTGCTGGCCTGGGCTCTTTTGGGAACAAGTCAGAACGGTCACTAGCTTGCTGTAGATGCAGGGCCCTTTCCCCCACTCTGTCCCAGGGCCTTGGTAATGATGACGTGTGTGTTGTTTCACCTCAAATCCGTGGGAAGAACCACAGCAGGGTGGCATTTTCCTGCCTCTGGACTATTTCTTCCCTCCTTCTCTCTCTCTCTCTCTCTCCTTCTTTTCCCCCATCAAATTAGCTCTGCCACCCCTGGAAGTTCACTGGGGGAAGAAATGCCCATCAGCCCCAAGGTTTTCAGAGAGGCGGGAAAAAGAGTGGAAGGGCTTGAAGATGAAGACAGGAACAGGACAGAAACTGTTCACATTCTATGTTATGCCATATTATCATCTTCATGTAAATGCAAGGTGCTTCTGGGACCCTGAGCTGGAAGGCTCCACACTGTTAATAGAGTTGGCTAAAAAAACAGTTAAAGATGCTATGGATTTTCCTCATTGTGGATCAATCTTTAGAACACAGGGTTCACTCTGGTGGGGCCTGAGCATCTGGGGTTTTTAAAAGCTTCCAGGTGATCCTAATGTCCAGCCACCTTTGAGAACTGCTGTCTTGGGGGGCAGAGGCCTCCAGGAGAGCTTGAACGTTCTGTAAGAGGTGATGGAAGAGACAGGTGACACCTAATCCTCTTGTGCCCAGCAATTCAGTTAATTAGGCAGAAAGAAGTGACAGAAAGAACATACCTTGGCCTCCGTTTGCTGAGAAAAATAGGACTTTATCTCCACTTAACCCTGTAGGGCGAGAGAGGGAAGGGAGACTCCCGCCTTCCCACCTCCCTGCTGCTACCAGGGGCTGGTGGGGTGCCAGACCCAAGGTGATTGCCAAGGTGATACATAATGTTCACAGGAACATGCCGTTTCTGCATTCTGCTCACGACTCACCGTCCTCCTGGCTCCCGAGGAAAAGTAACACCAGGCCCATGTGTTTGTTTGCTGTCTTTTCTGAGCAGAGAGTGCTGATATTAGTTGTTTGCGGCACCATTGACAGGGGGCTGTTTTCAGAGGCTAGTGGTGGGGCTGACTTCTGTGTCTGTGTCTTATAGTACAAAATCGGACAGCTGTACATGATCAGCAAGCACAGCCACGAGCAGAGCGACCGAGGGGAAGGTGTGGAGGTTGTCCAGAATGAGCCCTTCGAGGACCCGCACCACGGCAACGGGCAGTTCACCGAGAAGCGTGTGTATCTCAACAGGTAAGTGGTGGCCGCTGGTGTGTCACCTTTGGGCTCTCTTATCACACAGGGGCCCCGCCCACCAGGACCCACAGCAGGCCTGAGGTAGAGGCAGTGTCCAGGATAAAAAGGTGACTTGGAAAGTCATTATGTCCACCCTCTGCATCCACCAGCCTAGTTGCTTCCAACAACAGAATCCCCTGTGGTCTGCAGAACAGTCCTCAACTGCATTTCATCAGGAGGAGCTTGCTTCTTAGCTTCCCCACACCTTGAGTGACAGGATAAGATGAAATCTGATCTGCAGGAGCACAGGAGTTCCCTCCTCCTTTGCCTCAGGGTCAGCAGGAGGAGAAGACGGCTTTGCCTGCGAGGTGTAGAGAAGTGTTGAAGGTGGCAGGTGCCATGGGGGCCTTGACTTGCCAGGTGACCCCTCAGGGGTCCACAAAGGGAACTGACCAAACGAATGGTCCCTGTGACTCGAGTATAATAGGCAATGCTAAGGTGGTTTCCTTTCTCAGGTGAAGCCATTCTCCCTGAAGTGGAGGCTGTCTCCTCTCCTTGGGGAGGGTAAAGGACCGAGGGTGACAAAGCAGCACCGGTCAGGACTGCCATTTCTGCTTTGCAGAATATATTCTTTAATCTCTTGCTGTTTTCTTATCGCCAATGGTATGATTGATTATCGGTGCCTGTTGATCTTCTCCCTATTCTACATGTCCACTCCAGCCCATTCTCTGTTTCACTTGTGTTGGGGTCAGAAATGTGCAGTCACGTGCCATATGGAATATATTTTACTGTCAAGAAATAGAGAGGAAACTGTCAACTCTAGGGAACCAGTGTGTGACCAGCCCAGTGTTCACTACGTCCAGGAATACTCTTTGTCCCCCAGGTACGACATCTCCCATTGGCCAGTATGTGATTATTCAGAAAGCATGTCCAACGTAATAGCTGGGCGGTGCCCCCAGTTCATCCCCTGACCCATTCCCCGTGCCTTGACCATGGTCAGACGTTCGCAGTTCACCGTGCTCACACGGCCCCCACCCTCCGAAAGGCCAAAGCACACTATTCCTTCCTGGTGGAGAGTTTGGGTCCTGTCCCTAGGGTGTGTGGTGATCTCTCAGAACAGCACCCGGCACTGAAGGCCGTGGGCTGATTAAACCAACACATGCTATTAATCTGCCCAGGGACGCAGTGCCTGGGAATTCCTGAGTCGGGATGAAAAGCAAATTAGATTGATCCCATTCATCTTCCCAGGGCTTGGAACCAGTTCCGCCTGCAGCCAGCTGTTGATGGGCGGCGTCCTGACAGAGAAAGGGCTTCCAGTGTGCTGCCCTGGCTTGTTCGTGCAGGCGATGTAATTCAAGTACTGAGCAGGGATCCTCTCTGCAGAGCAGAGAGAAGTGAGGGAGATGTAGGACAGGAGTACAGACCTACAGAAAATTTCATTTCTTGGCATTTGATTATATTTCCCCAAGTTACTGCCTGGGGAATGTTCTCTACTTACCAAATTCAAGAAAAATTTTAGAAAACTTTGTAAAGAACGAGAACAAGAGGGGTCCAGCTTCTCTCTATCATGTCAGCTTTCTCTATCAAAATATATGATATTTATTTTAAGGGAGAATAAACATTAATAAGAGGGAAATTTGTTATAAATAGAGTATCTGGATTTCCAGGAATAAGAACTAAAAAGATTGATGTGGACCTTCCCCTCACCTCATCTGACAAACACAGGATGAAATATAACAATATAAAGTCGAGTTCCAAACAAAGGAGGGGAAATCCTTAGGTACAAGAAATAGAGAGGAAACATGAACCAGAATGGGCAGCAGATGAGCTCATGCTGAGGAGTCTGGAGGCTGTCAGACATCCAGGGCTGCCACACCCATAAGGGGACAAGATATCGGGAGGTGGAACTGAGAATGGAGCCTAAAAATCACTTTTGACAATAAAAAACAAAGAGGTTACAGGAACACGTATGTAAAGAACTACTAAAGGATGTACTTGAAGTAAAAAGAAATTGAACCCAACAAAGGAGGGGGGATGTCTAGAAATAGTAATAAATAAGAAGTTGGTGAACGTCTGGGCAAATCTGAATGAGCATAGAATGTTAAAAAATATTAATAGTGAGTAATTGGAGCATATTCACAGAATTTAAATAATAGACAGTAATAGCAGGAGATGAGAGGGTAGTAATTATAGTGAAACACAATCTAAGTCGCTAATATTGTTTAGGAAGGGAGGGAGATGTTGATTAACTTAAATTCTTTAAAGCGAGCGCACAGTCCAAACGTAAAGCTGTCCCGTAAAGGAGCAGCTCACCAGTGTGCGGCTTCCCAGGGAAAACTTGATCGCTCTGGCAGAAGGCAGAGGAAGAACAGAGAAAGTCCTCCAGAAAGCACAAACAGAAAGCACGTTTCGATGGTGAGACAGAATACATCTGTGGTCCCAGTAAAGGTGTGCAAGTTAAATCCGAAACCTCAGCCTAGGTCAAAAAATATATGGCAACACTGACAAAATCATAAGTCGCCTAATGTTACAGTGAGAGATTTTAACATAATATCAGTTTTTTAATGTATTTATTTTCAAGAAAGGGGGAAGAAGGGAGAAGGAGAGAGAGAAACATCAATGTGTGAGAAAAACATCGACTGGTTGCCTCTCACACACCCCCTGACTGGAGAGCACACCTGCCACCCAGGCCTGTGCCCTGACCGGAAATTGAACCGGTGACCTCCCGCTTTGCAGGGCAACACCCAACCAACTGAGCCACACCGGTCAGGGTCAACATCCTATCAGTCTAACAAACCTCAAGGTCAAGTAGACAGACCATTTAGCAAGCACAGAGAAGATGCAAGGAACAGAATGACGAGCTTGACCTAGTGGACACTAGTACATCCTGAAACCAACGTGCTCTTCAAACACACATGAAAATGTACAAAACTTGACTAACAAACTAGGCCAGAAATCAATCTCAGCAAATACCAGAAAATCAATATCATGGAGATCCTGTTGGCTGATTACAAAAAGAAATTGGTAACAACAACAATAACAGAGATTTTTTTTAATCGTTGAGAAATGTAAGCATTTCTAAATAATCTATGGACTGAAAATGTCAGTTAAACCCCCCTTCCCAGCCAGCTTTGCAGCTAGGAGTGGCCAAATGACTTAGTTCCAACCAATGAGATATGAGATTTTTCATCCGGTGCTCCAGAGCGCCGCACAATCTGCCTCTCTGGCAGTGGCTGCTGAGAAGGCCATGAGTAGTGCCTCGTACGTGGACTCTGACAACAAAACTGAGTGGTGACAGTGCAAAAAGAAAACTCACAGACCCACCTTGGGAACATAGCCATGAAAACCCTATGTAAAACATTAGCAAATCAAATACCTCAGAGTATAATAAAAATCATTTATGGCTTGACCAAAGTTATCCTGGACTGTTAACATGACTATAAGATGAGAAGTCACCAAGATTACTGCGTATGAAATCCATGTACAAAAGTCATTAGTAGCAGTATTACGCACCAGGAACAATAAGTGGAAAATAGAATTTTTAAAAGTTTTGTTTACTCCCTGGCTGGTGTGGCTCAGTGGATTGAGCGCCAGCCTGTGAACCAAAGGGTCGCTGGTTCAATTCCCATTCAGGGCACATGCCTGGGTTGTGGGCCAGGTCCCTGGTTGGGAGTGAGTGAGAGGCAATCACACATTGATATTTTTCTCCCTCTCTTTCTCCCTTCCTTTCCCTCTTTCTAAAAATAAATAAACTAAATCTTTTTATTAAAAAAAGTTCTGTTTGCAATAGAAAAAGAAACTTAAAAGATACCCAGCAACAAACCCACAAGATACACCAAATCCTTTTGGAGAAATACATCAACTGTTAGTGGAGGACATTTTAAAAATCCCAAACAAGTGGTAGTATTCATGGATGGGAAATGCTATTTTATAAAATTGCCATCAATTCTCAAATCAATTAGAAATTTAATGCAAATCTAATTAAAATGGCAACAGGGTTGTTTTTTAAGAATTTAAGAATATAATTGTAAAGTTCCTAATTGCTATAGCTTTATAAAGAGCCTCGATATCTGCTAGGGTAAGTCCATCCTACTTACTCTACTTTTAAAAATTTTTTTGTATGAATTTTAGGATTAGAGACCCAAATGATGTGAAAAATGACTGAAGAAACCAAGAACATTTAACACAGACGAGCTAGACAATGGATAAAACTGGATAATGGTGTATTTGGGGGGCAGAAGAGTCAGGCCTGTGGAGTGTATGAGACCCCAGGAAGGCCAACTGGACAAAGACCGATGGGTGGGAATGCCAGGAGGAAGCTTTGGGTTCCATTTAAGGAAGAAATCTCAGTGTGCGAGTCACCTGGGAGCACAGTAGGGTGCCTTAACAGTCTCAGGCTGTCACTGGGGGCGCTTGAACAGGAGCGCAGCACCCAGACTGCAGGCTGTGTCCGTGAGCAGACCCCAGCGTCACTGGGCGGCCACTTTGGACAGCCTCGCGGCTCCTTTGCAGCCTGAATTTTCTGTGCTCCAAGTATGTTTCAGAATCATCCTGACTCTCCTTCAGCACACATGAATGAGCAGCCAGTGCGGCTCAGGGAAACCAAGTACTTACAGTTCTCGTCGTGCAGATCTAAACCACGCCCATCATTTTATGACTTAAAGGGTTCTTGGTGTATTTGGAAGAGTGGGAACATGGGAGATTATGGTTTAGAAGGAAAGACAGAAAAATTATGTGACATAACTATAGAACAGCAAGTATTTCTGTAACCCTAAAAAACCCCGAACCCATCACTGTGGAGGTGTAACTGAGAGGTGACCCCCTCAGTTTGACCCGTGTCCTCCCACCACAGGTCCTGGGGCCGCCATGTTGGGGAGGCTGCCTCGCTGTTGTAATTCATGAAATTACAAAACCTGTGCAACAAACTGTCCGGGTGTTGGAGGGAATCTCGTGGTACATTAGACATGTGTCTGCCTCCTGATCAAAGTAGGGTCAGTAGGCTGACTGGTGCCAGCATTTATGAGTCCTTTTATCCATCTCGTGAGCGGTGCCATGGAGGAAAACTTTGCCTCGGCCCCCTAGGATTGGTGGCTGGGGTCCTGACAGATTAACAGGGGAAAAGAAATTTATTGGTACGTGAGAGCAAAGAAGAATGCAACTCAAAAAGGGTGGTTAAATTTGAGAGCTTATATACCATTTTAATAGGGGAAGAGGTGGGGGAGAATGGCACCTATGGGAAAACAAGTTACTTTTATGAAAAATAAGTGCAGCCTTAGGAGAATGGATAGGAGATACGATAGCTTTGTGGCAGTGGCTCTTCAGGGCATTTCTTATCCTGGTGTTTACTTCTGGTCCCTGGTGATAGGGGTCAGCCTTCTGTGGCTGTGGAGCTCGCAGGGAGGGGCTCGTGACAGTTGAATTCTTTCAGGAGGCTCTACTTTGAAGCAGATAAGGGGAGTTCAGAAAAAGCAACTGTTGGTTCTCAATTGTCCACAGCTCTAAATAATCCCTAGGCCACTGTGGCATGTGGTGGACCCCTGTGCTGGCCAGAGGGAAGTGAGCCCTGGGAACTGGACGAGCGGCAGCTAAGACGCTGCAGTGCCCATTTAGTAATTTACACAGAGAAATATCATTGTCCTGTGGACCTGAAGTCATGTGCTGGCAAAATAAGCTACATCTCATTCAGAAATGGCTTTTTAAATTTATTATCCAAAGCAACTATAAGAAGCACTGGAAATACTCAAAGCATGTAGTCAGGGTCTGTCTGGAGCAGAAAGGGCGTTTCATGGAAGGATGTTAGTGACCAGGGGCCTGATGGTCTTTTATCTGAAAGCTTGAGAATGGGCAGCTCCGAGGGGCCAGGAGCAGCAATGACGAGAACCATCTTTTAAGCAGAATCAGACTGTTTCATTCTGCTGTCACCCCCATGGCTGCCATGAATAGGTCCAAGTTGTCCCCCCCACTTTTTTTATCACTTGTTCCAGAATTCCAAATATAAGCATCCCTGAGTGGGAAGAGGAACTTCCAACTGGTTTCCAAAGCACAGCACCATTTCCCATTCCCGCCAGCACCATTTGAGGGTCCCGACTTTTCCACGTGATCGCTGACGCTCGTTACTGGCTGGCCATCCTGGTGGGTGTGGCGTGGTGCCTCATAGTTTTGATGGGCATCTATTTCCCTAATGTGTAGCGATGTTGAGTGTTACTGGCCATTTATATGTCTTCTTTGGAGAAATGTCTACTGAGTCCGTTGCCTATTTTTCAGTTCAGTATAATATCTTTTATAGGTGTCATTTATCCTTTTATTAGTTGCTATCACGCCCCAGTGACGATGGGCTTGCTCTGTTCCTCTGGCGCTTCCTACAACGTCTGGTACACTGTTGGGTGCACAATACGTTTTGGTGGTTGCTTATTCATTTAGGACATTGTGTTAGTGCCGACACATTAGTACGTTGGGTGGTTGTCTTCCGATCCAGTTTAGTTAACCAAATAAGTGGTATTTCTTGGCTTGTCTTCAAAAATCCTGGCTTCAACTGCCATCCCGGGAAAGGAGGCAAGATACTCGTCAAACTGGAAGAGATTCTAAATCAAATCTGCAGCTGGAGTCCTATGGGGAGCAGGGAGCTTTTCTTCTGTGCCCTTTTCGCTTCATTTCTAGTACCTGTCCCTTCCCTTCCCATTGAAGCCCAGGAGGAGAGGGAACTAGGGGGTGAGGGTGGGGGACCTTGGGGGAAAATGGAGCCTATTTTTAGTCTTGTTTTTCAGTCATGAAGTGTCATGTTCTTCCCCACCACGGCTGCTGGATTAATTAGGCTGTGCTGGCAGCTGCCAGTCAGGGAGGGCTGCCAGCTTCTAACAGTGATTCTGCCTAATGCCCGAATCGATTTGCATGGAGAGTACATTTCTCCTGCCACGTGGCTCTTGCCTTCCAGGGCAACCTCTCCTGGCCTCTAGAGGCTCTGGGTAGGAGAAGGAACAGCTTCCATGAGCCATGAATCCTGTTTGATTGAAAAAACAAAGCCACCAGCTGGTTGCTTTACCTACCGGCTCATTGGTGGAGCTGTTGCCATGGCTTGGGTCTGTCTTCCACATTCCCTCTTGCTAGTCTCCCAGGTCTTCCCCAGGGTAAGAGCCCAGTGCCCAGAGCTCATGTGGCTTCGGAAGAGCCCACCGTCTGGGTGCAAATCATAGAAAAGTGTCAGAGCCAGAGATTCTGCCCCAGGGCTTGTTTTCATGCTGTTCTTCAAGACTCTTCATGGTCATTATTGGCTCCTGAATATCTGAATACAATCTTCATTCACAGAATATTTATCGAGCATCTGCCTTGTGCAAGGCACCGTCCCAGGTCCCGGAATGTGCCGCCAAGCGCAGAACAAAGACCTCTTCCCTGGTGGGACTTGCATTCTAGTTGGGAGTGCCAGGCAACAATAGCCACAGTATATAAAAACTTTATGCATTTTAGAATATTCAGTCTTCTATATGAATGTATAGTTACTATAATATTAAAGAAATTATTTAGTATTTGTTTACTATATACCAGGGAAAATAGAGCATGTGAGGGACTTCTTCTAGACATATTTTTCAGTCCATGCTACTCTATTCTGTCCCCATCTTAGTTCTTTTTTTTTTTAAGATTTTACTTAGGGGTGTGTGTGTGTGTGTGTGTGTGTGTGTGTGTGCATGTGTGTGTTTAAGAGGGAGGGGAAGGAAGGGACAAAGAGAGGGAGAGAAACATCATTGTCGGAGAGAAACATCAATCAATTGCCTTTCATGTGTTCTCCAGCCAGACACCAGACCCACAACCCAGACCTGTGCCCTGACCAGGAATCAACCAGCAACCTTTTGCTTTACGGGCTGCACCCAACCAGCTGAGCCGCACCAGTCAGGGCCCTGTCTCAATTCTTAACAACGTGCCAGGCAGGCTCACGCTGACAGGCCCCGCCCTCCTTTCTGCCCCCTCAGCTGTTCCCATGGGAAATCACAGAAGCAGAATGTTTGGACCCACTTGGGATCTTAGCATCCAGTGCGGCGGTTTTCCACCCTGGTTCCTTGGCGCGTGATGCAGACACGTGTGAACTGTTCCTCTGGGTCCAGCACAGCATGCTGGCCACGTTCTCCTCCTCCTAGTGCCCTCCAAGAACACGCACCAGGCAGGCCTCTTCCCGGAATCCCAGCCCATATTGTGCTTTTCGTAGGGAGAGTGGCGGTGGTATCCACGACTGGGGACCTCCCCCCGGTAGAGCCCCGTAGTCCTGCTTCTCAGAGGTGATGGCTCTGGAGACTGCTCATCTCTCTGCTGCCATAGAGAGAATTACATTAAGAGCAGAACTAAAAGATCAGCCAGGAAAACCATTAAGAACAGCAAGTGAATAAATCACATCAGTTGCAGAAGAAATTTAAAGACCTCAGAAATCACTGTATATGGAACTAAATAGGCATAATTGATTATCATCCAAAAATTGTCAGATGCTCGGTTTAGACACCAAGAAGAAACGAAACGTCAGAATAGCCCTCCTGGACCAGTAGGGACTGGGGGACACGAAGGCAGGTCAGTCCTTTCTAAAGGCTTTGACGTGAGCTGCAGCTACTTGAGCATAATCTCAGCACTGACAGGGGCAGTGTTCAGGTGCGCCGTGCCGGCAGGGGCAGTGCCAAGTGTAGCACCGTTTCTGTGAACCCTGGAGGGCTGTTTTCATCTGCTGGGAATGTTGAAGCCCCAGATTTCCAGTTAAGACCATCAGGATTCTGACGGGATTCTCATTGTTGAGAAAATGGAGTTAGACTCCATTTAAACAGCATTTGGCCTGAGGATGTTGGGTACTTCCTGGGGCCAAACTGTTCCCAAATGTGCATAAATTACAAAGCAAGATTAGATATTATGGAGAATGCGGTGGTAATCTGGATTATAAAGTGCCAGAAGCTTCTCCTGGAGGGATGTTTTAGGTTTCAGTTCCTTTAATTCTTTGTGAAGTAGGTTCAGATTATGCTGCCCTCGGGAGCCCTCTTATCAGGTCAGTGGTGATTTAGGGAAGCCTGTCGAATGTATAAGGTCACAGTGACTATATTCACTTATGTCCAGAACTGGGTTTCTCAATCTTGGCACTTTGAACATTTAGGATCGTTTGTTGTGGGCACTGTCATGTCCATTGTAGGGTGCCGGGCAGCATCTCTGGCCTCTACCCCCTAGATGCCAACAGCATCCCTCTACACAACCCCCTTAGTGGTTACCATCAAAAATGTTTCCAGACTTTGCCAAATGGTCCCTGGGGGGCAAAATCCCAAACGCTGCCTGCTGTTAAGAATTACTGCTTGAGGATGACCTGCCAACCATTCCAATTTCCTCCAGGACTGAGGAAATTTAGCACGTGGGACAGCACATGCACCCTGGGAGGAGCTGGTCACCCAGCGGTGGGATTGGTATGTTCTACATCATACTAAAGTTTAAAAGTAAGAACCCAAACGTTTTGAAAAGTCTGTCTTCAGTGAAGGCCCGGGGGGAGACATGGTGTCATTTCACATCCGCATGCTTTCCAGTACCGTGAAGGCATCAGAGACTAAGGTCCCTCTTTTTCCTCAGTGCCTGTAAACCAGGGCCCTGGTGAGATGGGCCAGTGGGAGCTCCGGCCCTGGCCAGTGGACCGAGAGGCTGCCGGTTGAATCATGCCGCCTTTCTAGAAGAGAGGCTCTTGTTTGACACCTAGTAGTAAGTTTGAGTGGCAGACTTCTCCTTAGAACTGTAGGCTGTGTGACAGTGTACATCATGAAAGTGACAGCAACAATGGGGACTAATTTAATTCCACTTTTGTTTGCAGCCCCAATAAATCATTACTGCAGGGAAAAAGAAACTCACTCTCTCAGACAAAGACGATTTGTATGATGATGTGCTCTGGTAAATGGGGTCCGAGAGAGGGTCTGTGAGAGGGCTTACAAGTATTTGAAAGGACGCGTCATGGAACTTGCTGCAAATGCCCCCGCACCTGGCCTGGTGAATGACTTGTACCGGAAGGGCCTCCTTTCCAGGCTGAGAGTCACATAAAATCATACCAACCAGCTTGGCAAATGCTGGTGTTTCTTAGGGTGTCACATTGGACAAGGTAAC
Organism: Tonatia bakeri; assembly: GCA_004024845.1. NCBI lineage: Eukaryota > Metazoa > Chordata > Mammalia > Chiroptera > Phyllostomidae > Tonatia > Tonatia bakeri. The sequence continues at coordinate 251,240 of PVIA01000095.1, forward strand.
TGATTACAGTGCTGTGGCTCCTACACGAGCTGGTGAATGAAACAGTAAAATAAAGGTTCTAGACTCTAGAGTCCTGACCATTTACAAACAGGAGAAGTCCCGATGTGAATGGAACGTTGCGAATGTTTTCCATCTTCCTTCCAGAAAGTGATGGTTGCATAGGAATGTGCTTCTGGGAGGCTTTCAAATGAATTATAGAGAGAGGGCAGCCTGGGCCTCAGAGTGCCATGCCTGAGCACCTAATGAATCTGTGGGGGGGCTGCCATATAGATGGACCCCCCACCCCACTACTGAGGAAGACAGTGCATAGTGGGCCCTGATGCTTGCAGAGAGTCATAGGCACATTGTCTAAGCTAAACAATGCCTAGTCTACTTTGGGGACATCCTGCAATCCTGTTTCAGTCCATTAAAAGCACAAGAAAACCACTTGCCTGTGAGTGGGACCCACTTCTTCCTGCACTACACTGACATTTCGCTCTGGGGTTGGGGGCAGAAGGAGGGAGGGAACCCAGGGGAAGTTTTGCTTAAGATCATTTCCCGCAAGAGGGCTCACTGCGACCTTCCCACCCGAGACGTCAGCACCAGTTGTGCCCCCACTTGAGGGACTGAAAGAATAAATCATAGGCAGAAACTATAAACACGCCCATCAGGAAGCAGCCTTCCTTTGGAGCAGTGAGAATGTGAGGTAAATGAGCAGTTACCGCAGAGCTGACTTTACAGGAGGGAGACATTCTGTGTGAGGGCACAAAGAACTGTAATGTGAATTCTAAAACTGCTCTGGCTTTCTCCCCACGGCCCACCTGAAGCAGTGGTCTTTGTCCCACTCGCCTGGCTCAGGGGAGCTTTCATGCCCCCATTTATTTTAACCCTGATAAGTGGCCCAGAGCTCTGGGTTAGGTCTGTCTGGCCAGCCGTTGAAAACACATATTTGTCTTTTAGGGAGCAGGTCCTGGATACCGTCAGAAACATGAGAAACAGTTTGAGGAGATATACAAGGAACAAATATTTTACTGGCACTGGGTGTCATTAAATTTCATGTCTAAGAGGGATTGGGGATTTGGGGTTCTAGAGGCGTGATGCTGCCCGCCTATCCTGGTTGTATCATCTTGGAATTCAAAACTGCGTCGTGGTGCTCTTTATTGCCAACACGCAGCCCTCAGGAGCTGGCGTGTGCGTCATCTTGCTGGGTCTGCCGTACTGCCAGACACCGGTGTCCCAGACACGTAGCTGTAGGCACCAGAACAGGAAAGAAGCGAAATGGTAATGTCTGGGAAGATGGAAAACCCCGGCCTACTGCTGGGGTGGGAGCAGGGGGGATAAAATCATGCAGACATATTTAAGGAATATATAATACTCTATGCTTAAATAGAATATTTAAGGAGTTCTCCGGGCCTGTCCTTTGCTGTAGAATTTGCCTCTGAAGGGAAACAAAACAAAACTTAATTAGCCCTTGGTTTACAAAAGGTCTTGGGACCTGTGCCTTTGGGTTTTCTTTGTTTTAAGAATTTGTTTTCTGCAAATGCAGGCCTGGTCCCTGTTCCACAGGCGTAATAGCTCTGTCATTGTGTTTGTTTTCTAGGACTGCGGCAACAAATTGCTAAAACCTGGGTAGCTTGAGAACAACACAGATTTATCCTCTCACAGTTCTGGAGGCCAGGAGTCTGAAACCCAGGCGTGGGCATGGCAGGGCTGGTTCCTTCAGGGGGCGCTGTGAGGGAGGGTCTGACCTGTGCCCTGCCCCTCACCCCTGGTGACTGGAGCTGCATCACTCCACTCAGTCTGGGCTTCTGTCTTCGAGTGACCACCTCAAATCTAGAGAGAGTCCATCAAATCTAGGGGGAGTCCATCTTGAAATTCTTACCAATTACATCTACAAAAACCCTATTTTCAATTAAGGTTAAATCCGCAGGTTAGGATGTGGGTGCATCTCTGTGGGGAGACCCAAGTCAACCGACTGCAGTCATCGAGGAGTTTTTCTTCATCTCTAAAGTTGCTACTCTCTGTTGTTTCTGTCGACTTTCAGAACAGGACTCAAGCTAAGTTCCAGCATTTTCTTCTCCCTCCCCAACCCCATATTTGCATTTAAACATCCCTTCCTACTTGTCTGCCATATCACTCCTGGTAGACAAAGGCCAGGCTGGCCAAACGCTTTAGACATAACACCTCCCAGCCACTGAATTCTCATGTCCTGGTCAATCTGATCTAAGAGGATGATCCTATGAGGTCCCCCACACCAGCTGTAACCTCCTACCTTCACACATTTGATGAGCACATCAATATGCACAGAAATGGATAGACTGGGATAGAGACCAAGAGGTTCAGGGCAGAGGTGGCTGCAGAGGGAAGAGCTGCCTCAGAGCCCCGAGGTCTCTCTAGCAGTCGGTTCATCCAAGAGGATGCGATAGCACAGCGAGGCTCTGAACAGACTGATTCTTTTTTTCTTTCTTTCCTCTTAGCAAACTGCCTAGCTGGGCCAGAGCTGTTGTTCCCAAAATATTTTATGTTACAGAGAAGGCTTGGAACTATTATCCCTACACAATTACAGGTAAGTCCTTTGTGCCAGCATGTTACACGTAGCAGTAAGATGGACCAGTATCAGATGTCCCTGATTGCAGGTTCATTGTCCCCGCAGAGACTTGTGGGCAACCCCCAACCTCCTCTCCAGCCAGCACTCTTCTTAGCCGGGAGTAGCGGGGGTTAAGCTAGACCATTTCCTTTCTTTTAAAAGTGATTTTGGAGAAGGAAAGTTAAGCTCTTTTAATAACATTTCTAGAGGTTTTGCTATCCTTATTGTTTTCTGATTCCTCAAGTAATTTGGGGGCATGGTTTTTTTGTAAACAAGTTGTTTATTTTGACGTGTTTGTTTTATAGCCCCCCCCCACCCATATCCCCAAAAGCACCTTGACTATAATTTATGTAAAAGATTCTGTTGGGTCCCTTTGTCTCAAACTACATGCTTTGCAATCGTATAGCATGCAAATTTTTCAAATCATTTTTCCTCTCACTTGTAGTAATGGAATGTTAAACTCTGTGCTGATACTGAACTATAAATTGTGGCCAAAAAGTGTAAAAGGCTTGGTTCTTGCCCTCAAACACATGAAAATCCAAAATCCCACTTGAATACCTTCATAACAGCCTCTTCTTACTGGTTATGAAAGCTGCTTTTCCACTTAAAAGATTTCCTGTGTGGTTAATGAAATGCTCTGCTGGAATTATTAATCTTTAATTCTGCTTTTATAATGCTAGTGCTTTGGTTTCTAATTAGCCACAAACTCATGGGCTAATTGAATCTTGCCTTACAGTCCTTATCTGACCAACCACCAAAGATCATATGAAAGAGTTTCAAAACCAAACATGGAAACATTTGGTATTTATGAAAGTTTAATTTTTAGGAGGTTTCTTTACCACATTTGTAATAATTATAATGCACTAGTATATGTTAGCTCTGTGGTTTTGTATGTAAGCATGCTCTAAATCACCATTTTTGTCTCTTTTTTTCTTTCCCCTCTTGTCCAAATGAACTTCTGGGACCAGAATACACAGTAAGTTTTATTTAATCATTTTTAAATATTCAGCATACAATCAATGGAATAATTGAAACTTCTCTTGTGCTTCTCATCTTATCAGTGTAATAAAAATATAGAGAAATAGTTCGGAATCGGAAATATTTAAATGTTGGCTATTGCATAGTTATATATGATACAATAACTCGAAAGTTCTCATTTGTTCCAGAATATGAATGTTAATTTAAAATGCCTTGATAGTTACTTTGCATAATTAACTTTGCTTGTATTTTTAAATGGTTTGACTGATCTACTTGAGGTAGGTCACTGTCACGGAAGAACAGTTTCTAGAGAGGTAGAAGGAAAGAGATGGTGGTACTTGGCAGTGGAAGATGGGCTGTGGCCTCATCCCTTACGGAGAGCCTTGAGACTGGAGAGACGCGCGTTCAAACTACTGTACTCAGAGCTCTAGATTGGACAGTCTCGGTGGTTTGATGAAATTACTTAATTTCTTCTTGTCTTAAGAACCTCTAGAGTCATTATTTCTATTTAAAAATCAGAGGACCCTGTTATATATTGTGTTACGGTATTTTCATTGGATCATTTCCCCAGCGGCCAACAGTTCAAACTGTCAGAACAAGAAAAGGGTTAACTGAGCTGCGATGGAATTGCATTTTCAGTCTCAATCATAGCAGCCAAGGAAGGAGAGATGGTGAGAGAGAATGGAGAGAAAGGATTCACCTTGCCCTTGACATGAGCAGCATGCCCTGTGCGTAGCAGGTGCTCAGTAAGTAGTTATTGAATGAATGGACTCATTCATTCATTCTCAGTGAACTTGTGAATTCATAGCTGAGGGAAAAGCTATGGGATTGAATGAATGAAGGAATGCATGAACCAAAGACAGACAGTCCAAACAGACACAGCAGAAGTATCACTAGCTGGAGTCGATCGGCCTGAGTGTCCTTTGGCTCTGCCACTGGTGGAAATTCTTATGTGAGTGACTCCAAACCACCAGTTCTTCACTTCATACAGGCCTGTGACCATGTTCTTGTCTGTCCTTTGCAAAATTAAAAATAGAAATAATATTCAAAGTTTTTCATAAAATTATAGGAATATATATGTAATATTCCCTCCTGCCCAATGCCCATAACTTCAAAAAAGGGCCATTCTATGGCAAAATATATATTTTTGAAGTCAGGGAACTGCTGCTCTGGAACAAGCAGCTTAGCTTCTCTGCACCTAAGTTTCTTCCGTCTCTAAAATGGGGGTAACCCCTCTTTCATGCTGCTGTTAGTGGAAGCATGCAGTGATGCAACGCAGGGGTCAGAAGACTTTCTGTAAAGGATCATCTGGTAAACATTTTCTGCACTGTGGCCCAGACAGTCTCTGTCACTGTGAAGGCTGCCGTAACGAACATGAGGATATTGGCATGATCATATTCGCCCGGGCAGCAGGCCGGATTTGGCCCCGCGGCTAGAGTGTGTCAGCCCCTGCTGTGTACAGAACACTATTAGCACATCTGTACGTAACAGGCAATTAAATGCTCTCCACCAACGCTACTCCCAGTTTCATTGCTCCTAGCAATCACACGATCTTTGAGGGGAAGACTCGAGGGTCTTTTGAACCTTGCCCCTTTTAACAGTTGTGCACATTACTTCTTGTCAAGCCTTCATTTCCTCATCTGTAAGTGCAGAAAATGTACTGACTTCTCTCATAAGGGTGATGCGAAGAGTATATGTTTTTGTTTTATTATTAATCATGCAATGCTAGAAGCTGCCACCATTAGAATGGAACTTCTATGGGCGAGTGTCTTGGTGGCTGTCAGCACAGACTGGACTCTAGTTATCACACTGGACGGTACTAATTGTCTGGGTTATTATTTGATTTTATTGATATCTCATGTTATCCCACTTTGAGCTTCTCCGAAATCCTGCGCACAAACTTTTTGTTTGGAATGTAGGCAGAACACGCTTGTCCTGTAACTACGCAAAGGCAGTTATTTGCCTGGTAAGCCTTAGAATTGGGTCACCTTGACTTGACCCAAAAGAATCCAAAGAATCCTTCCTTGTCTCTTTCTAGCTTCTGATGGCCCCAGGCATTCCTTGTCTTGTGGCAGCATGACTCCAAATACTGCTTCTGTCTTCATATGTCTCTTCTCTGCATATCTAAAAATATATTTTTATTGATTGATTTGTGGGGGAGAGAAAGAGAGAGACTGCTTTGTTGTTCCACTTATTCATGCATTCATTGGTTGCTTCCTATATGTGTCCTGACCAAGGACCAAACCCTCCACCTTGGCATATAGGAATGACACTGTAACCAACTGAGCTACCCGGCCAGGGCTTCCCTTGTATCTGTATTTTCACATAGCACCCTCCTCACTATGTCTGTCTGCTTGTGAGGGCACCAGTCATATTAGATTAAGGACCCACCCTATTCCGGTGTGACCTCATCTTAACTAACTGTATCTGTAGTGACCCTAATTCCAAATCAGATCACATTCTGAAGAACTGAGGTTAGGAATTCAACATATAAGGGAGGTGCAATTCAACCCATCATACCGGCTTTCAGGTTTAGGTTAACATTCACTTATTAAGCACAAACAATGTGTAAAACACTGTGCTAGAAGGCATCACTGAGCAATAACCTCTGCCTTTGGGGCGAGTTGCAATCTGGGTATAGCAGTCTGGTGACATTCCAGTCAAAGCCAGAGAGTCATCAGCAAGTCTTGGAATTTTCTGAAGGCAAGATAGGACAGGCCGTCCCTCAGCACAGGGGACAGGCTGGCACCAGACCTGCTCACTGAGCTGGACGAACTGGGAGAGGGGCTGACAGCAGAGGCTCACACCATAGGACGGAATGAATGGCACTGGAGCCTTAGCCATGCAAGCGATTGCAATGTGAAAGGAAGAGTCCTGGTCTCTAGATTGGGGTCTTCAGCTTAAGGGACAGGACACAGCCATCTCACCTAGGTCAGACAAGGTGATCATGCAGTGCTGGTATGATAAAGTTGCCGGCTTTAGCAAGTAAAAAGGCCTACTGCAAGCAACTAATTTTTACTATAAGTATGTCCCAAATACTACATGGGATATACTTATACTAAAAGATGTTCCTCTTGTATTTTATCTGGCAGTCCCTTGGGAGTAGGTGCAGCAGTGGGGCAGAACTGGTCTCAGAGACCAAAGTACCAAAATCAGGTTGTAAGAACAGTGCACACTGGTAGGCCAAGGGAACAGGATGCAAAAGAATTGTGTGACTCCAGAAACTGCCCTGCAGTTGACATGCTGTGTTAACACTAAGGCCAATGCAGTGACCAGTCAGAAGCACTTAGGTGCTTCTTGCCTCAGTTGGGATTGGCTCAGGAAGTGAAATGGATTGAAGGCAGGCAGAGCTGGAGAAAATAAAATGAGAGCAGATGACTACATAACTGTCAGGATTTCAGGGAAAGCTGTACTAAGGGTTGAAGTGCAAATAAGAGGGTTGTGAAAAAGAGAAATTCTGCCTCAGAGAAATATGAGATTTCTTGGAGTAGGTGGGATTTGAGCTGGGCTTTTGAATTAGTAGAACACCTGCAGACACCTGCTGTGTCTCAGTCTGCTCCAGGTGCCTAACAAAAGACCACAGACTGGGTGGCTTCAACAAGAGATGTGTATTTCTCACAGTTCTGGAGGCTAGAGGCTCCAGATCAAGGTGTTAGCTGATTTGGCTTTTGCTGAGGGCCCTCTTCCTGGTCTGCCTTCTTGCTTTGTCCTCACTGGGCAGAGAGAGAGAAAAAAAGCAAGCTTTTTGGTCTCTTCTTATGAGGGCACTAATCCCATTATGATGGCCCCACCCTCATGAGCTCATCTAAACCTAATTACCTGCCATAGGCCCATCTCCAAATACCATCACATTGGGGGTTGGGGCCTCAACATGAACTTGGGAGCGGGCACACAGTTCTTACTTAGCATGCTCACTCCATTCCCAATGGCTAAGTGATATCACCCAGATCCTGGCTGCCTAGATACACAGAGACCAGGTCAGTGCGACTTTGAATGTCAGGTCAAGGGTGGATTTCATTCTCCATAGGGAAGCAACATTGTTCCTGTCTAATCCACTTTTATTTTCCATCCCAGATATAGGACAGCTTTTCTTTCTGTCTCCCAATGAGTGGGGCAATCTGGGCTTTTCTCTCTCTGGCTGCAGGTGCACTCCTTCTCATCCACTTGGACTTGGCTGTGTTCTCATGCCCTCTGCCTGCCGCAGCAGACCAGACGGAAGAGCCCACTCTTCTCTCTGACCATAGGGTCTGCTCCTGGGATTTATGACACATGCTTTCAATTGTCTTCATCTCTGTTTTAAGTTCTTTTTCACTGGGCTGGTTATCCCCCGATTCCTTAATCCTGAATATATCTGCTCGTTGTCATTCCAAGCTTCATATTTCACGACTGTGCCCCAGAGCAAAACCTCCCCAATGCCAAACTCCCAATTCGGGCCCCAAACCCACCCCTCCCTCCTGGAAGCTGGATAGTTGTCTCTTCTCATAGGATTAGTCCTGAGCAGTGTTTGTTCCTGGGGTCCCCAAGGTCTTGTATCTGACTGTCCAGCCTAGTACTAAGACCTCCTGCTGACTTCATCTGTGACAGAGTCCAGCCAAGGGACCTTTTTGTTTAGGATCATTTAGGGCTTCAACATTGTCACAGTTATAAAGACGTAAAAGCTTTTTCAGCACCGTGAGTGACTGTGTGTGCTGAGGTTTATGTGGAAATTCTACTTGACCAGGAAATGGAAAAAATATCTTTAGCTTGGTTATGGGAAAAATCTTAATTGTACAATAAACAAAGCGCAACACAATGACAGTTTTCCAGAGGACAGACCATCTGACCAGGTCTTCAGAACCTGCAGGTCCTTCTGAAGTTTGTCAGGTCACAAAGGAAGGTGCCCGGGAGGCTGGCTGCCTTCCAAAGTCGCTGATTTTGTTTGTGTAGGGCTAAAAAAGGAAGCACTGGAGTATGGACATAGCTCAGCAGCATCTATTCAGCCTCCGTAATGATGAAAGGAAGAAAAAAGGATTTTCTTCCCATTTGTACGGATCTGACAACCTAAGCTATAGTAAGTCAATAGGAGTGACCCAGAATGTACAGTTGCTATATATATTTTGCTGTTCTGACCATTCCACTCCCCCAAAACGTCCTTTGATAAGACTCTACAGAAGAGGCAATGACAAACGGGAAGCACCATTCTGTGAGAACAGCTGGCTGGCTGTTCCCCTGGGAGCAGAGGTGGTCTCGGGCTGCCCAGTGTTGCCCAACATTTTAATTATTTAGTTGAAAGAGGTATAAAAGTAAATTGGAACAGACCAGGGAGAAGGAAATGACCCTTGACTGAGAACTTCAAACAGTATCGAGCCGTTCAGCGTTGGTTTCGCCAAACCTAGAGGTATCGAGGCTGCTCGCAGCTGGGAGTGGGTCATCAGCCACCCAGGATGAACTCGGATTATCTTTCCAGGAGCGGCAATCGACTGAGGCATGTTTCTGAAAGCAGCTAACTGTCCCGGGTAGGAATTCACTTGCAGTCTTGGCCTCAGCAGTTGCCCTGATAATTGAGAGAACTGAGGGGTGCTGGTGCCCATTCCTCTCAAACCGTCTCTTCCCGCTTAAGCTCCCCCCTCCTCCGCCTTCCACTGAGTCCCTGCCAAGGGTTATTACAAAACTAGGAAATTACAAAGCTAGGAAACAGGAACAAGTCCAGGGAAGATAGATTAGTATACCAGAACTCCAGGATTAGTCTGGTCTGGAAGGAAATTAGAGGTCATTCTGGCCATCTCAACTCCTATGTGAGAGAACAGAGGTCCCCATGTGTTTCTTCTTTGGGATTATGAAACCAGGGGTTGCAGTGGGGGTTAGATGAGCAGGAAATAACATTGGTCTCCCCATGACAATGAATTCTCAATATCCAGTGCAGTACATAATTTTGTGGGGCAAAACACAGTATTCCTTCTTAGAAATGGGGACATATGAGCTGAACCAAGTTAGGGACCAAGGCCAAAGAAAGTCCTCCAGTTGGAGGCGCTGATGAGCAAGGCAGCCATTTGGCCAGAAGAGGACCTTCTCAGAGAAGGTGGTTGAAGTCAGAGGAGCCATGGACCGTGGCTCCTAAATAGAACCAGAATGATCAAGTTCAGAAGTCTTCAGCATTCAAGAGCATTTAGATGGAAACTTTCTAGAACCATTTATAACAATCATAAAGGTGGTGCGTAGCCCATTAAGTAAGGGAAACACTGCGTCACACCATTAAACACATTTTGGTACTGCAAGGCTTCTCAGAGCCCTTACCGTTCTTATCTACATTGTGAATCCACAAAAGGGAGCTGTAGTGTGGAACACGACCTGCCTTTTCTGCCCAAACGTCTGAGTGAAAAATAAGGATGTGCATTGCACATGGGTAGTACTAATTCCCTATCTATATAAATGTTTTTAATTCTCTTATTTATGCTTATGCATTGAAAGTGTAATTCTAGAAAGCAATAATGATATCCATATGCAAAGTAATACCCTGGAATACGATTATTGGTTCTGTTTCTAAATATAACTAAATAAATAATTAAATTTTAAAAACTGAAACTAAAGGGTTTTTTTTCCCTGAAAGTTTGGGCCAAAAACGTGGGAGCACATTATACACAGGAGTGCATGATACATGGCAAAATATGGTATTTGCCCCCACGACGTTGGGTTTCTTAAAGCCGGTCTTCTAAAACTCAGGGGAGTACCAGAAGTTTCTCTCAGGGTCAGAGCCACGATGTGCTCGGTAAATAGGCCAGTGGATTAATTCTATTTTGGTTAATATTATTTCTTTTCTCTTAAATTTCAGTGGGTTAATATGTTGCCTGAAGATTACTATTACTCCAATACCAGTTTTTTTAAGAACTCCCAACAGCAATGAAAAAATGTTTTAAAGAATCACATGACACAGGACCTCTAAGTTCCCTTTTAAGTTGAGCTGATTCTGTTAGACCACAAAGCAAAGACCCGAGTGCACTGGAATGACTGTGAGCTCCTGCATTCCGGTTTACTTCGATTTAGAAAGTGGACTGGTTGCCCGGGTGAACCACTTGCCTGCCCACTCATTCGCAGACGCACTCTGGTCCTCGTGCAGGATGGGAACTTGTGTCCACATCCTGCCAGCCTAGCTAGCCAATCGGTGCCCGGTGTAGCAGGAACCTCGGAGCATCCAGTGTTGTGTGTCTGGTCAATCCCTCGCTGTTCCCGACTCTACTCTGTACTTCGGAGAAAATTAATTCAGCCACTTGGAGTGAGGGAGAGAACAGAAGATGAAATATGTTTCTCTATTCTAACGTAGCATTTTTAAATTGTTTGTATTTTTTTAAAAAAACATCACTCAGAATGACTTTATAGAGGGCAATCATCAGAGGAAAAATATTTGTTTAAAGGAATTTTCGATGGAACATTTCACTAGGGAATCCTCCTTCTTTGTTTTCTCTTTTCCCCTGGTGGTCCTGAAACTTGGATTTCTCTTCCACAATATGTTAATGCCTGTGGAGTGCATTCGGTTCAAGTCGGTGAGGTCAGAATAATGCAGCCAGGACAGTTTTGTGGGACGGATTTCTGTAAAAACAAAATGAAATGCCTATAACTATGGTTATACTAATACAGTCAGTTTTATGATTAAATTAAGTCAATGCAAACTTGCCCCAGATCTTTTGACGTTTCTAATCACTGATGTCCTCTGAACTTCATGGTAGTGTGTATTTAAGTGAGGACAGCCCAGTTGGTTAAGAGGAAGATTCTTACAGTTTTTAGCTGAATCTGAAGGTTTCCAACCTGGCCATATGCCAGCCTATATTTGGGAAGTCCCCCAATTCACTCCCATCTCTGTTATTTTCATGCACTTCTTTTTCATGTGATGTGGTCTGCCTGTCTCTTTAAATTCTTGCCCTGCCTCTATTGTGTGTAGCTATCAGTCTGCCTCTATTGTGTGTAGCTATCAGTATTCGCCAGCATCTTCTACTTATTTCTGCCTTGACAGGTCCAATCCTAGATTATGAGCCCGAATTTACTTTCCCTGCCTGATTCTCATAGAAACGTATGTAGCAAACCATGTCCCCATTGAGAAAACATACTTTCATTCATGTCTTTGCTCCCACTCCCTCCTGGCCTTGCTTCTCTGTGAGTCGCTATTACTCAGCGTGCTAGTGGACAGGAAGAGGCTCCATCAATGAATGAACTAATGAATGCACAGAAGCCTCCGTGTAGGGCGCCGGCTGATGAGAAGCAGAGGAGAGGCTGCCGTTCATTTCCTCACTGTGGGCTGCAGTACAAGCAGCTGTTTTCCTGCTCTGTTCGCATGCTCTGCCTTTCCCTCATCCTCCCCCACTTCTCTCTTAGGTCCTGCTGCTCTGGGATACATTTTTCTTCCTGTGCAGCCTATATTTGGGAAGCCACTCTCTGGTTCATCCTCGTCTCTCTAGGAGTTACTTATAATTCCCATTCTTTGCTTTCAAATTCTTACACCTTTAAAAAAAAATCTCCACTTGGGTTCTTTTTCTCACTTTTCCGGAACTGTTCTTTACCATTTTATTCCAACTACCATCCACTGTTGTCACTATTACCACCCACATCTGTGTGTAAAGTCACGTGTGGCCATGGGAACCCAGAACAGCAAAGGAAGCCCACATAGCTCCTTTTATTTCCTTTGCATCTTTCCGTGCAGGGTGACCAAGGTTCTGAGTAATGAGGGCATCCAGATAGACAGCTTCTTGAAACTGGTGTGTGTGTGAAAGGTCTTCCATGCACAGAAGAGAAGCTTATCTCTATTACCTTCTAGTTATGGGATGAATTTTCTTTCAAAATGGAAGGACAAACATTTCCTGGTGAAGAATAAAGAAAATTGAAAGATGTTTTAATATCTAGGTATCTACCAGGTGCCTCTGTGTATATGGACTCACCACCCACAGTCTCTTGTTTTACAAACAGCACAGCCTCGGGTTCGTAGACAATAATCAATCCTAAACCCCAGGTCGACCTCACTAGCCCGTGCAGCATCCTGGATGTAAAGTGCTTGTTGGTGAGATGTGGAACATTTGCAAATCCAGTTTTATTAATGATCCCATCTCAAGCTGAAATTCCCTGTATAGCCTTAGACTATCTTTAATATGATAAGAAAGAATATAGTACCAGAGAATCGATGTCTTCAAGGGAGTTCCATTAGAGAAAAGGTCAAGTCTATAGAGAGCTTAATGTTCATTGACAGCCAGGAACACCTGTTGTCTGAAGCCGGCACAAGATGGCCAGGGAGGAACGCATTGAGTTCAGATGAAAGCTAAAAGAAAATGGCCTCGTAAAAGCATATAGATACATGACCTACCCCAAGCCAGCTTCTCAACTCTTCCATTTAACTGTTTTCATGCCAGGCCTCCACCTAAAGTTTGCTCTCAGACATGGAAGGATTGCAGCTGACCAGGAATGAAGCATTGAGTTATTGGGCTCAGTCTTGGTTTTTAGACTTTCCTTTTCTTGGTCCCGGAGGTTCCTTGTCCATGCCTCACTGCATAACACCATGTCCCTGCACAACACTCTGTTCGGAGAATAGACTCTTGAACTACTGAACTGAATCACCTCTCAGGTCCTGCCCTCTGCTCAAATTCCATGAACGAAGCAGTGATGCCCAAACTTCTGGATTTACACCTCCTCCATGTACTCATCAGTGCTCTTTATAATATGTTTTTCCTTATGTTAAAGTGGACCAAAATTAAAAGAATATTTGGAACATCTTGTGATAATAGAATTGCTTTGGGATGTCATCGATGTTTCCCACATCAATGTTTCGACTCTCTTTCTTGCTCCCTCTCTTCCTCTCTCTCTAAAATCAGTAAGCATGTCCTTGGGGTAAAGATTTTGAAAAAATACTTCGAACAGTGCCTGATGATAGTAAGCACAGTATCAACACCGTTGTCATTGTTACCTCAGTGTTGGGTCATGTCCGTCGGGCCCACACTGGACATGCAGAATGCTGGCAGTGTTTGCCTTGCATCATTTTGACCAAGAGCCACTCTGAAACTTCCCAGGGTTAAGAAACACCTGGGCAGTATGTGGGAACCTGGAACCCTCAGCAAATCAGCAGGGGCCTGGAGTCTGTTTTTAACAAGCCCCCAGATGGGGCATCGTTAAGTAAGTTTTAGAAATACTGTTAGAGAATGCATGGTTTTATTTTACTGCACTAGCTGCTGTAGGGCAGGATTGATTCCTGTTGGCTTACCAGGTTAGTTTCACCATACACTGCGTGCTGCGGGAGTGTAGTGTGGAGTTAATGATGATCTTCAGAATGAATGGTGCATTCTTCCAGAAGTTTTGCCACTGCGTGCTTCTGAGGTGCAGGACACTTAGAGAGCCTCAGACTCACCTCCCATGGCCCACTCTCCCTCTGCAGGTGTGGGTTGGCCGCCAGGGCCTCCGGCACCACCCAGAAACTGACTGTGAAATTCCCAGTCTGTTTGCCCCTTTCTCTTTAAGACTTGCTGCATTTAATTTGGTTCTAAGTGTTTCTTATTACCATGGCAACCCTAATCAATCACTGGACTAAAAATAGCTCTTTCATGTTTCCGAAGTATGTCTGTAGTGAGTTGAAAATTCAGCTCTGCCCTGTAGTCTGCATATGACGCTTTCATTTCCCGACACTGAACCTGAGCGTGCTCATGTCTAGAAGTGATTCTTCTTGCAGGTACTTGGCTCATCCTTCCTGGCCTTCTTCCCAACTGCAGATTCTCTCGTGTCTTCCAAGAGATACAAGTACAAGCGTTCACATGTTCAACAACCATTGCTTGTCTGTGCTTGCAGTTGTAGGTGCTAGAGATTATGCAGGTACTCGATGGTCACTTTGTAGGAAGAGGTTCATGCCAGTGGATGCCCCTGGGTATGGACGGCAAACTAAAGAAACACAGATCCTGGCAACTAAGAAAGCTGGTCATGGCAGGGAGCAGATGGCAGCACTGCTAGCAAGGCTCTTCCAGGTTGGGAGGATCTAAGCAAGAAAATCAAAGGGGAGATCACAAGAGACCTTTTTATGCCGTATTTCCCTAATGGCTCCATGACACCATTACTATTTTTAGGAGGTTGAGGGCAAAACAAACCCTGGATATAATAAAGTGAACGTTTCTTGTGATTCTTTTGGCCAAACTGCTCTTGTAGTCAAGAGAAAGAGAAAGAAAGGTTTTTCATGAGAAAAAAGATTTCAAATCCAATGTGGGCCCAGGGGAGGCAGGAGCACTAGGGAGGTACTGAAATGACTCACTGTGTCCCTAAGCTGCAGGGGAGGAGGGCCCCTCACTGCCTCTGCCCTGCTCCATCCACCGTGCTGCTCTGGAGTTCCCACCCCAACCTCGGGCCTGTGAGTAGGGTCATCTTGTGGGACCCTGCAGCTCCCAAAATCTGTGGCTTTTTGGTGCTATTTCTTAATTCCTTTGAGTCTCAGTTTGTGTAATGAGGCTCCATGAGCCAGCCAGCATAAAGACTTTAGATCTAGGAAAAAAGAAAGTACACGGAGATCCCAGTAGTATTCTTGTTTTCCTGCATGGAGTTGGCAGGGAGTCTGGGAAAGCTGAGAAGTAGTATGGGGAGAGAGCTGCCGTGCACAAAAAAGGAACTGCCAGCCCTCCAGGAAAAGGACAGTGAGGGGATGGCCCCAGAAGGTATAATGACGTCCTCAACAACAAAACAGGTCAGAAGTCTCAGAGCAAGGCTGAAGGAGCCCAGGCAGGCTCTGTCTTGGCCACCGATCATGTCGCAGGAAGGGCCAATCAGGCATCTTCCTCTATCACCACTCCAGCAAGCCCCCAACCTGCCAGTGCATCCTCACACTTAGACAGCAGGCCACCCCAAACCCCCACAATCCTGTTTTCTCCCCAGGTAGCCTGTGGGATTTCCTGGGAAAGGGGTACAGTGGGATGAGCCAACATATCCCCAGTGACTCTTCCACCAACACCGTCTGGTTTTGGCCGTTCATTTTATCATGTAATCCTCACCCCACAGCTCTGAGGTTGGTGTCATCTCCCCTTTGCAGATGAGAAAACAAGCTCGTCTCACAAACTGTGACATGGGGCTTAAAACTTTGCCCCACATCACAGTTTGTGAGAAAGGAAGCTGGAGTTTGAACTAAAGTTTATTTCACTCCAAAACCTTTTTCTACTGAACTACCACTCGTCCTCCCTGTGGGCAGGCCACACACTGCTGCACTAGGACAGCAGCTAACGGCAAGCTTAGTGGTATCAGTTACTAGTAAATATCATCCCGGGCAGTAAACAGTGGCCATCGGTAAAGCAGATGACAAAGGCAGAAATCTTAAGTTGAAAAGAATGCAAATTCCCCATTTCCCTCAAAATGTTCCAACCTTGGAGTAATACTTCACTCAGATGAGCCAGATGGGAGATTTGGAAAGGAAACAGTGGTTGGGTTCTGGAGGTTGGGTACTATATTAGTTTTCTATTGCTGTGTAACAAACTTCTCACAAATTTAGTGACTTCGTACACCACAAATTTATCATCTCACATTCCGAGTGGGGCCCAAGCGAGGTGGGTCTCTGGCTCAGAATCTCGCCAGGCTGAAAGCAAGGTGTCAGCCATGGCTCCTGACTCATCTGAGGTTCAGGGTCCTCTTCCAAGCATGCTGGTTGCTGGCAGGGCCCAGTTCCTTGTGGAGCAGGACAGAAGTCCGGTTTTCTACTTGACTGGTCTCCGTGGGTCACTGGCAGCTCCTGGAGCCCTCCCTCATTATCTAGCCATGTGGCCCTCTTAAAACATGGCTGCTTACTTCTTTAAAGCCAGCAAAGGAATCTCTGCTTCTGAAAACAAGCTTTACAGGATACAACATAATCTGATCACTAGGGTAATCTAATCAATGAGCTACTATCCTGTATTCACAGGTCTTATCCACACTGAAGGGGAGGGGATTGTACAGGATGCGTAGACTGGGAATTGGGGGCCCGTCTTGGAATTCCATCTGCCATGAGTATTTGAGTCCTGCCGTCCTGTTGCCTTTGTGTTGTCATGGGCCAGATGGGTCATTCAGCTCTCAACATGCCTAAAGAGCGTGAGTCTTCCAAGTCCCGTAGACGCCATCCAGTTTCAGCCAATGGGCGACACTCCTGACGTCTCTCTTGTTTCACTGTGTCTGAGTTTGATTATGTCAGGGTTCCCAACTTTTTTCCTTTCCCACGCTCCTGACAGTTCCCTCAGCACAGCGGCATCCCCCTTCCCATAGAAATGTGTCCAAATCTTTAGGGTATAATGCATATTTTGAAGTCCAGGGTTGTAAGGTGGGGTGTTCCTTTCTCCCCCTGGATATCTGAGAATGACAAGGTAGGGGCTGGATTCCTACCTGGAGCAAAGCTCTTAAGTCATGAGTAGCAGATTCGAGCAATCTTAAACTAAAGGAGATGGGAGGTGCTTTGGTGTCTGAATGACTGGGGTGACCATGACTTACTCCATTCCATTCTGCAGTAGTATCGGAGCTCATCATCCGTTTGTCCAGCCAGACACGTAGACACTGGTGATCATGGAAAAAGAGATAAACGCTGTGACAAGGGTACGAACAACATTGCCTGCACATGGGGGACAATCATTCTGAAGTGGTATTTGAGGTGGTCAGCAGTAAGATTTAGGAAGGGAATTTCAGGCTGAGAGAACTATGAACAAAAAAATCCCCCAAACATGTAGCCTCAAGTGTCCCAGGAAGTGGGAAATGGTCTTCTGTGACTGGCCTGTGGGATAAATACAGGGCAGAGCCTCAGAGAGCAGTAGGGTCCGCTGTGGGAGACTCTGAGTCTCCCCTGCAAGGAGGGAAGCTGAGCCAGGAGGACTTGGAGGTTTTTTGGACGTGATGGCTGAGTGTAGTGGGACTGTTATGCCCTCAAAATTCATGCCCACAGAACCTCCGAATGTGACCTTCTGTGGCAATAGGATCTTTGTAGATGTAATTAGTTAAGGGCCGCAAGGTATGAGACAAAACCACACTAGACTCAGGATGGGCAAAAATCCAGTAACTGGTGACTATGAGAAAAGAAGGCACAGAAACAGAGAGAGAGAAGGCAGTGTGGAGACAGAGGGAGCAATCAGAGTTGTGCAACCGTAAACCAAGGAACATGGGGACCACCAAAAGCACCTTCAGGGGAGCACAGCATTGCCAACACCTTGATTTCAGACTCACAGCTTCCAGAACTGTGAGAGGATAGATCTGTGTTTTTTTAAGCCACCAAGTTCATGGTAAACTTGTTATAATAGCCCTAGGAAACTCATACAGTGCAGGAGAACATTCAAGTTCACTATGGACCTATGGACCTTTCAACTTTGGTGTTGCCTCACTGGGGATGTCCTGTGGGCTGCTGGGCTTGTGGTAAGAGCAGTTGGGATTAGAGATAATCAGTTTGGGGGTCGTCCATAAAAAGTGGTCATGAAGTGGGGCTGGGTGAAAAAAATTAGTCATGGGAAACTCAGGAGCTGATAAGATCACCACGGGACAGAATTTGGAGTAAGAAAATAGGGTACAGGACAGAAGCTAAGGGACCACCTCCTTTGAAGGGCTGGAGGAGGGAAGAAACAGCTGAGAAGCACCTGCTCTTCAGGAAGGAGGAACTGCTCTGTGGCATCGAACAGCGCAGAGAGTTGTACGGGGCATACAGGATGGAAGAGCAATGCTGGTTTGAAAATCCTTTGATAACCACTCATTTCTATTCTGGATTGCTCTGGCTGAGAGAGGTGGGAGGCGAACGCAGAGGCAGCAAGGATCGACTACTCGTAATAGAGTTCGATTAGGAAGACAGAGACATGGATTGATTGTGGATACAGAAACGTAACTGAGGGAACTTGAGGCCTATTTGTTTTTTATTTTTCCTTTGTTTTGTTTTGAGAATGTGAGGCTTTCATTTTTAGGCAGGCAGGAAGCAAAATGCAAATAATGAAATAAGTTTCCAGAGAAGAGACAAATATTTTTTTTTTTTTTACCGCGTGGCCCCATTACGTGCCGGCACTGTGCTGGGGTTTAGCTGAATGCTTCACTGAACTTCTCAATACCACTACAGAGTAGAGAAGGGTCGTCCCCTTTCTATAAATGGGGAGACCGAGGCTCAGAATGGTAAAGCCATTTGCCCAAGTCAACACCTCTCAAATTGACCCCAGATCTGCTGACTCCTATATCTTAGTTCTTCTCATTATATTGTTTTTTTTTGTTGGGATAAAGAAGGCAGTGTCTTTCTCTGATTCACAAAGAATAGGAAGTAGTATAAAAAATAAGCAGAAGATTTAAAATGCGGGAGAGGGAAGTTGTAGGTGTTTCTATCTCATGGTCCAAGTCTTCATTAAAGTGTGAATCAGAGTTATCAGCTGTAGGGGAGGAAGAGTGAAACAAGCATGGGGTCTTAGGAAGAGAAAGGCTTTAGAAGAAACTCAGTGGTGAGATAACTAATCTCCACGAGGATTAGTGGGCCCAAATATTTTTTTTTCTTGAGAGAGAGAGAGAAACATCCCACTGCTGTTCCACCTATTTATGCATTCATTGGTTGCTTCTTGTATGTGCCCAACCGGGGATTGAACCTGTGGCCTTGGTATATTGGGACAGTGCTCTGGCCAGCTGGGCTACCCAGGCAGAGCCAGTGGGCCGGATTTTTCAGGGTGCTGCCTGTGTGAGGAAGCAGATGTTTATCTCACATGGACATCCCACTGGGAAGAGTGTAGTGACAGCTCTTCAAGTGCCCTGAGCCGTAGACACATCTGACTTTTAACTTGGGACACGTATGTACTCCAGATCTCCGAGAACAGCCCTCACAGCTCCCGAGGGAATCATCAGCCACAAGCCACTGCCGTAGGAGAAAACTGCTGACCAGCCTGCAGTGGGCCTGTCTGATCCGGGTCCTCCTGCTGCCCTGCCTGCCAGGTGCACTCACAGCCTCTGGCAGGGTTACCATTCTGATAGGAAAATAACTGAAGTCCTTGGCTCAAAAATAACACCTGCTAATTTGCATAAGAGTTTTGCATCTCATATTTGGGTTCAGTACCCAAATGCTAAGATTAATTTTTTGACCTTAGGTAAGTGGTTTAGTGGTTCAACCAATAAAAACTCTTTGCGGGGTTCCACTCTGATGCACCCACACCCAGCTCCCCACACTGGGCAGCTCTGTTCTCTCATCAGCTGGGACCGTACTCGCGTTGGGTTGACTCATATAAATTATGGGTCAAAAAGGACAAATCTGTTTACCTGAAGGCTTATTGTTTTTAAAAGGGTCTCTGGTGGGTGCATCTGCCCTAGTTTGCGGGTCCATGGAGAGCTCTGCTGGGGGGCTCTGAGCCATCCTGGGTCCTCCAGGGTCTGGATTCACAAGGAGCAGCCCCTCTTTGGGACTCCCTGGGACTGGGCATGAGGGCGGCAGTTACAGAATGAGAGGTTGGAGTGGGGACAGCAAAGAAGGTGTCGCTAAATAACCACAGGGCCACATTCTCCATAAAAGGCAATTACTGGGATTGACTCTTCCCATGTCTCCTTAGTCACAGTACAGCTTGCTTGCTTCACTCGGATTAAGACAATTGAACACCGAATCACACAGGCATGTGATATGAGAATTTTCAATGACACGTCCAAGGCCCCTGCCATGTGGTACAGATGCCTGGTGGCCTCAGCTGGGCTGAAAGGGAATCGCCAGCACATGGTGAGGGTGGGCACTACGGACTTCAGGATTTTAGAATAATGCATTCTCTTGGTTCACTTCCTATGCATGAAGCAGCAAGGTGGATTTCCCACTGGAGTGAGCATCAGCAATCCCTGAAGGGCTAGTCAAATGCAGGTGCCTGAGCCCCACCCCCAGAGTTTCTCATTCAGTGGGTCTGGGGCCAGGCCCAAGAATTTGCACTTCTAACAAGTTCCATACTGCTGCTGCTCAAGGCGCAGACAGACCCCACTTCCAGAACCAGTGGGGATGGACGCTGGGACCCGGCCACCAGACTTACAATCCTGACTCTACTATTTACTGGCTATGTGATTGTGAGCCATTTGCATGACCTCTCTGTGCCTCCATTTCCTTATCTTTAGAGCAGGGTAATAATAACAGTACCTAGTTCATGGCATGGTTACAAGGAGTAAATGAATGAGAACCTGAAAGCACTTAGGTCAGTGCCTGGCATAGAATACGTGCTCTTGGGACTGAGCATATATCAGCCTAACTTGCATTTCTCCAGCACCTGCAGCTCCCAGTGGAGTTGCCTGGGTCATTTTACCCAATAGTCTTCAACCCCATTTCTGCTGGCCAAGGAAGTTAATGCTCAGCTTGGTGCCAGCGGCAGGAACGTTATATCAACATTCATCAAAATCTGCTTTTTAAGCTACCTTAACACTTAAAATCCACTGAATCCATAAAATGTAACTCAGTGAGACTGGGAAAGTGGGGCGGCATTTGGGTTTTCTCCCCTGTGCCAGCAAGAAGAGGGGCTGCTTTTATGGAAAGCTCAGCTGTAGCCTCCCAGTGAATGCTGACTGTGTGCCCAGCACCACGTGCTCTATGCACATGATTTTATTTAAGACTCACAGTATCCCCACAGGTAATAATTAGTATCCCTGTTTTAATACTGCTGAGGTTCACAAAAATTAAACAGCTTGTCCAAAGTCACGTAGCTATTGTGTGATAGACCCAAAACTCAAAGCCAGGTGTGTCTGACTTTAGTAACGTACAATATGACCTTAAGGTTCCACTATACCACCTGCCTAGCTTTATATGAATATTTGTAAAAGGGTAAGGCTGGGGCCCCAGGTTCCAGCAGTGGTCGCTGCTCCCCAGAGGAAAGTACCCAGAGCTGGAATTGCCTCTGATTCAGGAGTTTGCTTTTCTCCAGTCTGCAGGAGGACTCAGAACATAGCAATTTCCTTTTGGAAATGTTCTCTTCAGTGACTTACCTTCCATTGCTTGGTTATTCTCTCTGGCCTGACATAGATGAAATTGTGTGCGTGTTGCCCAAGGCGGCTCTTGTCTGAATTCAGATACTGAGCTAGTATCTTAGCATTTCTGGTCGCAAACAGTGCTCCTGGCCAAGTGGTCAAGAGAGCATCCAGAGGCTATGTGGAAGATGTGAAGAGAGAAAAACTGGTATGCTAATGAAACCTTACTCTTTTTTCCGTAGTGTTCCTTTCTGCCGAAATTCTCCATTCATATAGAAACCAAGTATGAGGACAACAAAGGAAGCAACGACAGAGTAAGTAGCCCCCACCCCACTCCCATTCCATGCTGTGCTCTTGCGTCTTGGGCTCTGAGAGCCGCAGTACTTTTCAAGCCCTCGTGTGTCCAGGGCCAGCAGCAGGATCTGAGCCTGGGACATGGGAGAGGGTCAGGCCTTTAGATCTGAGGGCCAGTGCCCCAGGATTTCTTTCTGGAATATTTTGTTGTCCAGCTTTTGTTCTCATTTTTATGTGCAGAAATTTCTGTGACTTGGAGTAATTTTAACCGGCTATTGAGAGGACTCCCAGATTTGGTTTGCAATCTTTGGATTAATCGCACATCTTCTCAATGACTGTTAACATTTACTTACAAAAATGAATAGTCAGATATATGCATGCATCCGTTTTCTGGACCATGCCTCTGTGCACATGCGTACACAGGTACACACATAACCCACCTTCAGATCAGTGTCCTCCTCCTACAAAATATTCACCTTGTGGGGCATTCCGAAACTTCCTAAATTTCAGCCAGGTACTTTGTTTATTAGTATTGCCTAAAATCCATCTTCTGACCTGGCTTTTACCCCAGCTGCTTTCTGTCAGAGCAGCGATCCCCTTCTCCCTGGGAGTTAGTGTTTTGACCCATCAAGAGCCTCACTCTGAGGCTGGCTGGGGGCTCCATCAGAACACACTGAGGGAAGAGCCTGGATCTCAGAGCCACAAGGCTGCCACTATTAATACCTGCCTCATGTGTGTGTTTTGCATTTGTGGAGAGTGATGAAGATTGTGACTGTGTCGAAATGAGCAAGAGAGAGCTTCCTAGCAAAGGGACCCCTTTGGTGCCTTCCCTGAGCCAAGGGAAGGCAAAAAAGGATGCAGGAGATTGTGGAGGAGCCTAAATGCCATGCAGCAAGATCCAAGGACTCATCCACATTATCCCCCGGAACACCTTCTTTCACACAGAAACAGTCACCAAGAAGACCTGAGAAACCCGCCGGAAGGGACGGCTTTAGCTAGATCTACTCTGTGGCTCTTTGTGTTGACACGTTCTAGAAACATCTTCTAGAACATACCTGGGACAGGAGCAATTTTTTCTGGAAGGTCTGGATAACCTTCAGGACACACATAGTCCCATTCACGGTGGAGTCAGCCTGGACAGAGCTTAAGTGGTTCCCAAGGGGTATCACCCAAGAACTACATTTCCCAGGAGCTTGGTGAGGGAGGACACGCCTTCATTCATTCATTCTTCCATTCAGTGTTCAGCAAGGCAGTATCAAACATTTCTATTTATATGTCACTCTATGAATTGCACCGATGGTATTTTAATAGACTCACTTGTCAAACTTCAGGAACTCATAGTTTAGCTAGGGGAGAACCTACATATTAAATGTCTTAAAAACATAAGTTGTAGCTCTGGCTGGCGTGGCTCAGTGGATTGAGCGCCAGCCTGGGAAGCAAACGGTCGCTGGTCCAATTCCCAGTCAGGGCACATGCCTGGGTTACAGGCCAGGTCCCCAGTAGGGGGTGTGCAAAAAAGCAACTACACATTCATGTTTCTCTCTCTCTTTCTCCTTTCTTCTCTGTCTAAAAATAAATAATTTTTTTTTTTAAGCATAAGCTTGACAATGGGATTCCCTTCCTTTGATGTGAATAGTCACCATTGGTTGATCCTTGAATGGCAAGAGCTTGAGGAGCTGCATTCAGTAATGACCCATCTGTTTACAGGGACTGATTTGGCCTGTACTATTACTGGTCTGTACTGATTTGGACTGGTCTAGTCACTTCAGCTTTGAGGACTGAGTTAGGAAACCTAGGGTTTATCAAGAGTCAGCCAACTACTTTTTCTGTAAATACAGTTTTATTGCAACCCAACCACACTCACTCTTATGTATAATCTCCCCGATTTTCATGCTACATCAGCAGAGTTTGTCTGTTGCAACAAAGCTCATATGGTCCACAGGGCCCAAAATATTCATCACCTTGCCCTTTACAGAAAATAGACATGTTTATTGACCCCTCGTTAGATTCAATTCAGACCGATGCTCACCAGATCTCAAAATTTGACGTTCATCAATCTTTCTACCAGCCGTCCTAGCTGAATACCTTCTCCAGAGTTCCTGGAACTTTCCAGAGGAAAGAACTGTTGGGAACTACCCTGCCTGGTTTCAGAAGCTGTAATCCCCCATGGCTAAGGCTGAGTAAGGGGCCTTGGGACATAAGCCACTTAGGAGACAAAGCTTATCTTCCTTGTAGGGGCACCACCTCTGCTCCCTTTCTCTTCACCCTGCTTGGCCCCAGGAGGGTGGATGACTGGTTAACCAATGACGGGTAAGATTCCTCAAAAGAGGGACCACCTGACAGGCATGGTCATGAAGGGACCCTCAGGGAAGGACTTGGGGAGCTATAGAAAAAGGGGGTGAAGGACCCTCACCCCTCAGCTTTGACATAGCCTGAGTCCTCATTCCTTCTGCAGGAAGTCTCCTAATCCCTTGGCTGCCTTACTTCCCCTGCCTGACTTAAGCCTGAAACAATGCCTTAAGCCTGAAACAATGCTGGAGGTGGGTGCAGCCCTGTGCTGGAAAGGGCCGGTTCCCTAGGGCTATCAAGACTACAAAATAATGCATAAAATCCTATGAAACCTGCTTTGCTAATACCCTCAATTTAAATGACAAGGGTTCAAGCAGAAAGTGTTTGTTCCCCAAAGTTTTATGGCCCTTTAACTATCTGACCCTGACTCAGAACAAGCCCTCAGAGTTCTCTGAATGTTATCTATTGTTTGATCATTTCTGCCTGACAATGATTGATGAGCTTTACTGTACACCCTGTATTCCTGTGCAAACTGAACCCAGTGAAAGCTTGTCAAGGCAAAAGTTGAGGCGCTCTCCTCTTGAGAGAGTGGCCACGCCATCCCTTTTCCTCCACAGGACTCAGTAGTCTGTGTGAATTTGTCTGATATCTCATCCACGACGCCTTGGACCCCAGGAGCCAGGATCCGCGTCAAAGAACAATGTAGCTGGAAGGGTACTCTTCTCCCAGTAGTTCAGGATCCCCAGTGGTCAGCATCCCCTGGTGGTTAGTGACCTCCAGGGAAAAGTTTAGGACCGTCTCCTTGTCAGCAGCCTGAAATCAGAAGAGGTTCGGTGGTCACTTTCATCAAAGCCTTACTGCCTAAAATAGTGTTACACAGTGTTTAACTTGAACCCTTATAAAATAAGGACTGTTTTTCTGATTGGAAAATTAACACATGGTTATTAAAACTTGAAAAATCTCCCCCTCGTCCCCCAAAACATGCATTAGGGGAAAAAGCACAAAAACCAGTACTAATTCCATAATTTAGAGATGGCTACTATTAACATTCAGGTTCATGTTTCAGATTATTGATAAACTTATTTTTAACCAGCTCTCCTAAATTGAACCATATACTATGCTATGTTGAACATGTCGTGAAGTGTCCTTCCCAGTACAATTTTCAATGGCGTCCCATACTCACATTCCTTCGAGTAACCACCAGTCACTGGATATGAAGTGAGCTTGCCCACTGTAATGACCATCAGACAGAGGGTGATACAGATCGGATATGTCTGCATTGCTTTGTCTGGCACAATGTTAATTTTTTTAACATCTGTTAGTCTTTCCAAACAAATGCTTGCTTTCTCGTTTTCTCTTTTTCTCTAACTCTATCCTCATGGATAATTACAAACTGCTCCCTTTGTGGGAGCGTGAGGGGGTCATGTGGCCTCACCATGATCGTTACAGGTTGATAGAAACAGCATAATCTTCTGGGTTGTCCTCTGCTCAGTTCAAATAGTAAAAAAAAATTCACATAATTATCATTTCTTATCTTGTATCCCTTCTCTGCAGGTGCTAAATTCTTTTCACTGCTCTCCTAGGAGTTTAGCTTTGTTACTGCTCTCCTGGGAATTTGCAATACCAGGTCACCCTCCGTGGAGCCGTAGGCCGGCCCGCAAGAGAAGCACTAGGCTGTGGGCAACACAGTGTGAGTGCGTCCACTGTGAAAAGCGCCAGCCATTGTACCCTGCGTCCTCTCCTCCCCAACTCGCTGATTCGGAGGCTGCCCCTGGGCCAGCTCCTTATCTCTTTGTTATGGCACTCAGCTTGCCCAAGTTCACGTCCTGCCATCTTGTCACACTAAAGAGGTCCTAGGTGTGCTTTTGCCCAAGTTCCCATTTCAGCCTGTGCCTGGCTGTGTTCCAGAGATCCCCAGGTCTTGCTTCTGAGGCCACTGGACCAGACAGGCCAACCCTGGCTTGCTTAGACTTCCTTGGCAATCTGCCTTTCTCTCGTTTACATATTCAGCAGCAGCTGTGGATCACACAGCTGGTCCAAGGCTGTTGGTCCCAGGGAGACAGAAAAGGAAGACCTCATCGGTTTTCATTCACATTTGTTAATCAGACCATGATAAATATATTTTTATGTAATGTAATGCTTCCTTTAATTATTAAAAGATAGCTTTGTCCAGGGGTTCAAAACTAGGGCCTAAAGTGGGTGGCAAGTGCTGGCATGCACTCTGTCTATCTGTGGATGAGAATGGAGTTTTTGGTGGGAGGCAGAGTCACTAAAAAAAGGCAGTGCAGTAGCGGATGTTTCTGTTGTCTCGCTGCTCTGCCAAATTATTTAGTAAACTCACTTGATTTCTTTGCATTTCCTGGGTCTTGTCAGTCAGCGGCCATCCTCCAGACTAGTGTCTGCACTGCTTCCTCTCCCACCTGCCAAAAATGTAATGAACTTGATGACGATAAGCAGCAAAAATTAAATTTAAAGACGTTAGTGATAATCATATTGATTAGTGATTGAAGAGAGTACATGTTGTTATCCTATTATCAATTACCATGTAAGTAATTTTTTACACGATCCAATATATACTACAAAAAGTCCTGTTGAGATGACTAGGTTTAAGTATCTTCTCCTCTGTGTTAAAACTAGCCTATTTATGATTGTGAGAACCTGTACATTGTGAATACATTAACCAGGACACTGGGAACGTTGTCTAAATTCAGGTCCATTTATTTTATGCACGTACTGACGAGAATTACTTAAGCCTTAATTTGTAGTGGGGAGGACGGCACCATGAGAAGTTAGGGTTCTGTTGTTTGTCCAAGGCCATAAATCCAGATCTGGGAGAGTCGGTGCTTGGCACTGGTGAGCAGCTGCCGCCAGGTTACTGCCGTTCGCTGGCGGCGATGGGGGCAGCCTCGCCTTCACTTCCTCTTCCGAACAAAGCAGGTGCCGGTGAAAGCAGTGGTTCTCAACCTCAGCTGCCTGTCGGACTTACTTGCACAGTTTTCACAATGACTCATGCTTGGGTTCCACACCCCTGGGCTTTCATCTGTCCTGGGGGCAGACTGGTCTACAGCAGCCAACACGCATGAAGTACAGAACATTATCCGTCTAGGAACGCTGAATTTGCCCACTGGGAGCACTGTATGCAGTTTTAGAGTCCACTGCCCAGTTACACACAGTATGTTCTCTTTGCAGGGGAGAAGGGAGGGTGTGCCATTTGTAGGAATGATCCCCATTCCACTTGAGGGTCTAGACAAATAGTTCTCAGTGGTGGCAGATGGTATTAAAGCAACACCACCACCCTACCCCTTGGGATTCTGATTTCATTGGTCTGGGTTGGGGTCCCAGAGTTGGGGTTTGTAAAGCTCCCCTAGGTGAATCTGAGGGGCATCAAGGCTGAGAATGTAGATTTAAAATAAATACTAAGTGCTATTTAAAACCAGTTATGAAACTTAGGAAATTGGATTCTCTAAATGTCTCTACTTCTTCATACCCCTGGAAACAAGCTTACAAAAGGCACGTTTATAACCACCACCGCCCCCCAACACACACACAGTCAAAGGGCTTGAGGGCGCCCTGTGTATTCTCATCAGCCGTTATTCCTCAGCAAGGGAACCTCCTCCGATCGGCTGGAAAGGATGTGTCCAGTTTAGTTCCCGGAAGCAAGAAGCCCTGTCCTGCCGGAGCTCTCCTGGGAGGTTGCCTAAAAGAAGTGGTATCTGGAACTGGGTGTCCAGTTTAGATGTGTTGTGATGAAAGAACACGGAGTTGTTCTTTGTGCAACAAAAAGATCAGTGCTGAAGCCCCAGCAGTATGACCTGAAGCAATGAAGTCTTGGTTTCCTTATCAAAAAAGTAGAGTGAGATTGAGCGCGGGCTGCGAACCAGGCATCGCAGGTTCGATTCCCAGTCAGGGCACATGCCTAGGTTGCAGGCCATGTCCCCCAGCAACCGCACACTGATGTTTCTCTCTCTCTCTCTCTCCCCCTCCCTTCCCTCTCTAAAAATAAATAAATAAAATCTTTATAAAAAAAAAGTAGAGTGAATAATATGGAAGATTATTAGCATCACGGAGTGGAGGATTCATGCAGGTTAATTTACCTAGAAATACTTCATAGACTCTAAAGTGCTGACCTGTAAGAGGTATTACTTCAGTTAGGGTCATACTTTGGGATTAACCGTGCTCGTGATTTCCTAATGAGACTCGACTTTTGTCTGCATTGTAAATAAATCATTTCTTATTCAGCAAAATTTGGGTGCCTGCCATGTGTCAGGCGTCCTGAGAGGCACTGAGGACCCAGCAGTGAGGCAGACGGGGCCTCCGCTGGTCCTGGGGTGCAGGGAGGCAGGTAACAAGCGAAAAGACAAACAAGAACTCCGGCTGTGGGGAATGCACAGGAGGCAATAAACAGGATGGAGGGGGTGCTCAGCTTGAAGCCCTGTGGTCAAGAAACGCCTCGCAGAAGAGGTGACAAGTCCACGGGTGACCTGAGGATGCAAAGGAGCCAACCAACCACCTGAAGTGGGTACCAGGGCACGGGAATTGTGACGAGCTGAATTGTGACCCTAGATTTATGTGTTGAAGTGAAAGGCCTTTAAAGCCATGATTAAGTTAAAATGAGGCTTTTAGGGTGGGACTGAAACCAATCTGACCTGTGTCCTTACAAGAAGAGGAAACGTGGACACACAAAACTAAGGATGTGCAATCACAAAGAAAAGACCACATACAGCAGACCATGTGAGGATGCAACAGAAAGTGACCATCGGCAGGCCAAGGACAGAGGTCTCAGAAGAAACCAAACCTGTCATCTCCTTGATCTGGGACTTCTAGCCTCCAGGACTGTGAGAAAATAGATTTATGTTGTTTGAGCCGCTTGGTCAGGGGTACTTTGTCATGGCAGCCTGAACAAACTAATACAGGGACAAGAAGGGTAAAGGCGCCAGCTCCGGCGCAGACTGGCATATCCCAGGGACGTCGGATGGGCCCAGGCCCTCCCACTGGCCAGAAAGCCAGGGGCCAGAGCATTAAGAGGGACAGCGGGCTTGTAGGAAATGAGATTTTTTTTTTTGTAAGTAATAGAAGCCAGATCACGTAAGACCTATGAGACCAAGACAGAGAATGTGAATTTCAGTGCAGTAGGAAGTTATGAAAGGACTTTAAACAAAGAAGAGAAATGATATTTATGGAGGGTTTTAAATAAACTTTTTAATTTGCAATAATCTTAAATGTACACTAAGGTTGCAAAGATAGTGCAGAGAGTTCTCCTATACCCTTTACCCTCCCTGTATAGCGTTCCCCAATGCTAACAATTACATAGCCATTGTATGTTTTTCAAAGCTATACACTTTGTTCAGACTTCACCTGTTTCTCTGTTCCAGAATGCAGTTTAGAAAACGGTGTTGCATTGGGTGACTGATGTCTTTATACGTTTGCTATGGCCATTCTATGGAGAATCATTGATAGGTCAGCAAGAACGGAAGCAGGGAGTCCTGTCGGCAGGTGATTGCAGTAATCCACACCCAAGACGGTAGTGCTTGGCTGGGGAGGTGCCAGCACCTAAAGCGGGCTATACATTTATTTTGGCAACTGACTTTCTGTTGGGACTGATGCGTGAGGAGGGAGCGAAATAAGGAAGACATCAGGATTTCCAGCTTCGTCTGTGGAGCCTGGGTGGGTGGTGGTGCTGTTGTTGTAGTGGGGAACAGCGGAGGGGGCGGGTTCAGAGGGGACAAGTGCTCCTTGTGAGACAGCCAGTTTGAGGTACTGGTGAGACTTCCTAGTGGAAATGGCAGGTGAGTAGTTGGATATACAAATCTGGAGTTTAAGGAGAGGTGAGTAGGTCATGATTCAGAGTTGAAAATAAGTGGTTATCTAGGGAGAGGAGTGACAGAAAAAAGAAAGTTCTGGATATTCTAGGATAGAGCACTCCCAGGTCCCGAGAGGGACCATCCCATGGCTTTCGAGTTTAGCTTTTTTTTTTTCTTTTAACTTAAAAAAATTATTTATTAATTTATTTTTAGGCAGAGGAGAAGGAAAAAGAGAGGAGAGAAACATCCATGTGTGGTTGCCCCTCATTCGCTCCCTACTGGGGACCTGACCGACAGCCCAGGCATGTGCCCTGACTGGCGATCGAACCAGCGACCCTTTGGTTCTCAGGCCAGCACTCAGACCACTGAGCCATACCAGCCAGGGCTCAAGTCCAGCTTCTGATTATTATCTCTTCTCCTTGATTAAGACTCATTTGCAATCTCTGAGTTGCATTTAATTTTAGGGAATTAGACGGTCTCATTTAGTTGACTACAAAGATCTACCTTACAAGTCTGGTGGCTTCCCCTGAGTAGGTGCCTCCTTTGTCTGAATTAAGTAAACATTTCAATGTATTCACTTGGCTTAATTTGCGTTGCCTTGGAGAAATGGCCAGGAAAGTTCTGCTGACAAATAGCTTCTGCTGAAGTTACCAGCTGACAAAGAGAGAATTTTATCATCTAAGGAGAGCTGTGCGTATTGAGGATTTGTTATTATAATCAGCATCATGAAGTTTGTTTCTTATTAGCATTAGTGTTTTTATTTCTAACACCAAGAGGGCAACATGGATGGATGTGGGATAAAATAATTCATTTATACATTTCAAAATGTTCAAAAGTTCATTTGTAAAGCAGAGGTGCCGGGGAGAACTGTAGGATCCATATTTATTAGGTGTCTGATGCTGATTATCTTTTCCTTAAATGGCTTCTAATTGAGGATTATAGAAAGAAAAAAGCGTTTGCTTTATTTTTAGACAAGATCTCTGATGTCTTCAACTTTTATGGTTCTGTTTTTAACCTTAGATTATTATAACCAGCCACCTACAAAATCTGCAATTTTCTCTCATAAGTCAGACGTGCTGAAAAGAAGGTTGCCCAAGACACCCCCATTCACAGTTTCGAAGGATTATTCCCCTTTGGCCCATGAAGTGGGAAGTCAGTGGCCTTCTCAGTCTGTGTCTGACAGTGTCATTTTGAGGACAGTGGAAAAGAGATCGTGTTTGATTCCTTGAGATGTTGATTTTGCTGTTAGTGGTTCAGTTTGTGATCTGAGAGCTACATATTTAAAAAAAAAAAAAAATGTTGGTAAAATGAGCATCTATCCAGCCTGAGGACTAGGTTTCTCGTTGGATACAGTCACAAGACAGGTTATTGCTGCATTCAGAGAAGCTAGAACTTATTGCTAGTAACAATTACAATTAGTAGATATAGCTTAAAGAAGGATTTGCTCTCTGTCCAAGCCAGCTTCGCCAGTGCTGTGGGGAATCTAAACACGGCCTGCCTGTGCTGACCATTGGGAAGAGGGGTAACCAAACTGGTCAAAGCAGCATGATCAAAGGGACCGGGCTGAATCCTTGTTGGGAGACAGAGGGCAGAGCCAGGAAAGCAGTACCAAGTATCAAGTTCTGGGTGACTGTTTTACGGCTGCCGTAGTCATGACCAACTCAAGCAAGAGTCATCCGCAGGTGCTGACACCATCGAGTGAAACCGTATGGGGGACAGGAGTGCACCCTGCCTCCAGGTACACCCCAGATTTGTGCAGTAATTACAAACAGTGGAGCAACCTCGTGCATACCATCGAGTGAGCCAGTTTTGCACCGCTAATCATGGGACACACTGACATGGCATGCCCTCATTGTGATGTACCGACACAGCATCACCTGTGGGTTACTTTTGCCAAAAGGTTTAGTCAGAATTCAGAATGGAGGGAACAGTCAACCAAATCCAAACTGACGAACATGCTACAAAACAACTAGCCAAAACTCTTCAAAAAAGATCAGGTCATTCAAGACCAAGAACAAACATCTGGGGAACTGCCCCAGGTTCGAGGAGACTAACTAATGTATGGGTAATTCGACAACTAACTCTAACGCTTAACTAGTCCTTGATTAGATTCTGGGTTAAGGGGTTGGGGGGAGACAGTGCAGGGAGCGAAAAGCGATCTTGTCGGGACAGCGGGGCAGATTTGAACGAGGGTCGTGTGTCAGGTGATAGTATGGCACACAGCGTTGAGTCCACACGGAACTTGTTGCCTGCGGTCATCACATGGGGAAGGTGTAGGAGAATGTCCCTGTTCTGAGGATACGGCTCACGTACTCAGGAATGAAGCAACGTACTTCCTCTCACATGGTTCAGCCAAACATGTTTATTTCTATGTGTATTTTTTTTTCTTAAAAAGTCTTATAAAAATTAAGGAACTCTCCACATGATGCAGAGAGACATCAGATAACTTACTCAAGGTTACTCGAGTCTTGTTTTTCTTTTTCTGTAGCCATGAAGCCTAGGTTTTTGATCTTCTCTCTCTTTGGGGTGATATCCTGATTTCATTAATGAAACAGGTTCAAAATAGCCTAATAGTAACTATTATCAGCATCACTGTTGCTTCTGTTCATCCAAAAGATGCTTATGAAGAGAACATTTTTTAATTGCAGAAACGCTAGGGTCTCCCTGAGTAATTTCATACTCTGGGTTGTGTCCTGAAGTTTTGCGGAGGCAGATGGAGATGATTCAGACTAGACTTCCAAGCGTGTGACCTGCCACCACTTGCAGCCAAGGCTGTGAACCTCCCTAATGTTTGTACACGACTCTGCCTGTGCCTCCCTAACTACTTACAGCACTTATCATGCTGGATAGTAATTGCTCATTTAACTGTCTCTACAACTCACCTAAAGCTCTGTGGGACCAGGTACCATTGTTAATACCAATACAACTTTAAGGCACCAAGAAACAATCTGACTTTTATAGATCAAATTAATAAAGGGCATAATGAAGACCAGAATAAATGATAAATACTTCATGATCATGAACAGGAAGACTAAATACAATAAAGAGGTAAGTTTTTTCCCCTAAATTAATCTCCAAGTTGAATATAATTACAATAAAAATCACAAAAGAATTGCCATAAAATGATTATAAAATTCAAATGGAAGAATGAAAGTCCAAAAGTAGCCAGAACAAAATTTGAACAAAGAACTATGAGGGGAGAGTCATCATGCCAGACAGCAAAACCGTGTTAGGAGAGTGCAATATTGGCACAGACCGAAGCAGACCTAAGCTGGTTATGGAAGTTTGACACGTGGTGGTTGAAACATCTCAAATCAGTAGAGTGAAGAGACATTGTGTCGTTTTCTCAGAAAATGACGTTGGGTCCGCTGACATTTCATACAGAAAGGTGAGATATTCGATCCCTACCTCACTCCGTGCTAAACAGTAAGATGCAAAAGGAGTTTACAAACCTAATTGTGGGAAACCATTAAAGTCCTTTAAGAATATGTTATTTATGGATACATTTACACATTGTAAGAAATATTAAGTTTATAAAAATATGGGCCAGGTTCACGACATATTCATGATAGCTGTCAGCCTGGAGTAAAAGAGGGAGGAACTTCAACTTTAAATGGGAGACTTTCTTTTTTGAAAATGGGGAAGGGGAACAGAATGAGAATCAACTATGACAATATGTTTACATAACTGGGTTCATTTTGATGGTGGATAGTGGCTGTTATATGATCCTTGTTATTTTTCTAAATGTTGTTCATCTTTTTTGAGTTTGGGGGAAAAATATTTATCTAATAACACCATTCCAGGAGATTTGAATGTCTAATATTTTCTGTGTTGCAGTCTCAGTTCCCATTGTTTTGCAGTTGCTTCCCAAATGTTTGGCTTTTGCCCCCCTCAGAGGAGACTTAATTCCTGTGGGAGAACAGTTCGGCCCACTTGAAAAAGATACAAGGCACAGCTTTCTTGTTTCCTTACCTAGAGCTTTGCGTGTGTGTTTGTGGAACCCAGTCGTTGGTACCTCAGTGAATGGATTGCTCACGACAGATGGTGGCAAACAATCTTTGGGGCTTGGGGAACTCCAGATGAGGACACTTTAGGAATTTGCCCAAAGCTAGCACCTGGCCAGCCCCATTGAGCAGGACAATGTACTGGAGTCAGAGAACCGACCAGCCTTGACCCGAGTGGGTCCGAAGCAGGGCTGTGGAGCCTGATGACAGTGGGACTTCCTTGTTCTGAACTTCCCCGGCTGTGGGAAAAGGGGGGACCGATGCCTGCCTCAGAGGGTCCTTGGCTGGACTCAGTGAGACGACGCATGGCAGCTACTCCGTAAACAGTGGTTCTTTCCTCCTCTGTCACTTCACTTGTTCTTGGTGGGAACTACTTCAGGGTTAGATCCTTGGAGATCTAAAACTAGAGAACTTGATTTGGGGAGTTCTTCAGAGGGGAGATACTAAGTTCTCATATTTCTAAAGTCTGTAGTCCCTACTCCTGTTCCACCATCCAGGATGGGGCGTCCTCAGACTTAAGTTGAGAAGAAGTCACATGTCCGTGGGAACCTTTGAGTTCACGTTTCCAAGGTAGAGGAGGGAGTGACCTCTGGCGAAGCCTTGGTGCCTTCTGTTTGGGAGTTGGGAGTTCTGATTTCAGAACCAGTCTTTCCCTGGGTCCCATTCACCTGTAAGGGATTCTGATTGGCACAACTTGGCACCAGCAGGTGAGAGCCTCCTGTCTAAGGTAGTAATCAACAGGATATAGGCAGAATGGTGAAGGGATGGAAGCTGCACGCCCTAGAGTCAGGCCATTGGGTTTGATTCCTGGGCCAGCTGCCAGCGGCTGGCTAAGCCATGGTGCTTCACTCTCTGTGCCCCTGCAGATGGATGTAATCATAGTCCCTATTCTCTGAGTGCTTGTGAAGATTAAATGTGCACATAGTAGGTGTTCAATGTGTTAGCTGTTACTGGTGTTTCCGTATTTCATCAAGCCTAAGGTGGCTATTGTTTTTCACATTTTAACAACCCTAAAATGAAATGCGAGTTAGAGTTGATGGCACCACACAGTTAGAAGTGGTAGCACAGGGTGTCCAGGTGTCTGAACAGTGAATTTAAAAGCACTGAATAATGTTCGCATATAAGGTGTGAACACTGTACTGGCTGGATTGTCCAGTGGAAAATCATTGACTAATAAGCTATTCTATCATTCCGGCCTGGAAGGTTAGTAGTTAACTTTCCCAGGGCACTGGCTGGCTTCCTGTGAATGCCCGTGACCCGACAGAGCTCCGAACAAGAGCAGCAGAATCTTCTCCACTCATAGGTTCAGAGTCTGCTTTGTAGAGGAGACTTCTCTCTCCGTTCCCGAGGTGCCATCTGTCTGACGAACACCTTCAAGGACAAAGTCTCCGCAAGTGTTTTAGCTTTAAAATGAGTGGGGCAAGGCGTCGATAGGAACTGACCTTACGGGAAAGAAGTTAATGATTTCCAACAGACATGGTTTCAGAGCAGTTTTTTTGGTTTGGGTTTTGGTTTTCGATGTACTGAAATCATTGATTCCGTCTACCCTACTTGTGTGAAGCCTCTGGGGCTTTAACCAAGCAGTGTTATCAGCTGTTGCCCTCCAAATTCTGCACTTGAACTTCTGAGACTGATAGCAATTCTATCTGAACAATATTAGGCTGTTAAATCATATCTCCCTACTAATACCTATTGAAGGCCTGTTTACAGTCCGTCAGACTTTGTAGACATTTGATACATAAACCTATCAAACACAAACCTCATGGAGCTGCATCTGAAGATTTCATCTCGTTCCCAGTCCTTTAAAGAGACAGTCTAAAATACCTTTGGAGTATGCAGACCATTCTATGAAGCAATTTTAATTTTCTTTAGTTATGCCAATCAGATTACATGTTAATAAATTCATGTTGAAAAGCATCAAGTAAAGGCCATCATGGAGTGTATACTCAAGGAAACCAAAAATTGACTGTTTGGTCCTGAAATGTTTTATTATCACTCATACCTAGGTTCAGAGGGAATTAGAAATCTGTCTTGAGTTTGAGTTTATTTTTAACTCAGCCTCACCTTGGTTGGCACATGAGAACTAGAATGAAATATGGAAATGAAACATGAAATGCATTAAGGATGGTTCTCAGCGATGAAGGACACTGGAAAGATTGATTTTTCTGGTAACTTAATTTTGATCTATGGGTGAAGCATGTGTTTTCATCACCTAGCTAAATTTGCTTAAAACCATCCGCGTCTCTTGAGATAGGTGATATTGAATCAGATATACCAGTTGCACACACGCCATGCCTTTGTTGAGGCTTTTTTGTAATAGTCTGGAATAGAAAACAATATTGTTTTTTAAAAAATAAAAGTAATTATGTGCTACTCAGGATGACTTAATATTTGCTTTAGCCAAGTATTCCTGTAACTTATTGCTTCCTCCAAGATTTGTCCTCACTACTCAAAAAATCTTATTATTGAAAAAAATATTCTCTCATACAATGAAAGATAAAAAATTAATTCACTCCCTGTGGGCACAGGTTCTTGAGAGTTATGTTTTTTGCCAGACTTGTTCTGTAGCCACCCTAAAGACTGTGTCTTCTGGGACCAACTTTGTAATCCAGCACCATGGAGGAACAGAAGGTACGGTGGGTGAAAGTTATCATCGCACACTTCTGCAAACGGGCATCCGACATAAGGATGTTTCCGCCCCCGTGTGCTTTATCTTACTCCACGCCAGCGCCCTCACGGGCAACAGGTGCTCACCTGTAACATTGGACAGGGTCACGGAGTGGCTTTATTGGGCCGGACATTCTGGGATTTTAACAGGTTTCTCCTGCTGCAAAGTTGGACTGATGCACCTGAAGAGTCCCACAGTGTCCCCAGGGCAGTCAGCACTGGCCTTGAAAAATGGGGAAGCTGAGCAGTTTTCTGCAGACCTAGTTTTACTCAGGTTGTTCCCAACCATTGTTCTGAACTGACAATAATGTAAAGTCTTCCGGTTTAAAGACTGTTCTTTAGGTGCTCTTTATTCCCCAGAGGTGTAGTAAATTCTTATGTTTTAAAGATTCTTCCCCTAGATTTTCCTTATGCCCTTGAATCAATTTTTAAAATGATAATGAATGTTCTGAACCAACAATTGATAGAAGCCACCTATTCTACAGGTAATAGATGTTTAATAAGTATCAATTATCTTCCTCAATCTGTTTGTCTTAACTTTGCAGTGAGAATCTGAGAAGTCCTTTATTTTACATTGAAAGGCAAGGATGATCTCAATAGTGCATTAATCTGTTGTACAAGAAACATTTTGTTGAGCATCTACTTGGAATGAGGAATTGTCAGCCTGGGCCAGCAAGTCCTACCATCGTAACATAAAGTGGTAGGCACTATAGTGAAGAGAGGGTAGGAGATGAGACTGGGAAGAAAGTCAGGGCTGTGATGCAGGAAGAGCCTTGTTGAGGAAACAGGAGACTTGCAGGAGGTCAGAAGAGACAGAATGCAGCTCAAACTAGAAATAGAGGAGAGGATTAATTAGAAAGAGGGAGGTACATTGGTGCCTAATTAGATTTGGGGATGGAATGAAATGACTGGCTCAAGGGTCTGTGATAATTCGTGTTTTTTATCATAGGTAGGTGACAGTGCCACCAAGACGAGGCATTTTTTTTTTTTTTGAGTGGTTTAGGAACAGTTGATGAGTTCAGTTTTGGTCTGGTTGAGTGTGGAGTGCTCATGAGAAATTTAGTAAAAATAACCAGTACAAAACTGAATATTATACATCTAAGCTGAGACCTAGAGATAGAGATTTGGAAGCCATAAAGCAAGAGTAGTTTGAAGCCGTGAGAATGGAAGATAGTGCCTAAGGACATGTGAAGGATAAAGAGAGAAGGGTAAGGATGGGACCTGTGGGAATAGCACCATTAAATGGGAAGGAAGTGGGAGAGCGTTTGTGAAGACGGATGAGGAGAGCGCCCTGAGAGAGGGGAGGAGAATCGGGAAGCTGGGGAGTCACAAAGGCTCAGGAAGGAGAGAATGCCAGGGATGAAAATGTCACCGGTGATACTAGCAGCAGAGTTCAGGAACATAGGATTTAAAGGTCCCGTGGGATTGAGCAATGAGACAGTCATCGGTGACCTACATGAAAATGAGTGAGAAGGTGGGGCCGGAGCCCAGCTTGCAGTGTGCGAGAAAGGAATTCAGAGGTGCTTGGCTCTGAAAGGAAGGGAAGGACTGGAGTCAGAACAGGGCTCGGGGTTGAGGGGAGAAGCCTGAGGAAGACTTAGTAGAAAACAAGTTCATGTTCTGATGACATCTCCTCTGTTCCAAACACATAGTAAGGCCAGATAAAATAAGAAACGAGGAAAACAAAATGATATAGCGTGACTCGTGGATAAGAAACGGCAGAAACTTGGGAGGACAGGGGTGTGCGGAGTGGCTGGGCAAGCAGCAGCCGGTGTGGATGTGGGAGTAAAGGTGCTCCATGCGAAACGGGACCGAAACCAGGCCCGCTGCTGGAAGAAGGAGGCCGGGATGGACTCCTCCGCTGGTGAAAGGAGGCTGAAATAACCTCCTGTGACTGCTACCTCAGCTGTGGCTTCAAGTACTGGTTTTGCTCTTGGAAGCAACTGTAAAACCTAAAGGTTGATGCCAGGATTGAGAGAGTAGTGGAGATGGGGAAACACCAAGGAAAGGAAAAAGCTTCCCACTCAAAAAAAATATATATATCCCACAAACCAATTACTAAGAAAAACAGCCAGTATGATCAATAATCATAACATGTCTTGAATGCAAAAGGAAATAATTTTATAGAGGGGTCTAATTAAAATGGTAAGTTTGTGCTGCTTCAAGGGGAAAATTAGGAAATAGTGTCCATTTTTTTTTTTTAAGATTTTATTTTTAGAGAGGGGAGGGAGAAAGAGAGAGAGAGAGAGAAACATCAATGTGCGGTTGCTGGGGGCTGTGGCCTGCAACCCAGGCATGTGCCCTGACTGGGAATCGAACCTGCAATGCTTTGGTTTGCAGCCCGAGCTCAATCCACTGAGCTACACCAGCCAGGGCTAGAAATAGTGTCCATTTTTAAAGAATGAGAAATTAAGAAACTAAAACTAACAAAAAAGATACAAGAACTGAGGACTTGAAAAAGAAGCAATCAGAAATGCGGGAACCAAGGCACAGAAATGACAGACTCCAAAGATAAAATAAAACATAGGTACAGCTAAAGAGAGGAGTAGTGAATTGGGAGATAGTATTGAGAAATACAACCCATTTCACAGCACAGAAATATGAAGAATTTTTAAAAATAAATAGCTAAATGTATAACTATTAATAATTGAGAGTTGAGTGTTGCCATGTGGTTATCTCATTGCAGCAGAAAATGCAATAGAGGAACACCAGAAAAGCAATTTGAAATGATAAAAGCAGAGAACTTTCTACAATTGAAGAAAGACATGAAAACTCATATCAAAAGTATACTTTGCATAATAACAATGTCTAAGAATCATTAGCACTTATGTTCCACCATTCTATGTCCTTTCCATGTGTTAACTCATTAATCCTCTAATAGCCTTTAAATGACAGCACACATGTGAATATACTGTAAGAGACAGTATATACAACTTGCCCAAGTTTACACAGCTAGATGGTGGGATTTCACTCCCAGCAGGCTGGCCACCCTCTAATATCACTCCGATAGTAAGGAGGTAGATAGAAATCAATACACTGTCTCATTGTAATGAAACTGCCGAGTATTAAATAATTTTTTAAAGCTCCTCAAAACTGCTTCAGAGGAAAGACAGATCACATACAAAGGGACAATAATAGCCCTGACTGTGGGCTTTTGATTAACAACAATAGACACGAGAAGTTAACAAAGGGATACATTTAAAAAGTGAGCCCAGGGAAAGGCATGGGATACAAAACAAACAAAAACAAAAACAAACGTGGGCCTAGCAATTGATAAATCTGCTGTTGTAAATTAACTCTCTGCTGTGAGACCCGAGAGGAAGCTGCCAGCAAGAGAGTGAAAGTTTGAAAGTAGAACAGAGCCTGCTCCCGGAGTTAGAGTGAAGGGTCTCCAGGAACCTCAGGATAGGAGGAAAGGGCAGAAGGCCGGCCAAGGAAGGATATGTCTGAGCTGGGAGGGGGAGGAGGAGCAGAAAGTCACTGACAGGGAAGGGACTGGAGGAGGAGGAGGATGCAGGTCGATGATAACCTGTATGGGAAGGGAATCACTTCCAGAAGAATAAAAGGATTACTTGAAAGGTTTGGCAGTCTGGTGATTTGGGTAATTTTGAATGCGTTAGTGCCACCAGCCTGAGTAATGGTGTCATTTTCCCAGCTGTGCTTTGCAGCCTGCATGTAGGAGCAGAAGAAATGGTTGAATTGATTCAGGATTTGTTTTCAGGGTGGGTTCAGCAGGGTATGGAAAAATTGAGAGAATGAGCGGCGGCTCTTGGGGATTGGAAGGCTTAGCAAGGTCAAGGGCAAGGCATTCTGGGAGTGAGAATGGGAGAACTGAGTTTGAGGATGGAGAAAAGGTAACTAGAGGCTTCTGACGTAAGAGAGAGAATAATTCCAGGAGATTCCAGACCAGGGTGGGGCTTGGGAGGAAGTGGGTAGAAAGTAGAATAGAGGTGAAGGTCCTGGAAAAAGAGACATGGAAAAGGATTCAGGCCTCTGGCACTGAATGGATCATCCGTGTGGAAACTGAGGCTGCAAAGATGTGGATGTGAGTTGGGGTAAAGCAGACACTTGAGTGTGAGCCATGATCTTACCAAGTCCTCGTAACTACTATTATTCCTTGTTCACTGAGTTGAGGGGCCAGGGTTCGCCACATTGGTGGTCTGTAAATAACACCCATCCGCCATGAGGCCTTGTGTCTAGAAAGCATGATCCTGGAAGGAGGAAGGACCCAAAAGTGCCAATCATTCTACAAGTGACCATTAACCTCTAGGAATGTTCTCCTGAGGAGCCTTTATAATTATTTTCTAGAACTGGGTTGATTAATGATTCTGAATGTGCCACTTCTTCAGTGCAGAGCTTTATATTCTGAAGGAGTAGTACATGTCTTCTCCTTCATGCCAGTGAGACCCAGCTTATCACGCATGTGCGAAACCTTGAGGGCTGTGGTGTTTTACTACGGTGCTGACTTGGGCAATGACTGCAGGGCCCCATCTAATGGCCCTTTTGAAAAGTACAGGTGGAGCAAGCAGGCTCTCATACCCCTCAGCCAAAGGAAGGCAAAGTGTGTAGAAGGTAATCCAGCAGGCCTCAGAGTGAGTTCAGCATCCTGCTAACCTGTCTATAGCCATGACCTTACCAAGTCCTCGTAACTACTATTATTCCTGTTCTACGGCTGAGAACTGAGGTTTAGCGAGAGCGGGTGGTGTGCACAAGGTCAGAGCTAGCAAGCATCAGACCAGGACCTTGGTTCTAGGTGAGTTTGGCCTCGGCACAAAGCTCTCAGGTAATTAATATGCTATATTTGGTTCTAAAAGTGGTATTATAAACCTGCATGTGGAATCCAGTACCTGAGTTTTTAAAGCCTGGCTGAAGGCTACAAAATTTTTGTAGCAAACAAAGGGAAATAGTCCTTCCCATGTTATAGAAGCAATGTCAAGTTTTTTTTCTCCTTCCAAGTTTTGTAGGGCAGCAAATGATCTTGAAATGGAAAATAGCTTTTCAAACCTGTCTTCAGTTTATATATGTGTTCAAATATGGATGGAAGGACAGAGCTGGGTCATCTTGAGTCTGGCTCAAGTCAGATACCCTCGGCTTAGGAGGTGAGGAGGGTAAGCAGGATGCAGGTGGCACGAGCCGGAGGGATGAAAATGCTCAGACTTGGAGAGAAAGGGGATCTGGGGAGAACAACCACGATAGAAAAGAGAGACTGGCCCCAGAGACCCAAAGGCAGAGGAAATAGGTTTAAAAATAAAACAAGGCTAAAGATAAACCTTAACAGGAGCAAAGTTGAACTGAGAACTCTATTCCTAGAGCCCGATGTCTGAACAATTTATATTTTTTCCTACCTTTCAGTCCTCATGTGCCTTCCTTGGCCAAGGTCAAGTGCCAAAGGACATCTGAAAATATCCACAGCCAAAACTGCTCAGCATACCTCACCACGTGAGAGAAAGGCAGCTCTGCAACAGTCTTTGTCCTAAACTGTTTATGGATTTTCCATAGTCTGTGCAAGACCCTGGAGACATGCCGCCTGCTGACTGGCAGCCGCCGTCCAGCTTAGCCGCAGACCTCTTCCCTGAGGCTGGAGTCCTCCCTGGGTTTAGTGTAACTTTCCCGTTCTGCGTTTTTATCCTGAAAACCTCCCACTCTTTTTTTTTTTAACTTTTTGTTTTTAATTTTTCATTATTGCTTTGAGAGAGAGAAATACCAATTTGTCATTCTACTTATTTATGCACTCATTGGTTTATTCTTGTACATGCGCTGACCAGGGACCAAACCCACAACCTTGACGTATCAGGACAACGCTCTAACCAACTGAGCCACATGGCTGGGGCACAGTGTTTTCTTAACAAAGATTTTAGGTAGAAGAAATTGCATTAGTAGCTCCTAATTTCTGCCGTTCCTCTTAATTATGTTAGTGGCGAGTAAAGGCAATTCAGTAAGTCCTTGTGCTTGTTGTGGGTTGTGCCTGGGAGTCATAATGACAATAAAAGAATAAGTAATGGGCAGGAAGACAGCTCTTCAAACCAGGGGAGACGCTCCTCCTGTGCCAGGCAGAAAAATGCCCCCTGCGGTCATCAGGAAATCAGGTGAATTCAGGAGACACTCAGGGAGCTCCTGTCAGGGGCCAGCACCAAAGCAGAATACCTAACACTTAAAGTTAAAGAGAGTATTGTGCTATATTTATCTTAATTAATATTCATAACATCTTAAGGTGGACATTATTATGCTCTGCTGTTGAGAAGTGTTTCAATACGTTGCCCAAGGCCACACAATTAATAACTGACAAAACGGAGGGCCCGGTCTTATAACTGCATATCCTTTGCTTTTTCCACACTCCACCTTAGCTGCCCAGAAGCAGATCCTGTGGCCAGAGTGGACCTGTGGGAGGTGTCAGCGATGAAAGCGTTCTGCCCTAAACTGTATCTGAGTTCATGAAACAATGGACAGTAGGTGATAAATAGAGGAATTATTCAGTCATTTGGTTGAAAAGACTTCAGTATGTAAACAAGTCTTATGTAAGTCTTACAGAAAACTGGGGTTAAGAGAAATGAGGAGAGTAAAGAGGCAAACGCTGTCATTTCTCTTCTCTCTCTCTTTAATTATTAAGACAAGTGATCCTTTTTTATCCGAACTCAAATTCAAACGCCTTCAAAGGGATGTTTATAGAATGAAGCCTTGTAGAGAAAACTGGCTTTTCCTAAAAGCTCTAAAGGGGCCCCTTATAGGCCAAGAAGCCCCGTTTAGGCTGAGTAGCCTTGAGAAGAAGAGGTTTGTAAGTACAGGCTGGAGTGCCCGGGCCACACCTGCGTGACCAGGCGAGAAGTGAGGACCCGTTGCCTGGAAGACTGTATGCCCATCTCAGGAACATTTTTAAAGCTGAGCTTCATAATGGAAATGCTGACACAACCTGCTATCAGCAGCCATGATATTAAACAGGCACAAAGCCAACAGCACTGGCTCGAGGCCAGGGAGGAGAGATTAGCATCACAAGTAAGAGATTTTAGACTCTGGGCCAGGAGAGTTCTTTTTTCCTTTTCATTAAATAATAATAAAAAGGGAGAGAAAAAGAGAGACAGAAAAAAAGGAGGAAAGGTGCAAAGAATTCTTGTTTAGCAACCCTCCATCAGATTGTTCTGGAATATCCAGATAAGCATAGACACAAACCATTGTCTGTCTGAAAACTTGGCAGTTGCTTCACCTTACGATGGTCCCTGCAGAAACCCTAGCAACCGGCTCCAGTCTGCTGTCCTTGGTTGGCCCATGTGCAGAATGGGTATGTTACCTCCAGCGGAGGATCAACAAGGCCCATTTTCCCACTTGGAGTTCAGGGAAACAGCATTAGGGCAAAAATTTGGGGTGCTTCCTCCTCGCCCTGTGGAACTCTGAGAGAGAAATGTGCAGTGGTTGTGAAACCATAAAGACGTTCACACTGCCTGCCACTGCCAGGACCAATAAGTAGAGGTAAGGGTTGAGCCTTTATGGGATCTTTATTCAGATGCCGGTGATCTGAGAAGGTGGCAGGTATGTACCTGCGAAACTGTCTTAACATCTCATCTCAAGCCCACCTTTTTATAAGGAGAAGAAAAGGGTTAGTAAGGAGTTTGGGGGTGAGAGGAAAGGTTAAGAGTTGCAGCCCAGTCAAAATTTTCCTAGTGCTTCTTTATCTGTTGATCAACTATTCTTTATCTGCGTCACTAACAGTCCCTCCCAGAACACAACAGCTCAGATACCTTGTCCATCGCTTGCAGATCCCCCTGGGGCACAAGGTTGAATTGCCCATCCACCTCCTGGAGTCACATGGTCATGCATTTCAGTTCCTGGAATAACAGCTTTCCACATGCATTAGTCACTTAAGCCTATCAACTATGACTGAAGCTAAAGTCTTTAACTCTTGAGATCCCCGATCAGTTGGAAGCCGGTGGCACCTGCTCTCTGGGATAATGGAGCATCATTATGGGGCCCAAGGAGACCTCTTACAGGATAGCACCTGTCCACCAAGCTGTTTCTTCTACATTTTGGGAGAGGGAGCCAGTTCTAGGAGTTTCATGATGTAGCAGAAATGAGGTAGCATTTTCCAAGAGAACTCTGGAACCGCCCACCCTCCATCTCGGGGCACGTGGCACTGACCGTCCAGAGCCTGACGGCTATAGAGGGGCAGAAGCTCCTTGGTTGCAAGTAACTCCTAAGACTGGGTGGTGCGCCCACCCAGTTTTCCTGCTCCAGACTTGCTTCTGGCATTTTGCTTTCTCCAAACCAGCAGACAATTTCTTGTGACCTTTTAAACTTTTTATTTAAAAACGTTTTAAACCTAGAGAGAAGTTGCAAAAATAATACAGTGTTCTAGATCACCAGTTGTTAACCTTTTTCTACATCTGCTTTCTCTCTCTCTCTCTCCCCCCATAAATGTTACCTTATTTTTTCCCAGAACCCTTTGAG
This sequence comes from Tonatia bakeri, assembly GCA_004024845.1. Lineage (NCBI taxonomy): Eukaryota > Metazoa > Chordata > Mammalia > Chiroptera > Phyllostomidae > Tonatia > Tonatia bakeri. The sequence goes on from PVIA01000095.1 coordinate 296,140, forward strand.
AGTAACTTGCAGACACCGTGACCCTCTTCACCCTTAAACACTTCAGTGTACACACATGAGAACAAGGACTTTTCCTTACATAACTGTCGTGCAATGGCTAAATTCTGGAAGCTTAGCGTTGATGCAATACTATGACCTGATGTAGTCCTATTTATGTTTTGCCTGTTGTCCCAAAAATGATTTTTATAGTGAACAACAATAAAAACCCCTCGCAATTCATGTTCTAGTGCAGGCACACACATTGCATTGAGTTGTCACTTTCTGTGGGCGCCTTTAATCCCGAGCAGTTGTTCAGCTTTGTCTTTCTTGACACCGACGCTTCGGGAAGCCTAGGCCGTGTTTTGTGGATGCCCTTCCTTCTTGGTTTTCTGACTTGTGTTCTCATGATTAGATTCAGACTGTGCATCTCTGACCAGAACGCTGTGTTAGCAATAATGGGTCTTCATGGACTTTTGTCCTTTCCCATACCGTGTGGCTTCCCTGTGTTCTGTTTTCTGGTCTTCGGGAAGATTTTGATCACCTTCGGTTTTCCAAGCCATGTTCATCACTCAGCTGGCACTGGGGGCCGAGTGTGAGGGATTGGCTGAGGCTCTGGCTGACAGGTGTTCAGCCCTGGAGAAGGAAGGTGGCTGCTTGCTCTGAAAAGTCACCCTGAGTGACAAGAAAGCAGAGGCATCAGTGGACTTCTGAGCTGGCCTCTCACTTTTGCAAACTGCCCATGAAGCCTTAACAGGGTCATTCAGAGCAGAAGTAGGAGGTCGAATTCCCCACCTCCTTTTGCCTTTGTACCCAAGCTGCTGAGCTTGGGAATTCTGTTTGGATGGCATTTCACATCCATCCTTTCTTCTCCATTTCAGCTACAGTAGCCCTGGTCGAGGTCCTTGTCTCTTTTCTACAACAATGTCGCACTAAACTCATCTCCCCCGGAGCTATGTGCAGGATCCATTTAAACCCCAGATCTGATGATCTCACAGTGGCCTCCATTGCCAGGAGGGAATTCTGTTCTGCAGTTTCTTTATCCTGTATTCCCCACCTTAAGTTTCTATTCCCCACAGTATTGGATGTTTATAGGCTCTTTAGCATCAGCATCACCTGGGACCTTATTAGACTCTCAGGCCCCACTTCAGACTCACTGAACCAGGTCCTGCATCTTAGCAAGCTCCCCCAGGTGATCTGTGTGCATGTTAAAGTACGAACAGTGCTTTTTAGAACATGCTGGAAGGGAAGTTCTATACAAGGGTCTTAGGTTGCCCCTAAGGCTCTAGTCATTGGTATTGAAGCATGATTCTCAAACTATTCTTTGATCCAAGTGATCCAGCCCCTAAAATTAAAATTTACAATTACATTTTCTAATTTGCAGAAAAGGAAATTTAGTGGATGGGACTCGTCTCAATTCTTTTTTTCTCACGCAAACATTTTCTAAACTTCAATATCTGCCACTTATTAGCTACCAAGATGTCATCTGCTGGCACAAGAATGCCAATGTTAGAACTGAAAGTTGATGGTATTTAGCCCAGTAGTTCAAATGTTAAAATTTAGTTAAAGAATACACCAATCAGTGAGATGCTTTCGTTGTACAGCATACTCCCCACTGCCCCTGGGGCCACATGTGCTCCCAGTGCTTGGGCTTTCAACGGGCCCTGGGCAGTGACCACCCTTTTAGTAGGGCTCCTAAGAGGCTGCTGGTCCAGGTATGCAGAATTCAGTGAAATGAAAGACTTTTGCCATCACTTGTCAATTTCATTTCATCTTCCACATGGCCGCCTGATAGGGAAATGTATTTTAAAACAAAAGTCACGATGCCACCACTTGCTAGATTGGGCTTTAGTCTGGAAGATTTCAAAAGCCTAAAGGTTCAACCTTTCCTTGAGTGGTATTGATTTGTGACCCTCTAATTTAGCAACAGCTGAGACAAACCACTTACTAGTGGCAGTGTTCCCCTGGCAGTTCCATCAAGGAGCAAGACACTGGGGTCTCTGGGAGCTCAAGAATTAACCAAACGTTATCCCCCGAAATGAATCCATATTCACTGCATATATTGCTGCTTTACTTACAGGTAATCAATCAAGAAAGGTGTGACAGAGGCCATGACCTTGAAAGATGAGTTGGTATCACCCAGACAGATGGGGTGGGTGGGGAGGAGCCTTCAGAGCAAAAGGAAGAGCAAGATCCAGGGCATGGAAGGTTAAAATAGTGAGTTGTTAAGAAGTTTAATATGCCCAGAGGGGTGAGTGGGGCGTACTTGGAGCCAGGAAGAGAGAAAGGAGGACATCCTAGGCAGTGTGAGTGGGAAGGTGGAGGCACATGTACTAATTCCGGATATTTGTGCAGCGTTCTGGAGTCTTCTTAGCACCTTCACACCCATTCCCTGGTCCTGCTGGGGCAGGACGCGAAGGGTGCTCAGCCAGTTGGTGCAGTGGAGAACTGGAGGAGTTTCTCGGGCTGCAGAACTTGCAAGTCATGGAGCCAAGAGTAGAACCAGCTATTTTGACTCCTAGGCTGTGGTCTTTTCACCATAAACTGATATGTTCCAGGGGCGATAAAGAAACTGTTCTAGCATATTGGGAAGAAAATTTCATGGATGGGAACGTGGATGGATGAATGGATGGAGTGTGAAAACCAGAGTCTCAAGAGAAAGTGAGCTTAGGGGTCCTGCAGTTGTCCAGGTGAGACAGAGAATAGAAGGTCTGTCAGGGAGATGGACTGGTCAGATGTAGAGGCAGTGGAATTAGTAGGACTGTGTGCCTGACCAGATAGGAGAATGAGAAAGAAATAAGAGCCCCGGATGACCCCCAAGTCTCCACCTGGGGTGATTAAAGGTCCACAAGAGGAGGTGCCAACTGAAACCTTAGAGCCCGAGGGATAGGGGCGGAGACGATGGGTAAAGTTTTGAATATGTTAATTTTGAACAAAACCAGAGATTGATGTCTAGTCAGTTGTTTTCCAGAGGCCTGGGAATCAGGAAGTGTCTGGGGTGTAGAGGAGATTTGTTAGGTCATAACAATCACAGATGAACATTTCATTATAGATGTTCACTGGAGTATTATAAACCACTTGATAAAAAGAGAAAGAAAAGACAGGAACAAGTGGAGAGGTCTTAAACATTAACTGTGGGAAAACTGGTTCATTATGTCACAGCCACATAATGAAATGCGATTCAGACCTTAAAAATGAGTGCTGGCCTTGCGGTGACCCCCTGCCCCCAGCTCTGCCCCCTTTCCATGAGACCAGCTCCTGACATGGACAGGCACTTACCATGGCCAGGTCAAAGTGAAGTGGGCTTTATCTGCAGTAGGTCATTGAGTTCCCACTGCTGCCCAGGGAGGATGCTGCTTGGACTTCACAGATGAGAACAGTGAGATCCAGCTGTCCTCTGTAGCATCCCTGGGTCACTCAGCCGAGCAGCACAACCGGGTCTCGGGCCCAGGTCTGCTGATGCGGGCCTCCAGGCTCACCACCACCATGCTGTGTGCCTCTCTCTGCAGTTGTCTAACTACATTTCCCATGATGAGGGAGTTTTATGATAAGAGAAGGAGAAGAGGTTGAGAGCTGGTCCGTCCCAGGAGGAATGACACCGCAGGTTCCTCCTCACTGGGGGAAGCAAGGACAGGCCCTTTTGGGGCCTGATTATGTCTCCACCTTGGACAGGGCTCAGGCAGCCGACCCTCCCCATCTGCTGGCCCACGTCTGCTTACCCATGCCTGGAGAGCTCCTTCTGGAGCCTTCTGTCAGCTGCCTGGGGCAGGTCTATGGAGCTCACCCAGGAGGCCTAGTGTAGGCCCTGACTTTGCCTCGGGGGGTATTAGAACCTATCCATGCAGAAGGAAAAACCACAAAGAATACAACCTACCAGGAAAATGCAACAATCTGTTCTTTCACTTTGTTTTTTTCTGACAGTTGCTGCAGCATCTATCAGGAGCCTTCAGGGGTCAGGGGCTGGTGCCTGTCCCATGGTTTTGCCCAGAGAAGCAGGCCAGGAATGAGCTAGAAGGTAATGCAGGTCCTAAAGTACCTGCGGGTGCTTGATTGGTGCACAAGAGAAGGAAACTGGCCTCTGGAGAGTGAGGCTGCTGGCAGCCTTCTTGTCACTCTCCTGTCTTTTGATTTCCCAGGGTGGCCTCCCCAGCGCGAGGGCCTCAGCAGGCCATCTCTCTCCACATTTTATTCTCTCCCCTCGAGACCCAGCTAGTGGCTTCTCCGGGACGAGCAAGCACCAGTCATTTCTCTGTGTCAGGAACTCTGCCTCTCTGCAAAGGACTAATTGTTTAGACTCAAACAAGGTGTAGGGGGAAGGACAGGGATCAGAGTGACCTTGCAGTGGCCAGCCCCAGACACTGAGGCTATTGAAGGCTGTCCCCAAGTGAGCCTGCGAACGCTTCCAGGTTAAATATTGCTTCCTCAGCTTGAGAAAACTGGCAGTTCTAGTTCCCAGAGACCACCCTGCGAATTGAAATAAGAAGGAACTGGGAGAAATTGAAACTATATTAAGCTCAGCTTCTGAAGCTTATTTGGAAGGCGTATTGATCCTACTGCGGGGAAACCGTGGAGTGTCTCAGATGCCAGGATCCACACGTGGCTGCGTGACGTGTGACCTGATCTCGTGACATGGTCTGTGTGTCCAAAGGGGGCCACGGCTTAGAGGAAGGATTTGGATGGAGGCTGCTCTGTCCCAAAATTAGACCAAGCTTAGGAAAAGAGCCTTGTTACAGCCACCCTGGGAACCGTAACTCAGAAGCTTGTTTGTGCCACAAAAGCCTTTCAGTAAATGAATTGAGTGGTAGCATTTGTGACCCTCTGCATTGCTTTCAGGTACTCTCCTGGCCTTTTTGTAAGTAGTGGCCGGGACCCGGAGCACCTTATTAGAACATTGTTATGATTCTGTTTCTTGTCGGTCACCATGTCACTCTGATTGCCATCTCTTGCACTTTCTTCCTCACCTTTCAACTCACCCAAATGAGCCTGGGTTCACCCTTGTCCCCTTGACTTCAGGTCACAGCGTGAAGTGGTCCTCCACCCTCCACTGGTTTGCTGGGGCTCTTTCTAGACAGAAATTCTGGGCTAGAAAGAGTGTCCTTCCCCTCGAAGGGATCATCCTGTGAATTCGTATCCACGTTGCTGTGCTTGTGCCCTGTGGTCCTCCTGCCCCTCCCCCAGGCAGCCTTTCCTCGTCTCCTGGTTGTGCGCATCCGCCAGGTGCATTTAGCAGCAGCACTTTATTTTGAACTTCACTGGTGAGCAGTGCCCAGTGCTCTTCCTGTCCTCTGTCTCTTCTGTTGTCGTCAGGTCTCTGTTGTTTTTTTTAAATCTTCTGCAACCTTTGAAGTGGGCAGAGAGGGGGAAAGGACAAACCTCCACCACTGGCTCATGTTAAAGAGAAAGATTGTCCATAGTACTTGTTGAGGACAGGAAGGCCAACTTCATTCAAGGGGATGACACTGGGGTTGTGTAGTGTGGGGGAGATGGGGCCCAGTTCTGAGCACAGCAAGAACCAGGGGAAGTTGTGCTGCCACAGCGAGGGGGGTCGAGGTGGCATGGATGGAAGGAGGATTCTTGCTAAAACTGGACCGACGATCTAAGGACAGAGCCCAAGGGCAAGGCCTAGTCCAACAGAGGACCTGGAGGGGCCTGACTGAGGTTTGGTTAAGGAGCAAGTATTCGTCACCAGAAACTGGTGGCTTGAAACAACAGAGCATTGATTCTGGGCAGTTCTTGGGTCTGGAAGCCTGAAGTCATGGTGTCAGCAGGGCCTCGCCCCTGGCGCAGATTTAGGGAAGTGTCTTTCCCCGTTCCTTCCCGCTTCTGGTGGCTCCAGGCATTCCCTGTCCTTACGTGATCTTTTCCTTACATCTCTATGTCCTCTTACAAGGACACTCACTAGCAATGGGATTTAAGGGCCATCCTAAATCCAGGATGATTTCATTTCAAAATCCTTGCTTCATTCAAGCTGCTGTAACAATACCACAGACGAGGAGGCTTATAAACATAAGAAATTCATTTTTCACAGTCTGGAGGCTGCAAGTCCAAGATCAGGGTGCCAGCATGGTTGTGTTCTAAGTTGCCGACTGTCAACCTCTTGCTCGGCCCTCACATTGACAGGAGGGTATAGGGGGCTTGATAGAGTCTTTTACCTGGAGCACTGATCCCATTCATGGGGGCTCCCCGCCATGACCCAGTCACCTCCCAAATGCCCTCCTCCTAATACCATCACATCGGGCAATAGACTGCAACATATGAACTCAGCAGGACACAGATATTCAGTCCACAGCAATCCTTAACTGGTTATGTCCACAAAGACCCTATTTCCAAATATGGTTGCATTCTGAAATGTCTGGTGGGCATGAATTTGGGCGAGACACTATTCCATCCATAACAGGAATATTCATCCATTTGCTTATAATGAAGATTTAAGCCCTGGCCAATGTGGCTCAGCGGATTGAGTGCCAGCCTGTGAACCTAAGAGTTCCCAGTTCGATTCCCAGTTAGGGCACATACCTGGGTTGTAGGCCAGGTCCCCAGTAGGGAGCGCGTGACAGGCAACCACACATTGAAATTTCTCTCCCTCTCTTTCTCCCTCCCTTCCTCTCTACCCAAAAATAAAATAACTAAAAATCTTTAAAAATAAATAAGATTTAACACACACCCTGCAACCCAGCAATCCCACTCCTAGGTAGGCACCCTAAAGACATGAAAACTTGTGTTCATGTAAAAATCTGTCCACAAGTGCTTTCAGCAGCTCTGTTCATAATTGCCCCAGCCAAGAATGGGTGTGGATAAACGAACTGTTCTACCTGCACCCAATGGAGCACTGCTTAGCGATAAAGGAATGGACTCTGATTTGCACAACAATGGAATGAATCACAAAGGCAGTAGGCTTAGGGAAAGGCTTAGTGAAAGATGTCTTTTTAACTCAAAGGGTTAAAGCCTGTGAGGGCTGGGAAGTGGGAAGAGTGACTATAAATTCACTTCTGGGGTGAAGACATTGTTCTGTATCTTAGTGTACTGCTGGGTACAAGAATCTATACAGGTGTTAAAATTCATAAAACTTACACTCCAAAAAATCAATAAAAAATTATTGTTTATAGTGGCAAGGAGTCTAAAATGAAAAGCAGGGATCAACATATCTTATGGAAGGGATTAAGTTGTCATGTATTTTTTGTGATGACCGGCTGGCACTAAACTTTGTATAAAGTTAATTTTTGAAAGTTTGTCTGTCCCACAATAGAAGGATTAAAGGATCAAGTATAACCTTTATGGGTAGTTGCTGATTTTTTTTTCCTTACACTTGTTTCTTTCAAATTAAAAATATCTAGTTCCTGTGAATCTTTATTCATTATTTTAATTTGTATTTGTTGTTTTATTTTAGAGAGAGAGGGAGGGTCAGGAGGGGGAGAGAGAGAGAAACATTCATTTGTTGTTTGACATATTTTTGCATTCATGGGTTGATCCTTGTATGTGCCCTTACATGGACTGAAACCCACAGCCTTTTTATTTCTATCTTAGTGGCAATGTCACACGCTCTTGGGTTGGGTCATATAGTGTCTCTATTTATGAGACAGTCACAGTTGAATTGTGTAGGCATGAAAATGTTCTTGGTGAGAATATCAGTGAAGATGGGGTAATAAAATGATGAATTTCCTCATCATTAACTTGAACTTCTTTTTTTTTTTTTTACCAGCCCCAAGTGCTTTTTGGACCCTCCTCCCTGCCCCCACCCTTCCTCCCCAAGCACCCACCCCCACCCCTGGCCTCAGGTGTGTTGCTGTTAGATAATAATCAGTAAACCAGGCCCCACATGCCTGGTGTGGTAGCGAGGGACCAGCATCTACCATCCTCCATCTAACCAATGACCACTTTACAGATCCAGAGCCCTGAAATGAAGCATCATTAAAACAATAACTGTGCTTCCAGTGCGGCTGCTTGCTGAATTCTTTGTTGTATGTCTTAGTAAATCGCTTCCCCCTGGGACCTCCCAAGTGCAGCGAAATAAAGTGAGAGGAGAATGGTGGCTTAGCTGGGATTCTTTGTACCTTTAATCATTTCTGAAGCATAAAATGAGATGACTGGTAGATTTTTCTCCAAATCCCTACTCATCGACCACCCCTACCTTGCATCCTTGGTAACCTGGGCAGATGGCAGGAAGGTAAAATCCACACAGCACTAAGCTTGGATCTTTTTCCCCCCATCAATTTTTTTAAAGATAATAGCCTTTATTTTTTTAGAGCAGTTTTAGGTTTACAGAAAGATTGTGCAGAAAGTACAGAGTGTTCCCATCTAAACTTGGACCTTAAACCACCGAAGTTCCTGTTACAGAGAAAGGGGCCGCAGAATCCACGAGTCCCAGGACTGTGTGTTTCTGAACAGCCGTGGGACGCAGTGATCTCCCTCCATGGGCTGTAATGAGAGATCACAAAACTTAGAAGCAAAACAAGAGAGATTACAAAAATCTAGACACTCCTGTCCAGGGAAGAAGTTTAGTGCATGGTTAGAACAAAGCCCCTATCTGTCAATGCACCTTTCCCTCCTGATTTATGACCACAAGACTCAGCATTTGCCTATATTAAATGTGAAGCGTCTCCCTTTCTCCATCCTGCCACCCCTATGTATACCCTCTGGGAAAGTCTTTTTTACGAATGGAGTTATTAATGGCTACATGATCGTTCATCAAATGGATTTACCATCATTTCCTTGGCCATTCTCCTATACTGGGATGTTTAAGCTGTTTGCTTTCTTTCTCTGTATTTTTTTTCTTGCCATTACAATAATGTCTCAGTGAATATCTTTCTGCATAAGGCTTTCCCTTTACTTAATATTCTAAAGATAAATTCTCAAAGCTCAAGCTTACTATGTCAAAATATATGAAGATTTTTTTTTAAAGATTTTATTTATTTATTTTTTAGAGAGGGAAGAGAGGGAGAAAGAGAGAGAAACAGCAATGTGCGGTTGCTGGGGGACATGGCCTGCAACCTAGGCATGTGCCCTGACTGGGAATCGAACCTGCGATGCCTGGTTCACAGCCCGCGCTCAATCCACTGAGCTACACCAGCCAGGGCAAAAATATATGAAGATTTTAAAGGTGCTTGATATGTAATGGTCATAACGCTTTACCCAAAAAACAAGAGTAACTTATTCTCTTTATATTTTGGAATCTATAAGACAGTAGTTAGCCCTGGCTGGTGTAACTCAGTGGATTGAGCACAGGCTTCGAACCAAAGGGTCATTGGTTCGATTCCCAGTCAGGGCACATGCCTGGGTTGCAGGCCAGGTCCCCAGTAGGTGGCGCATGAAAGGCAACCACACAGTGATGTTTCTCTCCCTCTCTCCTTCCCCTCTCTCTAAAAATAAATAAATTATATATATATATATACACTTATATTTATATTTATATTTATTTATATTTAGACAGTATTTATTTGGGACACTTGCCTTCTCGCTGTAGTACTGCTCAGGTCATATTAGATGTATTGCTCAGGACTTTGTGTATGGTGTGTTCACTGCCTAGTGGGGAGAGGAATAGGAGAGTCAGCCAGCCTGGCTCTGAAATCCCCTGCAGACGATCTGTAGGTGGGCATGTCCCTGATAAATAACCAAAGATGGGAATGTTAGGGGATACAGGGAAGGCACAACAGTTACTGTACAATAACTCCCCAACCCAGCTGCCATCCCAGAAAGAAACAAATTCTGCCCAAGGCCTGAGGGTGCGTAACACCTGTGTTAGGTGTGATTTTGTCAGAGATGCATCTTCTCCTAAAGCTATCTCAGCTGAGGTGGTGGTTGGACCAGAGTTCTGACAGCTGCTGTCACTACCCTGAGGGAAGCGCAATTGAATACTTACTCTTGCTGTTTTCCCTGGGGGCCTGGCTAAGCCTCTGTCTGTCTGTGACAGTGTTGGCTTCATTCTGGATGGAGTCCTAAACTGAGCGTGAAGATTATAGACTGTTTCACCCTGGCTGTGGCCTCTGATGACACTCCATCGTGGCCACCCCCACTTCCTCTGTGCACCACCCAAGTTGGCTGGCTGTGGAGTGAAGGGGTAGAAAAGAACTGAGCCAGAGAGCGAGCCCCGGGACACTGAGTGACCCCGAGGTCACTCCACATCACAGACATTTTAACCGGGAACAATATTCATGGAGATCTGGGCATTGATCTCAACCTCACTGGGACCACAGATCTCTTTGATAATCAGATGAAAGCAACTGATCTCTCCAGAAAAGTGCACCCCCCCCCAAATTCTTCCCCAAATGGGGTACAATTGCAGGGCATTTCACAACTTCCTGACCCCAGCCATCTACAGTAAGCCTCTTAGTTTGCAGATGAGGACGCGGAGGCCCAGGGAAGGTGCAGGTCCTGGCCCAAGGTCACGCAGAGGAGATAACTGAGTTCACACTCAGATCTCCTGGTTCCCAGTGGAGGGCCTGTCAGCCAAGGCCAGGAAGGTTCCACTTGACACAGGGCCCTGTGTGGGAATTGTGGAAAGTCAGGGTGCTTACAACCAGGGAACTAGAACTAGGGCTCATGAAAGAAAACTAAAATTATTTAGGAAGCAATATTCCTGCCATACACTTCTCTTTGGAAAGCAGAATCTAATGCCTTCCATTAATTCAGAAGGTGCTTGTTGAGAACTTAAGGGCATCTCCTAAAATCTCTAGTCATTGGGAGATTTAGTATGTATTGGAAATTATGACTCTGTAATCTAAAGCCTGAAGAAGCTTTTGATGTTCTCAAAGTGATTTTTTGTGACTTTGTTCAAGTGGTGGGAACCCCACCCCAAAATGTTCACTGCAAAGGTGCTTGGTATTTCATCAGCTTTAATGCAAGGGTTAAATGTCACATTAATGAAGGAGACCAGAGTTTGAACTAAAGGGTGCCTACTGCAGCCTCAGCTACTCAACAAAGACAAGAAAAGCCCCAAGTCTTTGGGGACATACATTTTATAAGTAGCAGTCGGAGAACCAGATTCCAGTTTCATCCTTCTGGAAAGAAGCAGGAAGCACTCTTGACTGATAGCTGTCTTCTTGGTTGGGGACCAAGAGGCAGCTTTCTACCATGGGAGGAGCCCAGCAGTGAAGGCTAGAGACTTGCCCTGAATCAGAGCTTCTCTGTTGGGGAAGAACACCCAAGGAAGAACAAACTTAGAAAGGGCCCCCCTCCATGGCTGGGGCTCAGACTCTGTTGGAGAAGTCATGGTCATAGCCCACAGAATGGTGAAGTTTGCAGGGTTGTCTGGACCAGCGCTGGCCCACAGTTGCTGGGCAGCAGAGAACAGCCCTCTGGGCGCAGGTCAGATGAGACTGATGGCAAGTGTGTGGGGTCGGAGCACCACAACCAATGCAAGGCCTGGAATGCACGGTGCTGCATCCAGAGGGCCACGGGGAAGGTCAGGGCTGCAAGGTCACCAAGCAACAAGACACTCCAGGCACACAGCTGGGACAGCACCACTGAATGTCCCCATTGACAGATTCTGCAGCAGGAGCAAGATCCACACCAGGAAGAGAAGCCCCCTTCTTCCTGAAGGGTCCCCCCAGTACATGGCTTAAGGTTGTACTTGCTGTAAAGGAGAAGTGCTTACAGGGCCGAGTCCATCATCTCAAAGCAGAGGCCAGAGGGTGAACGTGGAGCTGGGAGGCAGCAGTGTGATAACTGGTATAGCGGGTGATCAAAAATGTTTGAATTAAAGTAGGAAAGCCATGTAATCCATCAATAACTCCCTTAACCCCTGGTCCCCTTCTTTGGGTCCCTTACATTTTACCACCAATAAATGTCAGACCTCTCTAACTTCTTTTGTAATTTACTCTCCGGAAGCTCATTTCCCTCTGGGGTATTCTGTGTTGTTTTGTTTTCCTAATGAGGCACAAGTCTTTCTTCTCTTGGCACACACTCCAATGACTGGGAGAGAACACACAGACGATCTGAGACCCAGTATTTCACTTCACAACTTATTTCTCCACTCAAACTCGAGCCTGTTTCCCTACCGTCTCTCTCTCTTTCATTTCAAAGCGGTCCACCTGTCCCTCCCAAACACTTTGGGAGTGTCCCAAAGCACTGGCCCTCAAGTGGCAGTGGAAGGAATCAGCTGATCCAGGAACCAGCCTTTCCCTGCCTTCAAGGAAGATGCAGTGGCCCCTTAGGTCTGACCGTGGAGTTCATCTCCTTGGACAAATGGGAAATAGGCCAGGTCTCCTGGATGAAAATAAGCAACAGCAAACAGCAGACGTGGAGGATAATTACCAGCACCAATATTATTCAGAAAGCATTTGGAAAAGTCTAACAGTTTCACCTTGAGAATCAAAACAGGAAGAGTGTGGCATACAAAGAGGCCTGTGGTGGCTCTCCGGGGAGATCATGTTATTAATAGGCACCAAATTTGTGTCAAGACAATGTTCTTAGGCATCAACCACCCTGTTCTTCCAAAATATTGCATTCCCTTCTGAAGAGTCAGCTTTAATTAGTGTTGACGGATGAGTCCCCTGCTGGAATTAGCTCAGCAGCAAAATGGGGGTATCGTTAAAACTTCCTGAGAGGATGAAGTGGTTTTGGAAACTTAATCTGTTTACCATCCTTCTGAAGGGCTGGGAAGATCATCCCTTCGGTCCAGAAAAAGTTGCGGGAAAGCAGTCTTTCCACCAAAATTTTTATCTGTCTATGTGGCTATCTCACATGCTTCTTTGCAAGGGATGGACACTGCGGGCCGTGAACCCCAGTGTAGACTGGCAGGAGGCCATCTCAGTATCTTTTCAGAACCTTCTTAACCCTGCGTGTTCCAAGGAAACCGTGCTCTTAATGATCAAGAATAATACCATGTGTATCCCTGGGTCATGGGATTGGGGACAATCTTTACTTTCTTCTGTGTATTTGTAGTTTCCACAGTGAGCATGTATTATTTGTGAAATTAAATAGATATAAAGACCCACATTTTTTAATTCTCTGAATCTCAGGCTGTGTTACTGCTTTGTGTCTCGCCTCTAGCCAGACCCTTTTTGACCTCCTCACTGCTCCTGTTCAGATTAACTGCCAAAAACCATCAGACATCATTTTGGGAGAGATTTATTTCTTCATTCTTGAACTTCTAAAAACAACCTTCCTCTCCTTCCACCAGGCGGTGATGGATGCCACACCTGCCTGTGATGCGGCACAACACAGGCCGTGAATGAAAGGCTTTCATGCTTCCTGCGCACCGGGAGGCAGGCGGAAGGTGCCAGCCGGGTGGGAGCCACGTGAAAGTGCTCTGCAGGGTGTTATTCCACCCCCAGGCACCTTGAGGATGTCACCTGGTATCCCTAACCTTTGATGTGTTGCTCTGCTCTTTCAGATTTTTGACAATGAAGCCAAAGACCTGGAGAGAGAAGTTTGCTTTATTGACATCGCCTGTGATGAAATCCCGGAACGTTACTACAAAGAATCTGAGGTAAGCCCATAGACGGGATGACATGTGCGAGAGGTTCATTCATCCAACAAATGTTATTAAGTCCTTCCTAACCTGGGAGACTTCCTTCTATCTGTCTTTGTGTTGATTCACTTTAGTTTCCCATCTCACTGGATTCTTAACTGCGGCCTCAAAATGAAGTCCCGACTCCTCAGGGCCCATCACGGGCCCTGGCTGCCACTCAGTTTCAGTGTAGTCTCCCTGTGTCCCCAATTTTGCCATCGTGCTGGGCAGCAGAATATTCACAAGGCTGAACCTTCCAATGTACTGGCGCCTGTTGAAAAGCAGCAGTTACCTCTGGCTTCCAGTTTTTCCAGGCCTCCGCACAACCTGTCCCCCTCTCTGTGAGGGCAGGGACTATATTTGATTTGTATCTTTGGGGTCTAATGCCCAGAAAATGCTCAGTCTCCTCTGAATGAGTATTGAAACTTGGGCAGCTTCTCTCGGCCCAGGACCTTTCTCTCAAAGCAGGAAGCGCTTTTGTAGAGGTTTGTCCTTGTTTTGTCTTGACTGAGAATAAATTCAAGAGAATATCTTTCTCTACAGCTTCTACCCTACCACTGTATGTCAGTCCAACCTTCTACATAAGAAACATATTCGGTTGCTGCCAGTCGTCATTTATAGGCCATTAGTATTTTGTCGATGGGGGCTGAGAGAACTTGGGCGATCCCCTTGTAAATAACAGATGCAGGGCTGTGTTAGTAGTTTAGCAACATGCAGCCAAACGCAGTATGTTTGGACTCTGGGCCCCAGACTCGTCCTTGAGCTGTAACACATGGACCTTGAAACTCTTCTCTCGGGTTCCTCAAGGCTGATTTCAGACACAATAAATAGGCCCGGTAAAAATAAATTCTATCTTTGCACAAACTGGACTGCCAATGGGGTTCACGTTTTTCTGCCTCCACAGTTCCAGATTAATTTGGATATAAAGGTCTAACCTGAGCTTAGCAAACACCAAGCTGCTCAATTACAGGCGTGTGTGCTGCAGCTGCCGTCCCTTCCAAGACCAGGAGAGGCTGATGTGAATTGCTCTCGGTTCTACTTAAAGGCTGAGCTTTTTAATGTCATCAGTTTAAACTATACTCTGCAGCCAGCTGCACTTGTGAATTTTCAAGAAAACAAAATGAAATGCTCGTGGGCCTGCTGCAGAGGAGAAACCCGGCCTCCTCTGTCTCCCTGTGCAGAGGAGACGTGTCTGTGGTTTTGTGTCAAGTCCAGCAATACGTACAGGCCTTCAGTGATGTGCAGAGCATTGTGCAATGTACTGGGTGAAGCTGTCCTTCCCGGACATCTGGCCTCTTCAAGAGCTCAGACCTTCCAGAAAAGCACTGTCGCCAGAAAACCCTGAACTAGTTTCAGCTCTTTTTACATCGCCTTGGGGTGGTCCTGCCTGTTACTCAGGGAGCTCCCTTCTGACTCCATGGAAAGTCTTAGGACAAATGTGGAAGACTAACGAGGAAGTCAGCAAGCTCCTTTCTGATCAGTGGCTCCTGACTCATTTCCCTGTGCTTCGTGCTCCCAGGGACCCCCCCAGGAAGCTTGTTTGCATCGGCACAGACACTCCACTTCGTCTTCGGGCTTCGTAGCCCGTCCTCTCTCTGGGCCATAGTATTATTCTTTTCTGGATGCAGTTTGACCAAGGGAATGAGGGGTGAATAGTCATTCATCCAATAGTTTCTCACTGGGTACTCACTGTGACACACAGTGCTAAGATGGGGACATGGCATTGGGCAGAAGGGACACTGAGGGTCCCTTCCCTCAGGACACCCCCCCCATTTAGCAACAGAGACATACAATAAAGAAATAATCACATGCATACACAAAGGGAAACTGAATTTGGAAAGAGGAGATTGGGAAAGATGTTCTGGAGGAAATGATGTGCTGAGCCCCTACAGGATGGAAAGTGCTGGGGGCGCTGCGCTCCAGGCGGAGGTAGCAGCATGCGTGGGAGCCCCGAGGTGGCACGAATGAGGCAGCAAGAGAAGGCCAGGACGACAGTGAAACAGGGAAGAACGGCACCCAGGAGGCTAGATTGTGTGTGTGGTGGGGGGGAGGGGGCAGAGCTGTGTAATGACATGTAGATTTTATTTCGTTCAAGAGCAAGCGAATGCCTTTTAAGAAATCAAATGATAGGGTTTGATTCATGCTTTTGGAAGATTGCTCTGGATGGAGCATGGCCTGGGAGGGGGCAGAGTGGAAGTCAGGAACCCCCCCGAGGTCATTGGCACGGTCTGCGTTATTGGTTATTTAGATTCTATGGCGGCTCGGACTGGAGGGCTGGCAGCAGATGGTTATAAGGTGCATTTTGAAGGCAGAATTGATAGGAATTAGGCCTGCACTGGATGTAAACATGAGGGAAAAGGCAGAGTCAGGGTGACCTCAAGGTTTGTGGCTTAGACAGCCAGTAGGTGGGGATGAGAAGAGAAATGATTTTGGAGAAAGACGGATGGACCTTGTGACACCAGTGAGACATCTAGGACAAACAGAAGAGCGTCTGGAGCTTAGACAAGAGATCTGGGCTGGAGACAAACTTGGGAGTGTTTCACTAACAGAAGGTATTTAAAATCCTGAGTATGAATCAGAGGGAGACAGTGTGAAGTATAACAGTAAAGGGGCTCAGGTGCGAGCACTGAGGGACGGCAGCATTTGGGGACCAGGAAGAGGATGGGGAAGCCCCAAGAGTCTCCCAAGAATTGGCCAGAGAATTAGAAGAAAAACAAGGAGAGTGTACAAGGAAGGCAAGTGTCAAGAGGAAGAGCGATCGCACTCTTGCTGTCGTGAGATCCAGTACGATGACAATGGAAAACTGTCCTGTAGACAAATGGTCTCAGGTGGGGGCAGTCTTGCCCCACAAGGATGCTTACGATGTCTGGAGATGTTTCTGGTTGTCACAGCTTGGGGGTGCTACTGGCAACTAATGTGTAGGAGCCAGAGGTACTGCTAAACATCCTGTGATGCAGTGGTCCCCAACCTTTTGGGCACCAGGGACCGGTTTTGTGGAAGACAATTTTCCCATTGTTCAGAGCAGGGGAGTGGTTTCAGGATGATTCGAGCACATTACAGTCAAGCTCACCTCCTGCTGTGCAGCCGGGTTCCTAACAGGCCCAGACTGGTACCCGTCCACGCCCTGGAGGTTGGGGACCCCTGCTATAATGCACCAGACAACCCCCACAGCAAAGAACTATCTGGCCCTAAATGTCAGTAGTGCCAAGTCTAGGAACCCTGCCCTAGAGGAAAAGGTCACTGGGGAGGAAAAGGTATTGGGGAAGTCTGAATTCAGCTCATCACACCCAGAGCCACCCCACCTGCCCTGGAGTCTTCGGGTTACTTAATGGATGTGGAAGAAAGAGGCTCCAGACTGCTCAGTACAGCACACTTGTCAAGGATGGCTTCCCAGATCGCCACCCTGCGTTACAGGTAGAATTCTTCCTGCAGTGAGACCACAAAGGAAAACTCAATTATTGTAGGCATAATTGAGAGCCTGCAATAAAATCTTAGGAACAGGATGCTCTGTGGGACTCCCTTGTGACCCCAATCCCACCATCCTTCAACTTCCAGCATCCAGACTGCAGTGGGAACCCACCAAAAGGGTGAGACGTGAGTTTCCTAGGCTGTTTTTGGTTGAGTGTTACTAACCAGGGACTGAAAATAACAACCAATTCAGAAGGCAAACTATCTCCAAATAAATGTCTACTCAGTACACTGTAAATAATTAACACCCCCTTCCCCACCACAAGAGTTTCCTTCTAAAATAAAATCTAACCATGATGTCACTTCCTGCTTAAAACCCCTCGCTGCCTGGGAGGAAGCCCAGCCCCTTAGCATGGCCCTCTGCCTTCTCCACTCCCCGGTCCTCCCCACCGCTGTGCCACTCCCCTGGGGAGCATCCAGCCATTCCTCCTTAGAGGGCAGCTCAAACATGACTTCTCCAGGGGGCCTTCCTGGGCATCCCAACCCCAGCCCACTGTCAGCGGAGTTCTGGTCTGTGGATTCTAGATCGTGCTAGCTCGTGCTAGCTCACAGTTATATCAAGGGCTCCATGAAGACGAGCTGTCTTCTTCATCACTGTACCTCAGCAGCTGGTACAGCGCTGGCACACAGCAGATGCTCACGAAATGGTTGTTGAATGAATGAGTGAAAGCCAGGGGCTTTGTTTTTCCTTGCAGCAGCCACAATTTCAGAGCGAGCGCCATCAAAGAAAATGAATTGGTTGCCATTAAGCTAACAGTTGTGAATCAGAGCTCCATTTTTTTTTTTTTAATCTGAGGCACACAGCTTTACGGGCTTTTTTTTTTCCAATCCATCTTTATAAGTTGACTGTGTCAGCATCATAAATAGGAATGCATTTTCTGTGGAGCAAGCTGCAGTGCCAGTGGGCTGAATCTGCTCGGAGATTTTTGATGCTTAGGAATTCAGACCTGGGTTATCTAGGTCACTTCCCACCACCCAGCTGCTGTCACACACGCCACCATCCAGACCCAAGAAGAGGATTAAAGCACTCTTTTCTTTTTTCATTTCTCCTTGAAAACCTCCCAGCCACACAATCAAGAATGCTGCTCTCCATAAGGTGACCAGAGCTGGGAATTTTCCTCTGGGTGCCCTCTCCCTGGTGGCCCTCGTGCCGCCCCTAGCCAGGGACCCGGATGGACCCTGGCGGCCCAGGATCAGCTGATTGCCTTGCCCGGTGGTCTCCGTATTTTCTTTTTCTCAGAGCTGCTGTTTCCCATCCACCTTCAGGGCCCAAGCTTCACCTCCCTAGGACCTCTTCCTCTCAAGTTTTGTTCTCTCATATCCATCGCAGAACCCTGCAGGGTGTCACTGTATTTAAAAAAAATCAGTGTGATTTCTCAGGCACAGAGAGTACATCCATCGGTCTCAACACAGCCCCACCAAGGCCCTGTCCCCGTCAGTCAGAAAGCTCTTTGTGCCGAGTCGCATTAGCACCACCAACGCAGCAAACAGGAGGTGAGGCCAAAATCCGAGCAGGTTGTGCTTATGTGGTTGATATGTGGGTTGTTGCCTCTTACCAAGACTTCCATCCCGACCCTTTGAAGCTCTGCCACGGTTTCCGGGCAAAGATTGCAGCTCGGGAAGGAGGAACTCTGTACGCTAAGTTGCAGAACGCCCGCAGAGGGGTGGGCAGTGACCCATACCTGCAAAGCTGAGCAGCTTAGGGCGCAAGGACTCATCTCAACACCCGGCTGAGGGCTAGTGCGGCCTGGACAACCTCCGACAGTCAGTCTTAGCTCTAACTGGGGCGTTTCGTGTTGGTTCATGTATAGTCCGTTGCTCTCCCCCCTGGATTCGCTACTGGATTCCTAAGGTTTGGTTTCCTTCGTAAGGCAAGGAGAGACCAGATAAAATGACACCTCTGTCGGCCTCCTTGTGGCTGCTGCCCACAGCTCCCCCAGAGACACAAATGTGGGGGGCATAGCGGCTTCTGAATTTTCAGACGTGCCTTGGGTAGAAAGGGGGGGAAGAAATGTAATTCCCTAGTGAAAGAAGTTTAGAAATAGAGGCTGTGTGTGTGCGCGTTTGTCTTTTTTTAAATCTTCATTGATGAATGTAAAGCAAAAAGGAGTCTCTAGACCGGTGGTTCTCACCGCCGGTGAGGTTTGCCCCCCAGGGGACCTCTGGCAAACTTGGAGATGTTTTTGATTTTTGCCACTGGGTGGGACTTGTTTGGCATCTGGTGGGCAGAGGCCAGAGATGCAGCTGAACATCCTACAATGCACAGGCTGCCCCTCGAGCTGTGTTATCCAGCCCAAAATGTCAGAAGTGGCGAAGTCGAGAAACCCTGCTATAGACCAATCCAAGGAAAGGAAATTTACTAACGCCTATTAGCAGCAGGGTTCATTCATGAGTTTCTTTAATTTGCATGTATTCAGTGCCTGCCCTGTGCCAGGCTCTGTGCTAGGCACTGAGGCAACAAAAGCCATGATTGTGTCTAATCTCTACCATCCCTTGAACTTGATCCTCTTTTTGCAGAAAAAGCAAGTTCCTCTTTCCCTTCATTTTGAGGGGTGTAAAGGAGTCTCCATCTTACCAGGGATGAGTAGAGCATAGTAATGTGAATGGGGAAAGGCACAGTATTTGGGACCCAGGTAGCAATGAAGGACAAAGGATAACAGCTTTCCTAGAAGCATGGGCCCCTGAAGTGGTACAATTGAATGCAGGACAGTGCAGGGGAACTTCTAGGCAGAATTTGATTTCCAGCCTTCCCCCTTGAGCTGGGTGACCAAGGGAGGGGCCTCTTTCTGTCAGCCCCAGGCCCGAGACTATCGCCTGGACTGAGAAACCCTCGGCAGCCAGTCCGTTGGTCACGCCAATCTAATAAATACCTGTCGAGCGCTCTCTTAAGGGAGAGAGAATGGAACAAAGAGAGCTGTATCTAACTTTCCCAATAACTGTCAGGAGTGAGAGATTAAGTGCTATTTGCTCAGTACGACGGGCCCCCAGAAAGGGAACAAAGAGACAAGTAAATATTGTCGTACTTAGCCGTACCCTTCAGTACAAAGTGCTTCGTCCAGCTCTCTCAGCTCCCTTGAATTAAAAATGTTTTCATTTTGGTCCATATCTTAGCACTTGAGGGTGGTAGAATTTTCACGTAGCTCCCAGTGGCCAGATTGGATGCAGCTGCCTCATGCTGGGGTGCATAGCTGAGTTCAGTTGGTTGTGTTGTTATTGTCATTTTCCCCCTTTTCCCTCCATCCATCTGTTCCTTTCTGAGAATAGCACAGCTGTTTTGTGATGGGTTCCAAGTGACTAGGGTGCTGGGAGCCTCTTGGGTAATAAGAGAGCTGACTGCACCGTTGGTATGGGGAAGGGGGAGGACACCTCCACTGCCAAAGTGCCCTCTGGCGATCACCCCTAGAAGTGGGGTCCAAGCCTGCAAAGGAGATCAATGGGGGGGCGGGACGGGGGGTGGTCCCCAGCAGCTGCTGCATCACAGGACCCTGGGTGCAACCTCTGTATAGGGTCTGACAAGGCCAGTGCCGTTAGAGAGGGAGACACTTGGTGGCGGCTTCTGGAAGTGTTTAGAACAGTAGATGATAAGGAATACCATGGAAAGAAAGAAGGAGAACATTTTTCAGTTGAAGGTTCTGTCCCTTGCTCCCTCAGAAGCCCAGAATACGCAGGTGTTATTTCCCAAGGGGTCTGCTGTCCTCCCCCGCCCCCCAGTGGCCCCAAGAGGAAAGCAGCATGTGGCTGTCATATCTTCACAAATGGGGAGCCTGGGTGATTGCCTGGGAAACTGGCTTTTTCTCTCCTGCTCCTCCCCGTACATTGCCCTGTGCGTCTATCCAGGTTGATGGTACTGGGGGGAGGGCGGGGCAGGGGTTGTCCAGTGGCCTGTCTCTGGCCCAGTGAGAGGCTCAGATGATCTTTGAGCAGCTTCCGCCGTGTGGAAATGAGGGTCCAGTCAGCCTGGCCAGGAAGGCTGGAAGGAAACGCTGCCATTCCTCAGATCTTCGAGAACAGGTCATCTGCGCAGACGCTGTGCAAGGCATTGGGTGGGGATGTAGCCTGTGGGACAAAATGAAAGTAGGACAGTCAGCTTTAAGAAGCTTAGAACAGTTGGCAGGAGAAGGCCTCATGACAGCACAGCCTGAGGCAGCCGCAGGAGAAACGCCCCCAGAAGATTCACTCCCTGTGCTTGGTGGTCACTGCATGATGGCAAGGAGGGGCAGCTCTGGACACAGAGGTGACCAGGATGGGCCTTCTAAGAGCGGTGGAATCTGAGCCGGGCCTTTGGACAGTGTTTATCTTTGTTGTTCATCCGTTCAGAAAGTAGTACGTGATCTTTGTAAAAAAAAAAAAAAACAACAACAACTCCAATGTGCTATAAATAAGTAACATTGAAAACAAATGTCCTGTGACTCCTCATCACACAGATAGCTGTTGCTCAAGTCGGCGTTTATGGTGTTTATACTTAAACATAATGCATAAATTACATTGTTTTGTAAAAATAAACTTAGAGCACGCACCACCGTGCAACATGCGTTGTCTCACTAATGCTAGAAGCTTGCCGTCTCCTGGGGAGGCATGCTTCTCTCTGGCGGGTTGGGTGATGGTGTGTAATATGCCATTGCCCAGTTATGGCCTCTGTGGACCAGGCCCCGTTTGGTGGACACTTAGGCTGTGTCCTCTCGTTTACTGTTTTAATACTGCAGGAAACATCCTCACGTGACATCCTTTGGGCGTTGTTCTAATGTTTCTAGAGAATAAGTTCCAAAAGTGAAATTGTTGCATCAGTGCTAGATGCAGCCAACGTGCCCCACTCAGAACCATACTGAATTACCTTCTGACCCGCACCTGCATGGGAGCAAGCTGAAGTCTGAAGATGAGAGAGATCAGAAAGTCAGTGCAGTGGCTGAGGGCAAAGGCAGTGGCCAGGGTAGGAGTCCCAGCGCATCGTCAAGGAGCAGTGGTATCTGTCTGGCTGGGACAGAAGAGCCTTGAGTGTCCAGCCAAGGAATTTGGATTTTTTATTGCGCAAATAGCCTAGGACTTTCAAAGATCATTGGGGGTGGGGCGGTGGGGTCATCAGCTGTTATGCAAGGGAGAGAGGCTGACTCTCAGGGGGTGCTGAGGGAGGCTTCTGGGCCCCAAGCAGTTTAGGGCCCTCCTGCCCGTCAAGCTACTTCTCTCCCTCTTCCGCTACCTTTTTGTTCAAAAAGGGGGTACTTTTTGTGAACAAATCACTTCAGCCGTCTTGACAGCAATAATATTTTGTAACGAAAAAAAGCCTTAGGAAATAAAACGACATGAAACAGTAGTCCAGCCGCCAACAACCCTGGTCATATCATTTTTAAACCAATCATGGGCACCTCATTTCCCAAGGAACAAATAGCTGTTCTCTTTCAGATCTCATTTCTTCCCCATAAAAGAGGGCTGGGTCACCAAGTCTCACCCAAGCACCATGTCTAGGGGCGGTTTTTAAAACCCCTGCTGTTCTTTTGGCCTAAAAATGTGGAGCCCACTGAAATGTTTTAAGCAAAGCCGATTGTTACTAGCAAAACAGTAGCGCCTGACTCCATCCTGGGAAAAGGTGTTTTGTTTTTAATTTTCCAAGAGAAGAAATTGTTAACTGCCACAGTAGTCTGCACGAAGCAGGTCCCCCAGAACTCCCCGCCCAGAGTAGCAGTGGCAGATCTTATCAGTTGGATTTGATAGTGAAATGCCAGACCAAGTAGGTCAAACACAATCGAGGTAAATGAATTCCTAAATACCAGGTCAAAACCAGAGATTCCAAGTCTCTGCCAGGAGTGGGGTTTCTAGTTATGGTGTTGAGTCACTGGCTCCATAGAAGGAGGCTTTGGAGAAATGGCTCCATGTTCCAAAAGCAAGGCACCCGTGGAAGAGAGAAGCCCTCGGGCTTGCTGGAGAGGGGCGATGCAGGAGGCAGCCCCTGAGACCTCTGGATGGGGGTTCTCAGCCTGTGCTTCCTGTGTGCAGATGACCCAAGGTAATAAGGGGCCTAGGCTGTGGTCATGCAGCCATGGCACTTCATCCTCCCCAGTTACTGTGTCTTGAACCTCTTCCTCCCTCCAAATAAATGGGTGGATGGAGAGATGTGGTGTGAAGGGCTAGGCAGGGCATTAAAATGACTAGCGCTGTCCTCAGCACCTGGTAAGCCTCCTCCCCGCTTTGACTCTGGCATGGACATCGGCAGGTGTGTGGCTGGGATGGCTGCTCAGTAGAAACCATGTATTTGTCTTTGGAAAGTGGCTGCTGTGGGTGGTGCTGTGGGACTTTGTTTGCATACTACTTTTGATTTGTTGGCATGAACAGGGGAGAGAAGCAGAGGGTTGGGTCCAATCACTCCAGTTCTCAAGATCACAGAATCCTCTGCAGGTACAACAAGATCCTTCAGAAAATAGAGCCATTTGTACTGCTGAGACTTTTTTAAAAGGTGTTGTTTATACATGTGTTATTATTGTTTGACCTGAATTCAGAATGCTACGTGTGTCTGATACTTTCCTTCGAAGAAACCTTAGAAGTTACATTTACTGTTTGTGCGCCAACCCAGGCAGCCTGCGGCCCTGGGGTCCCAGGAGGGCACCCAAGGATCTCTGTGTAAATGCACCAGGTTTGGGGGAGTAGCCCCAGAGCAGAGTCACCCAGCCTTTTTCGTGCCATGACACATGTGGGAAAGGATCAGTTTTGACCGGCATGTCAGGAAGGAGCTCCTGGTCACAAATGACCAGCCCTCGGGGTCAGAAGGTCCAGTCTGTTACCCAAGAGTGGAGAGGAGCAGGTTTTGTCGAGTCTACTAGCCATTCAAGGTAGGGCAGCTCCACTCAGGAGACATCTGTTTTCTGTACTCGGTTTACACCCATTTTATTGTTATTTTAATTTTGTGGAAGGAAAAGGAAATAGCAACCTTAAGCCTGGGAGACTGCCTGCTCCCCTGAGGAGGGAGGGGTCAGTACCGTGGAATTCTGTTTGCTGCGTTGGGAGTCTGGTAGCATCTGTGGGGTCATGTCCCCATGCTGTCCCTGCTAGCCAGTGGCACTGATTACAATACACGTTTTCAGATCAACAATCTAAGTTTTATTTCCTCCAATCAAAGACTCTAATCAGTGTCCACCAGGTGCTCTGGCTTGGTGTCGTCCAAGCCCTTCCCCAGCTGACACTCTCCCAGTCTGCGGCTATGACTCTGGGATGAGGGGAGCAGTATTTTTCCCCTTGAAAAGTAAGACCTGACCCAGTGATTCTCTCTGGCACTTTCTCTATTTATTCATACTCCAAGTACAACTGTTCAGCTTCTGCTCCAAAAATATCCAGGAAAGCATAGGTGTTATTAAGTCGCTCGTCTTCATCTGTTCTTGTTAAGGGGCTCAGAGAAAGACATGCAATTACTAGGTCATTAACTTGGGCCTCAGAAGTTTCAACAGATTTCTTACAGAATTGCTAAACCCAGCTTTAAAGGGATGATGGGAACTAACTTTTGAGAAAAAAACAAGTCATTTACTCAGTTATATCATTTAACCCTAACAACCCAGTAGGATAGGTATCGTCTCCATTTTATAGATGAGGAAACTGAGGCTCAGGGACTCTAAGAAATTGCCAGAAATTTCAGGAAGCCTAGATTCAAACCCCAATATGTCCAACCCAAAAGACTGTGCTTGCCTTCCCCCCACCAAGCCGGCTTCTTCAGATAAAACTCAAGCCACGAGCAACTGTTGTCTGTCCTGGGAAACACACCAGGAGATTTGTTTCCTCCTTGAATGCACCTCATTAACCCGAGTCTCCCTGAGCGTATGAAAGGAGGATCTCTGGGAATCACGGGGTAGGTAGGAAGAGGGCCCTCTCCAGTCCTCGGTTACCCCTCTTAGGTTTAACGACCTAACAAACCTCTGCTCCCCATCCTTTTGGGGGAAATTTCCTGTTTACAAACAATCCAGAAAATAGCGGATTAGACAAAAGCGAACCTGGTCTGGACAAACAAGAACTGACCATCGTGCAACTGAGTGATGCAGGAACCTATTAAAGGGACAAAAAGTTAAACCCCACCCCCCAAGAATACACCCACAGACACAGCTTGAGACACATTTCTCATTTTCATATCCCAACAGTCTTGGAGTTAAATAACTTGCCCAAGTACACACAGGTAGTAGTTGCTGGAGCAGAGATTCGAACCCAGGAATGTCTCATCCCAAAGTCTTTTCAGGCCCCCCTCGATTTTGCTCCACGGAATCCAAGACCCCGCAGAGGTGCTTCCAGGCCCAGTCAGCATTGAAATATATTGTGTTATACATTGAAGGTTGAAATAACCCAAGGAATCCACTTCTCACTTTACCTGCTTTATGTATTGGGATTCCAAATGATATCATATTTGGAAAATATGGTTCTAAAGCCAAAATGACCTTGAAATCTGTTCCACTTTTAAAATGGAAATCCTTTTCTGCTTTCAAATTGCAAGTGGATTGGCTTATTGAACATCTCTGTCTCATCTCCGTGCAACAAGTTGGAGGTCCAAGTTTCCCAAAATAACACAGTACGGGAGGAGCAAGCTCGATTTAGGGACAGCTAATCCCATGCTGATGTCTTTGCCATGTTGTAACTCATCAGGAATATAGGTTAGTCTGTTATCAGGTTTTGACTTAATAAACTCAAGCTGTCGGTGGGCCAAACTGTACATTGTCAGTGTGGATAGAGGCTGTTAATGTTTCCTAGCCTGTGTGCAAACAGCACTGCCAAGGTCAGGGTGAGCAGGACAACGCACAACGTGTAGCCCCAGTGCAAAGGCAGCTGCGGACCGAGCCAGGTCCTGGCGGGCTTCCTTGATGGGAAGAGCTTAGCTCCCTGGCTCTTAGGAGAGCTGGTGCCTGGCCTGTTATTGTCACACGCTCGGCAAGGCAGGGTCCCCTCCAGGGTGCGCTTCAGTGACCTTACTGGTTTCAAGGTTATCTTAAAAATATAAAGTCCTATCTGTCAGTGCTGAAAGGAACAAGTTAACATTATGCAACAGACTGTTAGGGAGCCGACTCTTGTTGCTCTGGAACTGGGAGTGAGGCTTAAAGCTGGGGACGAAGGAGTTAGGATTCCACATTCCACAGGCAGCTGCTAGTCCACCAAGGCCAGGTGCTCCCCAGGGTCAACCCAGATGGCCCTTCCCCAGGGCTCCCAGCATCCACCTCTTCCCCTTTCCCAGTGTTTATTTACAGATGGGGAGGGGCATTCCCAGAGTCATTGGGGGTGCACTTCTTGCCTATCTCCAAAGCCATATGGAGGGAATATTCAAAGAGACTCAATTACAGAAATGAGGGTGTCTGCAAAAAAGTCATCTATTTCCTGAGCTGCGACTCTGCAGGCCCGCCCTCAGTGCTACATCCCGCGAGACTGAAAGTTGGCCCCACTAGTTTGCAGGGGGTCAGAGAAATGGATGCCTGCTGTTCTGCAGGAGATTTCTGAAGGAGGAGGCTTATGGAAGGTGCCCGTCGCAGGGGCTGAGGTGGAGGAGAGTGAGTCTGGGAATAGGATGGGGGCATTCCCTTGGGCCATCTTTGGGGGGAAAAAATGAAGATAGTAATGTACTTTATAGGTTTGTTGTGAGGAGAATTCTGAGCTGTTTTCTCTGGTGTGAACCAATTCCCCATTTCACTGACACTAAGTGGATGGGTTTCTAGCAGTTTCATTCTGACACTCTCTACCTGTAGCCAACATTAGATCCCCCAAGTTAAAGGGGTCAGTCCCACAAGACCACTTCACTTGAGATGCCAGTCACAAGTCCCAAACCACCCATCTGACTAACCAGGGGTTTCCAACACGGGCTCTGGTTCACGGCAAGCACTTAATAAACACTAGGTAGTATGATTATTTGTCCCTCCCATCTTTTCTCTGACCAACTTTCTTGGAGTTCTCTCCCCACCCCACTTTATTTATTGGTTTTAGTTAGAGAGGAAAGCGGAGAGAGAGAGAAACATGGATTTGTTGCTCCACCTATTTATGCATTCTCTGGATGCTGCTTGCATGTGCCCTGACGAGATTGAACCTGCAACGTTGGCGTGTTGGAATGATGCTGTAACCAACCGAGCTACCTGGCCAGAGCTTGAGGTTCTCTCTCTCTCTTTAAAGATTTTATTTATTTTTTTTTTTTACAGAGAAGGGAAACATCAGTGCAAGAGAGAAGCATTGATATGCTGCCTCTCTTATGTGCCTCGACTGGGATTTGAACCCACGGCCTTTCACTTTGCAGGCTAACACCAAGCCAACTGAGCCACACCAGTAGGGGTTGGGATTCTCTTGATTTAATATTCTCCCTAGTCTCTAAAAGCCATCAAAAGTGGTCACCCTCAGAGCTCAGGACTGCTGACCATTACATTGTTTTGTGTTTTGTGCCTCAATTTCCCCTCCTCATGCTCCCTATTCTCCAAGTACAGTTTTGAGTTTTCCTGGCACTGAACTACTGTAATTGAGAAGGGCTCAGAACGCACACCGAAGCAATCCCCCCACCTTTCATCTGCCTTTCTACGTGTCAGATGCAGCTTAGGAGTCAAGCCCCTTTAAGAGAAGCACTTTGCCGACAAATAGCCCAAGCCATTCCAGTGCTTGCGGTACACTGTAGTGCCCAGAGCAGCCCTGTAAAAAATAGCACTTTAGGTATCAACTGCTAACAAAGCAGGAATTGGCTGCTTCTGGCTATAATTTGCATTTAGGGTTTTTTTAAGCTGATGCATAGCAGTTGACCTTTTAAGTAAAGTTTTAGGTCAGTTTTCTTGCATACTCTGAAAGGTCCTTAGTTCTGTTTCTTTGGGTTGTTTTTTTTTTCTTTTTCTATTTCTTTTAAGATTAATTTCTTTCTCCTTTTTTTATTCGTTAAAGTACAGTTGTATCCATTCCCCCCAACCCCCATCCATTCCCACTTCCCACCCTCAATTCCAGCCCCCTATGGCTTTGTCCATGTTTCCTTTATACATGTTCCTTGACGACCCTTCCCCCTTTTCCCCATTACCCCTTCCCACCTCCCCACTGGTTACTGTCAGTTTGTTCTTTATTTCAATGTCTCTGGTTGTATTTTGCTTGCTTGCTTGTTTTCTTGATTAGGTTCCACTTACTGGTGAGATCATATGGTATTTGTCTTTCACTGCTTGGCTTATTTCACTTAGCATAGTGCTCTCCAGTTCCATCCATGCTGTCACAAAGGGTAGGAGTTCCTTTCTTTCTTCTGCATAGTGTTCCATTGTGTAAATGTACCATAGTTTTTTGATCCTCTCATTTACTGATGGGCACTTAGGTTGCTTCCAACACTTGATATTATAAATTGTGCTGCTATGAACATTGGAGTGCATAGGTTCTTTTGAATTGGTGTTTCAGGATTCTTAGGATATAATCCCAGCAGTGGAATTGCTGGGCCAAAAGGCAGTTCCATTTTTAGTTTTATGAGGAAATTCCATACTGTTTTCCACAGTGGCTGCACCAGTCTGCATTCCCACCAACAATGTACTAGGGTTCCCTTTTCTCCACGACCTCGCCAGCACTTCTTGTTTGTTGATTTGTTTATGATGGCTGTTCTCAACGGTGCGAAGTGGTATCTCATTGTGGTTTTAATTTGCATCTCCCTAATGACTCGTGATGCTGAGCATGCTTTATGTGTCTCTGGGCCCTCTGTGTGTCCTCCTTGGAGAAGTGTCTGTTCAGGTCCTTTGCCCATTTTTCTCTACCATATTTTCTTTTATTATTATTTTTTAATTTTAATTATTGTTCAAGTACAGTTTTCTGTCTTTTACTACCATCCCAGCCCCCCTTTTTGCCCATTTTTTAATTGGGTTCTTTGTCTTCCTGGAGTGGAGTCATGTGAGTTTTTTATATATTTTGGAGATCAAACCCTTGTCCAAGGTATCATTTGCAAATATATTTTCCCATACAGTTGGTTCCCTTTTCATTTCACTGGTGTTTTCTTTAGCCATGCAGAAGCTTTTTAATTTGATGAAGTCCCATTTGTTTATTCTTTCCTTTATGTCCCTTGCTCTATCAGTGAAAATATTGCTATGTGGAATATCTGAGATTTTCCTGCCTCTGTTCTCCTCCAGGACTTTTATGGTGTCACGACTTATATTTAAGTCTTTTATCCATCTTGAGTTTATTTTTGTGTATGGTGTAAGTTGGTGGTCGAGTTTCATTTTGCATGTAGCTATCCGGATCTCCCAACACCATTTGTTGAAAAGGCTGTTTTTACTCTATTTTATGCTTCTGCCCCTTTTATCAAATATTAATTGTCCATCGAGACTTGGGTTTATTTCTGGGCTTTCCATTCTGCCCCATTGATCTATGTGTCTGTTCTTATGCCAGTACCAGACTGTTTTGATTACCATGACCTTGTAATATAGTTTGATGTCAAATATTGTGATCTCTCAAAATTGTTGTGTGGTTTGTTTGTTTTTTTAACAGCATTATTAAGATACTGTTCACATATCATACAATTCCCATTTGAAGTATGGAATTCAGTGGATTTTAGTATATTCACAGACAGATACATGCAACCATCCCTACCGTCGGATTCAAAACACGTTCGTCGCCCCCAAAAGAAACCCTGAATGTCTTAGCTGTGGCCGCCTCCCACCCCACTCTTTACCTCACCCCAGCTCCAGGCAACCACTAATTTTTCTCTCTCTGTAGATTCCTCTGTTCTGGACATTTTGTATAAATGGGATCCTTTAATATGTGGTCTGTTGGAACTAGCTTCTTTGAAAGCTCCTTATTTTTTATGTGTATCCCTTTTAGGGTTCAGATTCAAGAAATCTTGGTCTAAAGTCAGGCCTAAATTTTACCTGGTTGAAATGGTCATCCTTTGGAAGAAATGAGAAAATAATATCTGTAATACCTTCCAGTCTGCAAGAAAACTTCCAGAATGCAAGAGGAAAAACCTGACATGTGTTTTTAGTTCATCCCTATTTTAGGGCCAAGCATTATATTATAGTTACATAACGTAGCAATTCCTAGCCAGTTACTACTTGGCCCTTTTTCATTTCACATTTATCAAAAACTTCTAATTTCAATTAACAGGGCAAGCCCTGTTGGATATGGTCCTTTGTGGTTCAAATTGAAAGCATAATTAATCATGGAGACTTGATATCTCAGTGAAAGTTGGCTAATAATATTCCATTTGAGAGGGAAGCACACTCCAGTTCCACTCCAGGATCTCCTAGGGGTTTCTCCTTGTACTTCCCAGGTGTGAGACTGATTCTCACAAACACTGGGACAGTTTCACCTGGGCTGCACTAAGGAAGAAGCCCTAGTGTGTCACCTTTGTTCTGCTCTGTCCAAGTGCAAGACGGATGAGGCCTGAAGGTGTGCTTGACCTTGAGGAAACCTTCTTCTTCTTTTATTTATTTATTTATTTATTTATTTATTTATTTATTTATTTATTTTATTGAAACCTTCTAAAGAAGATGTGCCCGCACAGAAGGGGTAGACTGTGAGGCCCATCTGGCCCCGGGGAGATAGTCCTGGCACCAGCTCACCTTCCTCCATACAGATGGGCTTGGACTACAAAGGTCCGATTTGCCATCTGCCACGCCTGGGGAGTGCCAGCAGGATCTGGCATCCGAGCTCTCATTGTGGACGAATTTAGAAGCCCCCAGCCAGAAGAGCCTGCATCCTGACACGGTCCCAGCCAGCCAGCTGCTGGGCAGAGCCCTCAGGCCCAAGCGTTACTTTTAGAGAATTTGGCATCACCCCGTGGACCCAGCTGCAGCTGGGTAATGTGAGGTTCAGTGCTCCGTGACCGAGTAAGTCAGCTGTGACCATGTCCAACCCCCCAGTACCTGAGAGTGTGACCTTATTTGGAATTAGGTCTTCACAGAGATGATCCAGTTAAAGCAAGGTCGAGAGGACCCTTATTCAGTATGAGTGGTGTCCTTATAAAAGGGAGAAAGTTAGACAGAGATTGATGTGCACAGAGGGAGGATGACGTGAAGACATGCAGGGAGAATGCCACGTGACTGGGGTGTGCATCTATGAGCCAAGGAATACCAAAACTGCTGCCAAACCGAACCACCAGAAGTAGGCAGAAAGGCATGGCACAAAGTATTTATATAGCTCTCAGAGGGAGCCAGCTCTGCCCACATCTGGATCTCAGGCTTCTGCCTCCAGGCTGGTGAGACAACACACTTCCGTTGTTGGTTGGTGGCAGGTTGTTACTGCAGCCCTAGGAATCTAATAACGCCTCCCCATTGGGGGAAAGAGCCCCGTCCAGCTTGGAAGGCGAGTGGAAAGAGAGGATTGCACTTGTCTGTGTGCAGCTCTCAACTGTGCCAAGAGGAAAGCTTTTAAGAAACCCCTAAGATGCTCACAGCCTATCTGACCCATCGTGCTGCTGGGAGGTAGCTGCCCGGGGTGTTCACCCACCAGGGAGGCTCCCAGGTGGCTCCTGCAGATGCCACCGTGTGGTCCCAGAGCCCCTGTGGAATTGGTAAAATCGCTTCCCTGAGGGAGCAGCCTACAGTAGAAGGGCCATGCCTTTGCTCTCTGCTCCATCATCCTGGAACCTGTCACTGAAACATAAGACAGAGATGGAAAGGAGTTGATTCTGAGACTGGAGACGCTCTCTTGTCCTTGGCCCAGGACCTGTCATAACGTCCAACAAGCAAAAACCCTCGTCTCAGTATTTCTCCCACCACTGTTCTTATGGACACGAACAGGTGACAGCTTCTGGAAAACGGAAGCACCCACCAGCCTTCCACCAGCACAAGGACACCTGCATGGTGGTTGGCAGTCACGTTTTCACGGGTGCTTATCAGCATTTTTCTGTGCACTGGACCGCGGGATAACCACAAAGTAATAATCATCCTACAGCACTACGGATGTTCCTGCTGCCTTCGTTTGAGGAGCTTAATGAGATCTGAGGAAATTACATTACAGTGTCTCTGAAGGATGTTTCTGTGTCACATGCTCTTATCTCTCTGGCACGTCTCCTGGGTTGTCAGACGCCATCTATCAGGTGTTGAACTGGAGACTTGGCCCACATTATCCAATTTAAGTCCGGCAACAACCCCATGAGGGAGTTTGCATGACACCATCCTGCACGTGAGGACACCGACTCCTCTGACACTCCATGCCAGAATTTTAGATGGGACTGTCCTGTCCACAGGGTGTAAGGTTTGGGAGCCCAGGTCTGGGAGTCAGGCAGCCCTGAGCTTAAGTTCTGGAGGACTGTGGACAAGTCAGCGATCAGCTGAGGTCCAGGGTTCTCACCTGGAACAAGGGGGTGATGCTGTATCTTACAGCAGTGGCTTACCCTTGGCCATACGTGCAGGTCACATGGGGAGCTTTCAATAAGTTGGATGATCAGACCCCATCAAGGCCAATTACATCAGAAGCACAGGGGTGAGGGTTCACCTCGATCCTCATCCCCAAGGGTTTCTCTCGCGGTTCTGCAGGCCAGAAGCCCTAAATCAAGGTGAGGCCACAGAGGAGGATTCTTTCCTGCCTCTTCCAGCTCCTGGTGGCTCCAGGAGCTCCTTGGTTTTCGGCTGCCCTTCAGTCTCTGCCTCGGACTTCATGTGGCCTCTTCTCTGTGTCTTTTCCATTTCCGTTTCTTATAAAGACACTTGTCACTGGATTTAGGGCCCACCCTCTTAATCCAGGATGATCTCATTTCCAGATCCTTAGCCTCATTACATCTGGAAGACCTTTGTTCCCCAGGTGAGTTCACATCCAGAGGTCCCGGCAGTGAGGACCAGGACATATCTTTTGGGGGGTCACCAGGTAATCCACTACAGAGAACTTTCACTGTATTTTCTGATTGTACTGGGTTGGAACCTGAGAGTTTCAAGGTGTGTAATCTCTTAATCACACTGAAGTCAAACTTTGTGTCCTTTTAAAATAGGCCAAGTCCTAAAACCAAAATGTGGGCAAGTCCAGGCGATTTTTAGCATCAGAGATAAAGGTGGAGGCTTACAAACCTCATTTTAAAATAAACCTGGACATGAAAGTTTAAAACGTAAAACAACCCAGTTCTTTTATAAAGAACAACATAAGTGATGTAACAGAGTTTAAATCAGGACCAAAATATTGTAGCAGCTATGGAAACACAAACCAGAAATTTTAAAAATAAAAACTTTTTGAATTTTTTAAGAAAGGTCAACCGACATGTAAATGGACAGTGTAGACATGTATGGTCACAAAATCAAGTGAGAAAATGAGAGTGGAAAATGATTTCAGGAGGAATAGGTAGTGGAGTGGGGGTGAGGAACAGGGGAGATGGGGCCTGAATGGGGAACAGGAGAAAGATCTGTGGCCAGAATATTTGAGATAAGACCCAGAGGTTAGATTTTTGGTTTCCTCATCTTCATTCACAGGCATTCAGTTGGAAGTTCGTTTCTGATCTTGGATTTTGATTAAAGGAGTCCTTTAGTCCTCCCTTCCCTCCCTCTGGCTCTTTGAAAGTGAGTCCCTAATTATAGGCCCCATCTGAGATTTCCTAGATGAAATCAGCTGCTATAGATATGACACCAGACTTGCAAAGAATCAGCACACTGTTGCCATAAAAAGCCCAATTGTTAATTGCTTCTTTGGCATCTGGCTATAACAAAAAAACACCCTCTCCCTGTTTCGTATTAAAAGTAAATGTAGTGGAAAGAACATTGGGCTAGAATCAGGAGAAGCTGAAATTCTAGTCCCGGACCTGTTACCAAGCGCCTGTGGTTTGGGGCAAAATATTTCACTTCCTCTTGGGCTTCAGTGCCCTTATCCGTAAAACTGAGGACATGAAACTGAATTGTCACTTTGATTGTAAAAGCCCTATTCTATATCTTGAAAATACAGTGCACTTCTCATTTCCATCCAGCCTTTCCCTAAAACCTTCCTTCGCAATAGCCTACTATGGTTTTACGGTGTTGTGGTACAATCAGGGAGCACACAGATGTAAGTATCTACATAATTTCCACCCTGCAGACAGTACCTTTCCGGTCTCCTTCAGAACTGAAATTTGCTATGAGGCCCCACAGTTCATAGCTGCTTTGGAAATGTGATCCACCAGTGTTCCATGCTTGGTATTGCAGAGTCTCACTTTGTTCTTAGGGAGTCTGGAACACATATTAGTGTGGCCTGAACTGACACAGTGTCCCTTCTGCCACACTGCATTGGTCAAAGCAAGTCAAAGGCCAGTCTAGATTCAGAGGGAGGACAAATAGCCTCCACCCCTTGGTAAGAGGAAGAGCATGCCGGCACAAGGAGGGAAGGAGTTGGCAGTGACCATCTTTGGAGATTGTCTACTGTATCCCTGGTGATACATTTCTGGGCTTATTGGTCATCTCTGTTCATTCTTACTGGTGCTATGTGGTCGAGAAGCACAGGGAAGGCAGGAATTAGTCTCGTGGCTTTAAATATCAAAGCTTCTATGACAAAGTCCAGGGTGCACTGGATGCTTCTATGACTGTAGGATTGGACACATTACTCAAAGCCTTCACTGACCATCTGGGGAAGCGCAGTCATGGTTTACGCTGATGGAGTACTTGCCGTGGGCCAGACCCTATGCTTGTGCCTTTTCCACGTACCTTCGAAAGTATCATAACCTTTCCAGGCCTGTGCATATAATTTCCGAGGCAGTTTCAGGGTTGGTTCAGGTGATAAAAAGACATCATGGTGAAGTTGATACCAAAGAACCAAAAGTGTCACCCACGCTCAGGATCCACTGCCCTTCCCGTCACAGAGGCACTCCATTGGGGTACTTACTATGCATCCTCTTTTCTTTCCCCCACTTCTAGAATCTCTTTTGCTGGTTTCTTATTCCATTAATTATATATCTCTCCCACTCTGGTCCCTGTCAACTCCCGAGCCCACCATTCTCCTGCAACTGATGCAAATCAGGAGGGACCCTGCGGGAAGGGCAGGGAACAGACACCATCCAGCTACAATAGCATAATCAGTAAAATATAATTTTAAAAAAAAAGAGAGAGATTATCCAAGTAGAGTTGAGTCTGTTCTCTGCGTGGAGGGAAGTTCTCTGCAACCACACACAGACCACACACGCAGCTGAGACCCCTCAGGACAGAGAAATGAGGTGGAGAGAGAGCATACTGGGTAATTCCTGGTTCCGCACGGGGCTCACACTGTACATTTGGTAGACGTGTACTTAGGATAATGGCTACTCAATCACTTTATGTAGCAAACCCAGAGCCGGTGAACACATTGAAAAGTCACCCTGTGGTGGCATGTAGCATTTTTCATTGTGGTTATGTCTTTTTCACAGTTTTATTGATACAAGATTTACATATCATAGAGTTCAGCCATTTTAAAGTGTTCAGTTCTATGGGTGATAACACACTTACAGGGCTTTGAGCCATCACCTTAAATCTAAGTTTAAAACATTTTTTCACCCCCAAAAGAAACTTTGTTCCCATAGCAGTCATTCCTGACATGGATCCCAGCTCCTGGGGTCCACGGCATTATGGATGAGACAAATTCACACAGACTACGGAGACCTGTGAAGGAAAAGGGATGGCGTGGCCGCTCCCTCAAGAGGAGAGCGCCTGGACCCTTGCCTTGACAGGCTTTTACTGGGTTCAGTTTGCACAGGAATGCAGGGTGTACAGTAAAGCCCATCAATCATTGTCAGGCA
Source organism: Tonatia bakeri (assembly GCA_004024845.1). Taxonomy (NCBI): domain Eukaryota; kingdom Metazoa; phylum Chordata; class Mammalia; order Chiroptera; family Phyllostomidae; genus Tonatia; species Tonatia bakeri. The sequence goes on from PVIA01000095.1 coordinate 331,629, forward strand.
GAAATGATCAAACAATAGATAACATTCAGAGAACTCTGAGGGCTTATTCTGAGTCAGGGTCAGATAGCTAAAGGGCCATAAAACTTCAGGGAACAAACTCACTTCCTGCTTGGACCCTTATCATTTAAATTGTGGGTATTAGCAAAGCAGGTTTCATAGGATTTTATGCATTTTTTCTTAGGCCTGATCACTCTAGGGAACTGGCCCTTTCCAGCACAGGGCTGCACCCACCTCCAGCATTGTTTCAGGCTTAAGGCATTGTTTCAGGCTTAAATCAGGCAGGGGAAGTAAGGCAGCCAAGGGATTAGGAGACTTCCTGCAGAAGGAATGAGGACTCAGGCTATGTCAAAGCTGAGGGGTGAGGGTCCTTCACCCCCTTTTTCTATAGCCCCCCAAGTCCTTCCCTGAGGACACCTTCATGACCGTACCTGTCTTAGGGTGTCCCTCTTTTGAGGAATCTTACCCGTCATTGGTTAACCAGTCATCCTCCCGCCTGGGGCCCAAGCAGGGTGAAGAGAAAGGGGACAGAGGTGGTGCCCCTACAAGGAAGATAAGCTTTGTCTCCTAAGTAGCTTATGGTCCCAAGGTCCTTTACTCAGCCTTAGCCACGGGGGATTACAGCTCCTGAAACCAGGCAGGGCGGTTCTCTACACATTCCCTCTACCATCCCCGTCCCCTGACCTTAGGCCACAGCCTATTTCTTTCTCCGTGGATTTGCCTATTTTGGATATTTCATATAAATGGATTTATACCTTGTGACCTTTGGTGAATGGCTTTTTTCACTTAGCTTTACTTATTCACTTCTCTTATGTCATATCAGTGACAGTTGAACTTTAAGTTACCATTTCTTTGGTATATTTTTTTTCCAGGATCCTAAACACTTCAAGTCAGAGAAGACAGGACGGGGACATTTAAGGGAAGGCTGGAGAGACAGTCATCAGCCTATCATGTGCTCCTACAAGCTGGTGACCGTGAAGTTTGAGGTCTGGGGGCTTCAGACCAGAGTGGAACAATTTGTACACAAGGTAAGTGAGCCAACAGCGACTCCTGAGCTGCAGACAGTGTAACCATCTTTATGGTAAGCTGGAGTAAGTGATGTTCAGCAGACACACAAATGGTGAGCCAACCTGCAGTAACTATATCCAGACAACCCAGTTTTCATGAAAATGCGTTTTACATGTAGGTTTAATTTTCTTCCACTGATAGATGTATTACACTACACCTCCTCTTCTGTGACCTCCATGTCTGCTGGGTGAGTGTATTCGGGAAATTGGGTGTTCAAAACATACTTCTCCCATATGGAAGCAACCCCAGTGCCCATCAACAGACAAGTGGATAAAAAAGTTGTAGTACATATATAAACAATGGGATATTTTTACTGAGCCATAAAAAAGAATGAAGTCTTACCATTTGCAATAGCATGGATGGACCTAGATGGTATGATGCTAAGTGAAATAAGCCAGATAGAGAAAGACAAATATGATTTCACTTATATGTGGAACCTAATGAACAAAATAAATGAATAAACAAAATAGAAATAGACTTTGAGACACAGAGACCAGACTGATGGTTGCCAGAAGAGAGGGGGCTTAGGAAGCTTGGTAAAAGGGACTAAGAGGTACAAATTGGGCCCTGGCTGGTGTGGCTCAGTGGATTGAATGCTAGCCTGCAAACCAAACAGTTGCCAGTTTGATTCCCAGCCACGGCACATGCCTGGGTTGCAGACCAGGTCCCCAGTAGGGGGCTCACAGGAGGCAAACACACATTGATGTTTCTCTTTCCTCTCTTTCTCCCTCCCTCCCACTCTCTAGAAATAAATAAAATCTTTAAAAAAATTTTTTTAAAGAAGTACAAATTGGTAGTTACAAAATAGTCAAGGGGTGTAAAGTATAGCATAGGAAATATAGTCAATTATATTGCAATGACTATGTACGGTACCAGGTGGGTACTGGAAATACCGGGGACCACTTCATAAAGAATATGACTGTCTAACCACTATGCTGTACACCTGAAACTAATACAAAATAATGTAGAATGTAAACAGTAATAAAAAAAGAAAAATAAAAAAAGAAAACCATATTTCTCCCTTTGGCATGGGGCTAATGTAGTTCCAGGCATGGGTAGGGGTACTTGGGTCCCATGCAGAGGCCCGGGGTTTATCTGTGTGTGCAGTCTGCAGGGATAATTCTCACTCAGAAGGTCCTGCAAATGCAGATCCCTAAGGTAGAAGATGACCTAAGAAGCAGAATAAGAAATCCCAGTAGTCCCATTAGATGGTGCTCTGCAGAATTTCTGCTCCTACAATAATTCTGTCACCAAAGGATGGTAACAGTCTCAAAACACAGATTTCAGTTGTATAACCACTTTGACTGACAGGTTAATTTTGTAGCAAGAATTCACTTGGTAATTATTTAAGTTTGTTAGGGGTTTCTAACATGACCTCTGACCTCACAGGAAAAATCACTTGCAGTGTTGAGTACTGCCCTTTGTACTCCTTCCATTTCCATAAAAATAAATTCTACCCAAGTTGTTTCTGCATTCCACATAAGCTGGATATCTGTTTATTTTTCCACTTAAAAACTGATTAAAAAATAGCTTTCTGAAATTCTTTTGGAAGCATTGGAATTTAACCTTAATGTGCTGAGCTTTTTGTTACTTAGATGGATGTAACAGGGAGGGGGGGCAACAGACAATAAAATAGGGCTGCCAGTCCACGATAAAATGTATAAATCTTGAATTTAGCTCCAAGAAATAGATAAACTTGGGCTCATAGTAATAGCAGACTCTGGAACAGACTTCAGACAGAGAAATGTGCCAATCTTCTGCTGAGCTCCAGAGCGATGCTGCCCACCCAGAGGTGGGAGCCGAGTGAGACACAGAGAAATCAAGTCCTGGGACCTCCTGTTGTCCTTCTGTGTCCAACTGTTTAGCAGGAAGACAGTCAGAGTATTTTCCATGAAAATAATTTTCCTGAAAAAATAAATATTTTCCAGCCTCAGTTCTGTCTGTCTCAGGCTCTGCCTTCCTTGACTTCCTACATTCCCCTGCCCCCCCCCTTTTTTTTAACCACAGATAATCTCTTACTAGGGCCACTCCCATGGTACGTTTTATTATTTCCTTCTACAAGGCATATTTAGATTGCCACAAGGCTCATTGTGTTTCTTTTCTCACAGGTGACTTCGACTAGCCTTGAGAATCTCTTTCTTTAAAGCAGTGGTAACAATTACGCTGTAGTCATAGGCATCCCCATTGTCCGTTTCCAAATATAAGGAAGTGTTGTCCACACCCCCACAACACACCTGCTCTGGCCCAGGAGTCGCTAATGAGCTTCCCAGGCTAGCATTTGCATGGGCGCCTTTCTGCGGACACCTTTGTTTTTTAAGAATCTTTTCACAGTTAAGGGGAAAAAATGTTGGAAAGCGAGCCATTAGCACATTATTGAATCCTTGTTTCCAAGCAGACAGCTGTGTTGTGCTTAATGTAATAGAGTATATTTACTGATGCCTCGATGCTGTTCTTTTGATTTCCATGAATTTGACACACTCAGCACTCAAGTACATGCAGCCTCGTGTTGTTTCTTATTTTCATGTGTTTCCTCCTTAAGCCTCACCGGATATCCAGAGTCCTGGGCTAATAAACACTTTACTATGAATGCTTCCCTCGTTTCTGCAAAATCACCAAATTACAACCCTTCATTTATTGATACATGCTGGAACCTTGCATGAGAGATTTTTGACAATTGATTTGTTTGGTAGGAAGAAAGGAATGTTGTGTGAGTATCCAAGAAAAGTAAAAAGGCATATTTACAGAGGACCAAAATAAAAGAATACCATGCAATAAAAGCACATGAACAGGGTTACACAACACACACACAAACTACATCTATAAATGTTTTCTTTGTCCACTATTGTCATCAGGCGTCACCATCAGAAATAGTCTCATTCCTTTTGTCCCCAGTCAGGCTCCTCACTGCCACCGTGTTCCGTTCTAGTTCGAGTCTCTTCTTCCATCTCTTTTGGTAATGGTTGACTGCACGTGCTTCTTCCCCCTTCTGTTTCATGACAGTCAAGCCTAGAAAGGTATTTGCTCATCTGGTGTCCCACACCTTCAGTCATTTAAAGAAAACTAACCAATATTTAAGATATTTCACCACAGAAGTGAGACCGTTAAGTACTCTTTACCTAGAAGTGACTTGCTGCCCAGAAAAAGTTCCCAATTTCTAACATTTACGACCCCTCGGCACAAACGAAAAGTAGAACTTGTTTTATGCAAAGACAAAAGAAAAGGAAAAATCTCAAGGCGATTAGCCTGGAGATTCATTCCGATCGTTGCTGAGACTGCCAAGTCGTTTGTGCACACCTCCAGCTCAACCTTCAAGTAAGATGGACATTAATTTCCACCAAGGGCTTGCACGCCATGCAAAGGGCTGAGGGCAAACAAGTGCACTCTCTGTGTAATTGTCTTCACATAGGGACAGAGGGGTGGGGAGATCTATAATCGCCAGGATTCTTAGAATTGGGAACGATCTATGTTCCAGATAGTTTTAATCAAACATGGTATTATTTCAACGTCCTTCTTTTCCTGTTGTAGGTGGTCCGAGATATTCTGCTGATTGGACATAGACAGGCCTTTGCATGGGTTGATGAGTGGTATGGTAAGTCAACTTTCCCGGATAACTTGTAGAACAATTTCATAACAGGTTGACTAGGGATTTCAGCCCATCCAGCTTCCTGCACTACCTAGAAAGGCAAGAACGAAGGCAGGGCTACTGCATCCTGCATGGGAAATAGTACTGTTCATGGAACATAATGCAGAAAAATGTAATGAGAGAAGCTTGGTCTAAAATAGCTTTGGTACTTAGCTGTTTACTAAGTAGGACCTCAGGATGTTTGATGCTTGCATTCTTGACTTGCATACAGGGCTCCATAAATCTCTGTTGGATGGGTTTCAATCCCATCCTAATTTATACCAAATTTCAAGATGAAAGCTGTCTCAAGCCATCATATCAAGTAAAAGCCATTCTTTGATTCAGAGATCACTTGAAACCCCCCATCACCCAAAACGAGGATTCTGTAAGAATTCAAGGGCAAAGGCAAAGGTGCCCCCTTAATCCTGAGACTATTGTTTTGACCTTTTTACTTCTTTTTTTTTATGTGATTTGGGAAGAGTTAAACAAGTTCTGTACATTTCCAGTAAATGAAAGCATTTGTCTCATCCCATGGTGGACGGACCACCCTCCCCAGGTGCTCAGCACCATCGCTTTGTCCATGTGAGTCTGCGTTCCCGGGATCAGTCCTCCGAGGCTGGTGCCCTTGAGTATAAATAGAAGCAAACAGACCTAATTGGCGACTTGGGTTAGAGCCGATTACCTAATGAAATGCCCTTCTCCTCAGCCTTATTCGAAGTCACACTAAATTTGTTCTGAGTGTCACCTCGATTGCATTTGGGGGCTTTTCTGTCCTCGTTTCACCAGTCCCTTCCTCTTCTGAACAGAGGGTATCGAATTGAAAATAGAAAATAGGTTGGACTGAATGGGCGAAGACAGTAAGTGGTGGTTAGTAATGTCGTTAGCTATTTCGGAGCCACATTTTTTTAGAAGCGTGGTTCTGTAGGCCACCGGCTTTTTATATTCTGCAGTTTTTCCCAGATCAGCATCTTCTGCAGAACAAATGGGTCTTCCCGGAACAGATTCTGTGGAAGCCTCACCACTGTCTTGACACCCAGCCCTCCCCCGCACGCTGCTCATACAGCGAGGGGTGCTGCCCCGCCACACGGTCATGCTGCCTCCCTAAGACCTGCTTGTGGCTGTGCTTCGTGAGGCAGGCGGAGGGGAAGTCTCCTGTGATTGCTGCTCCTGATCATTCAACCAATCTTTCTGGTTGTCCCTGCCCCACCCAGGGAGCTTTACTCAGACTCGTAGAGGGAGCACAGACCTCCAAAATAGGTTAAGAACTGGTCTGTCCCACCTTGGATTCCTCCAAGCTCCTGGTTTCCTTGCACTTAGAAAATAGCAAAAGGAGACTCAAAGAATAATGGGCTCAAACAGCTTAGAAGTCTGAGTAGTGAAGAGGGACCCGCAGAGCCAAATACCTGCCACTCTGAGGACCGAGAAGACACCGGGCAGTGTAGCAGACTTCTCTCTAGTGCCAGAGTGCCCTCACAGACTGCTAGGAAGCAGCATCGCACAGGGTAGCCGGGTCCTGACCGAGAGGACAAGCCGCTGCAGACTTATCAGTCAGGAAGAACGGTTCGAGCAGAGGCCGGATCTAGAAAGAGAAAACATTGTGGGTGGGTCTCTAGTAAGTGAACTGTTAGAGTATGAAGCACGGGGACCAACTCAGCAAGCCAAGCCCAGCGTAAGGAAGAGACTTCAATACTTTTAGTCCGAAAAAAGAAAAATCTCAAACTATTACAGAGGCCCACAGCTAGGATAATGCATCAAAGGAACCTGCAGGCCTCCAGCCCTAGAGACCTCACAGAGGAGAGCACCTGCCTGTTTACTGGGCTGGCCAAAAAGTCTGCTTGTTTTTTTCCGTAAAAAAAGAGACACATTTTTCACTTTCACCAATAACTTTATTGGTTTGGATATTTTGAGTACGTCAGCTCTCTCCCCCGTGGGGGAACGTTGATTGTTCTCAGTTAATGTCTCGATTTGATTGTTACCCACTCCGGCTGGCCCACCTGACTGTGGAGCGTCGTCCAGCGAGAAAGCTCCGGCGCGAAGCTTTGTAAACTGCTTTCAGCACGTTCATTTGGCCCACGCACTGCACGAGGCTTTTGCATTTCAGTTGCATTTTTACCTTTCTTAAAATAATAAAGCATAATGTGCCAAAAATGTTGGATGTTTTCTTCCATCTTCAATATTAAAATGGTTACACAAAAATTCACCAATCTTGGCAAGTTTTTTTTTAAATGCACACTGATGTGATAGCTGTCATAATACCATCTAACAGAATTGTCCTGAGTGAAGTTGAAGACAACTAAGCACTACTAGAGCCATCTTACGGAAAAAACCAAATGAACTTTTTGGCCAGCCCAATACCTTAGATGGCTTAGGTGGAGGCAGAACTCAAGGAGTCTATTGACAAAAAGCTGTTCTGTATCTGAGTGCAGAAAAACAGCTTGTGGTTTACTGGATGCAGACCGGCAGGGGCCTCGGACTCCCCAGAGAAGGTCTCCGCCCTCTGTGTACACAGTCCTAGCCCCAACCAAAACAAGCAGAGTTTTCACTCAGCACAGGGTCTGAGAACCACCCCATCCATCTCATATAAATTACTGCTGGCATCATCCCCCCGCTGAGCCTCTTGCCAGCGACACAGTGGCTCCTTCATTACCCAGATGCAGACACTCAAGGCAAATGAATGGAAATGGCTCTGCCCACAGTGTCTTCTCGGCCCCTTATCCAAGGGAATGCTGGGGACTGCGTGGGTGAATGGGTATATGTCACTGTTACAAAGCCAAATGTCAAATGTCTACCAGGATAGCCCTTCAGTTTGGGGTACCTGAAGTTGCTTCTTTTTCTTTGGTCTATACAAGCTCAGTGATGCTGTCATTAGTAAACATGGAAAAGGTCCAAAGTGAAAACAAACCAACAACAAAAAAACCTCCTGCCTATAGCTTATGGCCTGGTTCTGGGAGTGAAGCCTCTGGACCAGCAACATCAGCATTCCCTGGTTACCTGTTAGAAATTCAGATTTTCAGGCCCCACCCCAGACCCACAGAGTCAGATACACTGGCGTACAGGCCAGCAGTCTGTGTTTCAGTGAGCCCTCCGGGTGATTCTGGTGCTCGATAAAGTTTGAGAGCATCTGGTGTGTGGCATGGACTGTAAACCAGGTTAGACGGCAAGGAAGGACAGTTTAATTCAGTACAAACAGGTTAGACTAGAGAACGGTGGATGTCTTCAGGGCCACCTGCCAAACTCTGGTGCCTTGTGAGAAGTAGAGCAAGGTGCCCCTTTTACGCAGATTCTGCAGGTGTTACTGGCTTGGGGCTGAATTTTAGCCTCATTCACCTCCTGGGCTGTGCATTCATGCAGGGCACAGAGTGTATGCCCTCCTTGTGCAGTGGCAGTCCTGGCTGTCTTTCTTATTAGACCCACCACCTCCAGTGTGTAAGTAAAAGTGAAAAAAGAAAAAAAAGGACACTGTAGTTGACAATGATCTTTTCTTGCCCCAGGATTTTAATTTTGTGTCTTTTCAGAGTTTTCAGCGTTTTGCTGTCACATCACTATTTCCCTCAGCAGATGCTATGCTGCTCATGTTCATGGTGAAGTGTATCCATCTCCACTGTGGGAGGACTGGAGCTTGTCTTTCAAAGGCTTGATTGGTCTTTATCCCTGAGCCTCGGGTGCCTCCTGCATGACTAGAACAGTAATCAGAAGTAGCAGCACATTTCCGAAGATGGGGTGGATAAAAATAGGCAGCCCAACTTCACAGAGGCATGGTTTTGATTCACAGCCTGACTGTATTTTGGGAGAGGACACAGGATTACTAGAGGGAGGCTGCGATTGGAGGGAACCTCATGAACGTCTTTGAAATCCTCGCCCTTCCAGAAAAAATCTGGGGGTCAGTTCTGACTGGCATAGATGAAACTACCTCGTGAACATGACTTAGCAATCATCTTGGAGTCCCTAGCTCACAATGAGTGAATCTAGCTCAAGGTGGAGATAGCATTAGCTGGTTGAGTTCACCACGCCTGCATTTTTCCAATGGCCTCAAGTGAACTTGAGTGCCGTGGCTCTTATGCAACATTTTATGTGTTTGTGCTTATTATGTTCATTTCTCTGGGGAGAGAACTCGTAACTTTCCATCAGATTTTCAAAGGGATCTGTGATCCACTCTCCACTCGTTCAAATTAAGCACTATAGGAAAAATAATCACAGCTGCAGGTTACAATTCTGGATTTTAAGAGTCTGAATATATGGAAAGGGTATGCACCAAGCTTTGAGGACTGGCTAGTTTCGCTGCAAAAAAAGTGTAGCCACCCTAAGCTGTTTGTAACAAGCATTGTTGAATTTATAATCATTTTTAAAGGTTTAAATAGGGCACCTCCCAAAGGACAGCCACTGTTTCAGTGGAGCCAAAGCAGCATCAGATCTGATTCCTGATTGCCGGAGCCTCCCGCCCCCCGCCACCCCTGCCCCAACCCAGCCAGCAAGAGAAAAAAATGACTTCTGTTTAGGGAGAGGGGCCTGGAAGTGGAGAGAAAATGTAGGAATATAACATAACGTGCCATTGGACAAGTTATTGAATTATATTTTTCTTCTTGAAAAGTTTTAATTGCTGCAAATGTGCAGCACAGTGTGGGAAAACTTGCTTGCAGATGCTTGCTCCCTCGGCGTTTGTGATTTCTCTCTGCGTTCAACTGACTCCTGTCCCAAAAGCCTTTCAAATGTATGATCTTGCCTCCACTTCCCGTGAAATCAGCTTGCCTTCTTTAAAACTGAAGTGATTGAAAGAAAATTGCCACCAAAAACAAAGTTGAAAGACTCTGCAATATATGCTTACAGTACTTGTAGCTAACTTGTAGGAGAAAATACTTTTAATATATGTAGCTAACAGGATTAATACCTATGGTATATAAAGAGGTCCTATAAATAAAAAAATCCAACAACTCAATAGAAAAGAAACCAAACAGGTGAACAGTAGAAAGAGAAATGCAAATGGCCAATAACCTCCCTACTAATCACAAGAAATGCAGTGAAAACAACAGCGTGACATGATATGTACCCATCTGATAGCAAAGATTTAAGAAAGTGACAATATTCAGTTTTGGGTAGGTGGAAGAAACAAATGAGCAGTTTTTATGAAAATGTTAAGTATAGATAAACTATAACCCAGCAATTCCACTTCTAGAAATTTGTTCTTAACAAATTAAGAACAGCACATGTGCTCATTGATATAGGTACAAAGGTATTTGGTGTAGTGTTGTTTATGAAAGCTAAAAATTAGTCTCAGTGTAAATGCCCATTAAGAGAAGCATGGTCAGGTAAATTACGATATGCTCATTCTGTGAATATTGTGTGTAACAACTAAAAAGAATAAGGTATTTCTTATGTACTGGTATGGGAATATGCACATTTTCCATTAGTGGAAAACGCAAGCCAGAACAATATATATAGTGTAGTTTAGTATGCTGTAGTTTGATTCCATAAGTGTAAAATAAATGAGACTATATATGTGTGTGTGTAGAAATGTACATGTGAATTCATACCAAAAAAAAAAAATCTGGCAACCCAGGGTTATTTCCAGAAGGAATAGGATTTGTGGGAGAGGTTAAAAGCAGTTAACCTCTTTTCTCTTTGTAGCCCAATACTACTTGAATCATTTCTATGAAACATAATTCATTCATTACTTGAGTGACTCATTAAATAATAATTAGAACCCATGTTTTATTTTTTAAAAAGTAGAAAATGGTTGAAGTGGACCAGAACTCGTAAAGTTGGGATATGTCTTGCTCTTTAGTGAGAGTCTTAGTTCATGGTTTAAGGAATCAAACAGGGGTCATCAGTGAACAGACTCCCTAGGTCCAGAGCTTTGATGAAGCTGGGCTGAGGACAGAGGAGGTGGTTCCAGGCTCCGCCCAGTCATCCGAAGAGATGGCAGGGCTCAGGCTCTGGAGGGGGGAGTGTCACTCCACACTGTGGGCTAGGAGACTGCTGCTTCTCCACCCTCACCTGAGGAGGGTGAGAAAGGAAGAAAGAGCCTGGTGAGGGGACAGAAAGGAAACCGTGCTCCACTGAAATGCAGTGAGAGGGGCATTCGTACCCCCAGAACACTTCCAGGGCTGCGGCTGTCCATCAGCCTCCACCGGCCTAGTGTCAAAGATGCTAAGATGTGCCTTTCTTAAAAGCGATACCACGCTAGGTCCAAGATTCTCTTCCATTGGACCATTCGCCCAGCGTTACTTGTTTAAGATGCCTTTACTTAAGAAACCTTATTTAGGAAAAGTAAATTATGGCCTTCTAAATCTATTAATTAAGGAGTGATTATTTTTTAGTTTACTTGTGCAGATTCTTTTAATTAAGAGTTTCTCTCATGCACACTCGCACTTGGTGGCTGGAAACAAAGAGACCTGAACCTAAATGGCTAGACGTCACCGATCGTGGCAAGTCAGTCAGTGGTGGAGACGAGTCACCTCCGAAAGGATAATCTGTCATAGGCACGTGGAACTGAGTTTACTAAAAAACTGATTCGTGTCTACAAGGTAGTATACCTTACAGAAGCGAGACATAATACATTTTACCAGATAACCTGAACAGGAGCTTACATTTTCACTTGATTAGCTTTCTATAAATTACTGAGGAATACTGAAAGTGTTTACATCATTTCCATAAGCGTGTACAGTACATGGGGACAGTGCTGGATTTTGGCAAACACCAAAATCCAGCACTGGGTTTTGCTTCCTCGGCAGCAGGGACCAGATCACCATCATCCGGTCATCTGATGGGAACTGCTTCACTGGAGGCATTTGTTCTCCTGTGTCTGGCTGCAAGACTGTTTTTCTTTTAGATAAAATGTTCTGAAACTTTGTTTCTTAACTCTGAATGTTTAAAAGGGGCGAGGATCATGTTTCTGGAATGGGCACAGCTCTAGAAAAGTGTATCTTCTCCTTGCCAGTCCCAGAGCAAAGGAGTCCCTCTTCTTTCTAGTGATCGCAAGTAATGGATTGTTGAGTGATCTTTTTCTCTTGCTTATGAGAGTAGTGCATATTTGAGGTAGAAAATGTGGAGAATGTAGATAAGCAAAAAGAAGAAAATTACCTACAATTCCAACCCCTCAAAACAATCACTGTTAACATTTTGAAATGTATACTTTGTCTTTTTTTAATGTATATAATGCTTTTCTGACAAAAATGACTTCACATAATGTGCATAAATTTTTACCTCCTATTTTTTATTTAACAATATACCAAGGACATTTCTCTGTAGTGTTAATTACTTTTCTACATTATTTGTAATGGTTTGTATAATACTATCAGTCCCCTGGGTTGTTTTCAACTTTTCACTATTATAAACAAGATGGTAATGAGTATATTTACTATTAAATCCCTCTTCACATCCATAAAATTGATCTGTCTTAGAAAGCACAAAGTCACACAGTTTAAGCCCTTCTCTTAAAATTGAGCTAATGAAAGGTAAAGAATGATTTGTGCTGGAATTCACTAGAACAAAGAAACTAAAGTGCCTTCCTTTTTGTTTTCAACATTCCTGCCCTGGCAATGAGGAATAGGAAAGAAAAGTGCAGAGTGAACCTAAGTACAGAGAAATTTCTTTAAACTTTAAACTTTTAGCTTAAAATGACCTCAGTATTCATTCCAGGTATATCTGTGTTTAAGAAATGTTGATAACCAGCCATTGAAATTAAAGTGATTGTATTAAAAGAATGTGTTATTTTTGTTAACTAAGGTGCATTTGTTCTAATCACAAAGTAGCATGTCTTTATTGCTTCCAGTTACCTTGATTTTCTAAAAGAAAAGCATGCTCTTTGCTTGGCCAGACTGCTGCTTAGCATTCTTGATACTTACATTGCTATGGACAGCATCCTCCATTGGTGGGTTTGCGGGTGGGGTAGGAATCATCCATTAAATAACATAGCCCAGGTCTGGGTTTAGAGCCGCCCTCCATCTTGGCCCCAGACCACACTGAATGAAATCATAAACTTCTGGCAAGTCTGCCCTTTGGAAATAAAGAGTCTCACATGACACATGTGGATTGATATAAAAACACACCAAACCCATGATGCAGAAAATACCTAAGGAAAAATTACAGCTGTGAATACCCGATCTAAATCCCCAAGATCAGTAGTGATCAGAGTGGCCGACTAACTAATCGCTCAGCATACCTTTATTGTAAAGAGGCATGAAGTTAAATTCTGCCATGAGAGCACCAGAAGAATGCCCATCTGGGGAACCTGCTGATAAAATGCAGTGGTGCAGCCAAGGAGCGGGGGCGGGGGCGGGGGGATGCGGGAGAAAACAACGGAAGTTGCCTAGTACTCAGAGAGAGACTAATTGTTATTTTTACGCACTTCACATGCTGAAAGTGGACGGGTTCTGTGCTAGGAGTTTTGTATCGGCTGGATTAGGACACCGTTTCTCAACTTCAGCACCATTGGCTGTTGGACCAGGTCATTCTTTGCTGGAGGAAGGGGGACATCCCAATGGTGACAGTCATAAATGTCACAAAATCATCCCCCATTGAGAACCACTAGATTAACAGATCATTATCCTAAAATACTGAAAAACTGCAGACTCAGGCCAAGAATCATAATGTCATGTGCCAGTTTATTTATAGAAGAGGATGGGTGTGAGCAGTGCCAGCCATCTTCAAGCTGTTAGGCTAGACTTGAAGTTCAGGGCAGACCTGCACTCTGACACCTATATTCTGCACAAAGACCCACCCCCGTGCGAGCATCACACCCAGAGTCACTTGTGCCAGTCAACGCCATTTCTCTGCCTTCTACGCCATGCCTCCTATAATAGCAATGAAAGCGTCCTTTCTGTTGTTAAATGCACTGGCTGAAAGAATCTATTTGGAAAGGTATATGGAAGGTAAGTGTTAAACCAAGCAAACCTAAGCCTATCCCCGAAGGGATCTTCTAACTCTGGTTTAGGAGATCTCAGCCTGCGGCGCTGCCCACGTGCTAACACTCTGCCCACTCAGCTCACTCCTCAAGAGCCACCCCTAAATAATTTCCACTCTTCTCTGTTCTGAGACTGTTTTGACTTCACTTCCTTGTACTCACTCCCCCTTTGGCTGGTTTGGCTAACTTTATGATTTACTCTTCATAAAGTTAGTGAATCCCCTGCTTTTTAAACCTCTCTTTGGCTTCTGCTAAGCTACCGTTTTTCCCCTAAAGTCTCCCCATTGAAAGTTTGCATTTAATAACGGAAGTTGCCAACGTCTTGACCTTCTTTCAGATATGACAATGGATGATGTTCGGGAATACGAGAAAAACATGCATGAACAAACCAACATAAAAGTTTGCAATCAGCATTCCTCCACTGTGGATGCCATAGAGAGCCATGCCCAAACAAGTGTATGTAGAATTTTTAAAACATGTTGTCCACCCTTCACGAAACATACACATCAACTGATCTTTGAAACGCTACGAGCACTCAATTCTCAAACTTCCACAAAAAGTGCCATCACCCAGAGGCTGTTGGTTAAGAACCTGACTGGGTCTGAATTGGACAGTGTCACCTCTTGCTTCCAGACTTTTCAATTCTTTAAAGCCACTGGATTTGGTGGGTTGTTGTGGTCACAAAACCAAGAGCACGGAGAGTGGAAACATTTCGTGGTGCTAGAATGGCCTGCCCTGCACCATAAAAGAATAGAGGGGTATAATCAGGTGGCCTAAGAAAACTAGAACTTCATGTCAGTAACTTAAAAACATAGGTAACAGTTATTCATTCAAGGAAAGGCTTCCAACCCACCTGGCATTTTAGGGTTCTTTACATTTGCTTTGAAATGCTTTCTATGGCTAGGTTAATATCAGGGTGGTTCTGTGGTCTCTTCATACACACTGGCTGCGCAGCAAAGGGGTGGTGAGCAGGGACTGTGCCAGATCCAGCCTGGGACTTAATCCCCTGGAGCCTGAGGTTATTCCCTTGCACATCAGAAATTGAGAGCTAATAGTATGGTGTACGCCAGCATTTTAAATATAGTTATGTCTCAGTCATTCGTGCTAATGAAGAGGAGATACAGATGACAAAGAAAAATGTAGTCACTGAGTCATTTATATGTATGTACCTTTGGCCAGACCTCTAATCTCTTTGGGTGCCAGCTTGAGCCTGCATGCCCCAGAATAATACATTAATTAGGTTTTTAAGAAATGGATGATGTAGTTATAGAAGATTGAGCAGTGGCTATTGCTGTAAATGGATGCTTTGGAATTGTGAAGGCCTCTGGTTGCAGTTTGGAAATCTTCAGTTAAGTTTTTAGAGCATGCCTTTGGAATGTGCCTTGCAAGGCTGCTATCAAATGCATGTGACGAGGAGGTTGAAATGGCCCTGACTCTTCCTCCCCATTTTGCATGCAGTGGTCAGATTTGCAGAAAACCCCTCTCCCAAGGTTTAGCCCAAGTGATCCTCTCTCTGCCCAGACTAGTAGGACTGACTCCCACCCCTCCCCCAGTTCTGAAGTTAGAAATGCATGCTCCTTACAGAAACTGTCCTTGAACTTCACCACTTTTCAGTTACCTTTTCTTTTAGGAATGTTAGACAGCGGTTCCCCCTCAGCCTCTGTCTGAAAGATGCCCACTGTCAGCATGACCAGGCAAGGGAAGCAGGAAAGGGGGAGGTGCCACGGTCCAAAGATACTAAGCACAGTGCTTGTCTCCTTCCATGTTCTCGCAGCTTTAGGCTCTAGGCTCTTGGCTTGCTTTTCTTTTCATTTTACTGCGATTACTGGTGTTAGAAGGAGAGTTCACCAGGTAGACGATGGTGCCTGGGATGATTCTCCCCATGGGAAAGCCCGTGCATTCTCTGGCTGCAACTCATAGGCATTCCCAGGGCTTCAGCGAGAGACATGCTCACCTGCGTGAAGTTACACAAAGTGGTTGTTTTGAATGCCTACAATTACTTCCCTTATTCTGTGGAATTCCTCCAAACTGGGGACTGCTTATTTTTCCATTGTCTCTCTTCTCTATCATAATGGAAAACGGTTGAAATCAAGAGCCTGCTGTCTGGCACAAATTAAAACTGCATGAGTGCTCAGTAACATTTAAATCATCAACCTGAGTAAGAACAAATTAGATCGAAAGTATGCAAAATTAACACCCGTGCTCAGAGCAATAAGGAAATAATCTCCTTTTCAATTGAGCGGTTTCAGTCCGCTCATGGAAGGGAACTTCAAAGAGACTCTTGGAAGGGACTATGAAACCAAAAACCCGTGTACCGTGGGCCATCTCTGCTCTCTGCTGGGTGTGTGGGGTAGAGCACTGTCTTCGGCCGCTTTTCTGCGAAGCCCGATGTTTCCAGGGTGATATCCGTTTAACATAGCAGAAGCAGACCCCAAGTTACTGAAATTTTTTCAGGGTCTCAATTTCATTTTGCAAATCCTCTTTTTTAAAAACGTAATCTAATTTTTTTAAGAGTGTTGAATAGTCTTAGTATTTTTTAACAAGTGGTAAGGTTACAGGTACAATTTTTCTTGTTCTATTCTGAATTTTATATCCGCACAGCCATAATTTTATATTTCTTTTGTAAAAATGTTCCCTTTCAGAAAACTTAATAATTGTTTCCAGGAAATCTGCTTAAGGATTTTTCTTTTTTGAAAAGTATTTCCAATTTGCTCATATGTTCGTCTTTTTTTTTTTAAGATTTTATTTATTTTTAGAGAGAGGGAAAGGAGGGTGAAAGAGAAGGAGAGAAACATCAATGTGTGGTTGCCCCTCGTGCGTCCCCCACCAGCGACCTGGCCCACAACCCAGGCATGTACCTAGACTGGGAACTGAACCGGTGACACTTTGGTTCGCAGGCCAGCTCTCAATCCACTGAGCCACACCAGCCAGGGCTGCTCATATTTTCTTATGTGACCTATTATTTATGAGGGTAGGGCGAAAATAGGTTATGGTGTTCGTATGGAAAATAGTACAATAATTAATAAATTAATACAAGAATAAACGGTTTCACATACAACTATAAACCTACTTTTGCCACTCCTTGTGTCCATCATTTTGGAGTCATTGATTGTTTTAATTTCCTTCCCTTTGTACAGAACACGGCCAGGTCTGACAGTAGTTGCACCCTCATACACATACGCTGCTCCGGTTGGGTTCTGTACTCTCCCATTATTTCCTTATTCAGAATACATCAAACGCTCACCAAAGAGTGTTTGGGGAAGTCTTGGATGCATATTCATAAAGGACTACTGCTTCAGAGGTTTGCCTTTATAGGAAGGAAAAATTCAGGGTGTCCAGGGTTTAGCATTTCAATGATGATTTGGGTTTATAAACCAGAGGGGCCCCTTATTGTAGTGTTGCTATAGGTCCCTTAAAAACAGGCATAGAGAGGAAAGCATTTGTATCCCTTCCAAATAACTGCTCGTTTTTCTTTCTTTTTTTCTTTGAAGACATGACAATGGATGAAGTCCGAGAATTTGAACGCGCCACTCAGGAAGCCACCAACAAGAAAATTGGCGTTTTCCCACCCGCGATTTCTATTTCAAGCATTCCCCTGCTGCCTTCCTCAGTCCGTAGCGCCCCTTCCAGCGCTCCGTCCACCCCTCTGTCCACAGACGCGCCCGAGTTTCTGTCTGTTCCCAAAGATCGGCCCCGGAAAAAGTCTGCCCCAGAAACTCTCACGCTTCCAGATCCTGAAAAAAAAGCCACCCTGAATTTACCTGGCGCACCCTCTTCGGATAAGCCATGCCAGCCCAAATCAGAGTAACTCCACCTGAATATTTCATGGGGTTTTATATTTTTGTTTCCAGGGTTGGTTGTTTTGGTTTTTGTTCTTTGTTTGTTTGTTTGTTTGTGTTTGTTTTTTAAAGACTGTTCTATAGAAAAAGACTGCTTTGTCACTCAAACATGTTCCTTCAATCTCTAAGTGTGCATGTGGTTAAGTAATTTCACATATAACATGAGTCCCTCAATATGCCACACAGCGTCATGTTAGATGCAAAATGTAAGACATGCAAAGGACAGAAGGCATCTTCTGTAGCCACAGCTGCAGCCAGGGAGGAAACCTTGTTACTGGGCACCTGTCGAGGTCGGTGTGGACTTTAAGGGTAAATAAATGACAACTCCGCACCACTGTGTTACAAGGTGTGGTAAAATAGTAAGTCAGTTTCCTCCCATCAAACCTGAAATTCTCAAAAATACTCTCAGGCATAACACACCTAATTGTTAAATTTTGAACTGCTTATTGCCAATACTTGAATACGACTAGTTACTAAGATTCCTACTTTGGTTAGTCTGACTCAGGATTTGGGGCCTAATTAATACTTAACATTTTTTGAAAATTTATCAACCCATAGAGGCTCCAAGTGCAATTAATGATGACTTATTTATACCTTTCACAGAATTTAATAAATATTCCACTTCTGTCTTTTAATAACTTTCCCCTTTGTGCCCTCGTGGCCTCAGAAATCTTAAGAATCACGTGGGTGAATGCAACCTTCACTGGCAGGTTTGGAAGGGTTGAGCTAGGGACCAGGAAGCCCCGCTAAGACAAACATCTTCCTCTACAGGTACCAACAAACCTTAACCTGTCAGCCTCTATCACCCATGAAGATTCTCAGAATTTGCAATTAGAATTCATTGACTACTGGCCCATTCAAAGAAGTTCAAGGGTAGAGTAAACTAACAGGACTTGAATTCTGTCAGAATGTCTGGTTTGGGAAAACCCTAAAAAATAGAAAAGAGAATTGTCTCATATCCTTCCTGATTTTACTTTTAATAACATCCAGACTTTCTGGAACCCATAGCCCATCACCAGACCTTAGAAAAGACTGTCATTTTCTCGCTCCTTACGTGACACCCGAGTATTGGGAATGTCACAGAAGTCAAGTGAATACTGTCAAGTGGGAGGAGAGAGTGAACAGAACTGTTGAGTCTTTCTTTGTAGAGTAAAAAGGAGGAGGGCCAGAAGATGCCCCTCTGTCTAGCTTTCTTTTCAGCAAGTGTCACTAAGGCAAGATTAGATTCAAGGTTGACGGGAGGCAAGAACATTCACCAAAGTGGCAGAAAGAGAACTCTCCTTTGATCTTAAGAGGGAAAACCTGCCACCTTCGCACCTCACTGCCTTTAAACACAGAAGGAAGGGCAAGCAGAATCTAGCATTGATTGGTGTCCTCCATGAGAGGAAGATAGCAAGGTAATTGGGCAACTCCGAGCCCCCAGCTAGCCTTCCTTACCGTAACCTCCAACCTCAGGAAAGGGACCTTCCCAAAACAGATTCCAAAGGAAACCCACAGATCAAGGAGCGTATTCTCTGTCCCA
Source organism: Tonatia bakeri (assembly GCA_004024845.1). NCBI lineage: Eukaryota > Metazoa > Chordata > Mammalia > Chiroptera > Phyllostomidae > Tonatia > Tonatia bakeri. The sequence continues at coordinate 350,576 of PVIA01000095.1, forward strand.
GCCTCTCAGCCAGTGGACCCTGCCCGCTCCTCTAAGTGCTCAGCACTCTGCACTGTGTCTTTCAAGTGGACAGACTCCCAAGGTGCAGGTGCTGGCCCCATGAGCCCAGCACCAAGTAGGTGTAATTTCTACATCAGACTGTCAAGCTCATTTCTTTATCTACAGGTTGATATTTAGCTCAAAAAAAAAAAAAAAATAAGCCCAGAACTCAAGGGAAACCAGTTGCAAATAGCTTAGATCAACAGTGCACCTCTTCGTTAAGAAGATAGCATTGTAGTAAGGCATCCTTGCATGGTATAGTAGCATGATTTTTGCCTGTGGGAAGACAATCTTTTACAGACCCCTTGGACTTCTCAATGACTCCCTCTCCATAGTACTTAACAAGAATGTTTGGCTTTAGGAAGCAAAATTCTGTTTTCATCAGGCAGTAGTAGTGTATGTATTTGCTTACCATTTATTCGCAAGCTGAAGTCAGGAGGGGAGGGGATCATTTTCTAATAGAACCAGTTTTTGTGCAGGTTGTTAACACATCTGACACCTAGAAATTCCATGAATGCCATTGCTCTTTGTAAAGTTGCTTCCGCTCTCAAGGTCGACAATTCTCTGTGCTCTAGTAAGCTAGTTTCTGATTTCCTTCTGTGAGCTTTCTTTCTCTCATAGCCTGTGCAGAGCCACAGATAACATTGACAAACCGCCGACGATAAGTCTGATTTTTAGCTATCAAATGTGTGCGCTCTTAAAATATGTTTAGTTTTCTGTCTCCATGTGGTTTGTGTGCATTTAATAAAGGGGGCTGTGTATATTCCTTTAGCCGCTTCAAATATTTAATCCATTCATCACTAGCATAAATGATTTATATTTTAATCTATCTTGATTTTCAAGGGTCATTTGACATTTTCTCCATACATCCTTTTGTTTATTGTGGGGTACTAGCCTGCAATGAATGTGTATATAGAACATTAATAATTCCTATAAGAATGGAAATTAAATGGCTGCATGATGGAAACTTAGAAGAAGAAAAAGCAGAAACTTGAATTCGTTAAGCGTGTTTGCAGGAAAATAGAATCTTTAACTCAGTGCCTCTGTCTGCAATGTGGAAACATTCAGCTTTGTTCACCAAAACTGTATTATACCTGTGTGTGTGTGTGTATATATATATACACACACATATATAAATATAGTGTAGTGAGTCAGACACCACCAGTTAGAAGTCCTGGTAGCCAAATCAAAGTAAACAACCCACAGAAGAACATGTGTGCACGCCATCTCCCCCTCTGATGTTAGTGCAGGCCGTGGCAGCGTCTGCAGACAGCATCACTTTGGGTGGGTTTCAGAGAGGGAACACACTGTGCTTCCGCTGGCTGCGGTAGAGCGTGGTGGCTCTGACTGCTTTTCCACGATAGGAAGGTCTCGGTGTTCCTACCGCATGACCTTTGTCAGAAGTTAGCTCTGAAGACCACTTCATTATTTTTGCTTTTGAGCCGTCATAAAGCGGAGCAAAGGAGGCCATGACATGGTTCGGTTGCCGCCGTGATAGCAGGCCCAATGCGTGTCCTTTGGCGGACTCACTTATAAACTCTTCTGTTACGGTTTTGCCTCTGTGCAGGAGGAATGGCTTTAATACGGTTGGAGGTACTTGTTAGCCATGTTTTTGGTTGTGAGCATAAATTTCTAAGCACAGTTGTGGTTGTATAATGCAGGCACTTAAACCCAAGACCCCAAAAGTAATTATGGTTTTCTGTCAAGGTGCTGTAGTAAACAGTAACCTAAGGGTAGATTCTGACACTTCTTAAGAAATCACTTTCTGTGAAAATTTCAAGGCTTAATGTGTTTATAAATTCTACTTTCTTTCATATCTCTTCACAGCTCAGAGACAACAAGGTCATTGGCTGGTTTTGGTCAATAGGAATTTTACTTTTTCAGAAGGGCCGGAGTGTGATTTTTACATGTTGTGTGCATTCGGATAATTCAGTAAACAAGAGTTGTCTAGTTTTAGTCCCTTTCTGATCATCTGACTCAGCAGGCTAGGTGGCAATCTGCCATCTGAGATTTTTTTTTTTAATCTGTCCAGTGACTGTAACGGGTCATGGGTAGACTACCTAAAACAACCGTCTTGTCGGAACTGAAATGTTACACGATTGCATAGCATTGGCATGCCGAGGCAACACCAGGTTCTTCTGTGTTTTACCTTCAGAACAATCTGTTTGCATTTGAAACGTAAATGTTTAAGCTTTTTAGGAGTTAGTGCAATAAGAGAATGTGAATATGTTGAGGACTTTTCAGATGTCATTAACTGTAATTTTGTTGTTAATAAATGCTTTAGGATGTTTTTGCTTAAAATTGAAAGCATGTCTTGAATTGCAAGTCCCCCTTCAGTTTCTACACATCGCCAAGCAGAGATTCTTTGAGTTGGCATTATCCCTACGCCCCTTCTGCGCAGCTGCAAGTGTAATTTTTAGTGTTTACATTTCAAGCTGGGATCTCGATTAGTTCAGTGGGTCGATACACCACTGCCGCTGCTGAAGGACCAAGCCTTGGAATGCACAGTGTTACAGACTCCAAACAAAGCCAACAAAAGGTGACCTTCACACACGCCATCCTTCTGTGTCATTTTATGGCTGTTTTGTGGGGGGGGGTTCCCAGTTATTTATTATTGTTAATAACTTACTTTTTCTTACATTCTGTTGTAAATAAAGTGCAAAGCAATCTTCTTTCCAAGTGTGGCTACCTCTGTCCCCTATTCTCAAGGGAATGTTGGCAACTGTAAATTTGTGGGTTGATGAGAAAGAAGTGATCGAGGCAGAAGGAAGGGCCAATGGCCCGTCCTTAGACCCGGTTCTGAGGGACTTGTGCACAGGAAGCCTGGCCTGCTCATAGTCAGGTGGTGCCTCGAGGACCCCTAGTGGGAAAAGCCTGGGTGCCAGCTCTAGCTATCCAGCCCTAATAGACCTTAGGTGAATTATAATCCAGTGGGATACACACACAGACTCATCCATCCATCTGACAGGTTCCTGGTTCCCCCTTGTCCAGTGCGAGACTGCAGTCTGAGTGGCAACCAGGAAACACCACCATGAAGGGCTCTGTAGGCACGCGCCCCCCCCCCACGGGGACACCAGGCTCTCCCTGTATGCCCCATGTGCGTGCATCTCCATGTGTATGTGTGACTTTGTGTGCTTGGTCCAGGCAGACCCTCTTTTCCGGTTTCATATATTGACTTTCTCTGCTTAATTATTAGTCCTCTAATCTTCCATATTTCCATAAATTCTCCCTTTTCTGTAGCATGCAACCTAGTAGGATATCCCATTCAAGCCCAAACATGTAACTACTTCTTCTCCTGGGAAAATTAGAAACAGCCTTATACTTTGCCTTAATGCGCTCGCTCTAGTCCCAGCGTTGAGACATTGAGCTAATAAGCAACGAAGGACATGATCTCATGTCCTTATGAGTCAGGCCGTGCAGTGCAGCATCATTACCGAGTTGAATTAAACACTCAGAATTTTGGGACAGGTGTGTAACTGTAAGTGCCAACGACCCGCACCAAAGGCAGACACAAAAGATGGATCGTCGTTTCCCTTCCCTTAACCTGGAGAAGGGAGATGTGGCCTCTCAGTCACTTGAGGGTGTTTGAGGGCAGCCAAATCTGGATCTTTGTGATTTTTTTGTAAATCGTATTCCAAAATACCTTTCATGCTCCCAAGAGACTCTACATGTAAGATACTGGCAGTTTTATGCTCAGTAGTAACCCCTGAGAATCTTTTTGTAATTTTTTTTAACATTTTATTTATTTCTGGAGAGGGGGAGGGAGGAAGAGAGGGAGAGAAACATAAATGTGGTTGTCTCTCACATGCCCCCTACTGGGGACCTGGCCCGCAACCCAGGCATGTGCACTGACTGGGAATCAAACTAGCAGCCCCTTGGTTTGCAAGCTGGCACTCACTCCACTGAGCCACACCTGCCAGGGCTCATTTTGTAATCTTCAGCCCACAAGTTACTATATCCAGAGCATTTGAAAGAGAGCCTGCTGCTCTCCGTGCAGTCTGCTGTGAAAGTCAGCCCTCAGCGCTAATGTGGCATGCCTTATCTCAGAGCACAACTTGGAACATTTGGAAAGATTTCCACAGGTTTGAATTTTCCCACTCTCAACTTGGAAACGGCTTCTATTTCTTTGCATTTTATAAAAATCTATTGAACAGACCCAAGGATGTGAGTTCTCTTTTCACCCTTGTTCATTGCTTTAGATGTTGCTCATCTGTGGAAGATAATTCATAGATGCATTCCTTTCTTTGAAATTCTTCAAGGATTTTGAATTGTTTTACACATACCTTTACATTTGGTATGTAGCATGTTTATCATTTTTCATAGCTATGTAATATCCTATTGGGTTGGCAATTCATACTTTATTTAAATATTATTATTGACATTTAGGTTATTTTCTGGATGCTGTTATTATATAGAGGGTTGTTAGGAACATCTTTGCAACATAGTTTATGTCTCCTTTTTAATTACTTGATTTGGATAAATTCCCAGAAATTAAATTACTAGATCAAAGGATAAAAATATTTTTATGACATTGGGTATTTACTGCCAACATCTCCAAAGAAAGTTGTACCAATTTACAATTCCACAGACAATATATGAGTGAGAGTATTTGTCTTTTTAAGTAAGGATTTGCCGTTTTAGAAGTTTACTATTCTAAAAAGTCTAACTTATTAAGCAGTTGGTAGCATCCAATTCCCCGATAAGTCCTGTGTTGGTTTCATGTATTAATACTGTCTTGGGGTGTTTGTACGATGAACGGTAAGCCTAGGCAAAGAGGTCCCCTGATTTATTTGAATGTTCAGTGCCTTCTGCAGCTTACTAACCTGCAGCTATGTTGACTGGCTACTTACAGAAACAAAAGCATAAGGAACTGCATTTAATTAAATAAACAAACATCAATTTAAGTCACTTTGTTTCCATGCTCTCAGTGATAACAAATATTGCAATGACGCATTTTTACTCGAGGATTTTCTGAAAACCACCTATTACTGCCAGTGAATTTTGGTTTTGCTTTTTCTTTTAACCAAGGGAGAATCAAGGTGAAAACACCAGCTCACTCTTATTTTAGAATCAGTGACTTCCGGACTGTAACAGAACCTTCGTAAGGACAGAGCAGAGTCTTTCCTAAGTCTTTCATTTAACTTCTTGGAAAGAACGTGATGACAGATTGCACACGTTGTCTAAAAAGGGAAGGTTCACAGTCTGTGCGTCATCCTCTTTCGAGCCACGAGCCCTGCGAGAGCCACTCCTGAGGAACACCGAGCGCTCTTCCAGGGCAATGAGTGGTCATTTCTCACACAGAAAACCGGGCCCAGGTGTTGCATTTGCCCTCAAGTTGGTTTGCAATCTGACTGCAGTCCTCTCTTTTGTTCTTGGTATTAACTGTTTGTGTTACTTTTTATTTTGAAACAATTATGGGTTCACAGAAAGTTACAAAGACATGTGCATGGATGTCCTCACCCAACCCCAGTGATAACAGCTTGTACAACTGCCATACAATATCACAACCAGAGGACTACACACATACAAGTGCCTGTAAAACTGGTAAAATCCGAATGAGCCTTAAGTGCACAATTTAGTAACATTAAATATACACAGTGTTGTACACCTGTCATCACTCTCCATTTCCAGAACTTTTCATCGTTCCAAACAGAAACTCTGTACCTGTTAAACAGTAATTCTCAATCCTTTCTTCCTTCCAGATCCTGATAGCCTCTATGCGTCTATCTGCTTTCTGTCTCTATGAGTCTGCCTATTTGGACATTTTATATAAATGGAACCATACACTAACTGCCATTTTCTGTCTGGCTTACATCACTTAGCACAATGTTTTCAACGTTCATGTTGTATATATCAGACTTCTTTTTTATCCTCACTTGAGGACTTTTTTTTCCCATTGTTTTTAGAGAGAGAGGAAGGGAGAAGGAGAAACATTGATGCAAGAGAGAAGCATGGATTGCTAGCCTCCAGTACACACCTGGACTGGGAATCCCAGGCACCTGAACCAGGAATCAAACCTGCAGCCTTTCGGTTATGGGACGATGCTCCAACCAACTGAGCCTCACTGGCCAGGGCCCTGTATCAGACATTTTACTTTATTTTATTTTTAAATATTTATTTATTTATTTTTAGAGAGAGGAGAAGGGAGGGAGAAAGAGAGGAATGGAAACACTGATGTGTGAGAGACATCAATCGGCTGCCTCTCTCACGCCTCCTATTGGGGACCTGGTGTGAAACCCAGGCATGTGCCCTGATTGGGAATCGAACCAGTGACCCTTTGGTTCACAGGCCTGCACTCAATCCACTGAGCCACCCCAGCCAGGGTAGCTCCTTTCTTTTTAAAAAAATTTTTATTGCATTTTTTCCATTACCATTTAGTCCCCTTATACACCCCTACCCCTAGCAATCACCACACTGTTGTCCATGTCCATGAGTCCTTTTTTGTTTTTGCTCAATCCCTCTACCCACTAACCTCCCCCACCCGTAGCTGTCATCCTACTATCTATGAGTCTGTCTGTTTTGTTTGTTAGTTCAGTTTGTTCATTAGATTCCACATGAGTGAAATCATATGGTGTTTGTCTTTCTCTAAGTGGCTTATTTCACTTAGCATAATGTTCTCCAGGTCCATCCATACTTTCTCAAAGGGTAAAATTTTCTTATTTTTTATGGGCCAATTAGTATTCCATTGTGTAAATGCCTCATAGTTGATTTATCCACTCATCTACTGATGGACACCTGGGCTGCTTCCATATCCTGGAAATTGTAAATGATGCTGCAGTGAACATAGGGGTGCTTACGTTCTTTTGAATTAATGTTTTGGGTTCCTTTGGATATATCCCCAGAAGTGGGATTGCTGGCTCCTTTTGAATCTATTTTGAGAGAGTTTCTTCCTTTCAACCACAGGAGGTCATTAAAACCAGTTGGGAAGTAGGTTAAAATGTCCTTTCTAGAAACAAGTTTGCCAAAGGAAACAAATATAAGAAATGAAACTTTTTGGACCCTTTCTGGGATTCTAAAAAATATTAATAACATCCCAAGTAGAAAGAACAATGTTTCAAGAATAAGGTGAAATACAATCTCTGCTTGAAAAGAAATGGACAGATGAAGTCAGACCTGCAAAACTTGCTTCATTTCCATACATGTAAGTTGTCAAATAATTACATTTCACTCCTGTAAAGAGAATTAACTGAGGAGGTGTCCTGGCTGGTGTGGCTCAGTTGTTTGGAGCATCATCCTGTAAAGCGAAAGGTCATGGGTTTGCTTTATATAACATTTACGTTGTCTAATGTTATTAACCAGTGTTACTTCCATAAAAAAATAAAATACAATAAAACAAAGTAAAATTGAAAACTCAGTATCTGTGAGGCAGAGTAAAGTGAAGCATAATAAAATGAGTCATGCCTGTTTACACACTATTTTTCCAACCCATCCCTGCCCTTTGTTTTAAGCATAACATGTGGTTAAAACATAACATGTTTTACATGCATAACAAAACATACAAAATATGTTTACATACAAAACATAACATGTGGTTAAAAAAATGTCTTGAGATTCTGAAACTGAAAAATATATCTCACAGCATCTTAAGAACCACCAGAACTTCCATATAAAGTTTTGGCGGAATACACACACACACACACACACACACACACACTCACCATCCATCCTCTTTTCAAAATGATTTCTTCAGAAATGTTCATTTGGCAAAGCACCAGCTATATCCCACCCATGCTTGCCACCGATCATCAGCCATCCATGAGAGTTCCGTAATGGGTAGCATTCTTCCTTTTGAATATGGGCAGGCATCCTTTCCTACCAACTATATAGATTTGTTCATTGTATGTTTATCACCTGATTCCCTCCTATGAATTGAATGTGGGAGGCCATATCTTCCCCTGGTCTTCACAGCTAGGCAACCAAGCAGCATAAACACAACCAACATGCCAGACGGAACACCCACAGCTCACAGGGAAGTGCACAAGGTCACAGCTGCCTTTGAAGACCAGCCCTTAAATGTCTCCAACCTGTGATGAAGGGCCAGGCCCTGTTCCTGCTCGCTGACCTCCACTGATGCATCTTGGAAGTGGAACGTGTTGCTCCACTCCAAGCACAAGCCAGGTGCAGAAGACTCCTGGTTCCCTTGTTACAGCTGGTGACCTTCCAAAAAGGATTGTAATCTCCTTTAATAGTTTACCAGACAAAGACTCAAATTTACAGACACACATGCAAGTACAGTTCCAGCTTTCTCAACCAGTAAGTCTTACTTTGTCCTAATGGATCATGTCACATCCCATTTATTACAATGGCTTGCCATATAAATGTGATTTATTTAACAAACATGCATTAAAATCTTTATATGCATCAGACACAATTACTGGTGCCATGGATACAAAGATGTAAAGTGATTCATTCCATCAAACTGCACATTTTGATGGAGCACCTACTAATTGCTAGGAAATGGGGATGTACAGGTGAATTTGACAGAGACCCCTTCAAGAAGCTTACTGGGGGGCCTAGCTGAGTGAGCAAACAAAGTAATTACAAACTGTGATGAAAATGAAATAAATAAATTGCTGAATTAACAGAATGATGGAATGTTTTAGACAAGGTGAACTGGAAGGCCTCCCTAATGGTAACCTTATCATCTCTTACCTGGGTCACTATGGTAAACTCCTTTGAATAAAGCTTCCTGTTTGTGCCACAGGTCCTTTGCACTTGCTACAAGAATGCTCTTGCCTCAGCTAACCTCTTAGCAAGGGTGATTAGCCCCCTCTTCTCCTTCATGTCATTACTGAAAAGTCACCCTCTCATGATGGCCTTCAACAATCATCCTAACAAAAATGTCCTTTTTTGTTGTACCATGGAGCTCGCCATAAGCTGTATCACATGTAATAACACAATGAATTGAATGCAGAAGCAGATGCAGGAATCCCGTTATCTTTTATTAAGCCAGATTGAGGAGATTTGAAAAAAATGTACAATAATGCCACTCCAATTAATTTTAAATTTATCCTTCATAAAAATATTATCTGTGTTAAAATGATGAGTTTATTATTTTTAAGTGAATATATCCATATTTTTAATCCCTCCATTTTAATTTCTAATATGGTAAATACCTATAGATACAACTCATATAAACAAAAGCTCTTTATGGGCCTCAAAACTTTTTTTAAAATTTATCTTTAGAGAGGGGAAGGGAGGGAGAAAGAGGAAGAGAAATATCAGTGTGTGGTTGTCTCTTGTGCATGGGCACCTGGCCCATAACCTAGGCATGTGCCCCAGCTGGGGAACCAAACCAGCAACCCTTTGTTTTGGAGGATGGCGCTCAATCCACTGAGCCACACTGGCCAGGGTGGGCCTTGATAAATTTTAAGTGTGTAAAGGAATCTTGAAATTACAAAGTTTGTGAATCTCTGTCTTAAACTGTTCAATCTGAAGAAGAAGGAAAGCACAAATTCAGTATTACGAATAAGCTTTCACTGTTTATTCATTGTTCCACAGATTTTTATGTGATGGGCACTATGCTAGATACAAGTGATAAACCCAGAGTTTCTTTAAAGAAATAAATGTAACAGGGGAGATATATGAGTAACTAGACCATCCCAGTACTGGGTGATTAAATGCCCTGCATCAGACATTTAATCCAGTCTGAGTCAGGAAGACTTTCTGGAGGAGGAGAAGTCTAGGCTGGAATGGAAATATGGGAAATTTGCACCAAACAAGGTTCAGTGCAGTAGAAGCTTATTACCCATATTTTGCCATGTATAATGTTCACCTTTTTGCTCAATTTTGTTAGGGGAAAATAAGGATGCACATTATACATGGATAGTACCAGAAATACCTTGTATCTATTCTTGTGTTTTGTATTTGTTACATAGAATTTCTTCTACCATAACATGTGCTAAAAATGCCAAGATTTATACAAAAACACAATATTTTTTAAAAAATAAATAAAACATTGAGTTAAAAATTAAAACAAGATTTTTTTTTCTAAAAGTTGAGGTCAAAAGTGTGAGTGTGCATTATACACAGCAAAATACGGTAACTGTGCTGGGAGAAAAAGGAAGATTTCACAGAGGCTAAGCTGTCTAAGGCAGAATCTCATGATACTTCTCTTTCAACGAATGAAGGGACAACAAATTCAAAATTTTTGGTCATGTTGAAAAATAAAAGTCCTGTTAGCCATATTAAGAATTTACAGTATCTGGCCCTGGCTGGTATAGCTCAGTGGATTGAGCGCGGGCTGCGAACCAGGCATCGCAGGTTCGATTCCCAGTCAGGGCACATGCCTAGGTTGCAGGCCATGTCTCCCAGCAACCGCACATTGATCTCACCGCACATTGATCTCTCTCTCTCTCTCTCTCTCTCTCTCTCTCTCTCTCTCCCCCCCCTCTCTCCCTTCCCGCTCTAAAATAAATAAATAAATAAATAAATAAAAAATAAAAAAAAAAGAATTTACAGTATCTGAATTCATCACAATAGTTGAATATTTTCTCCAGCGTGTAATGTTCGGGCCATGAGAAAATCGCACACACAAGGGAAATTTCAACTGTGGTGGAGGCATTGTGCCCTGGATGTAACACATGGTTTACATGTTTATTTAATAACTGCCAATTGTGATGTTTTTTCCCTAAGAACATGTATAATTTATCTTTAAAAAAAAATTTATTGAGCCCTGGCTGGCATGGTTCAGTGGATTGAGTGCCAGCCTGTGCACTGAAAGGTCACTGGTTCAATTCCCAGTCAGGGCACATGCCTGGGTTTCAGGCCAGGCCCCCAGTAGGGGGTTTGGAAGAGGCAACCACACATTGATGTTTCTATCCCTCTCTTTCTTCCTCATTTCCCCTCTCTCTAAAAAGTAAATAAATAAAATCTTTTTCTAAATTTTATTAATTTTACAGAGAGGGAGAAAGGGGAAAGAGAGATTGATTTGTCGTTCTGCTTATTCATGCATTCATTGGTTACTTTCTGTATGTGTCCTGACAGGGGATCCAACCAGCAATCTTGGCTTAAGTGACAGACACTCTAACCAACATAGCTACCCAACCAAGGCAGTAATTTATCTTTTTATTTATACTTTTTAAATATTATTTATTGAATCAGTCATGTACCTTAGAACTCTTTAGACTCAGAGGTATTCAACCTTTGGGCGTCTCTAGGCCACCCTGGAAGAAGGGCCACACATTAAATACACAAACACTAATGAAAACTGATGAGCAAAAAAAAGGTTTTAAGTAAATTTATGATTTTGGGTTGGGCTGCATTCATGGCCATCCTGGGCCCCAGCCAGTGCAGGACGGACACCCCTGCAAGATGTCTTGCCAAAAATTGCCCCAGGGACCTTCAACTTCACCTTCTTCATTAGATAAATTCGAATTTTCCCTGAGTTAGAGAGTCTTCCCCTCTGGTGCTCAGAGAACTAGAGGAGAGAGAGGCGACCTAGGGGGTTTGAAAGGCGGTAGAGGCTAGACCTCTGTGATGGGTTCTGAGGCGCAGGGGTATTAGGCATTTCATTCAGGTACAGCACGTTATTAAGAATTTATATGAAGATCTAAATATCTTTTCTTTGGCACATTGTTCCGGGAAGTCGCGGCAGGAATTTCTGGAGAGTTCGCTTAAAATAAAAAGTTTTTAAAAAAACCCACTAATTTATATCCGGCCACTTGCCACTCCCATCTTCCCTGGTCCACAGACGGCTACAACGCTGCAGACTCCGTGCGCTACAAGTGAGTTTCCCCACCCCTTTTCCCAAAAAGGAGTACAGCCGGGACTCGCTGGGGCGTGGCCTGGGAGGTGGAGTCTAGCCTCAAACTCTAGGCCCCGCCCACCCGTCCTCAGCTCCCTTGCGTCCGCTCCGCCCGCCAGAGGTCGCAGGTTCCGCGAGCGGGTTTCTCTTTTGGCGAATTTCCGTCCTTTCGGACTCCTACGTCTCGCGAGAGAAAGCGCGAAGCCTGCCGGGAGGGATGCGCAGTGGTCCTTAGGTTTGCCCAAGATGGCAGCCCTCGAAGAGGAATTCACGTTGTCTGCGGTACCCTTGGGTGCCGGGCCTGACGGACTCCTCGGAGTGGAGCAGAGCGACAAAACAGACCAGTTCTTAGTAACAGACAGCGGCAGGACTGTCATCCTTTATAAGGTGAGGGCGAAAGGATTGGAGCGCTCCCGCTGCCGTCTCTCCTATTGCTTAGAACGGAGCCGGAGCATTGGGTTTCTCCCAGCTTCAGAAAAAGATCCTCGAGCGAGTTTGGCGGAAAGCCGGCTCCGCTTCTCCAGAACGCTGAAAGAAGCCTAGAATTTGATTAGGTCGTTTTCCTGGAGAGAGAGGCGTATTTCCGAGTTGCGGGTTGCAGAGCGTCTAAGTGCACGTGGACTCCAATACTCGGAAAGGAAAGGAAACCTGTGCTTTTGCTATGCATCTCCTTTATATGGTCTTGCTAAGATCCCCTCCTGGGGTCTCTGTCACCCTATCTGCCCACTGAAGGGTTTGAATGGAGATTGGTTGGATAGGAGAGGATGACCGACTTGGTAGGAACTGGTTTGTCCCTGTATCCCATACACTTCTTCCCTCGGGGAAAAGTTTTGTGGCTTTTTGTTTTGTTTTATTTTGTTTTGTTTTTGCTCAGTTAATATCTTGATGGGGATCTTGTGTAGGAATATGCTGTTGCCAACTAAGTAAACGGTGTAAATGTCGGAATTGAGTCCCGGAATATGTATTCGCCCCGCCCCCTTTTCATCCTAATGCCTGAAGACACACCTTTCAAGCAGTTTTACTTTTGGTGGTCGGGTAGTAATTACTTTTTTCTGGGCTGCTGAATGTAGTTTTATGTTTCTTTCAGAAGCTTGATAATCTACTTTGCACTTTTGGGAACAGGTTGCAAACAGTTCCCAATACTATTTGTTTTGACTTTTCTGATGACAACATTGGTTTCTACCTGGGCTGTCAAGTGGACTTAAAATTTTGCAATTCCTGCGTAAGAACAGAGTGGCTGATTGGGATTGGTATAATCCCAGCTGTGCCTACTTAATTTCCCATGCCCCTATTCAAAGGCACAATGCAATCAATTTTTTAATGTACTATTGTTTATATTTTTATATTTTTAATTGTGGTAAAATGCACACAATGTAAAGTTTACTGTCTTAAACCATCTATTTAGATCGTGTAATTCAGGATGTTAAGTATGTCCACCTTGTTGGGTAGCCATCACCACCATCCATGTCCAGAACTGTTTTCATCTTGCAAATATGACACTTTGTGCCTATTAAACAACATCCCCCACCCCCAGTCTCCATGCTCCTGGCAGCCACCATTCTACTCTCTCTTAAGTGGAATCAAACTATTTGTCTTTTTGTGCCTTTTTTTTTTTAATTTGGGAAATTCATTGAATACCATCTTTTTTTTTTTCATGGTAAAGACTGGTTTATTGGTGTCAGTGCAAGTCAATAAATATTGATCCCCAAAAGAAAGAACTCAAATATTAATTGGCTTACTGGTCGATAGAAAGCTAAATGAACCAACTGATTGCTCCTGCTTCTTGGAAAGCAACGCCACACCCAGCTGATGTATGGCATATGCTGTTCCATCAACTGTATATACTGGAGGGCATCAGTTACCCCACCCTTTAGATGCCTTGGAATTCCATTATCCTCCTAAAATTGCTTTTGTTTCTCTGGAACTTTATTTTCATGCTGCCTGTGTGAAGCACAGTGGTTCTCTGGGCAGTCTGGTGGAGAGCCAGCAGGTTCTGCAAATGTTGGCTCAGTTACTGAGTACTATCACTTTTAATTGTAAATTTAATCATTTTTATAGTCAGAAGTTGACTTTTTGAACATTGTATGTATTTTACTAGGTTTCTGATCAGAAGCCCTTGGGGAGCTGGTCAGTGAAACAAGGTCAAATTATAACATGTCCAGCTGTGTGCAACTTTCAGACCGGAGAATACATTGTTGTACACGATAACAAGGTGAGTTTTAAAACTTTTATATATATTTAACACAAATGAAATGCTTGTTTATTACATGTAAATGAAAATTGGTATACTCTTGACTTTTTATGTTTTAATTTAAGGTTTTGAGATTATGGACTAATGAAGATGTAAACCTGGATAAAGTATTTAAAGCTACAGTAAGTCTTTGGATTTTCCAACATTTATTAGCTTATTAGTGAGATGGAATAATTTTCATTGTAGTAGGTTATGTATTTTAGTGTCTCTGTGAAAGCGAGCATAAAACTTGTAGTTTTTCATTCTAGTAATCTTACGGTATGTCTTGGTAATACATCTCAGTTCATGAGTTAATGTTAGTAAGTAAACTTTATTATCCCATGCATTAAGGGTTCAGGTAACTCCTGAATGGTAAATTTGTAGTTATTTCCATGAGTTCAGATGTTTGTGTCCCTTGTGAGAACAATTTCATTGCATCTTTCTTCAAATAGGTAAAACAAACCCTGCAGAGTTCGTGCATTTTACATTTTAAGAGTGGCATGTAATGCATTAAAAAGAGCCACAACTAGCGCGGGCTGCGAACCAGGCATCGCAGGTTCGATTCCCAGTCAGGGTACATGCCTAGGTTGCAGGCTGTGGCCCCCAGCAACTGCACATTGATGTTTCTCTCTCTCCATCCCTCCCTTCCCTCTCCAAAAATAAATAAATAAAATCTTAAAAAAAAAAAAAAAGAGCCACAACTAACTGACTTTTTCGTTAATGACCTAACGAATGTTAATCTACTTCGTCTTACTTATAAAATGAGCTCTAGAATTAGATTAACTTAGAAAATTCCCATTTGAAATGTCTAAATATAGTTGGCACATTTTAGAAGTGGCTTATAGTAGAGCTGATTCAGATGTAAGGGTAGTTGGCGCCTGCGCCCTTGAAACTTGTAGCCGCTAACTGTGCTGTTTCTTGGCACCAGTCTTCATTTACCTTGTAGTGACAAGGTCCTGAATTTTATACAGTGGAGTTAACTTCTTTTGGGGGGTTTGCAGGCCATAGTTGTAATTATGGCATTAGTCCTGAACACCAGAATCGCTTATGGTTCCATTAGTGGCTTTATTTGTACCACTCCCCACCTCCAGTTTTGGTTGTAGTCTAACCTCCAGTAATCACAATGGAAGGATAAACTAAAAATGAATAAAAATGATTACTTACAGGGGAGAGAGCAGGGATAGGGTAGGCAGAATAGCGAAGTTAGATTTCTCTGTGTATTGCATGTTGTAGATTTGACTTTGAAACCATACGTAGTTATAAAACAGTTGAATCAAGATGAAAACAAATAAGTCCTTAAAAATAAGCCTTCTCTAAAAGCCTTTATTCTATTAAGTGGTAATTGGTTTAGAATAAAAATTAAAATATTTGTATATTCTTGTAGTTGTCAGCTGACGTATACAGAGTACATTCAATACAAGGGACAGAACCTTTGGTGTTATTCAAGGAAGGTGCGGTTCGTGGTTTAGAGGCCTTGCTTGCGGAGCCCCAGCAGAAAATCGAAACTGTTATCTCTGAAGAAGAAGTAATTAAGTAAGTTCTCTAACACTTGTAAGTGAATTTTTACCAAACCAAAGATGCACTTTGCATGTTTTTTATAACACTGATTGCAGTTTGGGCCCTGGCTGGTGTGGCTCAGTGAATTGAGCGCCGGCCTATGAACCAAAGTGTCTCCAGTTTGATTCCTGGTCAGGGTCCATGCCTCGGTTGTGGGCCAATGGAATGTTCATCTGATGTTTCTCTCCCTCTCTTCCCCTCTCTCTGAATAAATAAAATCTTTTTTTTTTTAAGTCATTTTGGTTATAAACATCATTAAAGACTGAGGACTGTTTATAAGACCTCCGCCAAAATAACACCCCTCAAAGCCTTTTAGGGTGACAAATGTTGGAGGAAAGTGTAGGATCATGTGAGTCTCGTTCTAATGAAAGAGACCTGGATAGTCAGTTATTTGAAGATGAAGTGAGTAATCCCAAAACAAACAAATCTTTGTTTCTGTCTTTTTGCCCTGCCTGCCTTAGACAGAACCTTTACCCCTGAGGAAATGTGCAGCTCACTGTTAGTGAGCCCTCTGCTTTCCCAAATCCTGGAATAAAACCAGGAAAATGACTTACCCCGCTGAGAGAAGGAAATTTCATGATTTCCTATCTTTCCAGTCCCCATTACTTTATCACATTTTCTATTAAATTTACTTGCTGCCTCTTCAGGTCCACCCAAATCAAACTAAATTTCTAAAAGTCAAAGCAAAAACTTGTGCTTAGTGGACAATAACTAGTTAGTTATATCTTGGACTTCTTTGAATGCCCCTAAACTGTGAGCAGCTGGAAAAAAAGATGGAGGATCTGGGTTCTAATAGCCATTCTGTCAAAAACTGGCTGTGCAACCTTGGTTACAGCCCTTTACCCTCCCAAGCCTCATCGCAGTTCCCACTGTCACTTTAAGAAGACAGTTAAGCCTGGCTGGTGTAGCTCAGTGGATTGAGTGCAGGTGGTGAACCAAAGCATCACAGGTTCGATTCCCAGTCAGGGCACATGCCTGGGTTGCAGGCCACAGTCCCCAGCAACCACACACTGATGTTTCTCTCTCTCTCTCTCTTTCTCCCTCCCTTCCCTCTCTAAAAATAAATAAATAATCTTAAAAAAAAAAAAAGACAATTAAGAGGCTCCATCAAGTTTGGGAAACACTGCCTGCTGTCATACCCCACCCCTCTTGGAAACTTTGCAAATCACATTATTGTCTTTAAGAGTCTGGGAAGTTCAGCAACTGGCGTTTAATCCAGAGATGCATTTGACAGAGAAATACCTACTAATTCCCTATGGCATATACAGGGTGGCGCAAATGTAGGTTTACAGTTGTTTGTATGAAAAGTAATATATTTAATAATAAAAGAATAAGCTTTGTTTCGCACACTCACAACTGTAAACCTGCTTTTGCCCCACCCTGTATTTTGGAACACTAAATTAAGTGCTCTCTGATATCTTCCTGGCTCTAAAAATACGTATATATAATAAAAGATATTTGCTTAAATTTAGATTGATGGTATGTTTCTCTCAACTGGTGATTTGACATTTTATACTTCTAATTTTTTTAGGTGGACGAAGATTTTTGTGGTGTTTAGGCATCCTGTTTTAATCTTCATTACTGAAAGAGTAAGTGATAACTCTTAATTCCTGGACCATGTGGATGACATTTTAAAATCACATTATTTTTAAAACTAAAATTGGACTTTAGTATTTCTCTAGTTGGTTAAAATGAGAATATTATGTACTTAAATGTATATATTATATACTTAAAACGTATGTATTTTATTTAATAAAATAACCTTTCTTGCAGCATGGAAATTACTTTGCTTATGTACAGATGTTTAACTCACGAGTCTTAAGCAAATACGCACTCTTAATTGGACAAGAAGAAAAGTCCATTATACAGAGTTTTGCTGCATCTGTGGATCGGAAATTCATTTCTTTGATGTCGTTAAGTAAGTGTTTTTCTTTAAATTGACCGTGGTTATAAGTAGAGGACTATTACAGGGTAGTGTTTGTTTCTGCAGTTTTCTGTTGTAGCACTTCTCTTTGCGGACTTCTTTTCAAGCATTTGTGCTTTCACATTTTGCACTTGCCCTATCTGGTTATGCTTAAGTCACTGGTTCTCTGCAGATAACTTTTATTTCTTTTTCTTTTGCTTTTCTGAGATTTTATTTATTTATATTTAGAGAGGAGAAGAGAAGGTGAGAAACATCAGTGTGCAGTGCCTCTTGCACACCCCCCACTGGGGACCTGTCCTGCAACCCAGGCATGTGCCCTGCCTGGGAATCGAACCAGTTACCTTTTGGTTCACAGGCCAGCACTCATTCCACTGAGCCACACTTACCAGAGCAGATAACTTTTATTTCTTAAAGTTTATCATAGGTGGTAAATAATACAATACCAGCAAAAAAGGAAAAATCACCTTTAATCTTATCCCAGTAAGACCAAGTTCTTTGATATAATAACTAGCGAACCATAAAATATCTAAGATTGTTATTGAATGGCCCCCTCCATTCCTTTTTTCCAGTCTTAAGATTTAGCGTCCTCTTTGAACAGTGATGTAGTCAGGTGGGTAAAAGGAAATTAGCAAAGCAATCTTGGCCTAAGCCAGTCAATGTTATACAGATTTCTTTAATGTCTTGGAGTTTACCTCTACATAATGGTCTAAAGTATAACCCCAGTCTTATGCATAGGGGAAGAAAATGCCTTTGTGGTATCCTCTCCCCACAACCCTTTTTGGCTTCCCTTTGAGAAGGTGGTGGGAAGAAAAAAAATCAGAGCAGATCCTCATGAAGCATTCCAATGCGCAGGTGTTGGCTGTTAAGAAACACGTTCCCATCATTATTCATGTCTACGGGGTCATTGGAGCCTGCTTGATGCCTGTGCTTCATAGGGACTGGTTTCCTTCAAGTTTAACCTAGAGGACATATTTGTTGTCAAATAGAAGTTTGCAGGTTATACTTCAGCTTAGTGAACATTGAAATAGGGATTCTGAATCAAAGGGTCATAAAATCTTCCTGTAACATTCCCAGAACCACATGGAATTGCAAAATTCAGTTCACCTACAAAAAACAGCAATTTCATATGGTTATTCAGGGTGATGGAATAACAAGCAATGTAATGTATAGACCAGAATGCTAATTATTTCTGACGAGAGATACAGCCTTTCGGTGACTGGATGTCTCTACCCCTGATGGTCCCCTTTCATATTTCATTACACTATTTACAGTTTATTTCTTGGCTATTACGACATTTCTTAGGTAGGCTTTTATTAATGATATTCCTCCCTCAATTTTGAACTTATAGTATCTTCTTTAAGTGAAAACATAAAGCGATGTGATTGTTAATGTTTGTTTCTTTTTTTGGTTGGATCTTGTATCAAACTGAGAAACTCTTATAAACAACTAGTACATACAATTAACTTTATCAGATATAGAAATGCTGTGTATCCAATAGTGAACAGAAGTACTTGTTTTCAACAGGCTCTGATGGGCGTATATATGAAACCTTAATACCAGTGCATCCGAGCGACCCCGAGAACAGTCAGAATCAGAAGGTGGTCAGTTCACTGTTGCTCCAGGCGGCAGCATCTGGAAACGCCCGCCATGGCGTTGCGCTCGCCGTCCTGGAT
This sequence comes from Tonatia bakeri, assembly GCA_004024845.1. Taxonomy (NCBI): domain Eukaryota; kingdom Metazoa; phylum Chordata; class Mammalia; order Chiroptera; family Phyllostomidae; genus Tonatia; species Tonatia bakeri. The sequence continues at coordinate 369,745 of PVIA01000095.1, forward strand.
CAAGACCACGTAGCTGTCCTGGGACCACCGCTGCCAGCTTCTCGGGGTAACTAAGATCCAATCAATGCGAAGTCCTTTGAGTTTTTGCTTAGAAATGTACCTCTTGGTCTCTTTTTGCCTCATTTGTTTACCACCCTAATTATTTTTTTTAGTTTCCTAGTTCTTGTATAAGTCTTTGATTTCATCTTGCATTCGTTAATCTTTGTAAAACATTTCCTTATATCACTACTTTTCTCATGACTAGTGTCTTAAACAAGTAAAAACTACAGACATCCGTGCCAGCCCACAAGCATTTGAAGCGTTGGTAAGCCTTTCCGTGGCGCATTCAATTCATGGCTTGGCAGCATTTCCACAGAATGGAAATCCACTGGACTCAGTTTGAGATCTGGGGACTGCTAGCATGCTTCTTTTGTCTCTGTCACATTGGAGCAGGATTCTCATCATCACCTCACCCCCAGACACCCCTCCACACACACAGACTTGCAGTCTGTCGTGAAAGACGCAGTCATTCCTGCCCAGGGCAAGATTGGGGTCTCTCAGCCCACATTATAAACCTCAGAACCTGTTGTTTAGCATGCATGTCCCCTCACAGCCTACTCCCCATCCACCTTTTCCAGTCTCTTCTAATTTAAGAGCACAAACCCTCTGCTTTATTTAGGCCACGCTCCCTATTGACTACAAACTTAATTTACCCATTCTTACCTGTATACTTTGTTCTTCTGTTTCTCTTATATGTAAGGCCTAATAGTGATAGCATAGCTATGTGCCAGCCATTTGACTTAAATCATCTTATTGTTTGTATCGTGTTACATCCTCCAACGAACCTATGAGAGAAACTACAGTTATCTTCCCTATTTTACAAGTCGGGGTAACTAAGGTGTTAGGTAACCAAGCAGTGAACTAGGGTTCCCCCCAAGCAGGTTGACTCTGTTATGCCGTGTGCCTTACCCCTCATAAGTCCTGGCTCTTAACCATTTTACCATGCTGTGCTTCTGTCTCTCAACCCCCGTCCTTCCTCTTTCTGGTTCTTCATCTACCAGCAGACACCCAGTAACCATTGTGAGAGTGTTACCTTATTGAGATATTCCATATTATTCAGAGATATCAGAGAGATCTTTCCATATCACCATATTATCATTTTATTTTTATTTTTATTATTATTATTATTAAGACTTTAATTTTTTAGAGCAGTTAAAGGTTCACAGCAAAATTGAGGGGTAAGTACACAGATACCCCCTATATGCCCTACCCCCACAGGTGTCCATTTCTTGTCATGAGGTCTAATTCCTTTGAATTTCTGTGGCATTCACTATTGTCATTACTCATTTTTATATTTAATAAAGTAAGACTTGTGTGTTTAACTGTGACTCATCCCTTCCCCTTCTGTGAGGTATCACTCATTCATTTATTCTTGGGACTTCTGTCTTTTTACAGAATGCCTCTCCATATGGAACACAAAATTTCAAACACTACAGATTTCAAAAGAATTACCACAAGGTACCAGTGGTCAAGTAAGTTTTTGCACTGGGGAGTTTTTTTCAAATTTATTTATTTTTGTTCCTAATAAAGGAAGAGGCCTCTTCGATCTAAATGTTTTGACAGTTTTTTTGTTTTGTCTTGTTGATTTTGAGAGTACATTTATTAAAGCTGGGGACAGTGAAACAAGGAAGGGCCTAGGAGAGAAGAAGCAGCGGGAGAGCCTAGGCAGGGCTGCTTGGGCTCTCTAGACATGTTACAGGAAAGAAACGAGCCTAGGTGGGGCTGCGTCTGCTCACTGGAAAGGCAGAGAAAAGGGGGCCTTGGAGACAGGATCAGGGTGTGGCCCGGGAGCCGCTCCCATTTGCTCCTCTGATTGCAGGTCTCGAGGGTCCCTTAGAGTTCAGGAGATGTACGCCTGAGAATGTGGAAAGGAGGGTGTGCTCCTGGGAGGGAGAGTGCTGGCAGTTTTTGATTAACATAAATATGTTTTTACTTGAAAGATTATATTTAATTTGGTTGTTTCCTTATGTAAGACTAAATTATAGCTAGTTAAATTAGTCTTTTAGGTTATATGTTCAACATTATCATGAAATTACATAAGAATACTTAAAGAATTAATACTTAAACAGACTAGACTGTGAACTTCCTGAGATAGGGTTCCTTGTCTGTTTGGTTTTCCATTGTGTCATCACTGTCTAGCAAAGGCACCAGTGAGTATTGGTTGTTTTTGTAAATGAGTATTCACATACAAATATATAAATCAAGGTAATAGGACTTACTGATAATTGTAAAGGAATACGAAGATGACATTTCTCAGCATACAATTTAATTCTAATTTATTTAAAGAAATATTTTTTTTAAGATTTTATTTATTAATTTTTAGAGAGAGGAGAAGGAAGGGAGAAAGAGGGAGAAACAGCAATGTGTGGTTGCCTCTAGCGCGCTCCCCGCTGCAGCCCAGGCATGTGGTTTGACTGGGGGTCAAACCATTGACGATTTGGTTTGCAGGCTTGTGCTGAATCCACTGAGCTACACTAGCCAGGGCTACACAAATAATTTTAACAAAATTAACCACTCACAGTTTCACTGCTTTAACAAACTTAGTTTTGATTTCCATGTTTCCTTGAGCTTTTTATTGCTATTCCTGTTTTATTTTTATAGTTTTGTAATTGGAGTCATTAGATTCTGTTCAACTCTGCCTTTTTTAATACATCATGATAGTGTTGCCCTTGTTACAGTAGCCTTGTTAATTATCATGTTAATAGATGTGTATTAGTGACCATGTTAATTTTAAACAATGTATATATTGATCAGATTTTTGTGAGTTAAGGGTGTCTTTTAAATTATGTTTCATTCAGATGTGGGCAAAAATAAGAGCTATGTAATCCTACCAAATTAATAAATTGTACATGAGATTATTCTAGAAAGTGGCTTAATTTGATGATGGCCTTTTATTTTATATTAAGATTGCTTACACCCCAAGTTACTGTTACAAGTTATATGGCTTTGTTGAATCAGGTCATAGAAGAGGGAAAATGATTACATTTTTTTTATAGCTCTGGTATTATGGAGACAATTTGTTTATGCTACACGGGAAATTTCTATCTGTGATTCCATACAAGTGTGAAGTGTCGTCATTAGCAGGTGTTCTTGGAAAACTCAAGCACAGTCAAGATCCAGGTAGGAGCTTACCAGTTTGTTTTATTAATACAAGCCACTCTGTTAACTCCTAAACCATTTCATTAACTTCCAGTTTGATATGTAGATTTCTACAACCATCAACTTACAGAGCCTGTTCTTAATGTTGAAATTTGCCGCTGCTTATTGAAATTTTCTTGACCCAGGTGTCTACTTTGGGAACGGGGCCATCCACATGCAGGTATTGCCACAGGCTAAAGAGCTACACTGTGGTTTTGAACACCAGCGTATTTCTGACTTCGGGGGCATTGAGAGAGTCCTGGGTTACCAGCGGGCTCCTCTGTCGGCTTCAGCATTGCTGGGCACGTAGGCTTTTACTGCACTGTGACTACTGACTGGGGGGTTAGCAGTAGGATTAAATGGACTTTAAAGCCTCACCTGAAGTGTACATAAGTGGTTGTTCTTTTGTTTTTTATTCATTAGTTGGGAAAATACCATAGGTCAAAGAATTCTAGAAATCATGTGTTTTGTGTTTTCTTAGGCGCTCATACCGTTCCTCAGTTTGTAAATTGGGAAACCTCCCAGGGGTGTGGACTCGGATCCCAGAACTCAGAGTCATCAAAGAGAGTCGTAAGTTTGGTAGCTGAAATACAGATGTTGGTGCAAATATTATAAAACAAAAAAAGGCTGAACTGTTTCAATGATTAATATCTGTACAACTCTCACAGCTTTGATCTTAATGACAGGGCAGTTGAAATCTTTTTTATTGAATTTATTGGGGTGGCATTGGTTAATAAAATTATGTAGGTTTCAGGTGTACAATCCTATAACACATCATCCGTAAATTGTATTGTGTGTGCACCACCCCAGGTCAGGTCTCCTTCCATCACCATTTATTCCCTCCTTTACACTCTTCTGCCTCCTCCCTCCCCACTGCCCCCTTTGCTCTGGTAATCACCTTAGTGTTATGTGTCTGTGAGGTTTGGTGGGAGGGTTAATCCCTTTACCTTTTCACCCAGCCACCCCAACCCCCTCCGCTCTGGCAACTGTCAGTCTGTTCTCTGTATCTGTGAGTCTGTTTCTATTTATTAATTAGTAAATCTTGAACTCAGTAACCTGACAGCCTTTATCTAAAAATGACATGCATATCCTAGTAGTTAATTTTTATGGGCATATTTAGGGGTAAGATTCAGGTGTCAAAACGGACCAATTCACAATTAGTAATGATATCTTCCTGAGTATAAAGATTTTATTTTGTGTTCAAAAAACAGTAAATAACACCTGGGCTGGGTAGGTTAGAACAAGGGTCCCCAACTCCCAGGCTGCAGACCAGTACCATGGCCTGGCCAAGGGTGAGCCCTGCCTTCTGTCATGCTGTGCCCCTTCCCCCATGTGACAAGGTTGTGGGTTCAGTCCCCAGTTAGGGCACGTATAAGAGTCAACCAACACATACACTCTCTTGCTATCTTTCAAATCAATAAGATTAAAAAAAAAAAAAAAGACTGGGCCCTGGCTAGTGTAGCTTAGTTTGTTGGAGAGTCATCTCAAAAACCAGAAGGTTGCAGGTTTGATTCTCAGGGCACATATGAGAGGCAACTGATTTCTCTCTTTCTCTATCTCCCTCGCTTCTCTCTCTAAAATCAGTAAGGAAGTCCTTGGGTGAGGATTAAAAAAAAAAAGACTTAAATGCAAATAAAGAAATAAAATAAAACAAAAAGAACGTTAAAAGTATTAAAGATATTTAAGTTAAAAGTAGAAATCCACTTTTCATTGTAACACTATTACAAAAAGTTGATTAGAATGTAAGTTTACTGGACTCTTTGGAATGTGTTATATTCTTCTAAATGTATACTAGGGCTTTTGTATTGTTTTAAGATCCTAATCAGTTTACTTAATTATAGTTAAGAAGAAGGAAAATGGAAACAAGTGTACAGCCAGAGGTTCCAGCATCCAAACAACTTTTATCAACTATAAAGGTATATTTTAAAAACATTAGAAATGAGAAAAATTAACTCAAGTGGTTAAAAGAAATCCTATTTACTTCTTATTCTAATGATCATTTTTATAGTTGCAGCAAAGATTTGTACATCTTTTTTTATTATTATTTATTTATTTATTTATTTATTTTTAGAGAGGGATGGGAGGGAGGGAGGGGGAGAGAGAGAGAGAAACATCAATGTGCAGTTGCTGGGAGACATGGCCTGCAACCTAGGCATGTGCCCTGACTGGGAATCGAACCTGTGATGCCTGGTTCGCAGCCCGCGCTCAATCCACTGAGCTACACCAGCCAGGGCTCAAGATTTGTACATCTTAAGGTTGTCAGAATGATCCAATACTTTCACTTATTTGCCTCACTAAGCATTTTGTGTGATGGTAGTGCCCTCTCCAATGTCTGGTTCAACTTTGAATTGAATATGTTTGTAATTTAGCCTCTTAAAGATTTGATTTCTAAACCCTTGAATTGTTTTTCTTGTTTTTAACTTGCCATTTGTCCTTCTGTAGCAAATTGTAATATCAGCTCCAGTTTTAGGTAATGCATGACTGCTGTTAGTGACTTTACAAAATGTTGTCCTGACCGGGGTGGCCCAGTGGCTGGGCATCATCCCACAAAGCAGAAGGTTGCCGGCTCGATTCCTCGTCAGGGCATATGGCTGGGTTGCAGGTTTAGTCCTCAGTTGGGGCATATACAAGAGGCAACCGGTTGATGTTTCTCTCTTATATCAATGTTTCTCGTCCCTTCTTTCTCCCTCCCTACCCTTCCCTCTAAAAATAAATAAATTTTGTTTTTAATGTTGAGATAGGATACTTTTAAGTTCACAGTGTCATTTATTAAGGTGCCAGACTGTATTCTGTATTTCTCCCCTTTCAGAAAGATTCAGAAAAACACATTGAAGTAGAACTACGTAAATTTTTGGCTATTAAGTGGACACCTGACTTTCATACTGTCATTGGGGACATAGTAATAGGACTTCTGGGAAGATGTAAAACAGAACCATCATTTTACCCCCGAAACTCTCTGATGCAGCTTGTCCAAATGCATGTGCTTTCTTACAGGTAAATGTGCACCAGTCTTCCCATGCTTAACTGTTTTTACCTTGTTTTTTACTGTTCTGATTCTCATACTCTGAAAAAGCTTATAAATTATTTGCTATTTAGATTTTTCTTAGTATGTAAAGATGAAACATGTTTTCTTAGCTTGTGCCCCGGCTTGATGGAAGTTGCCTTAGAGAAGACGGACGTGCAGATGCTACAGCTCTGCCTGCAGCAGTTCCCCGACATTCCTGAAGCAGTCACCTGTGCTTGCTTGAAGCTTTTCTTGAGGTAAGGGAGAAGCTGGTGCTCCTTTTCCTTCACTGCATTTTTAATCCCTTATGTTACTTGATTTCTAAAATTTTCAACCCTTACGAAATGAAAATGTTTCAAGTAAGTTCAAAGAGCGATGAGACTTTCTTTCTCTAATTAACATGATAGCGTTGGTGATGGCACGCTTCAGGAGACGAGCGTCAGTGTGGAGTCAGTCTCCGACTGCGGCGATGCTGCACACGAGGAAATGGAAGCGCAAACTGAAATCCTGCAGAACGGCTTCAACCCTGAAGAAGACAGCTGTGGCAACTGTGAGAGAGCACTGAAGGAAAAGCCTCAGGCCACAGGAGAGGAGACCGCCTCGTGCCCCGTGACACCGAAAAGAGCAGCTCTACTGTATCCTTCGAAATATTTCCCTTGTATTTTCTCTCTCTGGGGTGCAGAGTCATATGCCAAGCAGCAACTGAAGAGTAATTAGGGTTTTTTCTCTTCATTTTTTTTTTTTTTTCAGTTTCTGCTTAAAAATGGAGTGCATTCAATAGTATGTTATAAACAACTTAGTTAAACCTGTTTTATTTTTTAATAGTTTTTTATTTTAAAGATTTTATTTATTTATTTTTAGAGAAAGGGGAAGGGAGGGAGAAAGAGGAAGAATAACATCTATGTACCAGAGAGACATCGATCAGTTGCCTCTCATGTACCCCCAGCTGGGCACCTGGCTGGCAACCCAGGCACGTGCCCTGACTAGGAATTGAAGTGGTGACCTTTCGTTTGCAGGCTGGTACTCAACCCACTGCGCCACACCAGCCAGGGCAACCTGTTTTTTTTGTTGAAAAAGCTATACTGAGATAGAACCTCTATTAATCCTGAAGTTCGTATTCTGAGTAAATATCAATTATTTATCATAGTGAATTATTCAGGATGATCTCTAGTGATTAAAAGGATGTTCAGAGATAGAACTCTTCTAGAAAAGTAAACCTTTCATATAAATTTTAAAAAATTATTGGGAAAGGGAATTAATCATAATTTTAGTAGAAAAGCCTCTATTGGCATGAGTTTCCTTTATTCCTACATAGAAATGCAATTCTTCGTTCCGCATACAGTGAAGCCTTTCTTCTGCCTCACTTGAAAGACATCCCAGCACAGCATATCACTGTAAGTGTTCTTACAAATCCTATAGAATTTTATTCCAGTTTAAATTATGCTGCTTTACTCTGACAGTTTTTAGGGCGTTTGAAAGGTTGCCTTTCTTTACATGAATAAGAAGTTTCCCAGCCCTCGTCATGACAAATCATTGCTAGGAGACTGTCGCGATGACCGACCAGCAGTGACCACGGAACGCTGTGGATTGCTCCTCGACCCACAAGAAAAACATACACAGAAACAACGGAGTTCTGTGGGGAAGTAGGGACAGAATTCGGCCACTCCCTCTAGTGGGGAGTGCCTTGGCCACCCTCTCTAGGGGAGAGAGCCCCTAAAGGAGAGCGCCCCGTTCCCTCACCGGAGCGGGCTTTTATTGGGTTCGTTTGCCTAAGAATTCAGGTAAAGCTCATTACTCGTTGCCAGGAAGAAAGTGTCAAACAATAGACAACAAGGAACTCTGAGGGCCTATTTCGAGTCACGGTCAAAGAGCTGTAAGACTTTAAGGAACAAACTTCCTCCTTGGACCCTTCTCATTCAAATTGAGAGCATTCTAAACAAAGCAGGTTTCACAGGATTTTACATATTCTTTCTTAGGCCTGATCACCTGGGGAACCCTCCCTTTCCAGTACAGGGCTGCACCACCCTCTGTCATTGTTTCAGGCTTAGGTGGAGCAAGGGAACTACAGCAACCAAGAGATAAGGAGATTTTCCCACAGACCATGAGTACTCAGGCTTTGTCAAAGCTGAGGGTGAGGGTCCATCACCCCCTTTTGCCATAGCCCTCAAAGCCTTTCCTTGGGGTCCTCCCACGTGATCGTGCTTGTCTTAGGGGAATCGTACCCGTCATTGGCAACTGCCCAAGCACTGGGGACCAGGCAGGGTGAAGTAAAAGGAGCAGAAGCAGCGTCCCGCCAGGGAGATAAGCTTTTGTCTTTTTGCTGGCTTACAGCTCCAAGGTCGTTCCCTCAGCCGTAGCCTAGGTAGGGGTTACAGCTTCTCATGCCAGGTAGGGCGGTTCCCAACAGGAGACTAGAGTGATTTCTGGGTGGCAAACCTTAGCATGTTCCTGGTGCCAAGCCTGAAGGCGAGACTACTCCATCTAAGTTATGAATGAGTAGAAACTAAAAAGAATTGCTCAGAGAAGTAGCCTGTCTTCTCTAGTTACTATGTATAAACAGAATGAGCTCCCGGCAGTTATCCATTCATCATCAGTCCCAAATCAGATGAACTCATTGATGGCAGGGACTGCGTTTTATTCATTTTTGTGTCCTCAGTCAAATTCAGTAACCTCTTAAAATTCCTTTCAGGGGAAAAGGGGAAGGGTTTGCAGGAACAAGTATAAAGGACACATGGACAAAAACAAGGAGGAGTGGAAACTGGAGGGAGGTGGGGAGGGCTGGGGGAGGTGGGGAGGGCTGGGGGAGTGGGCTGGGATAGGAGTAAAAGGCAGAAAAGTACTTGAACAACAATTAAAATAAAATAAATAAAAATTAAAAATTCCTTTCAGTTTCTTTGTTGTTAGCTTTATATAGAGAGAACATTTTTCTGTCAAAGTGATAAATTGCCCTTTTTATTTTCCCACCCAGCTATTTCTGCAGTATTTGTATTTCCTTTATTTGAAGTGTAGTGAAAATGCTACTATGACTCTTCCAGGAGCTCACCCTCCAACCCTGAACCAGGTGTGGTAATGTTTTTACTTTTGTTTGGTGTTGTTGAAAAAGCTCATATATAGTGTCCAAACCTGGAATTCAGTAACTGATTTCTCCTTGTCTGCTAGTCCACGTGAACTTTCCTCCTCATCCTGTATACAGACCACTAGGAGAGTGTGAGGATCTCTCAGTTTGGCAGATAGATTTTTAAAGTTGTAATTCTACACTAAAGAACTTAAAATTTATCTTAAATTCCTGATTCTTCCTTTTAAAGATTTTATTTGTTTATTTTTAGAGAAAGGAGAAGGGAGGGAGAAAGAGAGGAAGAGAGACTTTGGTGTGTGGGTGCTTCTTGCACGCCCCCTACTAGGGTCCTGACCCACAACCCGGCATGTGCCCCTGACTGTGGATTGAACCAGCCACCCCTTAGTTTACAGGTCAGTGCTCAGTCCACTGAGCCACACAATCCAGGGCTACATTTTTTGTTTTGAAAATATCAGATTACCTTTCTGAAGGGTTGTGACAATAGGCACTACTGCCACCAAGGTCAGAGGCTTTCTTCTGCCAGTCAGATAAGTAACAAATGGTGCTTTATTTTAATTTGCATTTTCTTTAATAATGAGAAAGGTGGACCATCTTTTCTTGCCTATTTATATTCCTTTTTGTAAAGTGCCTTGTTGGGATCTTTGTCCATTTTTCTATTGCATTTCATGTCTTTTTCATTTTGGCTTATAAAGAATTATTTATAGATTTATTCCCAGTTTCAGCAATTAAAATAAATTTAAAGAGTTCTTTGTGTGTTAATGAATTAGACCTTTTTTTAATCAAGTACATTATGAATACTTTTTCCTATCACTTGTCTTTTTATTCTCTTTAGTGTTTTTTTTTTATTGATTTTTAGAGAAATATTGACCTGTCATTCCACTTATTTATGCATTCATTGATTGGTTCATGTATGTGCCCTAACCACGATTTAAACTCACAACTTTGTCAAATCGGGATGACTCTCAAACCAATGGAGCTACCCGGCCAGAGCCTCTTTAGTGTTAGTATTGTTTTTGCCATACATCAGTTTTTAATACTTATGCTATCGAGATTGTTAAACTTTTTTTTATGGTTTCTTTGTGGCTATGTCATGTTTAATTCCCTTTCCACTCTAAAGTATAAAAATAGCCACAATGCCCTGGCTGGTGTGGCTCAGTGGATTGAGCACCAGCCTGCCATCCGAAAGGTCTCCAGTTCCATTCCTTGTTGCGTGTTTCTGGATTGCGGGCCAGGTCCCCAGTTAGGGGCGTGTGAGAGTCAGCCAGTCATTGATGTTTCTCTCCCTGTCTTCCTCCCTTCTCTCTCTAAAAAGAAATAAATAAAATCTTTTTAAAAAAAATAGCCATAGAAACAAGCAAGGTATAGTCAAAGACACTGAAATAGAGGACAGGCTAACAGTGACCAGAGGGGAGAGGGGAGGGAATTTCAGGGGAGAATGGGAAGGGTTTATAGGAACAATATAAAGGACACATGGACAAAAACTGGGGGGTAGGGGGGTGGAAATGGGAGGGAGGTGGAGAGGAATGGGTGTGTGGGCTGGAATGGGACTAAAGAACAGAAAACTACTTGAACAATGATTAAAATAAAATCTTTTTTTTTATTATTAAAGATTTTATTTATTTATTTTTAGAGAGGGAAGGGGAGGGAGAGAGAGAGAGAGAGAGAAACATCAATGTGCTGTTGCTGGGAGACATGGCCTGCAACCCAGGCATGTGCTCTGACTGGGAATCGAACCTACGATGCCTGGTTCGCAGCCCGCACTCAATCCACTGAGCTACACCAGCCAGGGCTGATTAAAATAAAATCTTAAAAAAAAATAGCCACACCATTTTTTCCCTAGTCCATTCATGGTCTCCTTCTCTGTGTTTACCTCTTTAATGCGTATAAAATCTGTTTTGGTGTAAGTAGTTGCATAGGGATCACCTTTTCTCCGCCCCCCCTCCCCCAAACACACCAAATAGATCATGGTTTCCTTAATGCTTTTTCATGACAGTGATATTTGCATGGTAACTATACTGTTTGGAAATACAGAGCTCTGCAGGATATTTTAGTAACTGTATAGTAAAGTTTTTACTTCTGTTTATGGTAGCTCATCCTTAGTACTCAACACCCTGTTCTTTGGGTATAGTGTGTATTTCAGAATAGGAGAGAACTGCCAGTAATTATCCAAAAAAATACTCCAAATAAAAAGATAAGTACCAACTTTCCTTTGGATTAAGTGTCACTATGGCTTTTTTTAAACTGATGAATACTATGAAAAAGATGTTTTATGCTTATTAAATGACAAGTATAAAAGCAGAAAAGAGCCTTTCTATATTGTTTAGAAATTCTCTTACTGCTAAACTAAACTTTTCAGATTTTTGTAAAGAAGAGTTATTTTTTTATAACGGTTTGGTATAATCACAGACTTTATCAAATGAATTAACCTAAAATTGAATTTAAAATCTTAACTCCTTTTTCCTGTTTATCTTCAGATTATGGATTGGATATGCCTCCTTCTAGATGCTAATTTTACTGTCGTGGTAATGATACCAGAAGCAAAGAAGCTACTCTTAAGTCTTTACAAGTTTGTGAAATCTCAGGTGTGTGGGTTTTTTTTATATATATACTAAATTCTGTTTGTACCCAGGTACCATCTAAATTATCACTTATTCTTAAATTTTTTTCTTGGAATAGTTATAAGTAATCATGGAGGGCTTGTTCGTATGTAGAAGTTATAGTAAAAGTTATTCTGAAATTTTTTTCTTTAGGTATGCATTTGTTCCGAGCTCAACAAGATTGAAGTAAGTTTTCGTGAGCTGCAGAAATTAAATCAAGAAAAGAATAGTAGAGAATTATATTCAATTGAAGTACTGGAACTCTTCTGATAGCACCAGTTCTCATTCGTAGACATTTTATGAAGCTCTTTTAAAAGTGAGTTCTTCCTACTCATCCAGGCAAGAGATGTGTTTTGTTCGTGACTGTCTCTCAGCGACTAGAGAAATGTGTCGGTACCTAGACCATCGCTTACTGATGCTCCTAAATTGGACTGCAGGTTTCGTGCAAATGTATTCTAGTTTGTGGACGTTGGTTGGGAGAGGTTCTGAAACTTTTAAAAAATATGTAACTGAGGTAATTTTAAGTAAACTTATTATATGTGGTACTTATGAAAGTTAAATTTCTTATCACATGATTTAAATAGTTCTTTTAATAAAAAATCACCATTGGAACAGTGATTTTAGGGAGAATGTAGTTTTATCAGCGTCAGAAACTGTCCTAGCTCGTCGGCGCTCCTGGGTGACAGCGGAGGTCATTTCCACAAGCAGGGCAGGGAGGGGTGGCAGTACAGGCGAGTCCTAGTCTTCTGCCATTTTTTCCTACCCAGGCACTGAATAATACCTTTTTTATACATTACCTCTCATATTCTATGAAACGTTACTAAGTAGTAATATATAATCTCTTCAAAAAGTAGTTTAAAATGTTGATTGACCATAGAATTTCTCCTTTTAACTCTTTGGATTTAGGTTTTATATAGAAGAAATGGATACTTTTGTTTCTTGAAAATAAACTTAGATTTATTTTTGTTAAAGTGAAATCACTCTTTTGGGTGATGAGTTACGTTTCCCAAAAGTAACTTGAAACACTTCTGAGCCAGGAAAGTCTCTGTTGGGTAAATCTTATAAACCCTGTTTTAACTTGAAGGGTTACAATACTTTTTTATTTTTTTAAATTTTTATGTATTTATTTTTAGAGAGAGGGGAAGGGAGGGAGAAAGAGAGGGAGAGAAACATCAGTGTGTGGTTGCTTCTTACGTGGCCCCCACTGGGAACCTGACCTGCAACCCAGGCATGTGCCCTGACTGGGAATCGAGCCGGTGACCCTTTGGTTCGCAGCCCGTGCTCAATCCACTGAGCTACACCAGCCGGGGCTACAATACTTTTTTTTTTATTTCCTCTAAGTTGTAGTGCATAAAATGTAAGTTCAAGTGTGATTCTAGAGCCCAGATTTACAGACTTTTGATTGTTTAACTTAATTTGCATTAGAGAAAAGCTTCATTTAGGTCAGGCACTATGTAAACTTGAGTTACAACTAAGGTCATTAACAAACAGGTTCTCCTCAATCATTCTTAATCTCTTTAAACCTGGGAGAAAAGAAATACCAAAGATAACAGCACATAATTAACTGTCATGCTTATTTTATATAGTGAAACCTTTTACTCAGAATTTAAACTGAAGGTATCAATAGAGTATTTCTCAGCAGAAATGAAAAATGCAGGTCTCCACAATGTATATTTCCTTTTTATAATTTTTGTGAAACCGTTTAAGAATTACTTGCAGAAATCCAGACATAAAATTGTGGGTTCCTAAGCTTTTTTTAAAAAAAAATTATGAGCGCTGTAGAGTAGCAGATGCCTTATTTTTTAGAGATCCATTTTATGAGGGTTAGAAGATTATTCAGGATTTTGACACTTTTTAGATTCTGGCTTATGATTTTATTTATAAGAACCCATAATTAAGAGACAGATCTCAGATTGATCAGTGAATTTTTTTTATCAAAAATAAATTTGTATTTCAGCAAAAACAAGATAAGCAACTACAATTCAGTGGCAGTTAGTTCATACACTGACGTTTTGCTCTTCCTGGCTACTGACTGAAGTGCACTTGAAGTTGGCTTCTGCGTGAGACCTAACTTGCCCGGGCAGGGATCAAATGAGGAGCGGCCTTAGGGCAGGGAGAGGCCCTGGTCCCGCAGACTTTTCTCTTTTTGGCACCTTCTGTATAGGATCCTTATAGAGTCTGTTGTAAATAAAGTTTAATGATTTTTGGTTGTAAATATTATGGAAGCAAACTACTGATGTTTAAAGTAGACAGTTTTAATTGCCGTTAAGTACTAGTTGCAAATTGTTTCTAGGTTGCCTATATTGTTACTAAATTTAGAAATTAAGGATTTTGTTAGGACGAAAAGAGACTTTTTTTAACTGAGATATATTGACAAGAGACTCTTACAGGCTGAGTTCCTCAAGGCAAGGCTGCACCTTACCCTCTCTCTACACGAAGCACAGAAACACGGACACAGTCAGTGCTCAGTAAATGATTACTCAAAAAGTTACTAAACAATGACCTTACCTGTCCGGTATAGAGTGATAATTCTGAGAATTTGCTGTAGTTACTTTTTCTGGGAAATAGACATATCTCTGTTCACCACACGTAGGCATTGTATTGTCTGCCTCTAGACTGACTTTTAAAAACGCTAAATAATATCTCAGCTTTGTTTCTGATTATGTATATAAATTACATCTATGTGATAATGAAAAGGAGTTGTTCTGTAGACTTAAGTTCTACTTCTAGCAAATAATTTCCTGCTGTGAATTTAGTGGTTTTTGTGAGGGAATTGTGGACTAACAGATTATCATTACTACTTAAAATGAAACATTTGTTTGCTTTTTGCCTGCCCCATTTTGTAAATATATGGTGCTGTAACTGTAGTGGAGCTTTTTCTGGATCGTGTATAAAACTTCAAACCTAAAATGGACTCTTTGTCCAGCTCTTTTTAAAAAATTTTATCTCTTGAAAAAATGTGCAAGAGAAAACAGTGAATATAGCCTTATATTTTTTTTCTTAAAGATTTTATTTATTTACTTTTAGAGACTGGGGAAGGGAGGGAGAGAACTATCGATGTGCAAAGAGTTACATGTATCTGGTTGCCTCTCACACACCCCCAGCTGGGGACCCAGCCTGAAACCCAGTTATGTGTCCCAAGTAGGAATCGAACTTGCAACCTTTTGGTTTGCAGGCCAGCACTTAATCCCCTGAGCCATACCACCCAGGGCTGAATACCCCTATATCCTTGATCTAAATTTACATATTGCTAACATTTTGTGATGTTTGTTTTGCCACTCTCTCTGTATTTTTCTTTTTTTCTGAATCCTTTGAGAGTTATATACAAACATCCAGATTAATCTCATAATTTAGTTTAATCCCATAAATACTTCAGTTTAATCCTCTGAAACAATATTATTTTATGTGACCACAATGCAATTATCAGATTTCGGAAATTAATATTAATATAGTAATATTTAGAATAATTGCAGTCCTTTTTCACATTTTTACAGTTGTCCCAGTAATGTGTGTGTGTTTCTGTTTTTTAATCCTCATCCGGGGATATATGTTTATTGGTTTTAGAGAGAGATACTGATGTGTGAGAGAAAATTTAAGTTAACTCCTGCGAACCCTTTCCCCACTAATAAAGCAGTGTACTCTTATTAAAAGGGTTTAAAATACTTGTAAATGCTTGTTAAGGTTACCTATTAGCTTTAGGTCACATACTAAGACTATTCCCTGATTAACACATAGAGTAATTAAGTGGAATTGTGGACTAACAGATTATCATTACTACTATTATCATTACTATTTTTTGTATTAGATGTTTAATGTATGATACATTCAGATCCTAGTTGCTATAATATTCCGTGCTCATTTCAGACTTAGACTATAAAATAATTTTGTTTTTAATTGTATTTTAATTAATAAAACGTGCATTTGTGTACTTACCATTTAAGCTTATGTTACTACTATATACTGTTAGATTATATAATATTTATTGTGTGTCAGCCATTGTTCTAAATACTTTACAAATATTAATTTAGTATTCTACTCTTAACCCTGCTGAACAGTCCCATAAAGTAGGGTTTACTGTTGAGGAAATTGAAGCACAGACCAGTAAGGTGGCTTTTCCAAGTCCACATAGCTACTAAGCACCAGAATTGGAACCCAGGTATTCTGGCTGTAGCATCAGTGTTCTTAACCTCCTAGACAGCGCTGCCTCTTAACCAGTGCCACGCTTACGCACTTGGCTAGTCATTTCCATAATTTGCTGTTCAGTGTTAGGAGTGTAGCTCCTAATTATTGTTTAATGTTATGTAAGACACCTGCTTCACAATGGTCTTTTACTGGATGTAGTTTACAGGAACACCTGAAGATAATAAATGGATTCAATGTATGTAATGCTTAAAAAATTAGATGATACGTTCTAAATATGACAGAAGTATGCAGTTTTATAAAAAACATTATTACTTTAAGACCTAGCAAATTGTCTCATCAGATGGAATACCTTGGGTGATGGTAGCCCAAGGCATGAAATCAAGATTGAGATAGTTTGTCTGGGAAAGATAAAAATAAATTAGTCTAAGGATGAGTGAATGAATGGAATCAGAGAGGGGGGAAAAATTAGCGGCGTCTGTGCAGAACAATGTAAAATTTATGGACACCTCTTTGGAAAAAAAATGAAAAATAAAAACAACACAGTCCCAGTAGGGAAAGAGGAATCTACATTGTCGCCGAAAGGTAAATTTGTTTTTGTTTCTGTTTTTAATTCTCAACTAAGGATGTTTCTTGATTTGAGAGAGAGAGAGAAGGGAGAAATATCAATTGGTTGCCTTCTGTATATGCCCAGACCGGGGATCCAACCTGCAACCTGGGTATATGCCCTGAGCAGGGATTGAACCCACAGCCTTTTTGTGTCCGGGATGATGCTCCATCCAACTGAGCTACCCCACCAGGCCAAAAGGAAAAAAAATTTTTAATTATCTTTTTTCTCTTTAATTCCATACTCACAAAGCAACTGCCTTTCAAACAAAGAGAAGTGGACAACTAAACAGTGTAATAGAAATAGAAAATTAGGCACAGCAGAGGTGTATGCAAAACTTTTTATTTAAGCCCAGAGGCCCTACCTGATTTTATATTTTTAAACTTTTACTTGATAGATTCTTTCTCTCTTTTTTTTTCTTTTTCTTTGTATCATGGACAATTTGAAACATACAAAAGTAGACAGGAGAGTACAGTTGACCATTGAACAGTGCAGGGGTTAGGGGAGCTGACACCCCCTACACACAATTGAAAATCCTTATGTAGCTTTTGACTTCTCCGAACCTTTCATTGTCCCTCAGTATTCTTGAGTGAGTGATTCCAGGACTCTCTACAGATATAGCAAAACCCACAGATGCTCATGTTCCCTAATTATTGTAAAATAGTATAGGTCAATGCATAGTCATCCCTTCACATCTGTAGGTCCCCAGTTGTGAATTAAAAACAATACAAGGCCCTGGCCAGGTGACTCAGTTGAAGCTCCCTCCTGTGCACCAAAAGGTTGCTGGTTCAAATCCCAGTCAGGGCACACACCTAAGTGCTGGTTTGATCCCTGGTTGGGGTGCATATGGAAGCAACCAACTGATGTTTCTCTCTCTCTCCCTAAAGCCAGTGGAAACATGTCTTTAAGTGAGGATTGAAGAATAAATGAATAAATAAAACATAAAAATAATCCTGGTACTTATTGAAAAAAACTCTGCCCTCGCCAGTGTCACTCAGTGGTTTAGATGTCGTCCCACAAAGGTAAAGGTCACACCTGTGATTCCTGGTCAGGGCACATGCCTGGGTGTGGTGGCAGGCCCCCAGATGGGGGCGTGTGAGAAGCAGCTAATCAATGTTTCTGTAGCACATGGATGTTTCTCTCCCTCTCTTTCTCCCTCCCGCTCTCTCTAAAAATAAATAAATAAAATCTACACAAAGAAATTGGCCTTGACTGGTGTGGCTCCATGGATTGAGCACTGGCCTGTAAACCAAAGGGTCCTGGGTTTAGTTCCCAGTCAGGGCACATGCCTGTGTTGCAGGCCAGGTCCCCAGTAGGGGGTGTGTGAGAGGCAACTACATGTTGATGTTTCCCTCTTTTCTCTCCCCCTCCCTTTTCCTCTCTAAAAATAAGTAAGTAAAACCTTTAATAAAAAAATAAAAAAGAGAAATCCGTGTAGAAGTGGACCCGTGCAGTTCGCAGGTAAACTATATAACTAATCCCATTTATATATATCTCCCAGCTTCAGCATTTATCAGTATTTTCCCCCATACTATTGTCTCTGTACCTCCACTTCCTCTTCCTGTATCATTGCAGACATAGATAATCTTATCTCTGAATATTCATTTTTACAAGTTATGTGACTCAGGGGAAGTAAAATTTACACATTGTGGTGATAGTTGATAAGCCTGATGACTTTTTTTTATTGTTGTTCATTACAGTTGTCCCAACCCTTGCCCCTTGCTCTCCCCTGCCCAGCCCACCCCCAGTCTCATGACTTTTAATCTGTAAATTCCCTTACCACCTCACTTGGTGTTTTTCTTTCTTGCATTTACTTGTAGTAAGAAAGTAGATCATTTGACCTAGAGAATTTTCAGTCTCAGTTATGCTGATTACTTTAGTATCATACAGAATTCATAATTTTCTCTAAATTGGATATTTGGACCTAGAAACTTTGAGATTCTGGTTCCTTTAGATTGCAGTGTACAATTTTAAAATAAGTTACTTAAGCCTTTAGGATATCATAAACATAAATTAGTGGACGTTTGCCTATATTATCGGTGTGTGTTTAAATTGATCATATTTCAAAAACTGTATGTTCATTCATTCCCTAGGATTTCAAAGGAAGTTTTGTCTATGCCTACACCTTTAGTAGGTTGTGCTGTTTGCGGTTATATTCTTGGGGCCATCTCTTTCTCTGAAATGCTTCTGTTGGCAACACCAGATTGCGTTCCTTATAGGGTGGAATGTCTCAGGAAATGTTTGAAGGGTCAGTTTTCTTACCTGATTTCTATACATTTCATAGTCACTTTTACTTCAAATCTGCTCTTAAAAAAATGCTGTGATTTCCTTTATATGGAATGACAGAAGGCCACAGGAAGCTTTTTAGGTTATCAGTACATTTTCTCTTTTTGATCAAAGATGTTTTTGATGGGAGAGATGGTGTGACATAAAGGCAACCCGTTCCGTGACAGCTAGGTTGAAAAGGTTTGTGTAGCACTGATTTGCATATGATTTGGAAGTGCTTTATCGGTAGAGTTCAGTCCTCACTTTCTATGGAGGAAGGCTGAGCGATTTAACCTAAGAGTGCTTGCTACTCAGTGGCAATGTTTGGGCTCCGAGTCAATTTTTTTTGTTGTTTGTTTTTTTAAGTAAGCATTAATATTTTAAATTCTGTGCAAATATACTAAGACCCTGAGGAGAATATGAGAGCCCCATAGACCTTTGGCTAAAGGGCTTAGACCTTGGTGTCAGTGCAAAGTGGATTATGGCTCAGTTACCAGGCCAGGGGATGAACCTGTCTTGTCCTTTGTTGAACCCAAGCACTAGGTCAGGGCCGGCTCATGACAGGCATTCATTTATTAAATGAGTGAGGGGACCAGCTGGGGCCAGGAGATGAAGAAACAAGCCCTCTGCCCCGAAATCGTTGAGGCTGCTCTAGTACCAGTGATTTATTAGAGGTATTGCCAGTGGGCGCCCCTAACTGGCTAAGGGATCCGTTTAGCAAAGGGAAAATAGAATAGGTCTTGATGTGAGGGTTCGAGTACATTTCCTTCCTCTTGAACTTCCATCTTCTTTGTCTGAATTCCCACACTTGTGTTTTACAGTGATTGAAATAAACAGATGTAGACAACAGAGGACAGGCGATTTTGGGAGTGTACATTTTCCTTCCCTTCCCACTGTGCCCACCCCGAGGTGGGGACCAGGCCCTGTTGATGCTATTTGAGCAAAAGCAGACCCGCTTAGTCAGGCGTTTGGTGTGGTTTACAGGACTTTTTCCAGAGACTTTTTGTTAGCAGTTAAGATAACCACCCACATAGGAATATGCATCGTCCAGTGAGAATCAAATCACTTGAAAGCATAACAGTGTAAGAACAAGTTATGAGTAAGTTTGATTTCTTCAGCATGAGTGATCTCAATGAACAAAGCAGACCTTGGTCCCACTTGGTTTGTTTTTTTACTGAAAGGCACTTAACACCCCCAGTGAGAGTTACCGGTTGTTGAGGCCCACAACATACAGACTGGAGTGGCAATAGAAATGCAAAGAGGCCTGTTAAGTGAGGTTGGTGACTCTGAATAGACCTTGAGGATGCTGCCTTCTGCCTTTGT
Organism: Tonatia bakeri; assembly: GCA_004024845.1. NCBI lineage: Eukaryota > Metazoa > Chordata > Mammalia > Chiroptera > Phyllostomidae > Tonatia > Tonatia bakeri. The sequence goes on from PVIA01000095.1 coordinate 389,934, forward strand.
AAATGCTGAGTACTCATTCAAATGCAGAAATTCCGATTAGCTGGGAGCTGAGAGGCGTCAGATTTACTGACCTCTTACTCTTGGTCACCCTTGGGGTGTAAATTGCTTTATTATAATGCATGTGATTTAACACATATTCCCCTGGATTTAGACTCGGTCTTCTGGCTGATGACCCTCGAGTTATTATCTCCAGCTCTGACTTGCCCACTAATTCCCACATTCGAATTTCCACCACCTAATTAACATCTCCAATTAGCTCTCTCAACCTTAACATACCCAAATAAATTCTTGATCTCCCCCACACCTGTTTCCCCTGCCCTGGACTTCCTGGGGACTTGGCCCCACACTTCCCTCACCGCCCGTGCGTCAGCCAGCAAGTCCTGTCGACATTACCTATAAAACAATTCAAACACGCCCCTCTTTCCATTGCCACTGCAGCCACCTTTCTAGGTCCCCATCATCTCCCCCGCCCATCTCTACAGCCTCTAATGCATGTGCCCACTTGACACTCTGGCTTCTTCCGTCCATTCTCTCCACAGCAGTGAAAGTGATCCTAAAAGGTAAATCAGATTGCTTCCCACGGGCCCTTTAAAAAGCTTGTAATGATATACTAATAAATGCTACAACATGATGTACCTAGAAAACGTTACAGTAAGCAAAGGAAGCCCGTCGCAAAAGGCTATATAGTGTATGATTTCATTTACATGAAATGTTTCAGAATAGGCAGGTCTATAGTGAAGGCAAATTAATGGTTGCCAGAGCCTGGGGTCAAGGTTGGTAGAGGAACAGGAATACACTTTACAACGGTGAATTTTATGTTATGTGAATTTTACCACAATGTTTTATAAAAAGCTCCCATGGCTTCTCGTTGCAGTCTTGAGTCTCCAACCCCTCACCGCCGTCCACGAAGCCCTGCGTGGTCTGGCCCCTGCTCCCCTCTCTGAGCTTCACCCTGGAGGCCTGCTCCAAAGCAGCCTTGCCAGGCGCACCCCCACTCTGTGCAGGCTGTTCCCTCTGCCTGGTCTGTCTCCAGCCCCCCTGTGGGGTTGGCTCCTTATTAGCCTTTTGGTTTCCACCTTGGAGAGGCCTTTGCTGACCATTCTCTCTCTGCATCAGTCTTGGATTCCTTCCTAGTACCGATCACAGTGTTTTTTACTTCACTTGTTTGTGTGGGTTTGCTGTTGCCCAGTGAACCTACATGAGTTCCATGAGGGCAGGACCAAGTCTGTCCTATATTCCCAGAATCTGGACAGCCTGGAAATTCACAGAATGAATGGAAAAAAAATTGTTTTGAGTGTAGAATTAAATGAATGAATGAAGTTTGAACATTAAGAATACAGGCAGGAATGTGGGGGGGGAGGGTTGTCTGTCAAACAGGTGTTTGTCAGGAGACTAATTTGTGCCGAGGACACGGCTAAAAGTTACTGGTGAGAACACAATAAAACTTGTCCTGCCTCTGAGAATAGGCAGCCCTTCCAGCAGTGCACAGCCCCCTTCACACACAGGCTAACTCGGGAAATCAGAACTGTCTAGAGGCCTCGTTTACTTTTGTCAGTCAGGACGAGATGAGCTTTGCTGAATCCTGTGAGAAGAGACCAGATTGTTAGCAGGAAATAAGCTAGTTTATAGACTAGAAGAATTTCATCGAAGAAATTCTGCCTTGTTATTAGGAAAATATCTGGGCCTGTGCTGAGCAACTAGCTTTCTCACCTTATTAGCTTGTTTTTAGGTAGTGCACCATCACCTGCCCTTCTGTGCATTAGCTCATCTGTTCTTTGAATTAACTTCTCCGGGAGGGTGTGCTATTATTTCCGCTTTGCGGAAGAGAAAACTGAAGCTCCTATAGGCCAAGTGATTTGCCTAGAGCAACAGTTTTCAACCGGTGTGCTGCAAGAATTTTTAAAACATGCAAGACCTGACTACTTAGCCAGGGGCAATGACCTCTTTTCCCTTAGATTGTGAAATTAAAAAATGACAATAGCCATCCCATGTAAATGTATGAAAAGTATACCTTTTTTTTTGTCAGGTTGGCAAAACTATATTTTTTGATGTGCCCCAGAGTTCCGGTGATTAGTTCATGTGTGCCATGAGATGACCGAGGGTGAACATCGCTGGCCTAGAGTCCTGCTCCGCTTAGCTTTGAGCATGTTTCTTAACCTCTGGCTGGGGGGTAGCAGGGTCAGGCAGGGGAGAGCAACAGGGGGGGGAGTTGAGGCTGCTGGAATTGAACAACAATAACAAAAAAAGTTTCTTAACCTCACTAAGCTCCCTGTCTTTGCTTTCCTCCTGTCCTTTCCACCTACCAGGGGGACTGCAGTGAGAATTCAGGGAAACTGAGTGGAAAGTGCCTGGCTCTGGCCATAAGCCTTTAATCGAGGTTTGTTTTTGTTGCATGATTTTTCACTTAAGTCGTGCTGACGCTGTCCTTTCAAGGTGGCACTGTGATGGGCCAGGAGGGGACTGGAGGCCCCTTCTCTTCTCTGCACCCAGTGTTCCAGGCCAAAGACCCAGGCTGAGGACTGGAACCTCAGGGCAGGGAAAGCCACGAACGCGGGTCCTTCCAGCTTCTCCCTACGTGCCTTCATCCCACACCCGTGCTCATACACAGATGCTCAGCACAATGGAATTTCCAGCTTGGACGGGAGAAAGGAATGTATATCGAGGCCCATAATGGTCTGAAAAATAACCCAGCCTGGCCCCTTTCCCAGGGCCAGGCATCCCTAGTGTCATCCAGACCTCTGACCCACTGCCCAGCCCAGCTGCTCTGCTGCTGTCCCGGAACCACCCTCCCTCCAGGCTAGGTATACATTAGCAAGACTCAAAGGGCAGGGGGAGAGAGGGCCCTCCCCCTCCACCAAGCAGGCTAATCCTCTGGGACTCCAGCTCTTCAGCCAAAGCTGTTTGAGGGCAGAAACTCTGCTCACCCCACCCCAGAACAGATAATGGGAAATTACAGCAATGACAGAGATAAGAGGCGCCCCTCAAATCCTTCTTTACAGTGTAGGTGAATGAGGATTGTGTTTGTTTCCTACTCTCTGCAACATAGCAACCAGCTGCCTTTAAACTCATGTTTCTTGAAGCCTTGAGCCCCTTAAAGAGTTCATCTTTTATGCACTTCAGTGCTCTTATCCCTGGAGAAGCCTCTCTGCCCCGGGCCCTGGGTGTTTCCCTTTGCAATACCGGTATGTCCTGCTCTTCCACAGAAAAGGAGCTCCGCAGCTTTATTTCCCCCTTTAGAAACCAATGAAAAGAGTAACTCTGTAGAATCTAGAGCGCTTAAAAACTGATTTATAAAATTAAAATACTGTCTTAGAAACACCTGTGCACCTTAATAACACAAATGCAGTGCTGTCTTTTTATTTTTTACTCCCTTGTAAGTGAATCAGCATTTGACTACAAAGGGTGGAAAGTGTGGATGATTGCCCTCTCCTACTGATAGGAGTTTACCTTAAGATCAACCTATACCCTGGCGGATGTGGCTGAGTGGATGAGTGCTGGACTGCAAAGGAAAAGGTCCTTGGTTCCATTCCCAGTCAGGGCACATACCTGAGTTGGGGGCTAGGTCCCTAGGGAGGGGTACCTGAGAGGCAACCACACATTAATGTTTCTCTCTGTCTTTTTCTCCCCCACCCTTTCCCCACTCTCCAAAAATAAAGAAAATCTTAAAAAAAAAGACCAAGCCATGATCTTGCATCATTTTAATTTAGTGTTTTAAAGTATAATTTAGGTTTTCTACTACAAAATAAATTTCAAGGATGTAATAGAGAAGGGGAGGGGTAACATATCTTTAAAGAGGCTTAAAAAACATTTGGATCCTAGTTTAAACCTAAAAAATGTACAAAGAGAAGTTTGATTTCTGATCAGATATTTAATGATAAAAGGAATTACTATCTTTTTAAAGATTTTATTTTTTGCGAGGAGGAGACAGAGAGAGAACTATCCATGTGTGGTTGCCTCTTGCATGTCCCCTACTGAAGACCTGGTCCGCAACCTAGACATGTGCCCTGACTAGGAATCAAACCAGCAACCCTTTGGCTTGCAGACTGGCATTCAATACACAGAGCCACACCAACCAGGGCTCAAAGGAATTGTTCTTGATTTTTTTCCAGATGTTTTATGTTTTCAAAAAGGAGTCCCTGTGTTTTAGAGATATATACTTAAATATTTACATAATTAACAATATTTCTATTATTTGCTTCAAAATAATATGCAAGGAGGAAAGCAGAGGTTTAGATGGGACCTGCCTGGCCAGGAGTTTGATGATTGTTAAATCTACAGATGGATTCATGGGAACTCATACTAATCTCTCTGTAATTGTATATTTGAAGTTAATTTGCCATAATGATTTAAATAAACTATATATGTACACACACATAGTCAATCAGTGCAAAATGCTTTCTAAATATAGGGTTTTTCTAGCCCAATCTCGTCTATTTGTTAAAATGTGTTGAAGTGGCCAGTTCGCCCTGCCCATAGCAAAGAGTGTCGGTTGAGGCTACTTAAATCCTAATTGGAGGTTGTTTTAAGAACTATTTTTATATCTTTTTAAAAATATTTATTTTCAGAGAGGGAGAAGGGAAGAAGAAAGAGAGGCAGAGAAACATCAATGTGTGGTTGCCTCTTACACGCCCCATGCTGGGGACCTGGCCTACAATCCAGGCGTGTGCCCTGACTGGGAGTTGAACCTGTGACCCTTTGGTTCACAGGCTAGCACTCAATTCACTGAGCCATAGCAGCCAGGGTTATTTTTTATTTTTAAGTTCGTAACTGAGTCACACCTGAATAACTCATTTTTATGAGTGTATAAAACCACTATAAATGGTGCTTTAATATTATCGTCTCCCCCCTCACACTCACAATAACACTTTGAGGAATGTGGACACTAAAACCTCTGTGAAGAAGCCAACAGGGTAAGAGTTGAATGACCTGTCCAGAGTAAACCAACTCTGGGGGTGCGCTGGGCCAGCTGCCTCCCTGGGGCCCACCCAGTGAGGGGAGCTCGGAGAGAATGGAGTAAACTGTTAGTAAAACAGTGTGGCAGTGCAGCCAGAGTCTGGGCGGGGTCTTCACAAAGACTGGCGGCGGAGACCAGGCCCCAGGGTCCTGGTGGGCTGATGGGCTTAATCAACTCTGTTCTAGGAGGACAAGGCGAGTATCTGAGGGAGCTTATAGGAATCAACACCTTGAAAATGTCACCCCTCCTCCCCAAGACAGCTTGCTGAGGACCCCTCCTCCACATGCTTCAGCAGCCTGTCGCCAACACTGGAGGAAGGGCCAGCCACCTTGACAGTTCAGCTTCCCCGAACCCGCGGCACTTCCCGAAGGCAGCCCAGGGTTTGAGGGAACCGAACAGAAATGGGTCTGGCATTGGGACTGAAAGTCCTCTCCCCTTCCCTATGTCTCCCCTTGCTGCCCTCAAACTCACTCTCATCTCTTTCCTCCTTTTTAAATTGAAGCAGCCAAGGCAGCTAGCTTCTGCAGTCTTCAATGTGGCCATAGGTAGGCTTCTTCCGTATTACATTAATTAATTTCAAGTCCTTCCTTTTTCTAATGGCCAGCTAGAAAGGGAAAGCTCATTAGGAGTCATTAATAAACGTCTTCAAAACTGTATAAGTCACAGAGATAATGAAGGGGCTATTAGTCATTTCTGGAAGCAGGATAAAATCATGGGAAAGGCACTAAATTAGGAGTGAGAGTATACTTGTTTTAGCACCACCACTGAGTCAACAAGCTTCGGCAATTCACTTTTCTGTGTCTTAATTCCCCAGCTTCAAAAATAAGGCTAACTAAACCATTCTCAGTTAGCTGGGACTCTCGTGATAATCAGTTGCTTTTTGCATGTCGTGTTAATTGCCATCCACACTCAAGGTTTTATTTTTATTTATTTATTTAGCTCAGTAATTCATTTAATCGGATCTCTTTCCTACACAGTAAATCACGTGTGTAGAAGGCACTTTGCTCTGTGGAGCCGCACGACTGCACAGTGCAGACTGCATCAGGGGCACGGCCCCGCTAGGCGCCAGCCTGTGGCAGTTCTTCGGTGTACACGGGAGCTGGTATCGGGGGATCCAAAGCAAAGAGGGAGGGAGCGAGATAGCAAAGGTGATGGGACCTTCATAGTTCAGAGCATAGTTTTGTTGCCGCTGGTCACAAAATGGAACAAAGGACAAGGCTTGAAGAGTTAGAAGTCTAGAAGTTCTGGGAAACAGGCTCACAGGAGCCAAACTCAATCACAGGTTCTTCGCAGGGTTGGGAGTCTGCAGGTCAGGCCCAGGCAGAGGGGCTCGGATGTGGTGCTCCATCCTCGCGTGCAGAATGACCACTCGATGCAAACATAACCACCATTTATGAGCAAGTCCCCTGCTCCACACTTGCTGCACATCATTTCACGTATGGGCAACAGCCCTGTGAAGACAAGTGCTGCATGCCCCGGTGAGGAATCGGAGAGGGTCAGAGATGTGAGGGACTCACTTGTGGTCACTGTGCTGAGTGGCTGAGCATGGTTTTGAGCCCAGAACTGTGTGGCATCAGAAATGGGGAGGGGGACAAGTGAAGGGTACAAAGGGAAGAGCTCAAAGCTAAGCTGGTCTCACCCCTCCTGTCGCTTCTGAAAGCATTGCATGGAGGAGAACCCCGGGCTCACGTGTGGGCAGGACTGAGTCCTGAAGGCGGGGGCCCCACAGGGCCAGACCGTTTGCGACACGAGAAACCACTAAAGCCAATTCCAATTCAGACAATCATTTTGACACCTTTCCAGCCATGCTTAACATGCCATCTGCAGAGAAAACCTGGAAAATGCCAGTAAGGCTGAAACTTTCTATGAGCAGAGGCTGTTTTGCCAGAATAGGTACTAACATGGAGAAATGCTTGAGACATAATGTTAGGAAAAGCAGAATATATGACCACTATCTTATATAAAAGTGCACAGAGAACTATATAGGAAAAGTAATGGATTATGTGTTGGGGTAGGATTTTTTCCCCACTTATTTTCCAAATTTTTTTATAATGTATTTTTAAATTATAATCGTGAAGACAATGTGGAAACGTGACCAATGTTTATGAGCCAGTTATGAGCCTGCTTTTTAAGCAGGATGATATACCAGAATGAGGATTATTTTAACTAACCCTCTGTTTAGTGATGTGCGCACAGTGGCTGGCACGGGTAGAGCCTCAATAAATAAGTAATAGGAGTGACTGCGTGACTATGGAAATAGTGTTAAGGTGGTGGGGCTACGGAGGAAGTGTTTACTTTGTGCAAAATTTGCTTTAATGTGACCTTGGCTTCCCAAACCTAAAGAAAACAAAAACCCCTACTAAAGGCCAATTTGCTAGAATTCTTTATACGTTAGTCTCTGAAACAAGATTCTTCGCTGAAAATAAGCCAGTGGAGGCTAAACACACTTTCTTTGTTCACAAAGAAAATGCTCAGCTCATCTTTCCAGAAGCACAGGCATCGTGGTGAGAGGCCGGCTTGGGCCTCCTCTTTCTCTCAAATGTGCTTTGTGTCCAGGCAGAAGCTTCTGTGACACTCGATGTCAGAATAAGAGCCTGGAGCTATCATCTTTCTCTTGACAGAGGAATGGGGACCTAGCCCGGGGTCCTGGCCTCATGATTTAGACATAGGTAGGTAGGTAGGTACGTAGGTACGTAGGTACGTAGGTAGATAGGAAGGAAGGAAGGAAGGAAGGAAGGAAGGAAGGAAGGAAGGAAGGAAGGAAGGAAGGAAGGAAGGAAGAAGATTTATTGCAAGGAGTTGGTCGTGATTGGGGGGTTTGCAAGTCTGCAATCTGTTGGAAACCTGAGTTCCACTCTTAAGGTCTTTCAACTGATTGAATGAGGCCCACCCAGATTATCAAGGATAATCTCCTTTTCTTCAACTAAATTGATTTTTTAAATCCCATCTGTAATCCCACCTTCATTGGCAGCAGCTGGGTTAGTGTTTAATTGAACAACTGGGTACTATGCCTTAGTCACATTGATGCACTGAACTAACCATCACAGGTGGCACCGAAACCGCACTTGTTTTCCCCCTGGCAAAATCAGGGGACTGAAGCATATTGTCTTCCATGATATATCCATGCAGAAGTGGGACGCAAGGCCACTCTCCCTGACTGAGACTCCTTGAACCAGGGACACTGGGTTCCAGATGGCTGGGTCCGCAATTAGACAGTTAAAAGTGACCCAGCCAAGGCTGTTTTCATATTTTGTAATAAGTGGCAGAGTCCTTGGCCGGGTAGCTAAGTTGGTTAGAGCATCATCCTGATACACGAGGTTGCAGGTTTGATCCCCAGTCAGGGCACATACAAGATTCAACCAAGGAATGCATAAATCAGTGGAACAACACATTTATGTTCCCTCCCTCCCTCCCTCTCTCCCTCTCTCTCTCTCTCTCTCTCTCTCTCTCTCTCTCTCAAATCAATCAATAAAAATGTTCTTAAAAAATGGCAGAAATTTTTTCATATGAAGGTCTTCCAATTCAGAAGCTTTATCTATAGGACAGTGTCCGTGTAATACATAACAGTGAGCTTCCCTTGGACACACAGAGTGACCCCAGGGTCCCATCCTCTCAGCCCACTCTGACTCTTTCAGCCCCCGCCCTCAAAGCCGCTAATAAAACATTGGCTGACATCTGACCATGACTCAAAAACTAACCAGAGATTGAACTGTGGAAGTCAGGTGTGCCAGCCATTCCACGCACCCTCACTGTTGTACAACAATCAAACCAGCAGTTTCTAGGGGCTTATTTCCAGCTGTAACAACATGCTCTTTTCCATCATCCTCCTGTGCATCTTCTGACACGCAGTGCTCAGAAATGAAAGCTGTCCCTGGAGCCTACCCTGCGTGGACAGATAAAGGATCTTCCTGGTGGGGGCCAGGAAGAGGACACAGAATGAGAGAGAGGAAATGAAAGCTCTTTGCAAAATCATCAGTGCGTAGCACTGTGTCCTGAGGTTATTCAGTCTTTACTGTCTACTGAAAAATCAGCATAAAAAGGAAAACAGTGAGGTAAAGATTTTATTACAAATATGACTGTAAATAGTTATAACTCATGCTGTATGCTGTACAAGAACTTGTACAACAGAATATTTATCTACTAGGTATCTCAAACCTAACAAGTCCAAAATTGAACTCATTTTCTTTCCCATCCTCTTCCTCCCTTAGTCTTTTCCATGTCAGCTAAATGAATAGCAACTCTTCCATTATTCAGAGGCCAAGACTTTTGGGCTGTCAGACAACATTCAGGAGCTGACTTTTGGGGGTCTCTGGGCTGGCCAATATAGAGCCAGAATCAGACTCCTCTAAGTCCTCCAGGCATTGTAAGGCATTCTTCCCTCGCCCAGTGGAATGTCTTGTCTCTAAGACAGAAGAGGTCTTGATGGGGACATTGGGGTCGATAATGGATCTGCCAGCTCATACCGTTTGTTAGCACCAACCATTGGAGTTGACATTGGAAGTGGGCTTCAGTATTTGCTGTACCACATGTCGCCCTTGCCCCTCTTGAGTTGTCTGGGCTGGTTGTGGGAATATGTGGTCTGGGGCTGGTAGAGAGTAGTCGAGGATGGGTTGGAGCCACATGAACAAAGAGCAGTGTCATGGCTCTGCAAGGACTGGCATTTCCGTTTTCATCAAGGCTGGATGACGTGTGTGTGTCAGGAATCACAGTACTTTTCCTTACCTGGGGAGGCACTTACAGGTGGGCAGAGCCTGGTGGTAAGCAGAGTAATGGTTCTCCAAAGATGTCCACATCCTGTGAAAGTATGTTACACAGCAAGGGGAATTAAGGTTGCAAATGGAATTAAGGCTCTGGCTGGCATGGGATTGATTGCAAGGGTCCTTTAAATGTGGGAGGGGGGCAGAAAAGTCACAGTCGGGAGAGGTTTGAAGATGTTATACTTCCGGCTCTGAAGACGGGGCTGAAGGGGCCGAGAGCCCAAGAACCCAGAGGCTGGCCTCTAGGAAAGGCAAGGGATGGATTCTCCTCCAGAGCCCCCAGAGGGAACACAGCCCTGCCCACACCTTGATTCTAACTCAGCGAACTTCTGATGTCCAGAACTGAAAGATAATACATTTTTGTTTTAAGCCATTAAGTCTGTGGTATTTTGTTACAGCAGCTTTAGGAAACTCGTTCTGCCCCATCAGGGTAAGTGTCTGTAGCTCAGCTCCAAGATGCACTCAGAGACTTCTGGGCTCTCAGAGCCCAGCAGTTCCAACTGGGAGTGGATGTCCAAATCACCTGGCACATTTTACTTATTTCTCTTTTTTTTCTATTTTTTAAAAGATTTTATTTATTTATTTTTAGAGAGGGAAGGGAGGGAGAAAGAGAGAGAGAGAGAAACATCAATGTGCGGTTGCTAGGGGCCGTGGCCTGCTACCCAGGCATGTGCCCTGACTGGGAATTGAACCTGCAATGCCTGGTTCGCAGCCCACGCTCGATCCACTGAGCTACGCCAGCCAGGGTTACATTTTACTTATTTCTTTGTTAAGAAATTTATTTAACTTGGAATACGTTAATGACAAGAATATGACTAAAGTAAAACAAACATCCACATATGTTTACCATGTAAAACAAAGATGGCCAATTAGTTTAGCATTCCTATGACCTCCCCCAAATAATTGAAAACATTGTGCAGTCATTACAAATATACCCACCATAAGATCCTGTGGTTTATGTTTCACTGTTGTTTTTGTCACAGGTCTATCCATTCTTCCACCATTCTATTCATCCATCAACCCATCTTTATTTTTTATGCATTTCCAAGCAAGTTACTAACACCACTATTCTTCACCATACCTACCATGTGTTTGTTTATGAGTTTTAAATTTTGTTTTGGTCAAACTTATATACAGTGAAATGCACAGATATGAAATATACCCTTCGATGAGTTTGGCAAATGTGTGCACCCATCCAGGCCAAACCTCTGTGGAGGCACGAACCATCACCCTGATGGGCTCTTTCCCATCCAGCCCCTTGCTCATTTCCCCAGAGGTGACCTCCCCTTGGACTTTTTTGACCATAGATTTACCTGTTCCAGATGTCCACCTAACAGGAGTCAAACAGGTTGTCTTCTCTTGGGCCTGGCTTCCTTAACTTTTAACACAATGTTTTGGGTCTTTCTGTTGTATACATTAGTGGCAGTCTCTTTTTACTGCTGAGTAATAGTCTGTTGTATGAAACACCAGGATTTTTTAGCCTTTCTCCTGTCGATGGACACCTGAACTACTTCTACTTTTTAGCTATTACAAATAAAGCTTCCATAAAAGTTTTTGTACAACTTCGTGTGGTCACGCATTTTCATTCCTCATAGGTGAACACATAGGAACAGATGCACTGGGTCACAAGGTAAGGTGTATGTTTAATTTTTTTTTTTAAAGAAGTTGTATTATCTTTTTTTTTTTAAGATTTTATTTATTTATTTTTAGAGAGGGAAGGGAGAGGGAGAGAGAGAGAGAAACATCAATGTGTGGTTGCTGGGGGACATGGCCTGCAACCTAGGCATGTGCCCTGACTGGGAATCGAACTTGCGATGCCTGGTTCGCAGCCCACACTCAATCCACTGAGCTACGCCAGCCAGGGCTGTATGTTTAATTTTATGAGAAACTGTCATACATTTCCCCAAAGTCTTGTGCCATTTTAAACTCCCACCCAAACTGTATGGCCCTCTGGTCACTCCACACCCTCTTCAGCATTTGTTTTCAGTCTTGAAGTGTAGCCGTTTTGGTGGGAGTGCAGAAGTCTCCCGTTGTGGCTCTGGCTTGCATTTCCCCAGTGAGTGGACGAGGGAGAGCCCTTTTTCACGTGCATATGGGCCACTCATATGTGTTCCTTTGTGAAGTGTCTTCAGATCTTTTGCCTATTTTAAAATTGTATTGTTTTTATACCATGTAAGTATAGAATTTCAAGAATTCTTTTTATATCCTAGATATCTCTCCTTTGTCAGATATACATTCTGAGAACACTCTCACTCAGTCTATTCAGTTTTTTTTTTAAGATTATTTATTTATTTTTAGAGAGGGAAGGGAGGGAGGGAAGGAGGGCGGGGGAGAGAGAGAGAAAAACATCAATGTGTGGTTGCTGGGGGCCGTGGCCTGCAACCCAGGCATGTGCCCTGAATGGGAATTGAACCTGCGATGCTTTGGTTCGCAGCCCGCGCTTAATCCACTGAGCTACGCCAGCCAGTCTATTCAGTTTTTTAATGGTATCTGTCCATGAGTAAACGTTTTAAATTTTTTTTTAATTTTTTTTAATCTTTTTTAAATATTTTATTTATTTATTTTTAGAGAGGGAAGGGAGGGAGAAAGAGAGAGAGAGAAACATCAATGTGCGGTTGCTGGGGGCCGTGGCCTGCAACCCAGGCATGTGCCCTGACTGGGAATCGAACCTGCGATGCTTTGGTTCACAGCCCGCGCTCAATCCACTGAGCTACGCCAGCCAGGGCCAAAGTTTTAAATTTTGATAATTCTAATTAATTAATTTGTTTTTCTTTTATGGGTATTGTTTTCTGCGTCTTAAGAAATCTTTGTGTGTATTGAATGGTGAAGATACTCCCTTATGTTTTCTTCTAAAAACTTTTTAGTTTTAGCTTTTATATTCAGGCCTAGAATCCATCTTGAATTAATGTTTGTGTGTAGTGTGAGGTACGGGGTTGAGACTTGTTTTTTACCTTTGTATGGATATCCAGTTTTCTAGCAACATTTATTGGAGACGTTTTCCTGTCCCCACTGGATTGCTTTTATGCTTTTGTTGGAAGTCAACTGATGGGATAAGTGTCTACTTCCCGTGGGAACTCTGTTTTTTAAGATGTCCTCAGGTGATTCTGATGAATATTCTCAGGGCTCAAAGCCTTGAGGTCCTGGTGATTTTTTTTTCTTTTCTTTTTAAAAAATGTATTTATTTAGGTCCTGGCTGGTGTGGCTCAATGGATTAAGCACTGGCTTGTGAATCAAGGGGTTGCTGGTTCAATTCCCAGTCACAGCACATGCCTGGGTTGTGGGCTATATCCCCAGTGAAGGGCGCACTTGAGGTAACCACACATTAATGTTTCCTTGTATCTCTCCCTCCTTTCCCCTCTCTAAAAATAAATAAATAAAATCTTAAAAATATATTTTATTTATTTTTGTTTTATTTTAGAGAGAGGGGAAGGGAGGGAGAGAAAAGCCCATGTATGAGAAAACAGTGATTGGTTGCCTCTCTCACACTTCCACCCTGGGACCTGGCCTGCAAACCAGAGATGTGCCCCAATGGGGAACTGAACCAGCAGTCTTTCAGTTCACAGGCCAGAGCTCAATCCAGAGACCCACCAGCCAGGGCTCTTCATTTATTTTCAGAGAAGGGGAAGGGAGGGAGAAAGAGAGGGAGAGAAACACTGGTTGGTCTCCTCTCATACACGCACTATCCAGGGACCAAACCCGCAACCCAGGCAAGTGCCCTGACCGGGAATCAAACCAGTGACCTTTCACTATGCAACATGATGCCCAGACAACTGAGCTCTTCATTTGCGTTGTGTGTGTTTATTTTTTTATTTTCATTTTTTTAGTTTTGGGTTTTATTTTCCTCTTTGTTTCATTTTTCTTTCCTTGTTTGTTTGTTGTCCTGGTAGTTTGCCGGTAAGTTGGTTGGTGATTTAGAAGGTTGAGGGACGGGAACCATGGCAGATATGGATCTGTATTTTGGACACAGGAAGTTGATGAACTGTATGCAGATTTTGCAGAATTAAGGTGTCTGGTGCAGCTGCATTTCCTGGTGGGCAGTGAGCATCAGAGAGAGTTCTCCAGAGCTTGATGGATGTATTCCCAAGAATCCAGTGTAAAGGTCCAGTTAGGATCCCCACTTCCCACCATGATGACGTGATGGCCATGGAGAAGATAGTACATTAACTTTTAGGGGTGTTGCTGTTGCTGCCTATTCTCAGCCACAGTACCTGCGACTCAAGAGCTGATAGATTTTATGGACAGTTTCCAGACCAGACTACAGGGCCACCCAAAGATCCCCTGGACCACATTGTTCAGGATTTTGAATGATACTTAGTGGCATGCTGAGTCGCGTCCTGTTCGATCCCAGCGTGATGTGTGTGGTCCTGCTGCCAGCGCGTTGGTGGTTGTTCAGGTCAAAGAGGTTGCTGTGCATTCCTCCTCTTCAGGTGGATTGGATTTCAGCCAGTCAGATGGTGGTTTGGCAGAATAATTTAGACGAGCAGCAACAAAGCAAAGTTCTCAGGTGTAGGTTTTGGAGGTGGTGCTTCCCTGCCATCCCCAGCTGTTGTAGCAGTTGGGGCTGCTTAGCTGGCAGATGTGGGAATCCAGCTGTCTGAAGTCAGTGGTGAGGCATGAGCTGAGCAGGTGTGCTCCAGGCACTGCTGGCCATCAGGTGGTGGGTGACTCCCTTCCTGAAGGAAGCTCACTAGAAATTCCGTCCTCTCTACAAGGTCATGGGCATTAGTCATCCTGCTTTCTTCATATGAGTGGCTTCCTCAGAAGAGGAAGTCACTTAGGCTGAGGACTTCTTGAGACAGGCTGGAAGTGCTGGCTTTGAGATTGTAAGGCCAGACCGATTGTGGGGAGGTCAAGGATGAGTTAGAAATAAATAGTAATTCCTGAAACCAAACACACACAGAGGCTGGTGTAAGAGGAAACCCATCTCTTTTCTGAGGTTACTTAGGGCAAACAGGGTGGGAAAGTAGGGGGTAGAACAAGCACACTCCCCCTTTAAAAAAAAAATTAGGGAGAGAGAAAGAGAGGGAGAGAAACCTCCATGTAAGAGAGAAACATTGATTGGTTGCCTTTATGCAAACACTCCAATTAGGGATGGAGCTTGGAGCCCACATCCCAGGCATGTGCCCTGACTGGGAATTGAACCAGTGACCTTTCAGTTTGTGGGACGATGCCCAACCAACTGAGCCACGCTTGCCAGGGCCCCGCCAGATTCTTGAGCCCCCAAAAACCCTAGATTCTAGAATTTCTGGGAAAACAGTTTCTCCATCTCAGGAGCCTAGACCATGTGCCCTGAATTTTGAGGATGGTTACCCTCTGCCCAGAATGAACACATCTGGTAACATCAGTCCGGCTGACAAAAACTATACTTCTTGGGATTGGCCTGGAGGTGGCGCCCATGCTGTTGGTCTGGAACCTCTGGACCAAGGCTCAGGTGGGTCTGATGAGATCAAGGGGAAAAGAATACCCAGTGGGCTAGGTTGGACCCTTTTATCAGGCCCTGGAAGACAGCGGGCCATTGCCCAATGCTAGCGGCACTGCCATGTATTCCAACTGATCAGGACTTACATTGAGATAGGGTTTTTAACTGCCATCCCTGGAGATACAAAGTTATTTGGGTTTTAAATACTACACCCTAATTTCTTCATAAAACATTTTAATGGAACGGTGAACACACAGTACAATATACAGATGATGTATTATGGAAATATGCCCCTAGAACCTATATAATTTTATTAACCAATGTCACCCTGATAAATTCAATTAAAAAAAAAATACAGATCTAGCCTTACTACCAATCCTTCCATGACACAGTTAAAAAATTCTGATCAGAATGCACTCGAGTGTTTATAAGGCAAAGATACATCCACTATCTTTGAGAGAGAGAGAGAGAGAGAGCGTGCGCGCGCGCCCTGGCTGGTGTGGCTCAGTGGATTGAGTGCTGGCCTTTGAACCAAAGAGTCTCTGGTTTTATTCCCAATCAGGGCACATGCCTGGGTTGCAGGCCAGGTCCCCAGTAGGGGGGTGCATGAGGGGCAACTACACATTGATGTTTCTCTCCCTCTCTTTCTCCTTTCCCCTCTCTCTAAATATAAATAAAATCTGTTTAAAAAGGGGATTGCAAGCAGGACTAGATTGAGGGTCTCATAATACTTTTGTTTCCACTTGTCCTGCAGTCTGGCCAGGCCCCTACTCAACTGTGCTGAGCCCAGGGTCCCCTAGTGGAGGAGTTAGGAAGGAGGCAGAGCTGCAGGCAGTCTGAGGCCCCTTGCTAGATTCATTCACTTCTGGGCCACTGCTCTGGCCATGGGATTCCATCTATGCAAACAGGCCCAGGCATATCTGCAAGACTGCCTTCTGCTCCTTGCCTGTGTGAGCTGGGACTAGTTTTCTGAACATGACACAAGGCAGAGAATCAGCAAAGCAAGACATAGTCCTGGTTTAAGACTACAGTAGCCCTGGCTGAAGGCAGAGCCTAAGGAATTAGGTCCAGCCTGGCCATGGCTGCCCTTGAGGGCAATCCAGTGTGTGTGTGTATGTGTGTGTTCCCAGGGCAGGGCAAAGCAGATGTCCCTTTCTTCCAGTCTCAATTCATGGATACAGTATCCAGCCAAGGTGTGGGAAGCTTTCCTCCCTACCCACCCCCGCCAGCCTCTTATTTATTTTATGTCTTCAGTATCAGTTGGCAAATGAGCCCCATGTTTCATTTACCACCTCCCCTTCCACTAAAAAAAGGTCATTCATTTTATGATCAAGCTAACATACATTCGCTTTAGAGTAAAGCAAATACATTTTTAATAAAATTCCGAATCTCCTAAGACGTTGGCTTTATAGCTTCTGGCTGAGAAAGCGGCGTCTGCGAGGCCGAGAAGATAATGAAGGGGCTGAGAGTACTTGGGGTAGCTTTCGTTGATCAAGAAATAAAAATATTCTGTCCCTATAGGGCTCAGGGGAAATGACCCGTCAGGAAGACTAACTGGGGCTTTGAAAATCCTGTGCTTGCTTCAATTCCTGTTTGCTAGGGCTGTTCAGGGAGCCATGAGGACCCGGAGAATGAACTCCAGGACAACGGACACCCAGTTCAAAAAACAGATTGTGTGTAACTTCCCCCTGGAAATGAAATTTATTTTCTATGCCCAGGCCAGCAGGGGCTGCGACTCTTGAGTGGGACACCCGTGGTGGGGAGGATCAGAGGCCACTCTGTTGGGTGACTGTCCTGACGAGCTGAGGAAAACGGCATCGGGTGTGGCTGAAGGCTGGCAGCTGGCTGCTTCCAGGGTGGGTGTGCTCAGTGGCCTCTGAGGACTCAGGAGTGAAGGGAATAAAAATCACCATGAATATTTGAAAGCATAAAGACTTTATTTTTCAAGCAAAGCAATACTAGCTTAAAATGTGTGTCTCTTCCCAATTTGTTTTATTCTTACTGTTTTTTAAAAAAATCCTTTCATTCTCTTCGCTCAGAATGAGGTAAGTAATTGATTTCCTTATCAAGATGCTGGGCGATACATTTTCACGCTTTCGGGGCGCACAGCAAATCTGAAACCATTGTCTGGGAGACGCGGCTTCCAGCTGCAATCATTTTTATCATCAGGTAAACCTACCCAGCTGGTGCATGTTTTTCAAATTTTGTAAGCGTTGTCTTTTACTGGTCAAGTAAATGATAACATTTTTTTTACTTAGTGACTGCGTTATCCAAAAAGAAGAAAATAATTTTTAACAATGATCAAAATAAAGCTTTTTAGATGATTTTCAGTGGTAATGAATTGGTACCTGGAGATGTGATTAAAGAGAAAACTAGGCCAATTGAAGCGGAGTCCAAATGAGACAGAGCAAGTCCAGAAAGGGAGGGGTGGGAGTGCCCGGAGGGAGGGCAGGACGTTGTGGAACCAGAGACACAGTAAGAGAGAAAAAAATTAAAAGTATTAAAATCACAAAGAAAAGGAAATCAACAAATCATCTTGTATATTTGCTGTGGAGAGTTACTATATTTTTATATACACACACACACATAAAAAAATTTTAGAAAAGGAACAAGAAACTTTACTGCAGTAATTGCTAATAATAGTATCAGTTGAAAGTAACTTTGTTGCTGATGGGTGAGAGATGATTAGAGAGGACTTAAGGCACATCTGTAATATTTCCCCCGTTCCTTGTACCCCTTATATGTTTTATTAATTTTCATTCCGATACAATTCACATACCATAAAATTCATCCTTTAAAATAAGTGTACCATTTAGTGGGTTTTAATATATTCAGAAAGTAGTGCAACCATTACCACTATATAAGAACATTTTCATCACCCCGAAAAGAAGCCACCATCGGCAGTTATTTCCCATTCTCCCCTCTCCCATCTCCTGGCAACAATTAATCTACCTTCTGTCTCTGTGAACTTGCCTATTCATTTCATGTCAATGAAACCATACAACATGTGGTCTTTTAGGTCTGGCTTCTTTCACGAAACATAACTTTTCATGGAAAATAGACAAATAAAATCCATTTATCATTTTCAAGTGTACAGGGCAGTGGCATGAGGTACGTTCACACTGCTGTGCAGTCATCCCCACCATCAGTCTCCAGAACTTTTTCATCTTCTCGAACTGAAACTCCGAACTCATTAGAGAGTGACTCTGACCCCCAACCCCTAGCAACCACTCTCCTGCTTTCTGCCTCTGTGGATTTCACTACTCTAGGGACTTCGTGTAAGTGACATCGTCCGATAGTTGTGCTTTTGTGTCTGCCTTACTTCACTTGCCATACATAATGTCCTCCAGGTTCCTCCATGTCGTAGCACGTGTCTGCATTTCCTCCCTTTTTAAGGCTGAATAGTATTCCATTGTGTGGACAGACCACTGATGACCAGCCATTCATTCATCAGTTGATGGACATTGGTTGTTTTGGCAATTATGAATGACACTACTATGAACATCCCGGTACTAGTTTTTGCAAGGGCATGTTTTCACCTCTTTTGGCTCTATACCTAGGATTAGAATCCTGGGTCACATGGACTCTCACATTTAACCTTTTGAGGAGCTGCCGGAGTGTTTTCTGGGGTGCCGTACCATTTTACATCCTTACCAACAGGGTATAAAGCTTCAGATTTCCCCGCATTCTCACCAATACTTGTTATGACTCCGCCTTTTCCAAAATTACAGCCATCCTAATGGATGTGAAATGTCATCTTACTATGGTTTAGATTTACATGTTTTATTTTAATTTTTTAAAGCAGAAGAATATGCTAATCATTTTCTTTTTTTATTTATTTTTTTATTCTTTATTTTATTGATTATGCTATTGCAGTTGGCCCATTTTCCCCCTTCACTCCCCTCCACCCTGCCCATCCCCTCCCACCCACATTCCCCCCTTTAGTTCATGTCCATGTGTCATAAGTTCTTTAGTGTCTACATGTCCCATACTATTCTTACCCTCCCCCTGTCTATTTTCTACCTACTGTCTATGCTACTTATTCTCTGTATCTTTTCCCCCTCTCTCCTCCTCCCACTTCCCTGTTGCTAACCTTCCATTTGATGACTTTTTTTTACTGTTCATATTTTTAATCTTCTTTTTTTTAGGTAAGTCCCTTTAACATTTCATATAATAAGGACTTGGTGATGATGAACTCCTTTAACTTGGCCTTGTCTGAGAAGCACTTTATCTGCCCTTCCATTCTAAATGAATCATTTTCTTGTATAATTAATAAAATAATTAGCCCAGGTTGGTGTGGCTCAGTGGATTGAGTGCTGGTCTGCGAACTAAGGGGTTGCTGGTTCAATGTCCAGTCAGGGCTAAAAATAAATAAATGAAATCTAAAAAAGATAAAATAAAATAATTATTTCACAAAAGAATTGCATGACTAACACACACTTGTAAAGGATGTAAAGGAAAAACACATCTAAGGCTCCATTGCTACAAATACATTATTCACTTCGAGGATGAATTGAAGGGTAAGTCAGAGAGGGGTCTGGGCTGGCGTCACTGAACTGATTGTGTTCTTCCCAGACGGATGATGGGATGGTAGAAACCTAATCTCCACAGACTTAAAAGACAACAATCAAAAGACAATTTTTAAGAATTTTCTGTGTTACCAAGTCTTGTGTTAACTGCTTTATGTGTATTTTTCTACTTAATCCTTAAAGCCATCTATGCGGTGAGCACTATTTTCATTTTACAGCCGAGAGCGCTGGAGCTCAGCCGGGCAGACGGCGATGTGATGATACTGTTGTGTGGCAGCCCCAGGACTGAGTCAGACCTGAGTCCTGACTGTTAACACTGCAAAACACCATCTGACTTTCCATGTACTTCTCAGTGTTCTCTCATTAGTAAAACAATACGCAATAATAAAACCATAATTCTTATGACCACTAACCTTTATGAAGTGTTTGGTGAATTCCGCGCACTGGGCTGAGCTCCTTCCATGCCTGATGTTATTTACTACCCGCAGCGACGCTGTGAGGCGGGTACTGTGATCATTCGCATTTTACATGTGACAAAACAGAGGTCAAGGAACCTGGCCAGGATCACAGAGTTGTCCCAACATAGCAAGTCTTATTTTTTCCTAAACGTGCTTGGTCCACTCTGTCTAGAACTTTCTTCCCCAGATCTTTACATGGATAGCTTCTTTTTTTTTTTTAATATTTTATTTATTTATCTTTAGAGAAGGAAGGGAGAGGGGGAGAGAGAGAGAGAAACATCAATGTGCGGTTGCTGGGGGACATGGCCTGCAACCTAGGCATGTGCCCTGACTGGGAATCGAACCTGCGATGCCTGGTTCACAGCCCGAGCTCAATCCACTGAGCTACGCCAGCCAGGGCGGATAGCTTCTTTAATGTTCAGGTTTAAGCTCAAATGTCACCTCCTCACAGAAGCCTTCCCTCCCCACCTTATACAAAGTAGCATTGTATGTCCTGTCAGCATATAATAGGGGTGCAATGAATATTTATTAAGTGAAGGCATACCATGGATATCTCCACCCCCTAAGTTTGCTTCCCCCATCCCTGCGGTTCAGAATAACTTGTCTGCCTAGCTTAAGCCCTCCCCTGCCCCCTAATAATGCCGCCTTCTCTGAGCAAATCCGGCAGGAGATGTTGTGGCCCTGAATTAAGCAAAAATCATCATCAACATAGCTTAAAAGATGTGTAGTAATAGTGGTCTCAAATCCGGCCTCCATCACGCATTAGCTGTGTGACCTTGGGAGAATTATGTAACTTCTGGGCTCTAGTTTCCAGAGAATAATACACCCCCCCAGAGGTATGTATAAATGGGATAACATCTCAAAGTGTGTACACTTACTCATCAACATGTTAAATTTCGATTGAAAAAAATCTTAATACTGGAAAAAACTTCTAGCACAAAGATGTTTATGAAGTGTTACTTATAACAGGAAAAAACTTGAAAACAAACTCAGAATCCTCTTGATGAGATACCACACAGACATTAAATTGTTAGAATGTGCCCTGGTTGGTGTGGCTCAGTGGACTGAGTGCTGGCTTGTGATCTGAAGGGTTTCAGGTTTGAGTCTCAGTCGGGGCATATGCCTGGGTTGCAGACCAGGTCTATAGATGGGGGTCTGTGAAAGGCAACCGATGGGTGTTCCTCTCTCCCTCCCTCCTTCCCTTGCCCTCTCTCTAAAATAAATAAATTAAATAATATAAATAAATCATGAGAATGTACTGTGGACTCACAGACAAGAACCTCAGACAAAACTGTAGATGCAGTGTCATCTTGCCTATGTAAATACCTCGCTGAAGTCCTGGGGGCTTCCCCAACCTGTGGGTTGAAGTGAGACCACATCACCTTGTACCCAAATTTTTGTGTCTTGACATCACCTCGTACCCAAATGTTTCCGTCTCATTGCCCCCACCTGCTCCTGCAGACCTCTGCAGAGGCCCGGGGGGCCCTCGGGGGCAGCTAGAGCATATCTGCTCCTCCCCCACTGCAGCCCCAGTGTTCAGAACACGTCTGGACTCCACAGGCCCAGCCACTCTTTTTCCAGGCCTTTGCCTTTCCCGGTACTTCACAAAGGACACCTCCCTGTAGGGGGACCAGCCACCTGGTTTGCTTGGACTTGAGAGGATTCCTGGGATGTGGGACTTTAGCGCTAAAACTGGAAAAGTCCTCAGGAAACTGGGCTAAGTTGGTCACGCTTATCTCACCACACAAGGTAGTGCCAGAACCGCAGGATTTTAGGTCTTCAAAACGGGCTGCTTTCTCAGCTGGAGCCAGGCTTTCTCCCAAAATAAGGACTGATGGATCACATAGCAGACTAAGTGAGCAGAATATCTGTGTTTGAATTCACACTTGTACCCATGGTACTGGGGAAGTCAGAAAACTAGTCAAAAGGATGCTGAGAAACAAGTGACCAGGGCACAGGTCTGTACTAGAGGTGGTGTTCTGAGAAACAAGCTCAGCAGGTGGCAGTTCAAGTCAGGGGAGCGGGCTAGAGTGTCCTGGAGATGTGCAAGCAGAAGGGAAACTGAGAATATGACATTTGAGCCAACAGGTAGAAGGAAACAGGTCCACCAGAGAAACTGGGGGTATGGTCAAAGAGACAGGAGGGGAACTAGGATTCGAGGTTTGCAGGTTTGGGGCAGTTTCTTCAGCCTGTTCTTGGTTTCCCTTTGGCCATGCCGTCCCCCAAAGCCAGTACTGATACTCACTTATTCTCTATGTCACTGAGTAGATTTCTCTTCCTCCTCTTCCATCTCCCGAAATGTAGGTGGCTCCCCAAGAACTGTATGACATATACTCTCTGTACTCTCTTCTGTAATACTTTAACCACACAGCTGCCATTTTCATGTCAATGAGATTGCATCCCAAATTATACCTCCAGTCGCAATTTCTCCAGAGCCTCAGTCTATATTTCAAAGTGTCTCCTGGACATTCCCACCTCATTTCCCCATCAAGAAGCCAAATTCAGCATACTTAAATATGTAACATAGCAGGATCATAATCACAGAAGTTAGCATTGGCAGGACCCATAGAGATGATCTAATCCGGACCTGCCCAATGAGCAACGGCACACACCAGTGCATAGTGAATGAGATATGGGGGGTGGGGGTGGGGTGGGGCCTCCCGACCAGTCACCTCTGTTCATTATGGCCTCCTCCTCCAACTGCCCTAAGAGAGTGGGGTCTGATAGCGAGCAAGAGGCCACCATCGGCAGCCAGGTGCAGACACATCATTGCCTGCATGGCGATGCCAGAGGAGGTTCTGTCTCAAGGACCCAAGGAGTCTGAGGAGCAATCTGTTGGGGAGGGAGGTGTGAATGAGCGAGTGAGCATGTTCGGGGGGGTTCTGGTGCAGGCAGCTCAGAAACTCTACCTTCACATACATTCATATTAGATAATTTTGTCTATTTGTAGCCAATGTGCCACAAATGATGTCCCAACTGGGGGAGGGAGGGGTGACTGTGCTGTAGATTAGAACTTCATTGTTATTCTGAAACACTAGCTATGAAAAATTTTGGCTCTAAAATCCGCAAGAAATTTCATAAGCATATTTTTTAATGAAAGAAAAGCAAGAGTTTTACATATAACTTAAATATAATTCCTACTGTTGTAAATGTTTGAATGGTTATAAAGATGGTTTAAGATTTTTTTATCAACTACTGCTGCAGATGGTTTCTTGTTGTGTAAGAGATCATGGTGCCCCCACCCGTGTGGCTCAGCTGGTTGGCATCATCCCACAAAGTGAAAGGTCACTGGTTTGGCCCCCGGTCAGGGCTTGTGCGAGAGGTAACCAATCAGTGTCTTTCTCTCACATTGATGTTTCTCTCCCTCTCTTTCTCTCTCCCTTCTGCTCTCTGTAAAAATAAATAAATAAAATCTTCAAAAAAAAATAAAGAGATCATTGTTAAAGAGTCTCAGTCAAGAATGGCATGAGCTGTGTAAAGCACAACACTGGGAATATAAAGTTAGGTGCCAGGGTTCAAGTTCGAATTTCTCATGTAATAAAAAGGGGATTTTTGGAAAGTGTTACAAATTCACTATTTACTGTCTTGTCTAATGGTATATAATTTATTTTCATTTTTATGATAATTACATTCTATAAGGAAAACATTTTAATCTCCTAGGCAGAAGAATTCCAAATAATTTGTGTAGATGCTCTGCCTTCAGGGAGGTGGAGCGTCACTCCCCGGTCCTTAAACGTGGGCTGCCTGCACAGTGGCATCCTTCCAGAGAGCACAGTGTGTGTGTGTGTGTGGGGGGGGCATTAACTCTACAGTGCAGAAGCCTGTCAAGTACTACCTTAGCCAGATGATCAAGGTCAACATCAGAAGTAATAAGTCACGCTGATAGGACCTACCCTTGATATGATGTGATGAGAATGGTGCTTCAGCTCTGAAATCTTCCTCCACCCAAAATCCATAACCCAAGTCTAATCATGAGAAAAACATCAGACAAATCCGAACTGAGGAACATTCTACAAAATATCTGACCAGTACTCCCCCAAACTGTTAAAGATCATGAAAAACAATGGGGGGGAGGGAAAAAGAAAAGAAAACCTTTTATTTTGACCACGTCTCACATGCCCTTCTATGTCGCTAGTTTTCACTGGGTGCTATACTGTGAAGGGCTGGAAAGCAGGGCTCTAAATCAGCTCCCATAACTTCTTTGTGAGGAGCCTGGGGCTAAGTCAGGGTTCGGCGACTTAAGGTCACAGAGCCAGTCGCTTCCTTCCTAAACTGACACCCCTGCTGACTTTCCGAGTCTTAACTGTAGTGGTACATCGCTCTCCAGGTCACCGGAGACTAAATGAACTCACGTTGACTTCTCTGTGTGTGTGTGTGTCGTGCCGCATCCCATCTGTGCCCCTTCCCAGACTACAGGAATCCTCCACATGATGAGAGCTCAGCGGCCACTATTCACCATCCTGGCCTCCCTGCAGCTGGGCCGCGGATCCAGGCACATTCCCCTCCGCCTTTGAACTGGAGGCGAGCAGCGCTGTGGAGCAGTGCCCAGTGTTTGTGGTGTTACCAGGACAAGCTGGGCCTTGTGCCAGGAGTGACAGCACGCTGTCCTCACTTGTTTTGTAGCTTGATTTTGGACACTTCCTGGTTGCAAGCCTCCAAGCCTGGTTCTTGGGCATTCCCAGAGATTCTGTGAACTTAATCCAGGCAGCATTGGTTTCTGTGGCTCGTAACCAAGAACCAAACTGATAAAAAGAATTGGAACCAAAATGGCTATAGGCCACAGGCTCTCAGGGAAATAGGGTGGGGGTGGTCTGTGGCTGGCTGTCTAGTTTTTTGAGGCTGAAGGTAGAGGAAATGCATCTCACATTGAGGTGTGAGACTGAAACACCCCATATTAACTTGCTGCTAAACAATTTAACAAAATACCCCATGTTACCTGGAATTCAAAACAGGTCTTGAGAAGAGTGAGTGGCTGTAGCCATAGGACTATAATGGATGTGAGGAATTCAAGGACTGTGGGGTACAGTGGTTTCTTCCAACAGTGCCAGGTGCTTGGCCTCTCTCTTTGGTTTTAGAAGACTACACGTACCATATCGTTATGTGCTGCTTTAACCCATTTTCCAAGTGACCTGACAGCTTGCTAACATTGAGCCACAGCACAGAGCAGGAGAAGGTTCTTCAGCTGGTCCCGGCTGCAGGGCAAGGAGCTCTGCTGCTTGGTCCTCAGATCCCTGTGGATCCAGTGGCGCGCTGTGTGCAGCCCCAGGCTGGAACACTGGTGCGTCACAATAAGCCATGGAGCATCACAATTCGAGCTTAGGATTCTAGAGCACAGCTTTGCTCTCTTTGCCTAATAACTATTCTTTTTGGTAATAACTATTCTGTTCTGAAATTGCTCCTGGGCCCTTCCAAAGATTGAAAGCCTGACTGTGGAGTACCAGGTGACTATGTAATCTATGTAGCTTATCATGAACTAAGTATCTGCCCACTTAACCTTAAAGTGCCCAGCAGCACTCCCTTCCCTGAGAGGACATGGAATATGGAAGAGCAGATCTGAGCAGGCCCTGAGGAGTTGCAAGCATGTCATACCCAGTGCATATACTCCCGTTTTACTGCCTCCCCTCCCTCAAATCACGACCTTATGGATAATTCCCACGAGCAGGTGACTAAGGAGGACAAAATCTGAGCTTGGTTTACAGATGGCATCCTCTGGGGGCGGACTGCTAAGGTGTCACAGCTACACTGAGCAAGGGCTTGAAAGGACAATGGCAGAAGGAAGTCTCCTCAATGGGCAGAGCTTGGAGTTGCACTCTCATGGTTCTTTTTGCCCCTTGAAAGACTGTAGCAATTCATGAGCCAGGTGGTCAAGGACTTATATTGGTGAAAAGGAGGTTTGGGAGAGAGGATGTAGATGAGTGTCTCTGAACAGACCTAGAGAGTATTTGTGTTCTGAATGAATATTTATAAAAATGTCTCCACTGCTAAAGCAGCTTTAATAAGTTAGTGGACAAGAAGACCCACCCTGCCTTGGCCAGGTAGCTCAGTGGGTTAAAGCATTTTCCCATTACACTAAGATTGCAGGTTGATCCCCATCATGGACACACAAGAATCAACCAATGAATGCATAAATAAGTGCAACAACAAATCAGTGTTTCTCTCTCTCTCAAGAAAGAAAAAAAGAAAGAGAGAGAGAGAGAGAGAAAGAAAGAAAAAAAAAGGAAGGAAGGAAGGAAGGAAGGAAGGAAGGAAGGAAGGAAGGAAGGAAGGAAGGAAGGGAAGGGAAGGGAAGGGAAGGGAGGGGAAGGGAGGGGAAGGGAGGGGAAGGGAGGGGAGGGGAGGGGAAAGAGAAATGACACTCTGTCTGATATGGTTCAGTGGATTGAGCGTCTGCCTGTGAACCAAAGAGTTGCTGGTTTGATTCCCTATCAGGACTCATGGCTGGGTTTTGGGCCAGGTCCCCATCAGAGGGTGTGTGAGAAGCAACCACACATGGATGTTTCTTTCTCTTTCTTTCTCCCTCCCTTCCCGTCTTTCTAAAAATGAATAAACAAATTCTTTAAAAAATAAAAAAGAAAGAAATGAAAGAAAAGAAAGGATCCACCCTATAGATGCAGGGCAAATTCTTTTCCTAGTCAAGCCAGTGCCTACTTATTGGGGTCCTGAGCTCATCTGGGCTTCTCCTTGGCAAGGCTTACCTGGCTATTGCCACTACTGAGTGCCTATTTTAGAATTAATCATTATAATGGATTCTGCGTATCATGGTGCAGTGGTGGATACAGTGAGTCAATCACATCAGGGAGTTTGTACTGATTTTTTTTCTGGCTGCTTGTTTATTTTCCACTTGGTGCAAGGCACATAGTTATGGGGTGTCAGGAAGGCTTGAGTGTGGCTTGGGTAGTAAAGAGTGGGGCTCTCTCAACTTCCTTTTTTGGTGTCTTGCTATTTTGATATAAAAGAACCCAGCTGCTTCTGCTTGCTGCAGGCTGCCTAATCTATGGGGTAGAGCGAGGAGGGGGAAAGGGTTAGAGAAGGAGGGATTGGAGGTGAGGGGGCTCAAAAGAGCCTAGATCTCTGGAAGCCTGGTGGCTGGTGGTGGCCACTCAGGATGGGAGGCCCAGTGTTCACTTGGTTGGGCTGCCTGTCAGGTCACAGGTGGCCGTGCTGCTGGAGGCCTTTTGAATGCTCTGGGGATTCTATCACTGTGGCCATGAACAAGAGCATGGACTTACTGAAAAAGCAGCTCACCCTCCAGTGACGCGGGTCAGCTTTGAGGAGACCAGGGTGGTGGGGGATGGCTTCCCCAAGGTGTTCAGCACTTCTGCAGGAGCTATTACTGGAAGTGGAGCCCAGGAGTCACTGGTCGTAGTCATGGGTAGCCACGGACGGGCAAGCCGCTGGAGGGGATGGCTTCCATATGCCCGCTTGTGGACTGATGGAAACCTCCTCAGTGACCCCTCGTGGGCCTCAGCACATGACCATGGATGGCAGGAATGGGAGTGCTAGGATATGGAGCACAGGTGGCACGGGAGGCTGATCTATGACCTAGGTGTGTGGGATCAGTTTATACTGAATTTGGATGGCTTTTGCCACCAGCCATGCTTTTATCATCATCATGTTACATGGGTTTACTGAATACTTTGTTTGCCATCATGGTGTCTTACACATCATGGCTGGCACCTGTCTTAGCCAGTTTAGGCTGCTGTAACAAATGACCAAAGTCTGGATGGCTTATAACAGAAATTTAGTTGCTATAACAAACTACCACAGCTCAGGTGTCTTTTAAAGAATTAGAATTTATTTCCTACAGTTCTGGAAGCTGGAAGTCTGAGATCACGGTGCTGGTGTGACTGGGTTCTGGCTGCAGACTGCCGACTTCTCACTGTGTCCTCCCATGGCTGAGAACATCTGGGAAGCAAGCGTTCTCATACTCTTATAAGAAAACTAATTCCATTCACGAGCCCCCCCCCCCACCTCATCTAATCTTAATGATTTCCCTAAGGCCTTACCTCCTAACACCTTCACATTGGGTATGCAGCCATTTCAAGTGTGAATTTGGGGTGGGGGACACATTCACTCCATAACAGCATCTGATCAAGGGACTAACTTTAGCGAAAGTAAGAAACTGGCTGTCCTTAGATCAGATTCACTAGGTCTATGGTGGACCCCAATAACCAGAAGCAGCTGGCTTTACAACACAGTGGAGTGGCCCACGGGGCACACATCTCCTGAGCCAGCTGGAAGACAACAGCGCAAGAGCGTGGATTCCATTTACACTTAGAACCAGTGATTCTGGAGGTGTCCATATATTTCTCATGAGTTTCTTTTCTGTTTAAATGAGCCAGAGTTAGTTTCCATAGCTTGCAATTAAAACCACCAAGAATACAAAAATACCTCTCATTGCGCCGTCTATTGTAATTCGTTTGGTAAATTGCCTCCCTCCACAGATAGCTTGTGAACTCTAAAGGCTGTCACCATTTCGATTATTTTTTCCTATAGTACATGTGACTGCATTTCACACAGTGCAGGACTCAGGCTGCAAACTTGTAGATTCTGGGCTATAGCTCAACTGCATTACTTTGATCAATCTTAAGTGGGTTTTATTTTTAAGATTTTATTTATTTATCTTTAGAGAGGGGAAGGGAGGGAATGCGGGAGAACACTGATGTTGACTCTCACGTCCCCAGCTGGGGACCTGGTCCACAACCCAGGCACCGGCCCTGGCCGGGAACTGAACTGGTCTCCTTTTGGTACCACAGGCCAGTGCTCAGTCCACTAAGCCACACCAGCCAGGGCTGAATGATTTTTAAAAAATTGACTTACTTCATTGCCAACATTTAAAAATCACGAGACTTTTGCCCTGGCTGGCGTAGCTCAGTGGATTGAGTGTGGGCTGCGAACCAAAGCATCGCAGGTTTGATTCCCAGTCAGGGCACATGCCTGGGTTGCAGGCTACGGCCCCCAGCAACTGGCACATTGATGTTTCTCTCTCTCTTTCTCCCTCCCTTCCCTCTCTAAAAATAAATAAATAAAATCTTTAAAAAAGAATTAAAAAATAAAAAAAAATGTTTAAAAATCATGAGATTTTGCCCTGGCTGGTGTAGCTCAGTGGATTGAGCATGGGCTGTGAATCAAAGGTTCTCTGCTAGTTCGATTCCCACTCTGGGCACATGCCTGGATTGCAGGCCAGGTCCCCAGTGGGGACATGTGAGAGGCAACCACACACACATTGATGTTTCTTTCCCTCTCTTGCTCCCTCCCTTCCCCTCTCTCTAAAAATTAATAAAATCCTTTAAAAAATAAAAATCACAAGATTTCACATGCAATGCTCATGTCCACCTTCTCTTGAAAAACTTGAAGATCTAGCCACTTTAGGCCCACATTGCCACAGCTTCACTCTTTAAATAAAACACAGGCACTTCCATTTGAGAAAGTCCTCACCTGGCCCACTTTATTTACTTTCATTACTTAACTGGTCCTTAAAGCATGTTTGTCACCCTTGGTGCTTCACCAAATTATATTGAATAAACTAATTTAGCAATTAATGCTTGTATTTTACATTTTCATTTCACATACGCACTCTGCCCTTGTAACTAGATTGCGGTAAGCCACTCAGTGGACAGAATCTTGTTAACTATATTTCTTTAAATCACTTTTTGGTGCTCACACATTTCAATGAATATTAATATTTTTATAAAACCTTATTCTTATTTATAGAGTTGACCTTGAGCACTGCGAGTCAAGTTCCCCTGGTTTGGTGTGGGGATGCCTAAAATTTCATCATCTTATTCCTTCCCTCAGCTCAGTCGAGACTTGATGACTTGTCAAATAAAGAAATTAAAATTATTTCCTAATACCACAAGCATACATTTTGAAGTAGGTTTTAGGCTGGAGGTCACCCTTTCTGCTGCAAAGGAAACACTGTAAAGTTCCAGCTGGGATACTGGGAAAAGTGGAAGGAGACAGCAATATAGTTTGTTATAAGTTTTTACAAGTTTTTTAGGATGAAATTCTAATGCAAGGGGTCTGAGTGACTCCCTGGGGGTCTGGCAACCCGGGGCATGGTTCCTGGCACAATCCGCAAGCAGTTGTCATCGGGATCAATTTCAGGACTCTCGGGGACCAAGCCTCTGGAGTTTCACATTTGTAGGGGCTCGTCTCCCCGCCCTCCCCAGTTTATTTCCTTCCATTGCTGGCACTGCCCTGTCCTCTCGGTTGCTAGAGCCGCCACCCCGCTCCGGGATAATATCTCTGGCTCTGTCAGCATCAGTTACCCCAAGGAGGCGAGAAGGGGATACATTTGGGGGTTTCCCTGCCCTCCTCTCCGAGCCGGGGAAGGAGGCCCTGCCGAGTTGGGCTCCAGTGTGGGCTCCGCCGAGATTAGCTGTCTCCCGAGGCTTTTGCTGCGGGACACTTGGCGAGGGGCTGCGCCCCTCAGCTCCGCGCCGCCTGCGCGGTCCAGCCGCGCAGCTTAGAGGCGCCCCGACTTCCCCGCCCCCGACCCAGCGCTCCCGCGCTCCCCCTAGCGGCCGCCGCGCGGCCTCGCTCCTTCCCAGGCTCGTCGGCGGCGCAGCTCACGTGACCACGCTCCGGGCCTGCGGCCGCTGTCGGTTCCCCCAGTCACCGAGCGAGAGGGAAGAAACAAGATGGCGGCTGAAGGCGATCCGGAGTGGGGCCCTAGCAATTCGGATTGAGCCTTCTCCCTCCACCCGCTTCCGCCGGCCGGGCCCCTCCCGCCCGGCCCCGCGGGCCTCCCCACCCGGCCTCGGCGCCCCCCACCGCCACCCCTCCACCCGCCCCTCCCCCTTCTCTTTCCCTTCTCCCCCCGCCTCGGCTCCGACATGAGGGGCCGGCGGGGCAGGCCGCCCAAGCAGCCCGCGGCTCCGGCTGCGGAGCGCTGCGCCCCGGCCCCGCCGCCGCCGCCGCCACCGCCCACGTCCGGACCCATCGGGGGGCTCCGCTCGCGGCACCGCGGCAGCAGCCGAGGCAGGTGGGCCGCCGCCCAGGCTGAGGTGGCGCCCAAGACGCGGCTGAGCTCGCCCAGGGGGGGCAGCAGCAGTAGCAGCCGAAGGAAGCCGCCGCCGCCGGCCCCCCCCAGCACCAGCGCCCCGGGCCGGGGGGGGCGAGGAGGCGGGGGCGGCAGGACGGGGGGCGGGGGCGGCGGCGGCGGCGGCCACCTGGCCCGGACCACCCCGGCCCGGAGGGCCGTCAACAAAGTGGTGTACGATGACCACGAGAGCGAGGAGGAGGAGGAGGAGGAGGACATGGTCTCCGAGGAGGAGGAGGAGGAGGACGGTGAAGCCGAGGAGACCCAGGATTCTGAGGACGACGAGGAAGATGAGATGGAAGAGGACGACGATGACTCCGATTATCCGGAGGAGATGGAAGACGACGACGACGCCAGTTACTGCACGGAAAGCAGCTTCAGGAGCCATAGCACCTATAGCAGCACTCCAGGTACCCACCCAGCCCAGTCGCTGCGGACTCTTTCCCCACCGTCTCTGCCCTCCCCCCCACGCTCACTCCCTTTCTGGTCTCCCCACCCCCACTTCGCCCCAACCGTAGGGAAACGCGACGGCACTTCAAGTGACAAAAAACTAGATTTACCAGAGGAAAGAGGCGCATTGTTCAAAATGGAGATTGCATTGTTGCAGTTTGCAGGCCACACACTCGCTCGCTCGCTTTCTCTGCCCCCAACCCCCTCATTTTCCTCTTGAACATTTGTGCCAGTGGAGGGTCTCGGTAAGGCAGGATCGAAACTTTGGCACACGTATCCATTGCATTCAGTTTTTTCCCCTTGTGTTGGTTTGGTTTTTTGGAATGAAAGAAGCCTCTTGTTTTGTAGACCTCTTTGCATTTCTAATGTAGTTTCTTTCAGATTTTTATTATGTATCTGTCCTTTAAAGGGAACTGAGGATTTGAACAGGTTGTGGCACACACATGGACACCAGGCTGCTCGCCCTCCCCTGGCCCTGTGGTTTCAGAGTTGTGTTGAGGAAATGGATCAGTTGGGGTTAGTGGGGGAGCCTTATCTGGTCCTGTGTTTGTTTTTATTCTCGAGTGCGTATGGGCTCGTGCCATAGTTGCTGGTGAATGGTTGATTAAAAGGCAAAGCAGAAAACCAGACAAAACCAGAACAAACGTGGTAGTCCATCCGATTCACTGTCATTTTGGTAAAATCCAAAATAAAAGTAAGAAATCGTAGGGACATGCGTCTTACCGATTTGATCCCTTTGCTTTGCCTGAGAAGCGCAGTTTCCTGTCACCTGTTGCAGGAGACGTACAGTTGATCATGCGAACGTAATTGCTGAGGATGAACTCTGGGACCAACTTCTGAGTCACACAGCAAACCTGTAGGGGATTTAGTAAAAAGTGACTTTTTCTTATCCCGTTTTGAAGGATAAAAGTGTTTCTGGATCTGCGATGAATTTCTTCATGGTGATTCTTATTTTTTCACAGAAAGTTTTTCTAGGCTGGTGTATTTTTTTTTTTCTTTTAAACACACACTTGATCCTTCGTATTAAATACGTAGTTGCATTTAAGTAACTTGTGGAAAAAAGCATACTTTGTAGCAATAGCCTACAAGATTTTTTGTTTCTGTTTGTTAGTCTGGATTAACTAAATAAGAATACATTTTTAAGAGCATTTACACAGCAAAGTTTATGAAGAAATAAGATCTTAAGAAAGTAAGGTGTGTCACTTTTTTTTTAAAGACTAGGGTAGTAGAAGTGGTTAAATAAATTTAAACTTTTTCTTTTGTATAAATGCTTAAATACTTATTGGAGGGGTATGAGTATTAAACCAGCTAGAATCCTATTTAGATTGTCCCAACAGTAAATGAAAAAAAAAGTAACAACTTTTGCGGAGAGTAGAAACTATCCACCTGTCTTGGGTGGGTGGGGATTTGCTGGCTGGAGAATGAAGGGAATGAATTAAGTGTACAGTATTTATGTCTTGTATGTAGAGGGGACTAAGGCATTTCTCATTTCTTGCCAACTTGATGTCAGTACATCTTTTACAGTTAAAGTTTTTACTTGAAGACATCACATGTGGTCCTCTACCAAGAGTCCAGAATTGGAAGACCCACAGAGAATGAATTACACTATCCCAGGGGATGTTTTCGGAGGGCTGTTCAGCTAAGGTTAACTTCTCTTTGAAGGCCTTGCAAATAATATTCAGGAATGTTTTTTTTTGTTGTTTTTTGGCTGTACTTCCAGACAGTAAAGGCTGGGAAGAAGGCTGTCAGGTCAATGTGTATACGAGTGTGCTTTGGAAAGAAATACATTCTCGGGCTGGTTTATATTCTGAAAGCATGTGAAGAAATATGATTGGTAGATTTGAATCCTGTACTGTCAGGGCTAAAAGAAGAATATACTTTATTGGCAATTTAGATTAATATTTGTAGACTAGAATGGTGGCTTAAGTACTATCGTAATAATTTCTTAATATAAGAAATAATAGATGTATTCATCTTTTGAGTACTTTGAAGATGATATAATTATTGATGCAAAGACATTGGTTGATGTTAGTAACTTAATTTGCTAAAGTTACAGATTTAAAAGGGTTATTCCCACAGATTTAAAAGGGTTATTCCCTGGAGATTAAATGTTTTCTTTTTATTGACAAAATGTTTAAATGGGTATGTAAGGTACTCACATGATACATTACTGTAGGGATGACAGCTTGTTAGTATAAAATTAAAATGATCTAGTTTTGCTTAAGCTAGAGGTATTTGACTAAATAAAGCTTTTATTTATATTGTTAAAACTTGAAATTATTTCAGCTTGTAGATTTTATGACATACTTTGCCAATATTTTGAGAAGGATTGTATAGAAAATCTATTTTGAATAGGCATTTGGTAAAGTTTTGACAGTGCCTTGAAATCAAGCATTTGCTAATTAAAAAAAAAAAATCATAGTTGAAATAGAATGCTTAACCAAGTGGGATATGATTTCAGTGGACGTTAGGAAGTTTAGCATAGCTTCTGTTTTGCAGGATGGATTGGAAGAGGACAAGATAGATAGCTGGTTGGGGATATGGATGGGTTTTGTAGCGCTGGATAGAAGATCAGCTCAGGAAGTACTTCAGAGTTCTGCAGGCCTCGACAACATCAGGAGTGTAGACAGAAAGGAATGCATCACATATGCCTCTGTAAAAATGGTTGTGGTTTCAGTAGCAAAGAGGAATTCAAGGTTATAAGGGAAATTAATGAGATGTTTTCAGGTATTAGTACCTGAAGAAGTTAAATATGAGAATTAAAAGAAAGAAAATGAGGGTCCCAAAGAGCTATTAAAAAGCTGGGCAACATGATATTGAGAGCAGGTAGGTGTGTCTGAAGTATGCAGTGATAAATAGCTTTATGGTCTTGCTCATGTACTCTTCTGGTGTGTATTTGGAAATGGAGCTGTGTGTTGAAATGTGTTGGTGCAGCAGGATTGGAGATGCTAGGGCCAGGATCTCAAATTTCTTCTGTTGCGTCCTTTTTTGCTCACTCCTCAGGACCTCCCTGTGATGGCAGGGCCTATCAGGTGGGATGCAGGGGTGAGAAGATGCTGGTGTTGGTGGGGGACCTGCAATGTGGGTGACATAGACAGGACAAGCCCTGCTGCAGATACCCTCTTTGCATTGAAAAATTTCCTCCCTCCCTGTTCTTTACCCAGGCTCCAGTCCCACTTCTTGAGAGAGATCTTTCCAGGAGAAGTCTTCCCATAGTTCTGTTGCTTACCTTGGTCTCTCTTCTCTTTGAATGTTTGCTTATGGCAATGATGGATTCAAGTTCCTAATTTAGCACTGATCCTCATTCTTCTAATTTTTTTCATGCTTCTGATTCTTTAAAATGATAAGCCTCCAAAGGCAGAAAATTTTAAACAACTTACACTTCCAAATATTGAAAATAAAATCACACAGAAAGAACTAAAATGCATATAACTATAACATTTCTTTTTTATACTGGTCTATATCAAATTATTTTGCCTATTTTTATTTTATATGTAATATTTTTAGATATTATATAACTCAAGTATTTTTCGATTGCTGAATGACTAAAAGTCAGTAATGGTAATAGCTAACATGTATTGAACATCTAAATTGCTGAATACTTCTCAAGCAATATTTAATAAAAACTCCATTTTAAAAGTTTTATTAAAATGTATCTACCATAAAATTCATTTTTAAAAGTGTTTTTTCAATATATTCACAAGTTGTATAACCATCACCACTACCTAATTCCTGAACATTTTTATCACCCCTAAAAGAAATCCATAGCATAGCAGTCACTAGTCCCTGTTTGCTTCCTCCCACTCTCCATCCCCTGGCAACCCCTACTTTCATTCTCTGTTGATGTCTCTTCTGGACATTTTAGATAAACACAATCATACGATATATGGCTTCTTCCACTTAACAATGTTTTGCCGCTGTAGACATTGGTCTGTAGGTTTTTGGCTGTGTGATATGTGTGTGTTTTAAAGATTTATTTATTTTTAGAGAGAGGGGAAGGGAGGGAGGAAGAGAGAGAGAAACATCAGTGTGTGGTTGCCTCTTGTGTGCCCCCAACTGGCCCACAACCCAGGCATGTGCCCTGACTGGGAATTGAACTGGTGACCCTTTGCTTCACAGACTGGTGCTCAATCTACTGAGCCACACCAGCCAGGGCTGTGTGATATATTTTTATTTTTCCTGGGTATATCCTAGGAATGGAATTGCTGGATAATTACAAATACAATTTTAATAGAATCATCTTAAGCAGACTTATGAAAATAGATTTTTTTTAAAAGATTTTATTTATTTATTTTTAGAGAGGGAAGGGAAGGAGAGAGAGAGAGAGAGAAACATCTGTGTGCGGTTGCTGGGGGACATGGCCTGCAACCTAGGCATGTGCCCTGACTGGGAATCGAACCTGCGATGCCTGGTTCGCAGCCCGCGCTCAATCCACTGAGCTACACCAGCCAGGGCTGAAAATAGATTTTTAAAAAGAGATAAGTTTGTGCTTTTTATTGGCTATTCGAGGGGGATGAAGCTGGAGAAGTGGGTGGTCCTGGTACCGGGCGGCAGTGCTTCACAGCCTTGTAGGTGATAAGAGAACTCGCCCAAGTAGTGGGCCATCAATCATCTCAAGCCTGATTTCCACCTGGTTGAAAGTCTTGCTGTTGTAGACGCCCACCATGCTACCCACCATCTTAGGCCGGATGTTCACGTTGGACTTCTCCTTGGGCGGTGCCTTCTTCCTTCCCTTCCTCTGGCGCTTCCGCGACTGCTTCTTCCTTCTGGCGCTTCCGCATTGAGTGTCGCTTCGTTTTCAGGCCAAGGTTCAGCCGCCACCCGCTGCGAGGCCACTCGCTGCGAGGCGCTGTACTTCCGGTGCACTTAGGGGGCTGTACTTCCGGTGCTCTTAGGATGTCCGCGCAGCCAGTGATGGACTTCGGGAAGGGTTGCTTTCTCTTCTCCACGTCCACCATCTTGTCAGTGCTTCAGGAAGGCTGTTACAATAATTTTGGAACAAAATTAGGGAGAAAGGGAGCTGGGTTGCCCTAGGTCATCTTGAACAATTGGATCCAGAAGGATTTGGCAGAGAAGGCCCAGTGTGAGGGGAGTCGTATCATACCGTTGGTATTCGTACTGTCAGTGTGAGGACTTGGGCCGGGTATTGGAGGCGTGTGCATATGAGATTTATAAGCCAACCACAAAATTTTAGGCTATCATGATATATGAGAATCTGAGGATTCTAGATAAATCTTTTATGAATGTCAAGGATTGAAAGAAAGTGGGTAGCATAGAGACTTACAGAGTTAAGAATCTGCCCTGGCTGGAGTGGCTCAGTAGTTGGGCGTTGTCCCTGCCGAATGAAAGGTCTCTGGTTTGGGGGTCGGCACATGCCTGGGTTGCGGATTCAGTCCCAGGTCGGGGTGCTTATGGAAGGCAGCCAATCGAGATGTTTCTCACATCAATGTTTCTCCCCCTCTCTCCCTCCCTTCCCCTGTCACTTAAAAAAAATAAAAAAGTGAAGAATCTGATACCAGGCTTCATGGATTTGTATCCAGACTCTGGTGATGTGCAGTTTGCTCAACTCTTTGTGCCCACTTTCCTCATTTGTACAATGGAGATACAGTACTTAATTCAAGGTATTGTGAGGGTTAAATGGATTATTGCATATGAAATGCCTAGAATAGTGCCTGGCACATGGGAAAGATTCAATAAATGCTAGTTATTATTATTTGTTGATTTGTTCCTCAGCTGAAGGTACAGATTCTGTGAAGATATATAGAAGAAACCTTACAGTGTGTTGTAGTATTTTATTCCATTGAAAGGTGTCAGCTGACTCACAAGGTATAAAAATATGTTGAGAACCACATTTAAGTAAAAATGTACATTAAAACAGCTTTATTTAAAAAATATTAAATGTTTAACTTGTCCATTTAAAAAATTGAGTTTATATTCCATCTGATTTATTCAGAGCTATAGTAAAAAATACATTTACTTCAGTTATTTACAGTGGTTAGAGGAAAGCACTATCAAGAACTTCTAACTCTTTGGTAGTTCCTCCTTGCCCTCTTTTTCTGCCTGTTCCTTAAACTCCAGTTTTCCAGGTTCCATGGCCCTCTCACTCTCTCCCTCCTTCCCCTGAGATCTCATTTGTTTTCAAGTTGGTTTTAAAATTACAACGAAAAATCATAAGAATAGTGTACATTTACTCTTTTGGGAAAATACACGTAATTGCACAGGTGAAAATGAAAATCATCTGTAGTCCAACAACCTAAGATAACCAGTGGACGTGTGTGTGTGTGTGTGTGTGTGTGTGTGTGTGTGTGTTTAAGATTTTGTTTATTTTCAGAGAAGGGAAGGGAGGGAGAAGAGGGAGAGAAACATCAATGTGTGGTTGCCTCTCACACACCCTCCACAGGGGACCTGGTCCCACAACCCAGGCATGTGCCCTGTCTGGGAATCGACCCTGCAGCCGTTTGATTTGCAGGCCAGCACTCAATCCACTGAGCCATACCACCCAGGGCTGTTTTGATATATTTTTAAAACTCAGTTTTTATAACATGTTTTTATGTACGTATTTAAAAAAAGATAACTAGGATCATATTAAACTGATTCGTTTGTTCTAAGCAGGATTTTCTCATATCTTTTTTCCATAGTACATGAACATTGACAAAATAATATGAAAGGCTCATAGTGAACAAAAGTGGTTCCCTGATAGACCTCTCCCCACCTGAGACATCTCCAGAGACAGTGGCTTTCAATTCTTGTAGCTGGTTTTTATTTTTCTGGTAATTACCACAGTATTTTAAAATAATATGCTTATATTTGATTTATCAATTTTAGACATTTTTTTATTGCTTTGTTAAATAGATGAGCATTTACTCCTTATAAATTACCCTTGCTTTCTTCTATTCTCTCATAGTTACAGCATGATTTTTGGATAAATCATGAGGGATTGATTAG
Organism: Tonatia bakeri; assembly: GCA_004024845.1. Classification (NCBI taxonomy): domain Eukaryota; kingdom Metazoa; phylum Chordata; class Mammalia; order Chiroptera; family Phyllostomidae; genus Tonatia; species Tonatia bakeri. Next base: position 428,490 of record PVIA01000095.1, read on the forward strand.
ACAGTTATGACTATTAAATATTATTTACAGTCATATAATGTGCTATGGCTATTATTTTCTCTTTTCCTGAGGTTACTGCCTTATTTTTTTCACTTGCTTAGTGTTCTGTGTACCTTAAAATATTTTATCACTTCCTATTTTCTGGACTCTCAAATGTATCATTTTCTGCTCTCATCTGAACTGTTGCTTTATAGGGTTGGTGAACCTCTGACACTGGGACTTTTTTTAATTGATTTTAGAGAAAGGGGTTTGGGGAGGGGATAGAGAGACATAAATATTTTTTTTGTTCCATTTATTTATACATTCATTACTTCATTCCTGTATGTGCTCTGACATGGGATTGAACCTATAACTTTGGCATATCAGGATGACACTCTAACCAACTGAGCTAGGGCAACACTCTGGAACTTCTTTTTGCTGCATTTCCATGTTGATTCTGTTTTAGGGGTCTTACATCTTTCTTGATTTACTTATTTTTTTTTCAGTACAATCTCTAGTTGTATCCTACGGGTGCATGAGAAATAACCTGCCCTTGCCCTGGCTGGTGTGGCTCAGTGGATTGAGCCATGGCCCACAAACATAAAAGGTCACTAGTTTGATTCCAGGTTGGGGCCAGGGTTGCAGGCCCAGATTTGATTCCTGGGTTGCAGGCCAGGTCCCTGGTTAAGGGTGTGGAAGAGGCAATCAGTTGATGTTTCTCCCTTTTTCCCTCTCTTTCCTTTCTTTTTTTTTTTTTTTTTCCCCTTTCTTTAAAAATAAATAAAATATTTAAAAAATATAATCTGACCTTAATTTTCATTACATATCTGAAAGTGCCCTTTTCACCATTAATACTAGATAGATAGTGTTTGTTGGGGTATAGGATTCTAAATTTAAAAAATCACTTTTAGGTTCTGGGTGGGTAGCTCAGTTGGTTAGAGAATTGTCCTGATAGGCCAAGATTGCAGATTTGATCTCTGGTCAGGGCACATAAAAGAATTAACCAGTGGCCCTGGCTGGCATAGCTCAGTGGATTGAGCATGGGCTTTCGAACTAAAGCATCGCAGGTTCCATTCCCAGTCAGGGCACATCCCTGGGTTGCAGGCCACGGCCCCCAGCAACCGCACATTGATGTTTTCCTCTCTCTCTCTGTCTCTCTCTCCTCTCTCTCTCTCTCTCTCTCTCTCTCTCTCTCTCTCTCTCTCTCTCTCTCTCTCTCTTTCTCTCTTTCTCCCTCCCTTCCCTCTCTAAAAATAAATAAATAAAATCTTAAAAAAAGTTACTTTAAACTCTGCTCTCATTCTTATTTATATTTAAAAAAAAGAATTGACCAGTGAATGCATAAATAGGTGAAGCAATGAAATGATGTTTCTCAAATCATTAAATAAACAAAATCAGTTTTACTTGAAAGATTTGCTTTGTCATGTTCTAGAATCTAGTGCTGCTGTTGAGAAGTCTAGGGCCATTCTATTATTTTCATCATGTCTAACCTGTTTTTTCCTTTTAAAGCTTTTAGGCTATTTTCACAGTCTCCAATATACTGAAGTTTTACAGTGATATCCTCTCACTTGATGTGGCTCTTTTTCAATCATTATGCTGTGTACTTGGTGGGCCCTTTTAATCTGCAGACTCATGTTCTTTAGTTCTAGGAAAATGTCTTCTATTATTTGTTTATTTTCCCCCAAATTTGCCCAGTTCTCTCTCATTTTTTAAATCTTCACTAGAAGATACGTCTATTGATTTTAGAGAGAGGAAAGTGGTGGGGGGGAGAGAGAGACAGACAGACACTGATGTGAGAAGGAAACATCAGTTGGTTGTCTCCCATTTGCATCCATACTAGGGATCTAACCTGCAACAAAAGTACATGCCCTGACTGGGGATCGAGCCTGCAACTTTTTGGTGTACCGGGTGATGTTGCAAACAACTGCCCAGTTCTCTTCTTGAACTCCCAGTTAACTAGTTAGATGTTGAATCTTCTAGGGTGATCATATTAAGTTTCTTTTTTTTTTCCTGTCAGTTTTTTTAAAAGGTTTTATTTATTTATTTTTAGAGAGGGAAGGGAGGGAGAAAGAGAGAGAGAAACATCAATGTGTGTTTGCTGGGGGCCATGGCCTGCAACCCAGGCATGTGCCCTGACTGGGAATCGAACCTGCAATGCTTTGGTTTGCAGGCTGTGCTCAATCCACTGAGCTATGTCAGCCAGGGCATATTAAGTTTCTTATCTTTTTTAATTCTTTTTATCTGTTTGTCCTTTTGGTCTGCTTCCTGGGAGATACAGATTTCTCTTTCTCTCTTCGAAGTCTTCTGTTAAATCCGTTTTTATTTCAGCTATCAGATAATTAATTTCTAAAACCTGTTTTCTGTATTTTCTATAGGATCATGTTCATTGATACATTATTTTATATTTCTCAATAATGATAATTTAAAAAATTATTGAAGTATAATTTATATATACAGTAAAATTCACCCATTTTAGTATACAGTGTTGAGACTAAGTTTTGGCAGATTCATACAGTCATGTAACTGCTACCGCCATGAGATACAGAACAGTTTGATCACCTCCACAAAATTCCCTTGTGCTCCTTTAGTCAGCTCCTTTCCCTCCCCTTCTCCCTAACCTTAGGTCACCACTGATCTATTTTTATCTATCCTGTATTTTTTTTATTTTTTATTTCTGGTTTTCTCTTCCGCTCTTTTTTTTTTTTTGCTCTCTCCTGTGAATCTATTTGGTTTCTTAAGGAAAGATATCTTAAATTTCTTGTCTGTGACTGGGAGTAGGGGGGTCCATGAGAGGTGTATGTTTGTCTTTTGCTCTGGGAAGCTGGATAAGGGGAATCGATGAGGGCTTATACCTTAGATTTCACTAAAAATTTCTCTTTTTTGGGAACCCTGAGCTTTCTTTTATTCATTTTTTAAAAACTAAAATATAATTGACATATTTGTTTCAGGTGTACAACGATTCAGTATTTGCATACATATGTCTAGTTAACATTTGTACCATACATCGTTACAAAAACTTTTTTTTTTCTTGTGAGAACTTTTAAGATTTACTCTTTCTTAAAAAATTATTTTTAGACAAAGGGGAAGGGGGGGGAGAGAGAGAAACATTGATTTTGTTGTTTCACCCATTTATGCATTCATTGGTTGCTTCTTTTATGTGCCCCGACCAGGAATCAAACCTGCAGCTTTTGTGTAGCAGGACAATGCTCCAATCAACTGAGCTACCCGGCAAGATTTACTTTTAGAAACTTTCACCCCTGCTGTGGCTCAGTGGATTGAGTGGCGGCCTGCAAACCAAGGGGTCACTGGTTCAATTCCCAGTCAGGGTATGTGAGCTATGTCCCTGGTGGGGTGCGCATGACAGACAATCACACATTGATGTTTCTGTCCCTGTCTTTCTCCTTCCCTTCCCCTCTCTCTAGAAATAAGTAAAATATTAAAAAAAAAAACTTTCAAATATACAGTATGGTATTAACTGTAGTCACCATGCTGTACATTATATCCCCAGATTTAGTTATAACTGGAATTTTGAACATTTTGACTCCCTTCACCCATTTTGCCCGCCCTAATACTTGCCTCTGGCAAATTTGTTCTCTGTATCTGTGAGCTTCCTTTTTTTTTTTACATTCCACACATGGCCCTGGCTGGGTGGATCAGTTGGTTAGAGCATTGTCCTGATATGCCATGGTTGCAGGTTTGGTCCCTGGTCAGGGCATATACAAGGGTTAACCAATGCATGCATAAGTAAGTGGAACAACAGGTTGTTTTTCTCTCTCTTGCTCCCTTCCCCTTCCTCTCTAAAATCAATAAATACAAATTAAAAAGCTATTCCACACATAAGTGAGATATGGTATGTGTCTTTCACTGTCTGACTTAATGTATTTTGCTTAATGTATAATATGCATTTTCTTGCCCAGATGTTTGAGGAAAAAAATAAGAGTGCACATTATACATAGGTAGTACTGATTCTATATCTATACAAATGTTTTTAATTTTTTATTTATACTTATGCATTAAAAATATAACACTAGAGAGCAATAACAACATATGTATGCAAAATAATATCCTAGAATATAATAATTAGTTTTGTTTGTAAATATAAATAAATAAAAAACTCTCCCTGGCTGGCATAGCTCAGTGGATTGAGCACGGGCTGCGAACCAAAGCATCATCGCAGGTTTGATTCCCAGTCAGGGCACATGCTTGGATTGTAGGTCACGGCCCCCAGCAACCACACATTGATGCTTCTCTCTTTCTCCCTCCCTTCCCTCTCTAAAAATAAATAAATAAATAAAAATCTTAAAAAAATTGAATTAAAAATTAAAATGAAAGAATTTTTTTCCTGGAAGTGTGGGCCAAAAACGTGGCTGTGTATTATACATAGCTAAGTATGAGATTTCACTTAGCACAGTGCCCTCAAGGTCCACCAGTGGTGCGGGGTTTGTACTGTGTGTGTGTATGTGTGACGTCTGCTTTATCCACTTATCTGTTTATGGGCACTTACGTTGTTCTCATGTCTTACAAATAATGCTGAAATGAACATGGGGGTATAAATACTTCTTTGAGATAGTGATTTCCTTTTCTTTGGATATATACCCACAAGTGGAATTGCTGGATCATAATGGCAAGTTCTAGTTTTAACTTTTTGAGGACCCTCCATACTGTTTTCCACACTGCCTGTTCCAATTTACATTTCCACCAACAGACCAGAAGAGTTTTCTTTTCTTCACATCCTTCCCAGCACTTACTGTTTTGATATTGGCTATTCTAACAGGTATGAGGTTATATCTCGTTATAGTCTTTTCTCTTTGTTGTAGTATGTTACTACCTTTTGTATCTCTTTGCTGTCAGTTTACCAAGTGTTGAGAGGAAAAAGGACTTTGCCTCACTTAAAAAAAATTTTTTTTTAATATTTATTTTTAGAGAGGGAAAGGGAGGAAAAAGAGAGAAAGGGAAGGAGAAAGAGAGGGAAAGAAACATCAATATGTAGTTGCCTTTTGAGAGCCCCTACTGGGGACCTGGCCTGCAACCTAGGCATGTGTCCTAATTAGGAATTGAACCGGGGACCCTTTGGTTTGTAGCTTGCACTCAATCCACTGAGCTATACCAGCCAGGGCCTCATTAAGTATTTCTTTACCATGAGATTAAAATACTTAAAAATAATTTAACTAATACTTATAGAGAGTACATGGTATTGTGTTAAAATCTTAAAAGAGACGCAGAGATGGATAAATGGCTTCTCTCAGGGTCTTTATTCTTTAGAAGAGGGACTAATAACATAGTACATAAATAACTATCACACAAATCAGGATATGGTCAGTGTTGTAACACAAACAGAGAATTAAATTAGGGAGAGAGGTCACAGTCTATTGGGAGACCAGACATGGTATCAAGAACAAGGTTGAATTCTAGATACGCCTTGAAAAATTAGGTAGGATTTCTTTAGGTGGAGGCTGAATAGGAAGAGAAAGAAAGATACAAGATGTAACAGATGACAGAGTGATGCATGTCTAGGGACTACAGACTTGTGCTTGAGTGTCAAGGAGATAAGACTAAAGAAATGGAGATTATATTTTGGTCCATTTTGAATAAATGCTAGCCTGAGGAATTTGTACTTGTGGGCAGTGGGGAGTCATTCAGTGTTTTTAAACTGGAATATGTCATGGTAAGGCTGAACTTTTTGAAAACTAATCTGGCCTGGGGGATAGGGTATATTAGAAGAAGAGGGCTGATATAACATGACTTTCAATAGCTACGTAAGAATCCATCTAAACTTTTACTAAATACTTAAGACTATTTTTTTTGTTTGCTATGATTACTTTAACTACCATCCTTTTTAGATAAATGTTGGTTCACATCCCTGATTTTTTTTTTTTTTAAGATTTTATTTACCTTCAGAGAGAGGGGAAGGGAGGGAGAGAAATATCGATGTGTGAGAGATACCTCCATTAGTTGTCTCTCTTGCCACTCCAGCTGGGCACCTGGCCCACAACCCAGGTATGTGCCCTTGACTGGGAGGGAATTGAACCTGTAATCTTTTGGTTTGCAGGCCAACACTCAATCCACTGAGCCACACCAGCCAGGGCACACAGCCCTGATTTCTTTAAAGTATGTTTTATTGATTATACTTTTACAGTTATCCCCATTTTTCCCCCTTTGCCCCCCTCCTCCTGGTCCCCCCTTCCTTCCATCAACTCTTCCCCCCTTAGTTCATGTCCATGGGTCATGCATGTAAGTTCTTTGGCTTCTCCATTTCGTATGCTATTCTTTTTTTTTTTAAAGATTTTATTTATTTATTTTTAGAGAGGGAAGTGAGGGGGGGAGAGAGAGAGAGAAACATCAATGTGCGGTTGCTGGGGGACATGGCCTGCAACCTAGGCATGTGCCCTGACTGGGAATCGAACCTGCAATGCCTGGTTCGCAGCCCGCACTCAATCCACTGAGCTACACCAGCCAGGGCTCCTATGCTATTCTTAACCTCTTGTTTATTTTGTTCCTACCAGTTGTGTTTCTTAATCCCTGCACGATTTCCTTACTCAAAAAATATGGACCGCTTCATGAATTTGCATATCACCCTTGTGCAGGGGCCATACTAATCTCTGCATCGTTCCAATTTTAGTATATGTGCTGCCGAAGGGAGCATGTCGCTGATTTTTTTAAGGCTTTCCTTATGTGTTACTAATATATTGTATAACACATATTACAATACATATATCACTATATTATAAATATAATAAATATATTGCCACCAGCAGGGTAAGAAAGTGCCCATTTTGCCAATGCTAGCTTTTTATAAACGATCTTTGCATTCAGTGGGTTAAAAGTTCTCATGTTTGAATTTGCATTTCTTTAACTACTAATAAAATTAAATATTTTCATAACCTTTAATACCCAAATATCTGTAGTCATGAATTCTTTCCTGTGTTTTAACTCATCGGTTCATCTTGAACCCCTCCACTTCTCTGTCCTGTAGGCACATCAAATTCAGCATGTTGCAAATAGAATTCATGCTGTAGGGACCACTCCCAACCTCCCATTTCCTTGTCTGCTGAACTATCCAGGTCAGAAGGGGGGAAGCAACATGCTCCTCCACATGCCTGACTGTCCCTGTGCAAGCTGGTTATCAGGCCCTTTTCAATGTACATCTTACATCTCTATCAAATACCTTTCAGCTCTCTTGTCCATCTGTGGTCCTAGATCGTGACCTCTTCACCTGCCACTTGACCTCTTGAAGGAACCGTCCTGCCTCACATTCGTCCTCCTCATACACACTGCTGTGCTAAAAGGCAGTCCTGACCATGTTATGCCCTCTCTGAAAATCTTCAGTGGAAAATGATTGTGTGTTTTAACATATGCAGATAGTCTGTGACTTGACTTTTGCTTCTTTCCAGCCTCATCCTTTGTTGCGTCATTGATTTGTTCGTTTATTAAAAAATGCCTATCGAGTACCTGCTATGTTCCAGGGACTCTGTGATGTAGCCACAAGTAAATCAGATATGGCCTCTGTCCTGATGTAGCAAGGCAGGTAGCTGGTGTATCAGTGAGAGAAGTGTTTTGAAAGGGGGCAAGTAAATATATATAATCTGGTTTGATGTGGTCAGAGAAGGTGCCTTGAAGAGTTGATGAACTCAGAATTAAAGCAGTCAATTGAAGGCTGGGGAATGAGGATTCTAGGCCCTAGGATCATCATGTGCAGTGGACTGGAGGGGAAACCATGAAAGATGATAAGTAGGAGGTGATATGATCAGATGTGTGGTTTTTTAAAAAATTGCTCTGACAATATAGAGTAGAGAATTATTTGGAGTGGGATAAGAATTGATAAAGGGAATTAGGCTATTATTTTTTTAAAAGATTTTATTTATTTATTTTTAGGGAGGGAAGGGGAGAGAGAGAGAGGGAGAGAAACATCAATGTGCGGTTGCTGGGGGACATGGCCTGCAACCTAGGCATGTGCCCTGACTGGGAATGGAACCTGCGATGCCTGGTTCGCAGCCGGCGCTCAATCCACTGAGCTATACCCGCCAGGGCGGGAATTAGGCTATTTTAAAAAAATTATTTTTTGATTTTAGAGAGAGAAACATCAATTTTGTTGTTCCATTTATTTATGCAATCATTGGTTGCTCCTTGTATGTGCCCTGTCCAGGGGTTGAACCAGCAACATTGGTATATGGGGACACTACTCAAACTAACAGAGCTACCTGGCCAGCGCAGGAATTAGGCTATTGAAGTAGACCAGGCGACAGATCTTGTGTAGTAGTAGTATCAGTGGGAATGGCGAGAGATAATTCAAAAAATAATTTAGGATTTAGAATGATGCATCTTAGTGACAGATTGGTTAGGTGGGGTGTGATTAAGGGGAGAAAAGAGATCAAGGATGAATTGACTTCTAAATTCTTTTACTTCTCTTCTTACATATAACTTCTCACCTTGAATGTCTGTCAAGTAATACTGAATTCTTTATAGTTCCCTTCATACACCCTATAGTTGTTCACTGCTCTGATGATTAACTTCTATTCACCCATCCATCCCTTGCCATCTCTAGTCACCATTTCCTTTTCCCCAGGTGGTGCTAAGTTTCTTCACCGCCCCCCCTCCCCAAGATTGTGTGCATTTATATGTTGCTCAGTTCCCAAATATTTGGGAATTTTCTGGGTATCTTCCTGTTACTGATTTACTAGTATAATTTTACTTCATTATGTTCAGAGAACATACTTTGACTTTAATTCTTTTTAAAGATTTTATTTATCTATTTTAGAGAGGGGAAGGTAGGGACAAAGAGAGAGAGAGAGAAACATCAATGTGGTTGCTTCTCATGTGGCCCCCACTGGGGACCTGGCCCACAACCTAGGCATGTGCCCTGACTGGGGATCGAACTTGCGATGCTTTGGTTTGCAGCCTGCGCTCAACCCACTGAGCTATGCCAGCCAGGGCTGACTTTAATTTTATAAAAAGTTTTTAGATGTTTGTTTTGTGCCTCAAAATATTGTCTGTCTAGGTGAAGGTTCTAAGTGTACTTGGAAAGAAGGTATATTCTGCTGTTGGGTGGAGCATTCTGTGTTGGTTAAGTCAAGTTGTTTGCAGTGTTATGGTCTTTTATATCCTTGCTGATTTTCTGATGTTCTGTTGATTACTAAGGGAGGAATGTTGAAGTCTATGACTATTGTTATGGATTTGTTTATTTCTCTTTGGAGTTCTATCAGCTTTCAGTTTTTGAGGTTCTATTTATTTTTATTTATTTATTTTTTAAGAGTTTATTTTTAGAGAGGGGAAGGGAGGGAGAAAGAGAGAGAGAGAGACATCAATGTGTGGTTGCCTGTCACGTGCCCGCACTGGGTACCTGGCCCACAACCCAGGCATGTGCCCTGACTGGGAATCAAACTTGCGATGCTTTGGTTCGCAGCCCGCGCTCAATCCACTGAGGTATGCCAGCCAGGGCTGAGGTTCTGTTTATTGACATAAACATTTAGGGAGGATTATTTGATTCCTTTATCATTGTATTTTCAGTTGTTAAGGCATTGTACTGAAATAGACTGTTAGTTACTGGCTTTGTCCTTCCTTAGAACTTTCTTTAGGGTGGGGGTTGGTCTTATTCATCTCCCTCTTCTTGGTGCCTGGCTTAGTCTCTAGTATGCAGTAGGTAATTGTTGAACTGAGTGAGCTAGTCAGAGAAAATCTCTGAATTCTTTTCACCTTTAGTTCTCTGCTGTCCAGTCCAGTATGGCAGCCATAGCCATATGTGGCTTTTAAATTTAAATAAGATTAGCCGTGGCTTGTGTGGCTCAGTGGATTGAGTGCCGGCCTGCAAACCAAAGGGTCACTAATTCTATTCCCAGTGAGGGCACATGCCTGGATTGTGGGCCAGGTCCCCAGTTGGGGGCTTGTGAGGGGCAGCCACACATTGATGCTTCTCTCCCTCTCTTTCTCCCTCCCTTTCCCCTCTCTCTAAAAATAAATAAATAAAATATTTTAAAAAAATAAGTAAGATTCAAAGTTCAGTTCTTCAGCGACACTAGTTAACATTTCAAATGCCCAGTAGCCACTTGTGGCTACTGTATTGTACCACACAGATGTAGAACATTTAGGCCATTTCATATCATTACAGAAAGTTCTTTTGGACTGATTGTGGTGTCATAGTCAGTCTGCTTCTGCTAGACTGTGAGAATTTACTTAGCATTTCTTTTCCTCTAGCACTTTTATTTGCTCTGAATCCTGCATAGCCAGGGTAGTCCCAGCAGTGTGGCCATGGTCCTCCTTTGTTGAGACTGTTTGCCCAGTGTTACTTAAGTATATGATGGCATTGAATTTCTGTACTGAGACTGGAGAGATCATCTTTGAGATGACTTCCTCATTTGTTGTTCTTGGTAAGAGGAACAGACAGTCTGTTAACACTTAATTTTAGGAAATCTGCCACAGTCCTGAAAATTAGGCTAAGAGTTGTAGATGTAGGACAGAAGGGAAAGGAGGATTAAAATTCAGAAACTTTTGGTTGAGAAATATAATTTGATAACTCAGGGAGTTCCTATGTTGTAAAAGTTTAAAAGTTGGTATGTGAGCTGAATTATGACATACTAATGTGTCCCAGTGTGCCTGGGTTCTCCTGTATAAAGTCTTTTTTTCTCAGGTCTGTCTGAATTATTTAACTAATAGTTTTGAAGGAAAAGACTTTTTTTTTTTTTTTTTTGAGTGGAATGTTTTCGCTACTTAAGTGATGTTAAGCTGCAACTATGGAAGCTCTGGAGATTTGCTAAGAAAGGTAACGCTTAAACTCCCTGATGGATGTGTTTTAGAATTCACACATTTGGGAGACTGCATGGCCAAGTGATTCCACTGAATGGCATTGTAGGTGCAATTTCTGTATTTTACTGTGATAGCTTCCCACTTGACTTCAGTATGTTAGCATTGCCTCCTTTGAGATCTGTTTTTTTATAGTATATTCTATTTGTGGAACTTAAAAAGTATTTCAGAAATGCACATATTAATCTGTGTGGAATTTCTTTTCTTGCCCTTTTCTTTCTAATGCTACATAGTATATTGAGATTTACCAGAGAAGATAGTCCAACATTTAAAATGGCTAATAAAAATTTAGTCCCCCCTCTCAGTGCAATTTTCCCCATTCTTCTATAGACATATAAATTATTTCACACATTCCTTGAAGTCTTACTCAGTGAATCACCCTTTTCTCCAACCGATGACCACTGTACTTTCAAAGTGTTATACAAATAATAATTTTAAAAAAGTGGGGCCCTGGCTGGGTGGATCAGTTGGTTGTAGCATCATCCTGTGCACCCAAAGAAGGCTGAGGGTTCATTTCCTGGTCAGGGTACATACCTAGGTTGCAGGTGTGATCCCCTTTCGGGGCGTGTGGGGAAGGCAACCAATCATTGTGTTCTTACATTAGTGTTTCTCTGTCTCCCCCTGTCGCTCCTTTCCTCTTTCTCTAAAATCAATGAACATATCCTTGTAAAGATTTTTTAAAAAGCAGTTTTACTGTATTTCCAGATACATTTGAACTTTTTGTTCTTAATTGTCTGGGTGAAATGCCCCATATTTCTGATCATCGGTAAACTTGGGAGATTGTCTTCATAGATACATTATCCTTAATTGCCTAAATAGCTTGAGTTAAGAATCTTCTGTGGTTTAGAAGAAACCTAATGGAAGTTGTTCATGGCAGGAGTCACAACTCAGATGCCACCATGGTCCACGTAGGTAAGGTAAAGATGTGAAGTGGGCCCTGGCTGGTGTAACTCAGTGGATTGAGTGCAGGCCTGTAAACCAAAGGGTTGCTGGTTCGATTCCCAGTCAGGGCACATGCTTGGGTTGTGGGTCAAATCCCCAGTAGGGGGTACATGAGAAGCAACCACACATTGATGTTTCTCTCTCTTTCTTCCATTCTCTCTCTAAAAATAAATAATAAAATATTTTTAAAAATATGTGAAATGGACTTTTTCTCCACCTTTATTAATACACACTTGCATTTATTGTTAATATTTATTTTCCTTGAAAAAGTAGCCCTATGGAAGTTTTATTCCCTCTTTGCTTTTACAGACTGTGCTGTTCTAAATGTGATAGATCTATCTTGGGTCACCCAGACTGGTGTTTCTTTATTTGTATTTTATTTTATTTATTTATTTTTAGAGAGAGGGGAAGGTAGGGAGGAAAAGGTGGAAACATTGATTGGTTGCCTCTTTCATGCTCCCAATGGGTGCCTGCCCAGGAACCCAGGCATGTGCCCTGACTGGGACTGAGGCCAACGTCCTGTCCACTCAGCCACACTAGCCAGGGAGAGAACTCATGTATTTTAAAAGTTAACTTTTTTATTTAGTCACTTATTTTTTTCCTAATTGTTTCCAATAGCTTATTTGTTGATTATATTGAATTTTCTAGGAAAAAAATTGTATCATCTGCAAAAATAATCATATGCTCATACCTGTTTGGTTTTTTTTTTTTTTTTTAAGAGAGGGGAAGGGAGGGAGAAACAGAAACATCAATGTGTGGTTGCTTCTAGAAACATCAGTGTGTGGTTACCTCTTGCCTGGCCCCCACTGGGGACCTGGCCTGCAACCCAGGCATGTGCCCTGACTGGGAATTGAACCTGCAACCCTTGAGTTCGCAGCCCACGCTCAATCCACTGAGCTACGCCAGCTAGGGCCATACCTGTTTTGTTTTACATTTATATCTGTTATCTTTTTCTTTTCAAATTGCATTGCCAACCACATCCAGAACAATGTTAAATGTCAATTGTGCCCTGGCCAGGTAACTCTGTTGGTTAGAAGTTGTCCCGATATGCCAAGGTTATGGGTTCCATCCCTGGTCAGGGCACATGCAGGAATCAACCAATGGATGGATGGGTGGATGGGTGGAGAAGCAAATTGATGTTTCTCTTTCTCCTTCTCTCTCATCAGTAAAAAAATAAAAGTAAAAAATACTAGTTGTAATGATAGGCATCTTAGTGTGCTTTCCAAATTTAATGGGACTGATGTTTATATTTCACATCTTTTCATGTGTATTTTATTTTTCATTTGTATATATCATCTTTGATGGAAAGATAATGAAATCTTTATTGAGGATGTTTTAATTGGATTGCTTAGTTATTACTGAATAGTAACAGTTCTCATACATTTTGATGTAAGTGCTTTGTTGCCTGTGTGATGTGCATATATTTTCTCCTAGTCTGTGGCTTGTGTTTCATTCTATTTATTTATTTATTTATTTATTTATTTATTTATTTATAGAGAGGGAAGGGAGGGAGGGGGAGAGAGAGAGAGAGAGAAACATCAATGTGCGGTTGCTGGGGGACATGGCCTGCAACCTAGGCATGTGCCCTGACTGGGAATCGAACCTGTGATGCCTGGTTCACAGCTTGCGCTCAATCCACTGAGCTACACCAGCCAGGGCTTTGTGTTTCATTCTCTTAACAGTGTCTTTCCAAGAGCAGAAATTTTAAATTTTGATTGTAACCTGTTGGACCTATGCCATTGTAGCAGGAAAGTATCAGAGACAAATAAATGAATGCATGAAAAGGGCTATATTCCAATAAATACTTACGGACATGCAATTTGAATTTAACCTAATTGTCACATTACCAAATATTATTCTTTTGGTTATTTTTCCCAGTCATTTATTTCTCATAGGTTATCATTTTGCTCATCCCTGGCCAAAGTAACACCAGGTCACAAAGATTTTTTTCTTTGATTTCTTCTAGATATGTTATAGTTATAGGTTTTATATTTAGGTCTGTAATTCATTTTGAGTTAATTTTTATACAAGGTGTGAGGTAGGAATTGAGGTTCTCTCTTTTTTTTTTTTCCTGCCAGATGGATGTCCAACTGTTCAGTACCGTTTGTTGGAATAAAACTCTTTCTTCATCACAGGTCCTTTGCATCTTTGTCAAAATACAGTGGACCGTTATTTGTGTGAGTGTATTTTTGCACTCTCTTTTCTGTTCCAGTGACTTCTGTGTCTATTCTTTTGCTGCCAGTAATCAAGGTTACTTGATAACTATCTGGATTTTTAGTAGCTCTTTAGGTAACTCTTTTTTTTATTTTTAAGATTTTATTTATTTATTTTACTTAGAGGGAGAAAGAGAGAGAGAAACATCAATGTGCGGTTGCTGGGGGCCCTGGCCTGCAACCCAGGCATGTGCCCTGACTGGGAATCAAACCTGCGAAGCTTTGGTTCACAGCTTGCGCTCAATCCACTGAGCTATGGCAGCCAGGTCTATATTTCTTCCTTAGGTAACTCTTAAGTAAAGGAAGATAGTATGAGCTATCCAACTTGATTCCCCCTTCTTTTTTTCAAAATTATTTTGGCTGTTCTAGTTCTTGTTACTTTCCATTTGTACTTTTGAATTAGCTGATCAATATCTACAAAATATCTTGTTGGGATTTTGATTGGGATTGTGTTGCATCTTTATTTAATTTGGTGAGAATTGACATTTTAACAATATTGAAGCTTCCAATTGAGTACACTCACTGTTTTCTTCATTAATTTAGGTCTTTGATTACCCAGGACCTCCACCTTTTGTAGGTAGTTTGACTTTTGGGTATCATTCGTTAAACCAGTCTTTCAGTTACTATAATAACTTAGACAGTGGATTGTGCTTTAAAGAAGTTAAATGAGCTGGGGGCACACAAGTAATGCATATCGTACAGGGGTGCTCATACTATGATGGAGAACTGTACCAAGTGTCAGAGATGCACAGTGCCAGGAGGCATAGGAGAGGACAAAAGAGGAGACGTTTGATCAAGGCCTTGGAAAAGGTCTAGGCTTTCTTGTGAGTTCAATAAATTAAGGCAATGTCTATTTAAAATGTGTGGAGAAGTGTTTTTTGTTTTTTAATTATACAGATACAGATGTTGTCCACAGTGTTTATTTAAAAAACCCAGACATGTAGAAAAGAATCCCAAGTCACCATTAACACTTACTAGTCTTCCAAAGACTTCAGAGAGGACAGCATCCCTGTAGCCCTCATTAAGTAGATTTCTTTCTATTGTGAAATAAATACAAAAGGGTGGAGCCCTGGCTGGTATGGCTCAGTGAATTGAATGCCGGTCTTTGAAACAAGGGGTCGCAGGTTCAATTGTCAGTTGGGACACATGCCTGGGTTGCAGGCCAGGTCCCCTGTAGTGGGGGGCGCGTGAGAGGCAACCACACATTGATGTTTCTCTCCTTCTCTTTCTCCTTCCCTTCCCCTCTCCCTAAAAATAAATAAAAATCTAAAAAAAAATACAAAAGGGTGGAAAGTTTTGCTTCAGCAACTGCCAGGTCATTTAAATAAAGTACCTATATAGTAATATAATTTTTCTTTTGAGGAAATAACCTGTCAGATGGGCCAGAATCTTTGTTACTCAGTTAAGAAATTAACCTAGATGATGCTGGAAATTCATTGATAGATTCTTGCTCTTTGATTCTCTTTTTTCTCCCAGAATTTATACAGATAACTTTCCATCCTTAGCATTTTCTTTTTGTGGGCTTATTGTTTTTGATTAGGCTTTACCTTTATTTCACATCAGTTCTATTCTAATCATGCCTCCTGAGGCAACCTCTTAATCCTGTTGCTTGAGTTTCCACAAAAGTCCTACTCTGCTTGGTAGAGGGAATATCCAGTTTCTGTGAAGCAGTAGTTTTTCATACTTGGCTGCACATTAGAATTATCTGGGAAAAAAGAAAAATACAGTACTGAGCTTCACCTGGGGTTCTGTAAATTTGGGTTGTATTTTGACACTTTTTATAGTTTAACATGTGATGTTGCTGCACCTCCAGTTTTAGGATGGTTTGTTTCTAGGCACCTTCTCAAACTTTAATGAGCCTATGAATCACCTGAAAATTTTGAGAAATTGCAGTTCATAATTTAGTAGGCTTGGAGTGGGGCTTGAGATTCTGAATTTCTCTTAAGCATCATAGGTAATACCAGTTAACATTTTGAGTAGTAAGGTTTGAAGCTGACTTCTGGAATTAGTAGATTTCTTCTGATATGTATTAATTTTTACTTGTCTGGGTTTCAGAGGGATAGCCTTTCTAATTTCTAGGGCCGCCATTCTCAAAGTGTGAGCCTCAGAACAGCACAATTGGCATCATCTGGGAATTGTTAGAAATGCAAATTATGGGATTCTATCCTAGATCTATTGAATCAGAAGCTATTCTTTTAAAAAGATTTTATTTATTTATTTTTAGAGAGAGGGGAAGGGGAGAAAGAGAGGGAGAGAAACATCAGTGTGTGGTTGCCTTTCATGAGTCACCCCACCAGAGATTTGGCCTGCAACCCAGGGATGTGCCCTGCAACCCAGGGATGTGCCCTGACTGGGAATCAGACCTTCAGCCCTTTGGTTTGCAGGCCCATGCTCAATCCACTGAGCTACACCAGCCAGGAGAATCAGAAGCTATTTTAATCAAAATTAGCTCTCAAGGTGATTCTGATGTACAGGGTTTGAGGACTACTCTTCTAGTTTTCATTATAGTTCTTTATTTTCTTATATAGTGAGAAGTAAAAACACATTTCTAATATCTTCAGATATTGTAAAGACATAATTTTCTTGTTTGAATTGCATGGGCTAGCACTTCAAAACTATTATTTCTTTAAATAACTATACCTTGCCCCGACTGGTGTAGCTTAGTGGGTTGGGCATTGTCCACAAACTGAAAAGTCCCTCCTGTTTGATTCCTGGCCAGGGCTCATGCCTGTGTTTTGGGCTAGGTCCCTGGTTTGGGGGCGTGGGAGAAGCCATGTTTCTCTTCCTCTCTTTCTCCCTCCCTTCCCCTTTCTCTAAAAGTAAAGAAATAAATAAATTGCCTTACTGTGTACCAGACAAGTATTTACAGAGACAAACAACATAGACAAAACTCTGCCCTTAAAGAGAGTGCATTCTACTGGTAATGTTAACTACTAGTTCATTCATCCATAAGCAATAGGTAAAAACTGGTTTGCAAGCCCTGGCTGGCGTAGCTCAGTGGATTGAGCGCGGGCTGCGAACCAGGCATCGCAGGTTTGATTCCCAGTCAGGGCACCTGCCTGGGTTGCAGGCCATGTCCCCCAGCAACCGCACATTGATGTTTCTCTCTCTCTGTCTCCCCCTCCCTTCAATGCAACCCAGGCACGTGCCCTGACTGGGAATCGAACCTGCGATGCCTGGTTCGCAGCCCGCGCTCAATCCACTGAGCTACGCTGGCCAGGGCTAAATAAATAAATCTTAAAAAAAAAAAAACTGGTTTGCATGGCTTGAAATTGTTGATCCTTGTGTAGCAATTTTTTTGTTTCATGGTGTTTTTAAGATTGATCCATGCTGACATATATAGCCTTAAATTAGTCAAGACTGCTCTTTAGAATTCTGTCAAATGAATATTCCACAACTTAACGATTCCCCTGTTGATGTACATCCATTTGTTTCCAGCTCGATTGACTGTTTGCTTTTATAAACAATATTGAATGTTCTGCATATGCATGAAGAAGGCTTCTCTATAGAAATGCTATTCAAATTGTGGGCTGAATGTTTTAAAAGTGGAAAGAGGATAGAATAGAAGTTAGAAGAATAAGATAGAAGAGATGATACCAGTGTAAGACATAGAGAAAGAGTAGTTTTGCAGAACTTTAGTTTTGGGATATGTGAGTACTGGATTGAGATATAAAATGTACTTCTTACTTTGCATCATGGGTAAAAATTCGCAGACTGCTTTCTCAGGATTGTTTACACAACCTTAACCTATTACTGAATTGCTCTGCAGAGTGGTGGTACCAGTTTACTGTCCCACTGATGTTTCTGTTATTCTATCTTCTCCCCAAAAGTTTGGTTGAACTTAAAATTTTTGAACATTGATGAGTATGAAATGGTATCTCATTATGGTTTTATTTCACCTTTTTCCTGATAACTAGTGAGACTGAAGCTAATCCTCTTTTTAAATACAGGAAAATTAATTTATCAGGTGGATATTAGATCCGTGTTGAAAATGGTAATAAGCATAATCCTCGGTGGCATATCATAAATACATTTCCATGAATGGTTGAAATTACTTACAGTTGATTGACAGTTGAAGGGCTTGAGTGGTTTAATTTTGAATTTTCTCTTTATACACTCTAATCTGTGCTCAGTTCTGTAAGCCTGAATCTTTGAATTTGGCATAATGACCTTATATTTATATTCATACAAGACTTATCAGTAGCCATTAGTAATAGCATCATCTTATTGGTTTAAATATTAACCTTTTATATGTATGTTTACATAGATATCAGACCAGTATTTTTCTTTTAAAATATTATAATAAAAATGTGCACCTGATATTAAAAAACATAAAATGGTAAAAAATTAGTCTGTCACCCTTTTCTGTCACCCAGTTTTCATACCCAGAATCAACGACTTAAAAAAAGATTCTCACATGACCTCGTACACGTGTATACTTTATCATTGCCCCTTTTTCCTTTTTTTATGTTTCTGATTTTTCTCATTTGAGATTGTATTCGTTGTTCTGCAGCTGTTTTTTTCCCCTCTACTTAATAATGTGTCTTAATGGTTTTTCGTTTAGCACATGTGAATTTTTACTTTGTTCTTTTTAAAAAATATATTTTACTTATTTTAGTTTTAGAGAGTGGGGAAGGGAAGGAGAAAGAGGAGAGAAACATCAATGTGTGGTTGCCTCTTGAGCATCCCCTACTGGGGGACCTGACTTGCAACCCAGGCATGTGCGCTCTGACTGGGAATTGAGCTGGTGACCCTTGGGTTCAGAGGCCCATGCTCAATCCACTAGAGCTACACCAGCCAGGACTATTTTGTTCTTTTCAGCTGCTAGATTGGATTCCATTGTGTAGGTGTATCATAATTTATAATTCATTTAAGTATTGATGTATATTTAGGTTAAGACATAAAACTTAAGCTTTTATAAACTGTTGCATTAAGAACTTAAATTTGTACTTAAATTCATGTGTTTATATACCTGTGGGATAAATTTCAGGAGGGAGAATTGCTGGATTACAGGGATATTCATTCAGATAGAGTTTTGTCAATTTCTTTCTTAAAAAAGTGAGCAAATTTATTCTTTCCCAATAGTGAATGCTTCAGAGCGAACAGACCAGTATTTAATGTTTTCAAAAGCGCTCACATTGTCCCATATATATTACATATAGATGTATATGTGTGTACATGTGTACACACATGTGTACGCATGCACATATGCACACACATGTACACATACATGTATGTGCGTAGTAGTAGTTTGGATATAAGCTATTTTGTGGTTTCTGGCTAGATAATATAGAATGTAGAATTTATGGACTTTTCATACCTCTTATGCTAACAGAAAACTGACAGACTTTAGCTTAACATAAAGCTGAATGAAATGCTTAAAAAAATCAGAATAATACAATGGTTACCCAAGATCTTTCAGAATATATGGACACTGATAGTTTAAAATTGGACATTAAATTAAATTAGACATTAAATTAAATTAGACAATATTTGTGTTACTGCCTTACAGTGACACCTGGACGGAACACAGGACTGTTTCTATAAGCAATTTTTTCTTGTTTGCTGACTTTGGTTTCTTCTGCACTCTTATTGAGGATATTTCTCTAGGTTCAGTGTTCCCTTTTACTCCTGTTATGCTTCTTCTCATTTATACTTATGCAGATGAGTCCCATAATTTCCAGAAGACATTGGAATGGACTGGATTACCTGTCATGATGCTTACTAGTATGGTGATCTGGTAATTAAATGAATCTGTGAAAATTGCACATGTGTAGATGGTGTCAGTTTTTTGAAATGTGCTGAGATGAAGGAAGAGTTTTCATTCTATTTAGGCTCACCAGCAGTGACTGGCCCAGAGGGATCCCTTGGACTTTTTTAATAGAAAGTATGGGTATATTCTTGTGTAGAAAATTTATTTTCCAGTGAATGAATAGTGAGGGTCATTGTATAAATGAAAATCTTGACTTTTTGTATTCTTCATTATACTGTCATCTCTTGATACCATGTACCAAGGTTGGGGGTGGGGGAAAGGGATGGAGGCAGCTGGGGGGAGGCAGTTAAGATGGTACCAGCAACCCAAAATCATGGTTAATAAAATTTAATTGCACAAAAATGAATTTAATGTTAATCTTGTTAAAATTATTTGATATTTAAAAATATATCTTCTATATTATAAACATTAGGAGAAACTTGTTTCTTTCAAGAATTTTTTTATGCCCTGGCTGGCGTAGCTCAGTGGATTGAGCATGGGCTGCGAACTAAAGCATTGCAGGTTCCATTCCCAGTCAGGGCACATGCCTGGGTTGCAGGCCATGACCCCCAGCAACCGCACATTGATGTTTCTCTCTCTCTCTTTCTCCCTCCATTCCCTCTCTAAAAATAAATGAATAAAATCTTTAAAAACAAACAAACAAACAAACAAACAAATAAATAAATAAAATATTTAAAAAAGAATTTATTTATACAGCAGGGGTTATGGTAATAGCTCATAGATTTGTTAAGAGGGAGATAGGTATGCCTATTATAAACTAAGCTCTCAAATGGTATATATTGATATTTATATGCATATATATGTATTCCTGGACATCACATCCTATAAATTGGGGAACAGTTGCCTCAGGTTACTAAACTGGCCCTCACCAGTGTGCTTCAGTTGTTTGGGCATTGTCAGTTTGATTCCTGGTCAGGGCACATGCCTAGGTTGCGGGTTGGGTCCTCAGTCGGGATGCCTGTGAAAGGCAACTGATCGGTCTTTCTCTTTCTCTTTCCCTTTCCCCCTCTCTAAAAAAAAGTGAAGTTACTTAATTGCTTAAAGAAATAGACCTAAAAAGTTAGCTTTCTAGGTGAGCCCCTCCCCCCTTTATTTTCCCAGTATTAGAATTCTGCTTCTCTCTTCCTCCTTTTTACTTCTTTCTTTCTGTCTCAGCTCTTAACCTTGTGCTTCATGGTTGAACTCCCCGTTTGGCTCTTAGGAACTCAGTCCTGGCAGAGGAAAGGGGTGCTGCACCAGAGAACTTCCTGTTTTGGTTGTTGAGAGGCATTTGTGTATTATACCTGACAAAGTGAGATCTGTTCTGTTATCTTACATGAAGATGTTTTTTCTTGTTTATGTTCTTATCAGCTCTTTCACAAATAAGCTTTAAAAAAATACTATGATTACTTGTAAACCAGTTAACCCCTCTACAGAATTAAGAGCTGCTTATAATTTACCTTTTTTTAAATTTACTTTTAGTTTGGAATATAATGGGAAAGATTTGAATTTATATTTTCTTGTCTTTTTTTTAATTATAGTTGACACTCAATATTACTTTATATTACTATAGATATACAGCATAATGATTAGAATATTATATTTAGATACTATTCTATTTATTTATTTTTTAAGATTTTATTTATTTATCTTCAGAGGGATTAAGGGAAGGAGAAAGAGAGGGAGAGAAACATCAGTGTGTGGTTGCTTCTTAAGCGCCCCCAACTGGGGACCTGGCCGGAAATCCAGGTATGTGCCCTGACTTGGAATTGAACTGGTGACCCCTTGGTTCACAGTCCAGCATTCAATCCACTGACCCACACCAGCCAGGGCTATTATATTTATATAATTTATTGAGCGATCCCCTTGATAAGTCTGGTACTCACCTGGCACCATATATAAGTTAATCCAGTGTTATTGACTATATTCCCTATGCTGTACTTTACATCCCTGTGACTGTTTTGTGACTACCAATTTGTACTTTTTAGTCCCTTCACTTTTTCTTTTTTTTTTTTAGATTTTATTTATTTATTTTTAGAGAGGGAAGGGAGAGGGAGAGAGAGAGAAAGAGAAACATCAATGTGCGGTTGCTGGGGGACATGGCCTGCAACCTAGGCATGTGCCCTGACTGGGAATCGAACCTGCGATGCCTGATTCGCAGCCTGTGCTCAATCCACTGAGCTACGCCAGCCAGGGCTGTCCCTTCACTTTTTCACCCATTCGCCCAGCCCCTCCTCCACCTGGCAGTTCTCTGTATGTATGAGTCTATTTCTGGTATTTTGTTGTTATTCATATATTTTGTTATTTCGATTCCACATATAAGTAATATCATATGGGTTTGTCTTTCTCTGACTTATTTCACTTAGCATAGTACTCTCTGGGTCATTTCATTTTTTTGATGGAGTAATATTCCATTGTATATATCTACCACTTCTTTTTATACTTATCTACTGATGGCCACTTAGGTTGCTTTCATATCTTGGCTATTGTTAATAATGATACAATGAAAATAAGGGTACATATATACTTTTGACTTAGTATTTTGTATTTCTTAGAAAAAACACCCACAAATGGAACTGCTGGGTCATAAGGTAGTTCTGTTTTTTTAATTTTTGAGAAACCTCCACACTGCTTTCCCAAGTAGCTATACACCAGTTTGCATTCCCACCAACTGTGCATGAAGGTTCCCTTTAATCATCCTGCTCAGTACATCCTGTTGGTTGATTTTTTGATGATAGCCATTCTGACAGGTGTAAGGTGATATCTCATTTTGGTTTTAATTTGCATTTCTCTGATGATTAGCAACATTGAGCATCTTTGTATATGTCCATTAGCCATTTGTATGTCCTCTTTGGAGAAGTGTCTGTTCATGTCCTCTGACCTTTAAAAATTTTTTAAAATTTGTTACTATATTTTTATCCTTACCCAAGGACTTGCCTGTTGATTTTGGAGAGAGGGGAAGGAAGGGAGAGAAACAGTGATAGGAGATAGAAACATTATCAGTTGCTTCCTGCATGTGCCCCAACTGGGAACTGAACCTGCGACCCTTGGTTCCTCAGTATGACTGACATTCCAACCAAACAAGCCACACCAGTGAGGGCTTCTGTGCCCATTTTTTAATTGGATTGTTTGGTGTTAGGTTGTATGAGTTCTTTATGAATTTTGGATATTGACCCCTTATCAGATGTATCATTGGCAAATATCTTCTTCCAGTTGGTAGGTTGTCTTTTCATTTTGTTGATGGTTTCCTTTGCTGCAAAACCTTTTTAATTTGATATAGTCCTGTTTGTTTATTTTTCCTTTTGTTTCATTATCCAAGGAGTTATATCAGAAAAATATTACCATGAGCAATATCAGAGAGTTCATTGCCTATGTTTTTATTCAGGAGTTTTATTGTTTTGGGTTACTTACATTTAGATCTTTAATCCATTTTGAGTTTATTTTTGTAGAAAGTGTAAGAAGATGGTCTAGTTTCAGAATTTAGATTTTCTGTAGAGTTAATAATTAGAGCTACATCCTTGCTTCTTAGTGTTATTGTAACTTGACAGTTACTAGAAAAATAAAAGTATGCTTATATAATTTTTGAGGCATAGATCCAAATAGGAAAAATTGGAAAACCCTTAGTCTGTAGAAATGCTGTATTGATTTGTAATTATACCATTTCTTTATTTACAGGTAGGCGAAAACCAAGAGTACATCGACCTCGTTCTCCAATATTGGAAGAAAAAGATATCCCACCCCTTGAATTTCCCAAGTCCTCTGAGGATTTAATGGTGCCTAATGAGCATATAATGAATGTCATTGCCATTTATGAGGTACTGCGGAACTTTGGCACTGTTTTAAGGTTATCTCCTTTTCGTTTTGAGGACTTCTGTGCAGCTTTGGTGAGTCAAGAGCAGTGTACACTTATGGCGGAGATGCACGTTGTGCTTTTGAAAGCAGTTCTGCGTGAAGAAGACACTTCCAATACTACCTTTGGACCTGCTGATCTGAAAGATAGCGTTAATTCCACGCTGTATTTCATAGATGGAATGACGTGGCCAGAGGTGCTGCGGGTGTACTGTGAGAGTGATAAGGAGTACCATCATGTGCTTCCTTACCAAGAAGCAGAGGACTATCCTTATGGACCAGTAGAGAACAAAATCAAAGTTCTGCAGTTCTTAGTCGATCAGTTTCTTACCACAAATATTGCTCGTGAGGAACTCATGTCTGAAGGGGTGATCCAATATGATGACCATTGTAGGGTTTGTCACAAACTTGGGGATTTGCTTTGCTGTGAGACGTGTTCAGCGGTGTACCATTTGGAATGTGTGAAACCACCTCTGGAGGAGGTGCCAGAGGATGAATGGCAGTGTGAAGTCTGTGTAGCACATAAGGTGCCTGGTGTGACTGACTGTGTTGCTGAAATCCAAAAAAACAAACCATATATTCGACATGAACCTATTGGATATGACAGAAGTCGGAGAAAATACTGGTTCTTAAACCGAAGGCTCATAATGTAAGTAAATGTGGTCTTGATTTTTATATGATTTAAAATTAAGGCAGTTTCCTTCTGATGTAGCAGAACTGTGCTGCTGACATGATCTGAACCTTTGTGATTTAATAATCAGTTGTGTAGTTAAATAATCTCTAACTTGAAGAAATATTTACATTAAAACAGTTTGAAAATTATAATGAAAGAAGAGTATATTATAAAAAAGCAAATATACAACATTGTTTTCAATGCCTAGGATGGGAAGTAGAAGGTTCTTAGGCAGATTGCCTCTGTGGGCCCTTCCCCAGTTATGTTCCCTTAGCCCACCCTGAGGTAATCTTCACCCTCATTAGGATTTTCTTGCTCCTCTTTTTAGTTTTACTATGTCTCTATGTAAATGGAACAGCAAGAACAAACCAGCTGTCTTAAGGAAAGGTCAGTTCTGCCATTAGTGGTTGTAGCCTCCTAGGAGGTAAGCCTAGCAGGCTGATGGTCACAGTCTGGCTTCTGCTTTTCTGAGGGTTCTTAAGAGGCTCTTCTGGACAGGTCAGTGGGAAGGTTAGGAAGCTCTCCGGGAAAGAGGAGGGTTCACCTCAGTCCAGGTGTTGGGCAGGGTTGTAGTGTGGACTTGGTTTTGGACATACTGTGGAAATTTGATCAGAGGGAGTGGGCTACTTTGTGTTTTCAGCTTCTAACAGGGTTGTCTAGTCTTTTGATGACTCTGGACCACACTGGAAGAAGAAGAGTTGTCTTGGACCACACAATAAATACACAGACACTAATGAAAACTGATGAGCAAAAGAAGGTTTTAAGTAAATTTACGATTTTGTGTTGGGCCTCATTCATAGCCATCCTGGGTGGCATTCTGCCCGTAGGCCCCATGTTAAATACCCTTATAAGTTTTTTAAAGCCTTCCTCCAGTTCTCAGAATTAGGTCAAATTAGAAAATCTGTGGTGGGATGAAAATCTGTGGCAGGGCATGCAGATAGCGGGAACTTAATCTGTATGTGGTCAGGCCAAGCCAGGTAGAGAGAATTATTTTAGACAAGTTTACCCTTAGTTTATAAACATGGTACAGAGTAAGCAGAGATCTTCAGAATTTTTTGCAATTGTCTTATTGCTGCACCTCTGTTGAGAAATTCGAATCTATTCATTGATTGTTTGTATGACCAGTTTGGACTTAATCTTGAGGCTTACAGAATCTTTACCTCCAACGTTCTGTAGTTTTATTAGTGATGTTCTGTGGGTCTGTCCTAATGCATTGGGTATTTAGTAGCCACTTTCAATCTGGTTGTTCTAAGTCCTTTGATGTTCGTTTTGGTCTCTTCCATCCTCAGATATCTATTAATCCTTAATTTTTTGCTCCTGATTAATACTCTGGGATTATACCAATGATTGGAAGCTCTGAGCAAGTGGGTAGGCCTTATCAATTTTGAGCTTTACTGTTGGGTTACCTTCTTACTCTATTTTATTGGAAATCCCTGATGTCACACTCTTTAGTTCTTCTCAAGCTGGTCAGATGGCACAGAGAGATCCTTTCTGGGGTTCCACTTGGAGCATGAGGGTCTGGTTGACTGAGTGGTGGAAGAAGGCTTACTTCACATGCATATAACATCTACAGTGTGTATAGCCAGTCAGTACCCTTGATTTTCTGTGCAGTTCCCTTGTTCACACCTGAGCCTTGTGTCCCCTGGTCCAGAGAACGTGTTTTACCATCTTTAGTAGACACTAAACCTTTGGTGGACAGAAGAGGATAGGTGGTTTAAGGATCTGCTCCTTAAACAGCATTCAAGCAGTTCTCTGCTGTATATACCTCCCTCCTTATTTTTAGTGCCTTTTAAAAATATTTATTTTAAAGATTTTATTTATTTTTAGAGATACGGGAATGGGGGGAAAAAAGAGAGAGACAAACATTGATGCGTGAAAGAAACATCAATCTGCTGCCTCTTGCACGCCCCGCTGCCCCCTGAACTGGGGGCCTGACTGACAACCCAGGCATATGCTCTGACTGGGAATTGAACAGGTGACCTTTCAGTTTGCAGGCTGATGCTCAACCCACTGAACCACACCAGTCAAGGCTCCAGTGGTTTTTAAGGAGAGTTATTGTTCTCAGCTTCACCCTTTTGGTTTGGGGCTTGGGCTTTCTTGGATCTGCTAAGGCAGTTAGTTATCTCTTGTCCATTTGCTTTTCCGCTTCCAAAAATTTTTTGTTGTCTCTCCCATTTTCTCTATTCTTGTGAATTTTGTCTTTATTTGTTTAGCAGTTTAAAGGGTTTCAGGAGGGAGCAAAATGAGATATGTGGATACAGTCTATATTACCTTAATCCAGAAACTAATAGGAGAAAGAGTATGTAAAGTGTTTTTTTTTTTTTTTAAGATTTTATTTATTTTTAGAGAGAGAGGAAGAGAGGGAGAGAGGGAGAGAAACATCAATGTGTGGTTGCCTCTCATATGCCCCAAACTGGGGAACTGGCCCACAGTCCAGCCATGTGCCCTGACTGGGAATCGAACCAGAGATCCTTTGGTTCACAGGCCCATGCTCAATTCACTGAGCTGCACCAGCCAGGACTATAAAGTTTTATAGACGGTTGGTTTTGATCAGTTATTTTTAGAAATTTGTGCAATTTCTTTTTTTTGCCCCAACCTCCCAAATACCTGGTCAAGGTGTTTATTGTGGCTCCCCCACCCCCGCCCTTTTCTTTGACATTTTGTTATGGAGGTGGTAGCATGGAAACTTTTCAAGGTCATTACAAATGATGCGATAACTGTAACCACATTTTGGGTTGAAGTTTAATGCTGTATTTCATTTTAAGTGAAAAGTCAGTGGCGCTGTCTTTATTAAAGGCAGACAGCAGTTAGTAGGCCATGTTCACTGAGTCTCAAATGTCCTCCCCCAAAGGACTCAGAGTCCTTAGGATTGCTGTGAACACATTAGGAAGTAAGTGAAAGTTATTCTGTGCTCCTCTTCTCCCATTCCTATGCTTCCCTCTCTTATCCTTCTTTCTTTACCCTTTGGATGTTCATGGTCACTGCCTGTTATGTCCTTTCCTGTGTTCCACTTTGGGGCAGAGAGAGGCCAAAGGAGCTAGGTCCACAAATAGGTAGGCATTGATATTTGTAAGACTTATTACACAATAATCAGAGGCCTAGGCCTTGGTTTTAAGATTTTAGACCAAGGTGTAATTAGTTGGTGATGGGCTAGCATAGTAGTAGACAACAGCAGCATTATTGAGCATTTACTATGTGCCTGAGAGTGTTAAAATAATTTTATATATATATTTTTATATTTTATTTATTTTTAGAGAGGGGAAGGGAGGGAGAAAGAGAGGGAGAGAAACACCGATGTGTGGTTGCTTCTCACATGGCCCAAACTGGGGACCTGGCCCACAGCCCAGGCAAATGCCCTACACTGGGAATCAAACTGGCAACCCTTTGGTTTGCAGGCTGATGATGCTCAGTCCACTGAGCCACACAAGCTAGGGCTGCATTATATATATATTTTTTCATTAATGCTTACAAGAACCCAATAATGTATGTACTGTTTTGTCTGCAGATGAAGAGATGAAGCTCAGAGAAGTTAAGTAACTTGCCCCAGGACTTGACTGTTAGAAAGTGAGACCTGGATTTTTTTTCAGAACCTGTTTATGAAAATATTTTCCATAACTAATTTTATACTATTTTATACTGTAGCATAGTTTCCAAGCCATCATCTTCAGCAGTCTGCAACTTACTTTGATTTAGCTGCTAAAGTCAATGCTTATAACTGGGGAGAGAAAGATAGTATAATGGTTTTTGCTAGACCTGGGCTGGGTATTTCAAAGATCTTTAAAAATTTGAGACAAAGCATTTTTAGAAAATAAGGTACGTGTCACTCCAAAAATGTTTTGTTTCTTAATACATCTGTATCAGTATATAAAACAATACTCAAGCAAGCAGGAAAGGAGTTTTTTTGAATGTAGTTAAATAAGTGCAAACTTTTGAAATTGCATGAATCAGAGGACTTAAGGTATTATCTTTGGCCCTGGCTGGTATAGCTCAGTGGATTGAGTGCCGGCCTGCAAACCAAAGGGTAGTCGGTTTGAATCTAGGTCAGGCCTGGTCCCTAACTGGGAGCAACCACACATGGATGTTTCTCTCCCTCTCTGCTTCTCTTCCCCTTTCTCTAAAAAATAAATAAATACAATCTTTAAAAAAATTATTTGCCATGGCTGGTGTGGCTAGGTGGACTGAGCACAGGCTGCAAACCAAAGGGTCTCCAGTTTGATTCCCAGTCAGGGCACATGCCTAGGCTGCAGGCCAGGTCCTTAGTACCCAGCCTGCAAGAGCCAACCACACGTTGAGATTTCTCTCTCTCTCTTTCTCCCTCTCTTCCCCATCTCTAAAAATGAATAAGTAAAAATCTTTTAAAAATTATCTGAAACTAACTTTGGAAACATAGGTAAAATAAGTAAAACTTTCATGTCTGGGTCAGAAAAATAATGTTAAAAAAAAAGACATTGTCTTTGAATCCATCCACCTATGGATGGATTCGTGCTACATTATTGGTGAAATAAAATAATCTGCTTTTCTAAATTGAACAGTAAAATTCTTTGTTACATATTTGACAATAAAACTATTCTCTTAAATTTATTTGCTTTTGAAAGATGCAATTATAGTCTCTCAAATGGCTTTTGTAAATGCATAGTAAAATACACTAAATTTAGTGAAGATTTCGGACACATAAGGATATGTTTGTTTATGCTTTGACATTTGACTGTTTTCTTTCTAAAGTAAAATACGAAACTTTAAATATCACTGTTAGTGATAATTGAGTATTCCTTGTCAATAATTCGAGTAAATCTGAAAGATTATCTTTCTAAAGTTAGATAACACAATTTCAGTTTAAGTGCCCTCTTGTGGTGGATAATATGTGTACTCGTGAAAGTTTTGAAGCCATGTACCTTAGTTCGCAGTATGTGAAGATTTGGTATATACACTCCCTGAAAGCCTGTAAGTTGAAAATGATGAATGATGTTCAAGGAAGGCAAGCCTAAAACAAAGCCTGGGGCAATGAACAATTTTTAATTATATTGCTAGTAGTTTATAGAAATTAAGTTATTCCATTATTGCTTTTATTTGTTTAATACTCATTAAAAATTTTTTTGTATAGGTTAGTGAAGCATATAATAGAAGAAGGGTTCTTTTTTGTCTGCATCAGGAACCAAGATATTGGATAAACAACTTAGTGATTGATTTTAGTCTGTTATATGAAAGCCAATCTTTCTTAAATATTGCTTTCATCCTATCAATCATTTGCTCTGATATTGATACTTTCAGTAAAATAGGAATTGCCAAATTAGAAAAAGTGACCTTTCACCTATCACTCTCCTCTAAGTAAAATTACATTTTGAACACAGCATTTTAAAACTGTATTTTTTTCACTTGCTAAATAAAACTAAATTACACTTTTTGACCTGTACAGCTTTCTACTTACATCTCCTCATTCTAGCTATAAGCTGCCTATTTATTTACTTGTTGGCTTGGCTGTCATCAAACCTACATCTATTACTACACTTCTGCCCATTTCCATTTCTGTATGTCCAGCAGCAGGCACCTCATGACATGTCTAAAATGGAACTCATCACATCCTCCCCATTACCTGCCTTTCTTTCAGCATTCCCATCTTAGTAGATGGGATCACCATCAACCAGCTGCTCAAGCTAGAAACCTGAGAATAGTCTTTGGCCTACATTGTTTGTTATGCTTTTTAATTACCTCTTAAATATTGAATCAGTTTCTCTCCATTACCAGTGTCCCTACCATAATACAAGCCAACATCATCTCAGTGGACTACTTTAATGGCCTCCTGACTTGTGTATATATAACTCCCATTCCCCAATTCTATTCTCAGATTCATAGCAGGATGATTTTTTAAATAGCAGCTCTGATCAGGTTGTCTTTTCCCCCAAGTTGAAAAGCCTTTCAGTTACTTGGGTTTGCTGTTAACGGAAAGTTCGCAGGTCCCTAATTTTGTACATTTAATTCTCTTGCTTCCCACCACCCCCAAAAATAAATAAATAAAAAGTAAACTAAACACCCAAAAACTTTTTGGCTAACTTACCCTTCAAGTCTAAGCCTATTTATGTTATTTCCCAGGGCTTTCTTTCTCTGAACCTCTCTCTCTTTTGTACCCTGAAACACTTCTACTTTTTTTTTTTTTATCTATTTATTTTCAGAAAGAGGAGAAGGGAGGAAGAAATAGAGGAAGAGGAACCAGGAACCTGGTCCACAACCCAGGCATGTCCCCTGACAGGGAACCAAACTGGTGGTGACCTTTTGGTTCACAGGCTGGCATACAGTTCACTGAGCCATACTAGCCAGGGCTGCCTTTTTCTTTTCTTTTTTGTAAAGATTTTATTTATTTATTTTTAGAGAGGGAAGGGAGGGAGGGAGGGGGAGAGAGAGAGAGAGAGAGAGAGAGAGAGACACACACACACACACACACACACACACACACACACACATCAGTGTGCGGTTGCTGGGAGACATGGCCTGCAACCTAGGCATGTGCCCTGACTGGGAATTGAACCTGTGATGCCTGGTTCGCAGCCCACGCTCAATCCACTGAGCTACACCAGCCAGGGCTGCCTTTTTCTTTTTAAACAGCCATCTCATTTGTAAATACTTGTAAGGTAGATGTCACATATTTGGAAAGATGAGGAAAATAATAGCAACTCTGCTGATTGTGCCCATGAGGTATGTGCTGAGTACTTTAAATACTTTAACTCAACCCTCCTGACAGCATTTTGATATTAGGAGAAGTTGAGCAGAGAGAGGTTAAGTAATTTATACAGCATCACACAACTAGTAAGTGGTGGAATTAGTATTCAGTTTTAGGCATTCTGACCTATGTGCTATCTTTAATTGTTGAATCCCTAGCTGCATTACTGTCCTGTGGCTGCTGTAACAAAGTTCCACAAACTGGATGGCAGAAGTTTATTCTCTCACAGTTCTGGAGGCTAGAAGTCTAAAATAAAGGTGTTAGTAGGGCCATGCTCCCTCTGAAAGCTCTAGGAACAAATCCTTCCTTGCTCTTTCCAGCTTCTGACCTGTTGGCAGCATACAAGGTCTGTCCAGAAAAAGTCCAGCCATTGTTAATACAGTGAGGATGGCTTGTGCAACATCAATGTAACCTGGCAGCCTAGCAGAGTGGACCTGAGTGCATATGTGTGAACAATGATGACTTTAGTGTACTACTCAGTGAGGGCAGTAGACGCTTTTGAGTGAGCATGTTTACTGTATGGCTGTCGCATTCAAGATGACTGAGTGAGTAGAGCAACAAATCTGCATCAAATTTTGCATTAGGCCTGAATGTTCCTCCACAGAAGCTATTCAGTGATTCAGAAGGCTGCAGCTATGGGAAATTGGTGATTGGCAGCCTCATCACGATAGCATCCCCACTCATGTATCACACATTATGCAGAGTTTTTTGGCAGAACATCAAATCACCCAGATGATCCAGACCCCCTACAGCCCATATTTGGCACCCTGCAACTCTGACTTTTCCCAAAACTAAAATCACCTTTCAAACTGTGGATAAAATTCAGGAAAATACGACAGGGCAGCTGATGGCATTTGGGAGAACTCTGTGAAGTCCCAAGGTGTCTACTTTGAAGGACACTGAGGCGTCATTGTCCTGTGTACAATGTTTCTTATATCTTCAGTGAATGTCTCCAGTTTTCATATTATATGGAAGGATACCTTCTGGACAGACCTTGTAATTCTAATCTTTGCCTATCACTGTTTCTTCAAGGCAGTCCATGCCTTTCCAGAAAGTATCTCACATTTTTCCAGCCTTTTCCCATTACTCAATTCCAAAGCCATTTCCACATTTTTCAGGTATTTTGTTATAACACTTAATTTCCCAGTATCAGAATCTGTATTAGTTTCCTAGGGCTGCCATAACTAATTACTATAAACTGAGTCTTTAAAATAATAAGTTTATTCTGTCATGATTCTGGTGACTAGAAGTCTGAAATCACGGTGTAACAGGATTGGTTCTCTCTGGAGGCTCTCAGGTTCCGTACCTCTCTCCTAGCTTATGGTGGTTGCCAGCAGTCCTTGATGTTTCTTGGCTTATAGACAGAAGCATCAATTGCATCTCTGCTTGTATTTTCACATCACCTTCTTTTTCTGTCTCCTTTTCTTATAAGGACATCTGGTATTGGATTTAGAACTTATGTTAAATCCAGAATGATTTCATCTCAAAATTCTTAGTTAATTACGTTTACAAAGACCCTGTTTCCAAATAAGGTCACATTCTAAGGTTTCGGGTAGACATGAATTTGGGGGATATTCTTTTCAACCCAGTATATACTAGTGTTCCTTTTATTCTTTGTTTCTGTAGGTGTGTTTAGAAGTGAAACTAGAAAGTTAATCTTCCTAACCTCTTACTTATCTTGCCATAGTAAAAGCCAAACAGATTTTAAAATATAGGCACACATATGTATGTTTGCTTATAAGTATATTTTTTGGCAAAGATTTTCATCCCAACCATCCTTCCCTGCCATCCTGGGAGCATCTTGAGCTGATTAGTGTCTGTAGGGATGCCAGGCCAGTTTCGGTATACATAAGGAACATTGTAGGGACAGAGCTTCTGTAGAAATGAAACCCTTCCAAACCAAGTATACATACAGATCAATGTATATTTATGTAGGAAAGCTGCTGTTGTCACTTTTACAATTAGAAAAAAATAATTTTGATAATACGCTGTGTAAATGTGCCCAGGTCATAAGTATTAAAACAACTTTTCTTTGAAAGCATTAGCAATTATTGTTCATTCTGTTTTGCTGCTTTATGTGCTTAAATAATTTGTCTTTCTACATGTAGGTTCAAGAGGAAAAATAAGTGTTAAGTATTAATCTGATGTGCAAAATAAAAAAAATAGTTTTTGTATGTCATATTTTTAGAGGGACATTGACAAAATACATTTAGGGGAAGAATATTAGGGTACTGAAGACTCTGGATAATATATTGTGTGAGGAATGATTAAAATATTTGAGCATATTTGTCCTGAAAAGAAAAAAAGCAGTGAAAGTTGTAGATGTTGTGAAAGATTTGAGAGACTGAAGGATGTGTTAGGTTGATTTTGCCTAACTCATACAGACAGTACCAGGACTAATTGGTGGATGTATTAGGTTTGCATCATCACATTAAAGAGAAAACCTTTCTGGAAGAGCAATTCCAGTTTAGAGCAGACTGCCATATGAAGTAGTGAATTTGCTGTGAAGGTTAAAATTACAAATAAGTGTTATTTGTTAAGATGGACATTCTGCTAAGTCATGTTAGGGACCCTTTCAAATAGTCTGTGAGTTGCTTGAAAAAATGGACAGAAGGGTCATTTAATTAAATTTATTTCCATAACAATCTCATTTTCATGTTGATAATGCTTGTAAATAACCCTAAGAACATTTCTATGTAGATTTTTTTTTTGTTCCATTGAAATTATTGATATTTCTGAAAAAGAAAAAAGCAGTTACAGAAAGAAGTTAACATCTTTATAACGGGGGAAATCCCTAAGAGTGACATTTTAGAAAATAAGCAATCAGGCAGTGCCCTGACTGGTGCCGCTCAGTTGGTTGGGCTCCTCCCTCAAAGCGAAAGGTCCGTAGTTCCATTCCAGGTCAGGGCACATGCCTAGGCTATGGGGTTCAGTCCCTGTTCAGGGTGCCTGAGAGAAGCAACCTATTGATATTTCTCTCTCACATCGATGTTTCTCCCCTTCTCTTTCTCCAACTCTTCTCTCTCTAAAAATAAATAAATATCCCTGGCCAGGTAATGCAGTCAGTTAGAGCATTGTCCAACACCAAGGTTGCAGGTTCTATCCCTGGTCAAGGCACATACAGTAATTGACCAAGAAATGCGTAAATAAGTAAAACAAAAATTGATCTCTCTCATCAATAAAAAAACTTTTAAATAAATAAAAATCTTTTAAAAATCTATTAAAAAAAGAGTCAGGCATTGCTGTAACATTCATGCTCAGTCAAAGCTCATTGAGTGCTTTCTGATTTGATATTGTCGCTTAATTGGATTTTTGATTTGATATTGCCTTTTTAAAGCTGTTTATTAATTTTTTTGATTAGAGGTCTCTGACATCCTTAAAATTGTAAATTGAAACAAGACCATTGTCATTGCTCAGTCGTAAGTCAGTAGAAATATCCATTATAGAGTGAAATCTATAATAGATTTAAGAAATGATCTTCAGAAATTGTTGTAAAAAGCTTCTAACAGAAATATACTAATTTCATATGCCAGCAGATGCTGATTTGAAAGAGCAAAAGCCAAATAAAGGAACCCTTTATTAATCTTTTTTCTTTTCAGATTTTGATAGTTTTGATAGCCTTTCATTTATCCATGATTTACTTTCTTTCTTTAGAATCACTTAGTGATTCAGTCCTGGAATTCTGCTAAATTTTTATTAATTTACTATCTTAATAGTAATATTTTATATTTATTGATCATTAATGATGTGCCCAGGCACTATGATACGTGCTTTATTATTATACTTTTGACCGTTACAGTGACCTGAAGACAGGTACTGTTATGGTAAATAAAATGCCTCAGAGAGGCTTAGAGAGGTTGTTTGTCCAAGTCTGCGTGCACACATCTTAACAGCAACTGAGCCCATTTAAAGCTCAATCTTTCTGAAAGCCCAGTTCTTCCAACTCCATGAGTTTGCTTTTGAGTAGACAGGAAAGTTAGACTCTTTTTCATCAAGTGTACCTCACATGCACTCCTGGATTCCTTTTAAATGAGAGAAGAAATACCCTCACATGTGTTTCTCTAAGTCTGGTCCTAGGCATTAGACATTAATTTGCCTGTTTTTAGTTAGTGACCATCTGTTGAAGTCTCTACCTCTGTTGCAACTGTGGGAGAGATTTAAGCAGGAAAGGAAGCTACTTCTCTCCAGTTTGAGCTTTTGTCCATATGAAAAGTAGAGCAATGAGATATTATTGCTCCTTTGAGATGACTCCTTCAAAGACCAGAATTTAGCAGATCATTTAAACCATTTTGATGGAAATGCTTCTAAATTGTATTGTAATGTGGGCCTGCTGTGGGCCTGCTCTGTACCCGCCACATACAGAGTTAAAATACTTAAAGTTAAAACCCTCATTATTATGGTGATGATCTTAAAGTTGATACAGGCGAAACCAAGACTGTCCTTCACCAGGTACTCACATGTTCAGGATTTTGAGGTCCTGCTTCTCTGTCATATTTTTAAATACACTTCTGTGCTGCTGTACTAATTCCTCTCCCCACTACTATTCATACTTATACATTCTTTCATCCTAAACTCTGTGGGCTAGGAAATAAAAATAATTAGAGGTTGCTCAAATAAAAAAAGAAAAACTTGAGTTTGAATGAGACTTGAGGGGATCTCTTGTGAGCAAATCTGTTGAGCTTTAGTGCACAGACTTCATGTTATGTGCTCTAACTACTGCATAGGTGAAGTTTTCAGATAAGTGCCATTATGTCTAACATAGGAAATGTTTTTGTACTATTTTTTAAACAGAGAAGAAGATACAGAAAATGAAAATGAAAAGAAAATTTGGTACTACAGTACAAAGGTCCAACTTGCAGAATTAATTGACTGTCTAGATAAAGATTACTGGGAAGCAGAACTCTGCAAAACTCTGGAAGAAATGCGTGAAGAGATCCACCGGCACATGGACATAACTGAGGACTTGACCAATAAGGCTCGGGGCAGTAACAAATCCTTTCTGGCGGCTGCTAATGGTGAGAGGGAAATTTTCTCATATTACTTTTTGTTAAATTTGAGATAAACTCTTGGAATGAAATCACTACAAAATTTGAAAATGTATTAAAAATTTAAGGTGTGTATATTTTACTTGAATTCTCTATATTTCATTCCCAGGTGAACCTTGCTTATCTTATCATGAATTAGGGATGCTATGTACTTCATAGAGCTCTATACCTCATCCTGGTCATGACTAATATTACCCAAATTGTTTGTTTCTTTTTTTTTTTTTTAATCCTCACCTGAGGGTATGTTTATTGATTTAGAGAGAAAGGAAGGTGGGGGAGAGAAAGAGACAGACATCAATTGGTTGCTTCCTATATGTGCCTTGATCCAGGATGGAACCCACAACCTAGATGTGTGCACTGAATGGGAATCAAACCTGTAACCTTTTGGTGTATGGGATGATGCTCCAAACAGCTGAGCCATCTGGCCAGGGCTTACTTGTTTCTTCTTTAAAAATATTTTATTTATTTATTTTTACAGAGGGGTAGGGAGTGAGAAAGAGAGGGAGAGAAACATTAGTGTGTGGTTGCCTCTCATGTGCCCTCTACTGGGGACCTGGCCCACAACCTGGGCATGTGCCCTGACTGGGAATCCAACCTACAACCCTTTGGTTCGAAGGCCAGCACTCAATCCACTGAGCCACATGAGCCAGGGCTAATTGTTTCTTTAATTCAATTAACTTACTAAACTTTTCTGGGAATCCTTTTTTTTAAATAAATTTTATTTATTTATTTTTAGAAAGAAGGGAGGGAGAAAGAGGGAGAAACAGCAGTGTGCAAAAGATACAGGTTGCCTCTTGCATACCCCCTACTGGAGACCTGGCCTGTAATCTAGGCATGTGCCCTGACTGGGAATTGAGCTGACAACCTTTTGGTTCACAGGCTGGTCCTCAATCCACTGAGCCACACAAACTACGGTGGGAATCCTGTTTTTAATTATGAGAAATTGTATCCTTTTTTAATTTACTCTTTGCTTTTTTTTTTTTAATCTTCTAATCAGAGAATAATGTTTGGGTTACAGAAAAGTTAACCGTATAGTACAAGGAGTTCTGTGAGGTTTCCCCTATTATTAACATGTTATGTTACTGTGGCACATTTATTATAACTAATGAACTAGTACTAATACATTATAATAACTTGTCTATGCTTTATTCAGATTTCCTTAGTTTTTATCTAATGTACTTTTTCTGTGTCATGATCCCATCTAGGATACCACATTGTAGTTAGTTATCTTGTCTCTTTAGTTTCCTCTACCAGGGGGGTCAAACTCATTTTTACTGGGGGCCACGTCAGCCTCATGGTTGCCTTCAGAGGGTCGAATGTAATTTCAACTCCTTAAAGTTAAGGAGTAGTTACACTTACACAGACCTAAAGTTATTTCAGCCGTTTGAAGGCAACTGTGAGGCTGATGTGGTCCCCGGTGAAAATGAGTTTAACACCCCTGCTCTACACTCTCACAGTTTCTCAGTCTTCCCTTATTTTGATGAGCTTGACAGGTTTGAGGAGTTACTGGTTAGGTATTCAGTAGGATGCCCTCAATATGGATTTGTCTCCTGTTCTTCTCATAGTTAACCTGGGATTATGGATTTGGGGGAGGAGGACCACAAAGATGAAGTGCCATTGTCGTCATCTTATCAAAAGTACAATGTGCCCTGGCTGGCGTAGCTCAGTGGATTGAGCGCAGGCTGCAAACCAAGGCATCGCAGGTTCGATTCCCAGTCAGGGGACATGCCTGGGTTGCAGGCCATGGCCCCCAGCAATTGCACATTGATGTTTCTCTCTCTCTCTTTCTCCCTCCCTTCCTTCTCTAAAAATAAATAAATAAAATCTTTAAAAAAAATCCTTAATAAAAAAAAACAAAAAAAAAGTACACTGCTATCAACATGACGTATCACTGACTTTATTAACCTTGATCATCTGGTTGAAGTAGTGTTTGTGAGCTTTCAACATTTTAAAATAAATCCTGCCACCCATTCTGTGCCTTTGGGAAGAAAGTCAGTATGCACAATCCACACTTAGGGGTGGGGTGTTATACTCCACCTCTTTGAGGGAGCAGCTATCTGCATAAATTATTTGGGATATTTCTGCACAAGAGGAGATACGACTGTTATACATTTATTTAGTCATTTATGTTAGTATAGATTCATAGATACTTTAATTTGATACTTTAGATTACACTTCAATTACTACCTTATTTATTTTGTTCAAGTGTTTGCTTTTTTAAAAATCTGTGTTTTTAAAAATAATATGGTACATGATGTATTTTTAAAAAGTTTAGTTTGTACAAAGTTATACAGTGAAAAATCTGATCTTCATAATCCCCAGTTTTTCTTTCCCTTTTCCAGAGAAAACCATTCTTGCCATTTTTAAAAATCTTGCAAGATACACTGTGTTGTTTTAATAAGTATCACCTGTGTTTTCTTTTTGCGTTCTTCCAACAGGTTATAGAAAGAATGTAGGCATTAAAAAAATTGCCACTATCATGAACATAAATTGAGGTTTTCAGCCCTGAAACAAGCTGGATCAAAAAAATTAATTAATTAATTAAAAAATTCAGCCCTAGCTGGTGTGGATCAGTGGATTGGGTATTGACCTGCAAACCAAAGGGTCACTTGTTCAATTCCCAGTCAGGCACATGCCTGGGTTGTGGGCCAGGACCTTAGTAGAGGGTGCACAAGAGGCAACCACATATT
Source organism: Tonatia bakeri (assembly GCA_004024845.1). Taxonomy (NCBI): domain Eukaryota; kingdom Metazoa; phylum Chordata; class Mammalia; order Chiroptera; family Phyllostomidae; genus Tonatia; species Tonatia bakeri. Next base: position 467,139 of record PVIA01000095.1, read on the forward strand.
GATGTTTCTCTCCCTCTCTTTCTCCCTCCCTTCCCCTCTCTCTAAAAATAAATAAATAAAATCTTTTAAAAAAAATAAAAAATTCAGTAGTGTATTAACATTTTTCCCCCACTCATTGCCATATTGATAATGCACATAGAGATTTGGTCTAAATGTACAGCCTTTGTCCTCCATGCTAAGAGATGTAAAAGTTTAAGGATCAAATAATACCAAATGTACAGGCTTCATAAACCATCTAAGTTAGCGTACTCACTAGTTTTAACTAAATGCATTTGGAACACTGACTAGTGATTATTTATGTACATAATTTTAAGTAATTTTTTTTTAAGAAATAAAACTTTAGTAGAACAATTCTGAAGAATACACCAAAGGAACAACAAGTTACCAGTTTAAGGTATCGACCAATTTGTTTCAGCCGGTTTGAGTCCATGTTCTAAAATCTAAATTTAGTTACTTTTCTGTAATCTAGGAGCTTCCTATCATGTCAGTATCTATGTTATGAAGTAAAGGAGACTTTTAGGTAAAATATTTTTATCACAACTGCTGTATTAATTGCCTAGGACATCAACAGCGTCCGGGAGTCTGGGAGATGTTCATGTGTAAGGTCGTTGCCTTAGCTGACTTAAAATTGCCCTATCCTTTCCTTAGTGAAGACTTTAAGAAAACAAACAGGTTGAAAAATGGGTTAAAGGAGACAAATGCAGCATCTGCCTTTAAAGCTGTCAATTCAGGAATTCTCTAATTATGAAATCTTGCAGAGAAGTTATTTTTCTTTCTCAGAATCCAATGATGACACATTTCTTACTTCAAATCTAGCCTTTTTCATCATCATTGCCTTGTGAATCATCATCTGCTCCATCTACTTTTGGTAAATCTATATCCTCATCACCTCCCATGTTCATCATCTCAGAGAATCAAAATTAGACATGTCTTCATCTGAATCATCTTAGTCTTTCCAATTATTGAAGTTCACGCAAAGCCAATTAAGTTTTGCCCATTCTTTTGTTAACCTTGGCCATGACTGGTCAGATTCTCCTTTTCTTAAACAACATAAAATTGGTCTGTCCATTCTTTTATGCTTGGAACCATCTGGATTTATATGATGAAAAAGATCAATTTCTTTTTTTTAAGATTTTTTATTATTTTTAGAGAGAGGGGAAGGGAGGGAGAAGGAGAGGGAGAGAAACATCAATGTGTGGTTGCCTCTTACGCAGCCCCCCACCAGGGACCTGGCTTGTGACACAGGTATGTGCCCTGACTGAGAATCCAACCAGCAACCCTTGGGTTCACAGACTCATGCTCAATTCACTGAGCTACACCAGCCAGGGCAAATCAGTTTCATTTAAATGTTTAAAATTATCACTACCTCCAAGACAACTAAATGTAAGTTTGGATTTTTCAAAATTTACATTAACATCTCTACTGTCTTCAATACAAAATTCAATGAAGGACATAGTCCCTTTGATTATACCACTTTGCAGAAGCAAGCTGCATTCTGAACAGGGCAGGGGGATAAGTGAATGGGTGGGTGGGACTCTCCAGCAGCAGCTGCTGAGCAGTGGGCTCCTCTCCCTTCCTTCAGCCAGAGAATGCATAAATGGGTAGAACAACAAATCCATGTTTCTCTTATTACTCCCTTCTGTCCTCTCTCCCTTCCTACCCCCCTCTCTAAAATCAGTTAAAATTAAAGTATTGATTGATTTTAGAGAGAGGAAGAGAGAGAAACATTGATTTGCTGTTCTACTTATTTATGCTTTCATTGGTTGATTCTTGTATGTGCCCTAATTGGAGATTGAACCTACAACCTTGGCTTGTGGGGAAAATGTGCTTTAACCAACCGACCTACTTGACCAGGGGTTCTAGTGTGTTCTTTAACTTGGGATTTTATGAGATGAAAACAGCAGAAACTACTGGGGTTCTGAAATAGCCAAGAAAAATTTGAGTGTCATAATGGTAATTTCAGAATCACAGCCTGTCCCTAGTGACTTGACTTTTTTTTTTTTTTTTGTGACTTGACTTTTTTTAACCTTTCAAATTGCATACATCCTTTTACATGTAGAACCCTCTGGTTTTTATATACATATATGTCCGCTTTAGGAGAATTTAATTCTGTATTTGGGAGTGGAATTTTTCTTTTTTCTAATACTATGGAAATTTTCAAATATACAGAACAGTTGAGAGAATTATACAGTAAACACCTATATGCCCATCATTTAGATTCTACAATTTACTATTTATGTGTAACACTAGATGGTTTACTCTAATTGTTTTATCATATACCTTTATGGTAATTGTGTATTATAATGCTTTATGTTGCTTATTTCAAGTTTATTTTTGGAATAAATTTTTTAAAATTATTTTTAATTATTTATTGATTGATCTTTTGAGAGATAGACATCAATTTGTAGTTCCACTTATTTATGAATTCATTGGTTGATTCTTGTATGTGCCCCTACTGGGGATTGAACCCCCACAACCTTGGTGTATCAGGGTCATGCTGTAACCAACTGAGGTATCTGGCCAAGTCTGGTTATAAATTTTTCTAAGTAGAGACTTAAAACAATGTAGTATGTTAATTCTTTCAGGTAAGTTTTAAAATATTCCTGCTAAGTGTATAGAATGTATGTACATGTTTATAGAACATATGTGTTAACTGATTTATTTTTATCCTTTAATTTTTTTTCATCCCCCTGACTTTTTCAGTTTGTTTTTCTTATGGGTATGGGTACCACAGATTTTAAGATCTAAAACAAGCATATCTAGACTGATAAAACATACACATGCATAGTAGGGTGGTAATATGATAGAATATTTGAAATTAGAACATTTATATAAAACCAGAGACTTGTGGTCATTCTGCCTCTGCTTTTCATCTAATTTAGATGGTCTAAACTTAGGTGGTCCTTTTTTAATGTTTGATTTTTTTTTTTTTTTACTAGGGAAGTTGGGCACAATGTACAACAGTTTAGTTAGGAAAATCTGGCAGTGGAAGATGAGGGTGGAGCTATTTTTTGGGAAAAAAGTTCTTTTGAAAAGAGTGATTTGAGGTACTTCCATTGATAAGTTTGATGTATCTAACATGAATAAATGTAGCTGGGGTAAATCAGAACTGAACACAGTATGTTTAGATAGGTCAAGGGATATAAAGAAATAGTGTAAAAAAGGATCCTTGACTGACCTGGATGATGAGAAGCAAAGAAAATATGCTAGTTGGAATTACTTCCATTTGAAATTTCCCCGTAGCTGTCTTAGATGTTCATTGCCTCCAAATTCTTACAGGAATTAGTAGAGAAGGTGAGAGAGGGAGCAGTTAACTCCAACCAGCTCAAATGTAGTCACATTACCAGAAAGGTCAGTATTCTTTACAGGGTTTTTCCAATTCTAGGAAACATTCTAGTTACCTACAATTTAAGAAATGTTGACAAAAATGAAGGTAGAGAACACTTAAAGGAAATAGAAACAAGGAAATGTAAAAATCCAAAAAGAAGTACCATGGGTGCATGGCATTAAAAATGTTTCTTCTTATTTATAAACATTGTACTCTAGTTGATAAATTTAATTCTCATGGAGGTACTATACAGTTTATCTATTCTAAAACTATTATGGATATTAGTATTAACCAAATAGACATATTGTAGATAATGTGAACTAGGTTTCCTCTGTCAGAGAAAGAAGTTACAAAGAAGCAGCAGAACAATGCTTGAATGAACCACACACAAAGATAGTTAACATTTAACTTTAATAACCTGAATTGAAACTCTTTAAGTGGCATTTGTATTACTGTTGTATTTGGCATATATGGAAACAATGTTTTTTTTTTACTTTGTTTTTATTACAGAAGAAATTTTGGAATCCATAAGAGCAAAAAAAGGAGAGATTGATATTGTTAAAAGCCCAGAAGAAATAGAAAAAGACAACAATGAGACTGAAAATAACTCCAAAGATGCTGAGAAAAACAGAGAGGAGTTTGAAGACCAGTCCCTTGAAAAAGATAATGATGACAAAGCACCAGATGATGATCCTGAGCAAGGAAAATCTGAGGGTAAAAAAAATTACTTGGTTAAAAAAATATTTCATCAGTGTTATTTATAAAATCTCTAGTTTTATTTGCAAAATGAAAAAATAATTTTTATACAGACAGCTATTTAATTTTATATTTCCAAAGAGCTTAGGATATCCTTCCCTCTTGTAACATACATAATCATTGTAGTGAGTTTTATATATGTTGTTTGATTTGCTATAATGTTATACCTCTATTTATACTTCCTAATAAGGTGCCATTTCCCTATGAAATTTGTTGGTGAAAAATCATTACTTTAATACCAGAATATACATTTTGTATATGATAAAATTTGTTCATTTTCATACTAATTACTTAAACACTCTTAACATGTTAAGTATTCTTAAATACTCTTTGGATTACCTACTGCAAAAATAGCCCAAAATCTAATAGCTTCAAAATGGCCATCAAATAAAAGCAGGTTTTTTGGTGATCATTCATTTTTAGTAGTTGATTGAATGAGACCATATGTCCTAAAGCAATTTTAAAGGATATCTTTAAAGTTTTGTTGTGCATTTTACTGTAGAGCCAACAGAAGTTGGGGATAAAGGTAACTCTGAGTCAGCAAATCTTGGCGACAACACAACAAATGCTTCTTCAGAAGAGACTAGTCCCTCTGCAGGGAGGAGTCCTGTGGGGTGTCTCTCAGAAACCCATGATAGCAGCAACATGGCAGAGAAGAAGGTGGCATCTGAGCTCCCCCAGGATGTGCCAGGTACAGAGGGCAGTGTTATCAATGCCTCTGTAATGGGGGGAATCCTTCCCTTTTGTAGTAAAAGCTGAATGTCACCTAAAACTTTTATAGTATATGTTCATTCATGCTGCTTGCTTACATAAGTGCCATCCCTGATTGCTAAATGGTCCCCTAACATTTGGAGTTTGACATTGTTCTTGCAGTTAGTGCTTGAAACTCATAATCTTCATGCTTTTTAAAGATCATTTAGGTGTTTTTGTCTAATAGACTTATTTGTATATTTTATCACCAGACCATAGTAGCGGATATTTTGGTTTTAAGTACTTACATACTAATGGCTCAGTGTTGGATGATTTGACCATTCCAATTCTGTATGTGCTAACAGATTAATTTTATGTTTGCATGTGCTCATGTAGTTATTTTAACATTTCAAACCATATCATAATAGAAAACCATTGTCATAAAACATTTTTTGCAAGGTATATTTGAATTAAAATGTAAGTTAATTAGTAATTCACATTCTAAGCTTTTTAAAAAAAGATTTTATTTATTTTTACAGAGAGGGGAAGGGAGGGAGAAAAAGAGGGAGAGAAACATCAATGTGTGGTTGCCTGTTGCACGATTGCTACTGGTGACCTCTCCTGCAACCCAGGCATGTGCCGTGACTGGGATTCAAACTGACGACCCTTTGGTTCATAGGCCAGCACTCAGTCCACTGAGCCACACCAGCCAGGGCCATATTTGAAGCTTTTTAAAATTAAAATTATACTCAAGATAAGTACATTGCACCAAGAATGTCATTATGCTTTTCTTTTTGCTTTTTTTTTTAATTAAAAATAATTTTTATTATAGCAGCTATATGTATTTTTCAACAAATTAGAAAATTTAAATGAACAAAACAAGAAAATAAACACTGGTAACTCCAGTAAAAATCAAGAATTATAGCTAATAACCTTGATGGGAATCTTAAAGGTTTTGTTTCTAAACATTATAGAAATTTCACATATTCTTTCTTCGTGCTCCCCTCCACCCCCCGCCCAGTATTTTAGTCATTTTGGTAGGAAAGTAGGGATATCTTATGCTGGTTTAAACTTGCATTGCAGTTCCCTGGTGACTAAGGATGTTGAGCACCTTTGTGTGTATGTATGTGAGTGTGTATGGATATATAGGTCATTTGGATATCTTCATTTGCGAAGTGCTTGTGAGTTCCTTTGTTCATTTTCTGATAAATGGTCTCTTTTTTTGTCTGGTTGTTTCGTGAGTGAAGGTAAATTCAGTCCCTCTACTCCATCTTGACTGGAAGCAGTGGTTCCTACATTGATATTTCTTTTGAACTGTTAACCCAATTTCGTACTCCTGGAATAAATACCACTTGGTTGTGATGCATTGCATCCATTTTAATATTTTGTTTAGGATTTTTGAGGTTGGTTTACTGTTTTCCTTCTCTGATAATGTCCATGCCAGGCTTTGGTGTCAAGATTATGCTGGCCTCATAAAATGAATTAGAACAAGTTTACATTTTTCCTTATCTGCAAGAGGTTTGGGGGTTGGTGTTATTTATTCCGTAACTCTTTGGTGAAGCCATCTGGTCCTGGAGTTTTCATTATGGGAAAGTTATTCATTGTAGATTTCATTTCTTTGGTAATAGTGGGCTCTTCATATTTTTTGTTTTCTTATATCAGTTTTAGTAAATTACATTTTTTTCTAGGAATCTGCCCCATTTCATTTAAACTTTAAGTTTTATTGGCATGAACCATCCCATCTTTTTAATGTTTACAGGATCTGTAGTGATACTATCTCTTTTCAGTCCAGAAATTGGTTATCTGTTCTATCTTAATCATCTCACAGAACTGTTAACAACTTTTATTAGTCTTTAAAAAATTACTTTTGGCCCTGGCTGGTGTGGCTCAATGGATTGAGTGCCGGCCTGTGAACTAACTTGTCGCTGGTTTGATTCCCGGTCAGGACACATGCCTGGGTTGCGGGCCTGGGTTGCGGGCCCAGTCTCCAGTAGGAGTGCACGAGAGGCAACCACACACTGATGTTTCTCTCCTTCTCTTTCTCCTTCCCTTCCCCACTCTCTAAAAATAAATAAATAAAATTAAAAAAATTACTTTGATCTTTGTTGATTCTGTCTACTATATGTTTTTTCTAGTTTATTTTTTATCTTTATTATTTCCCTCCTTTTGCTTTCTTTGCAGTTTTTGTGGATTTTAATCCTCCCCCCTTTTTTAAACCACTTTATTTTTTTTAAGGTTTTATTTATTTACTTTTAGAGAGAGAGAAAGGGAGAGATAAAGACGGAGAGAAACATCAGTCTGTGAGAGATACATTGATCAGTTGCCTCTCCCATGTCCCCAGCTGGGGACCAGGCCTGCAACCCAGGCATTTGCCCTGACCTAGAATCAAACCAGCGACCCTTTGGTTCATAGGCCGGCACTTAATCCACTGAGCCACACCAGCCAGGGCTAAACTACTTTATTAAGGTACAATCAACATACAAAAAGCTGTACATATTTAATATGCAACTTGATGAATTTGGAGATAAATGTACAACCATGAAAACACACCACCATGATCTATGGCATAAATATATTCATTGTCTCCAAAAGTTTCTTAAACTGTCTTTATTATTTTTTTCTTCTAGCTTCTTGAGACGCTTGGATGATTTTTAGATTTTCTTTTTTTTTTCTGTCTGCCTTTGAAACTCTTTGTTTCCCTGTATGTACTGCTGTAGCTACATCTCTTAATATACTGTGTGTTTATCATTCAGTTTAAAATATTTTCTAATTCCCATTATGATGTGGTTTTATGGTTATTTTTTAACCTACTGCTTATATAGAACTATATTGCTTAATACCATAACATTTGGAGATTATCTTGTTATCCTTCTGTTAAGAGATTTCTAGTTTAACCCACTGTAGTCAGAGAACATTGTGTGATTTATTTAGGCTTGTTTTATACCCAGCATTTGGTTACTGTTGATAAATGTCTTATATGCACTAGAAGAGAGTATTTATTTTGAGCTGTTAGGTGTAGTGTAGGACAGTTAGATCAAGGATTTTTAATGTGTTGTGTAACTCTATATCCTTGTTATATTACCCCCCCTTTCTTTAAGATACTTTTAAATTATTTCTAACTATTTACTATAGAGGTCCCTTTTTCTCTTTTCAGTTTTTGCATACTACAGTTTCAGGCTATGTTGCTAGATGCATATACTTTTTCTATTTTCTTGTTTAATTAATTTTATGATAGTGAAATATCCTTTATCTTTAATAGTGTTTCTAAGCTACCACAGCTTTTTTTTTTTTTTTTAATTGGTGTTTGTTGTATGGTATATCTTTTCTGGAATAGAAGGGGCTTTTAAAATAATCTTGGAATTTAAAATCTTTAGAAATCCATCTTCAGAAAAATCTTTAGAAATATATCTACTTTAGAATTTCTTTAGAAATGTACATATTATTTCAAGCTATATATTTTTAAGTCTTGTCTGAGAGCACTATTATTTTCATATAACATGATAAATGACATTATGCAAAGGAAAAATTAGAAATTTATGGTCTAAAAATCTGTAGGAGTGAGGAACATAAGGAAAATGGTCAGATTTCATATTGGTATGAACAGTGACTACAAAGATTCCATGTGGCTAAGCTTGGAGATTAAACTGGAAAGTTGGGCTGTGTTTGGGGAAAGGCTGGTAGCCATCACTTTAAAAAGTTATTCCCTTAATACCTATTCTTCAGTTGTTTTTTCTTCATCAGAAATATCTATAGTATATCAATAATGTAATATATTATTGTAATGTAATGCAATAATACATTATTGATGTATTATAGACATTTCACTTTAGTTTATGAACATCCTTATGTTGCCCAAAACAACCCCATATAGCAAGTATTGTTTTGTATGCAGTATAACTTCTTTGTAGTTATCAAAAAGCTTAATTTCAGACTTACATTTTTGTCCTGGAGTTCAGATAGAAACTTGTTGCACCTGAATGTCAGATTTTAAATTTATTAGGGGAAAAAGGGACACATGTCTTTCTAGCATCTTAAATTCAGATCTGCCATTGAGAATTTGTATTTAGACATATAATGCAGACAACATTTGTTTTATTTAAGTTATGCCTCTAGAGTTCATGACTGGGATTAGGCAAATATTAGTAGTAGATAAAACTTTATTTCTATGACTATTTATAGAAATAAATAGCTTTGAAAATGTTTCCGTGAACATACTGAAACTTTAACATTTATAAAATTGAACTACAAGAACGTATTGATTTTAATCTATTTTAACTTTATGGGATAACAACATCTTAAAATACAGTACTGTGCTTTAGTTTTGAATTATATTGCAAGAGAAATTCAGTGCCTAAGAAGCTGTTGATACTGAATGCTGAATTAATGTATTACCCATATACATTTACCTCATTGATTTGATCAGTAATAGCTTTTGTAGGTTCTGCAATAAAGTACTCTTCTTTCTTTTTATTTTTAATGTGTTTTGTTTTAGTTTCTAGCTATACATGTTCTGGTTATATTTTTACTTCATATTTTTGTTTTAAAATTTTTCCCTTTTATTTTCAGATGGAAAAGTTACTTTTTTTCCCTTGTTTTTTGCTTAAAATTTTGTGGTGTTTCTTTTAGGCTTTGGTGTTTATGTTCAAAAGTTGAAGGGCAAGATCTGCATATAATTTTGGTTTGAGGGATAAATGTAAAAATTTTTCTGTCTTTATTCATGAACAGTGTCATGTACAAAGAAAACGGTATTATAAATACAAAACCTATACTATTTGCTGTGGGGCTAGAACATTTGAACTCTGAGAATTAAAATGTATGCATTGGCAGATGATACCTTCTTGGTGGTGTTTTGAAGCAAATGCTTGAGATTTCCTCAATCCTGTAACCTAATGAAGTAAAGAGGTGAAGAGTTCTAGAAATACAATTAAAAAACAAACAAACAAAATGAGTATTCTCAACCAAAGTGGAGGAAAACATTGTTTTCCTCTTAAGACAAATTAACTTGGGACAAATTAACAAAAAAGTTTAGGGTAATCCTCAGCTCAGTAACACCTTGAAAGATTAAAAGGATAGAATCTGAACTCAGTTTGCTTTCAGTGGATTAATGGTTTTTTTAGATCAGAATATCTGGGTGTAGGTGATTTATTGCCTATTAACTTTATGCAGTACCATTATCTCTTTATTAGCAGAGAGCACTTCTTATAAAATTAAAAAAAAATCTTACGTATTTATTTTCAGAGAGAGGGGAAGGGAGGGAGAAAGAGAGGGACAGAAACATGGCTTCTTGCATACCTCCAAATGGGTGTTGGGTGTCTGGCCTGCAACCCAGGCATGTACCCTGACCAGGAATGAACTGGTGACCTTTCAGTTTGCAGGACAAGACCCAACCCACCAAACTGTTGGGGCCATAAAATGTTTTAAGATAAACATATGGAGAGTCAGAATCTCTTTTTGAAATTGTTATTCTATTGCAGTTGTCCCAGTTTTTCCCCCTTGGTCCTCCTTTGCCCAGCCTGCCCCACCTTACCACAGTTAGTCCCTGTAGAGTCGGAATCTCTTTAAGTTCCAATTCCAGAGTTACTTTCTTGGTTAAAATCATACTTATGCATATTATGTTCTACAAAAGTATTTGTGGACTGGTCTAGTACCTAATCTATTTTAAAAACATACTTCTATGAGAAAATACACTCTGAACTTATAAATGAGGGGATATCATTATCATTCTATATTTTATTGACATGATGTTTAGACAATTATAAATCAGATATCCTGCACTTTACAAATCTAGATCTATAGCTGTAAAAGGAATGATTAGTGTGGAATCTGATGTTATTTGCATGATTTACCTCTTTTCTTCCATTTACTCTTATTTTTCCAACATGAGTTAGTTGTAGTTCTGAAATTTTAAATTTGCCATTTCTGTTTTTCTTATAAAATGTTATTATCAAAAATTTTAAACGTACAAAAGTTGAGAATAGTATGATGAACTGCCTCAATATATCTAACATTTAGATTGAAAAATTACCAAGATTTTCTGTTGCTTCATTCATGCTATTTAAAAGTATATTTACTTTCCTTTTTTGGCTCAAATTAAAAAAATTTGGCCCTGGCTGGTATGGTTCAGTGAACTGAGTGGTGGTTGGCAAACCAAAGGGTCACCTGTTCAATTCCCAGCCTCAGTTGTGGGCCAGGCCTCTAGCAGGAGGGGAGAGGGGGAGAGGCAACCACATATTGATGTTTCTTTCCTCTTTCTACATCCTTTCCCTCTCTCTAAATTTTAAAAATTCTTTAAAAAAAAATTGTCCCCTTTGATCCCAGGAGTACAGTATTAGATATATTATAATCCTTAGTTAATTGCATTTATCACTATTCATAGTTCTTCTTAATTTAGCCATCCAGGCTTAAAATTATCTCTAATAATGAAATAAACAACTAGGGACCTATCACCCAAAACAAAAAGAGAAGTCATGCTTTGAAACTAACCTGCATCTAACCATCTCCCCAGTTCCATCCTCTGCCCCTGCCACCTGAAGTGGTTGTTATTCTGAATGCTGCATTCACTAATACATTCTTTCCTTCTTATTAGGACAGACCCAGTAGGGTTAAGACTGTTGATAACTGATTGTCAAAGTGATAAATAACTCACACACTCTTGCCTCATTGAGTTGATCTACATGATTTGCTAAAAACTGTATATTTCTCTTTTTGTTATTTTAAATTTTATAGCAAGTGTATTGTGTTAAGTATGTTTTACTAAGTGTTTTGTGTTAAGTAACTTTCTGGAACTTAATTTTTTCACTTTTTTATTATATTACTAATATATGTTGCTAGAGTTCTTTCATATTAACTGCATTATAATAATTCTCTGTGTAACTATACCAGTTTGTTTATTCCTTTTCTTGTTGATGTGAATTTGAGTTGTCTCCTGCAGTATTTTAAAGCAAATTCCAAACATTATATCACTCCTATATACATTTCTAAAGAAAATGTCTTACATAATTACAGTGCCATTGTCATTTTAATAAAAGTGATGACAGTTTCTTAATATCTAGTCAGTTTAAATTTCCTTATTTTAAAATGTTGTTGTTTTGTTTCACATGTGCTGTGTTTGAAATAACTTCGAAAAACTCCTCATTTAGCATAACATTTGGTTTTATATCTTCTGGGTCTCTTAATCTAAAGCGCTTCTCCATTCCCGACTTTGTTCTTTCACATGCTGTTGACTTGTTGAAGAATGATAATGTGTCCTCCTGCAGAATGTCCCACATCCAGGATTTGTCTGTTTCCTTCCTCTTGGTGTTAATTTCTTCTGCAGCCTTGATTAAATTCATTTTCAGCTACTTTTGATCAGAGTACTTCATAATTGTGTTCTGAGTATTTCACATTTTATCTCATCAAAGGCTCATGATGTCTGTCCTACCTTTACAAATGCTAAGATTGATCAGTTCAGGTGGTAACATTATAAAGTTCCCTTTTACCTTCTCAGTCATTGATGATCCTTCCAGAATGAGTTATCTGTTTGGAGGTTATAATATAGCGCTTTTTAATTCTATCATGTTTTTTTTTTTAACTAGAATTATTCTGTGAAGAATTTTCCCTCATTAACTAAAGTTATTTGTACTTGAATACCTTGAAATATAGTTAGAGCAGGAATAAATGCTTAATTATTTCTCTTCAGTTCTAATTTTCAGCTAGGAATTGGTGTTCATTTACCTTCAGTGGTCATTCATCAGTTACAGACTTTTGGGGGAGGGGTGTGACTTTCTCATTTTAAGTATCCTCTTGAACGCATGGGTCTTCATATATTCAGTTTGTTACAGTTGTAGTAATCATTCATTTTGCTTGTGTTAACCAATGGAGCCCCTTCATGTTCGCTTTTGAGTCCTTTGGCCATGGCATCAGTAGTCTTAGGTAGCTTCCTTGCTTTTGCAGAACAAGGTGTTTGAGGCTTATCTTACATATTTTCTGCCCCAGACCTGGAATGAGTCATTCCTCCAAGAAGCCCTGATTTCTTTTAGTGGAGAATGATATTTTAAGACTACAGTCCGGGCTTCAGAGTACTTAACTGCTCTTGGGTTCTCACTGCCTGTCTGTAGGTTTTGTTAGTGGGTAGTATTAGAAAATACCTACTTTTAAAAGAAAAAGATCACCGATTCATATTGACATTTTAAATTCAGATTGAGGATTGCGTACTAGGTTTCCTTGTTTTTATACCTGTATCTCTTTTCCCTTACACTGAAAGCCTTAGTTCCTGACAACAGTAACTTGATTATATATTTGTTTTATCCTGATACAGATGTTTGTTAATAATATTATCTTGATGTGCATTAAAATAGTAATATTAAATGATTTTATAGATCATAGTAATATCATAATACCAATATTACTGCTAATAATAAGACTGTTAGTAGCAGTTAGGGTTTTTGTAGTTCTTTGTTTATCTTTATATTTCTACTAAGGATGTATAGGCAACATACTGTGTTACAGAGTCACTTGAAATAGTTGTAGCTGTGCCAACAACTTGATATACAGTTAGGCTTTATTTGTTTCAGTTTTTTTCTAATTTTAATTTTTTAAAAATGTAAAACATTTACATGGTTCCAAAGTCAAACTATGTAACTGTATGTATGCAGAGAACTTTTACCCCTTTCCTCTCTAGGTATCCAGGTCCTTCTCTTCCCTTATGGGTGGCAATCTGGTTATTCTTCCAGTGTTGTTGTTGTTGTGTTTTGTTTTTCAAATAAAAGCAAAAAATATGTCCACAAATTTATATTTCTTCCCCTTCTTACAGAAAAATTAGCATTCTGTAAATACTGTTGTGTGCCCTTTTTTTTTGCATTTCATTTTGAGATCATTACATAAGTGGATATAGTGATTTCCTCAACCCTTGTTATGGTAACGAGATATTTCATCGTGTGTATCATCTTTTATTCAACCAGTGCCCTATTGATGGACATTTTGTTTGTTTCTGTCTTTTGCCATTATAACTAATGCTGTGAGGAATAGCTCTGTAACTAATTATTTAGTGCTTTTGACAGTGTATTTTGGGATAGGTTCCTGGACATGGGATTGCTAACGAGTCAATGCATGTGTAATTTTTCTAGATATTGTCAGTTTCCTTTTCCTCACTGTGTACCATTTTGCATTCCCATTGCCTCTACACCTGAGTGTATTGTGAGACTTGGAATTTAGCCAATCTGGTAGTTGAGAAGTGGTTTCTCCATGTAGTTTTAGTTTGCATTTTTCTTAGTTTGAATTGTGAGCCTGTTTCCATATGTATAAAGACCTAGCTCATTTTTTATTTCTTTTGTGACTGTTCATATAATATCTCATTTTTTCATCAAATTATTGGATTTTTTCTCTCAAAATAGATTTAGGAGCTTAGTATATTAGAAACAGCCTTTGTGGTTTACTGTCGACCACTTTTAATTTAGGTGATTGATTTAAAGAGTATCCTATTGGTGACAGTGAAATGCAGAGAGGGATTTAAGTTTCTGAACTGCCATGGGAAGACCTAGGCTTTCAGTTCGTGGGTAGTGTTCTTTTTGACGCACTTTTAGGAACTATTTTCTTAGTGATGCTATTAAATTGTCCTTAAAATTTACAATCACTTAGGTATTAGCTTTTAATTAGGAGGTGTAGAATTCAGGCAGAAAGCTTCAGAGGTAAAGAATCCTGTTTAAATCTGTTTCTAATACTGTTTGGATACTTGTTGAAAAGTAAGAATATAAATTTCACATTTTGAAGGATTATTTAAAAAACAACTTCTGCAGTATCTGGTACACTGTAAGTTTTGTTGAGATAGTTGTTACTCCTTTATTATTCTTCAGCTCTGGGATATCTGAAAAATTGTCTGCTTTGTACTGTAGACTAAAATGTTAAAAGTCTGAGTTAATACCCTGGGGGACTTAAAAAGTAAATCATGGCATGTTGATGATAAATTTCTTTTCATACATTGCATTTTTCATACATGAACAGCTTTTCTTTTTAAAATAATGCAGTCCTAAAACAATAAAATGTTTTTTTGTAACAATTAGTTATTTTTTATGTGATTTCTAATTTAAAAATCAGGTATTCTATTTTTCTAGAAGAACCTAACAAGACATGTGACAGCAGTAACACTAGTGCTACCACTACCTCCGTTCAGCCTAATCTGGAAAACAGTAACAGCAGCAGTGAACTAAATTCTTCCCAGAGTGAATCTGCTAAGGCAGCTGATGATCCTGAAAATGGAGAAAGAGAGTCTCTTACACCTGTCTCTATTCAAGAAGAGATAGGTAAGAATACACTTCATACATTAAAGCAAGCTTTTGATTTTTTTTTAATTTTTAATTTTTTAAATGAAGGTTTGATGGGGGTGGGAAGATTTAGATTTTCTTTTCCTTTTTTTCGTTCTTGTTTTTAAACACAAGTAGCTCTTGCATTCATTGTTTTTGTTTTCAAAAATGCAAAAATCACAGAGGAAAAATCGATCTTTTTCACACCCTTCTCCCCAAAGGTAACCCCCATCAACAGTTTGGTGTGTAGCATTTTTATCTTTCTCCATGCAGTTTCATTAATGTATGTATGTTTACAAAAAGTTTTTTCTAAAAATTTAAACAGGATCATTTTGCATGTATTGTTCTGCATCTTGTTTTTATTCACTCAGTAATAGATGTAGTGGATCTTTTCATGTTATAAATTGAATTCATTTTTTTTTTAACTGCTGCATGATACTCCACAGTATGGACGGACCATATTCATTTACTATTTCTTCAGTAATGGACATTTAGAGTGTTAACAGATTTTTTATTATTATATATATAATGGTGATTTTTAACATCCTCAACATTATCTTTATGTAATTATGCAAGTATGTTTGGCAGTATAGAAACAGGAAGTAGAATTGCTGGGTCAGATGGTTAGGCTCATTTTAAAGTAGTAACAGCTACTGCTTCATTGTATATTAAAAGTGATTTACACCCATAATTTACATGCATATTTATCTCTTCCTACTCTGATCTAAAGTCAGCCTTGTCAGTCACTTACATTTTTGCCAATGGTAAAGTATTTCATTTTAAATTTTCTAGATCCCTGTTTACTAATTCGTATGTTTGTTCAACTTTCTGTGAATTGCTTCTTCATATAATTTACTAAGTTTTTTCCTACTGTGTTTGGATATTTTTTCTTAATGAGTTTTAAGAATGCTTTATAAAGAAAGTATCATGACTATTAATCTTTGATTTTACATATATAGTTATGTAGTCATTGCTTATTTTTAACTTATTGTTACTGTGTATAGAAATTTTTACACATTTATATAGTTAAATTTGTCAGTGTTTTTCTTTAGGTTTTCTCTGGATTTTTGTGTCTAAGGAAGATCATCAACATTGTACATACACTTTATAGTAATTTTGCATAACACTTCTATAACTTTGTTTTTAATCCTTCTGGAGTATAATTTCGTGTAGGTATGAGGAGGAGATCTGTTTTAGTTAGCACTGTGTCAGTTGCAAGTGACCAGATCAGCTTAAACTAACCTAAGTGAGAAAGGAATGTAATTACTCATGTAATGGGGAAGTTCAAGCCTCCATCAGGGATAACTGGACCCTTAGGTACCAACACTCTTCTGTTTTGTTTTCTTTCACTCGCATCTTTGGATCTTCATATGTTTGTATGTTAACTTAATTCTCTCCTAATACAGACAGACTTTTTCCAAGTGGTGGGGAAGGTGGCATTAGCAGTTTGTATTCTTATCTTTTCAAGGCCTGTGACCCAAAGGCAACGCCACTGCTGCTCCAAAACAAAAGTCCTTGAGGAAGGAATATGAGTGGCCTATCTTGGACATATTGTTCCCACCCCAGTGGCCAGGGCAGGCAAGGTATTAATGATTGATGGCTCCAGGAGAAGTATATGATTGGAGTGGTAAAAGAATGGTTTCTAAAGAAAGAGGGGTGCTGCAAAGATAGAAAACAGTAAATAACCACAATTTCACACTTTGGTATATTCCAATTCAAAAATGCTTCTGCCTAACATAATGCAAAGATCTTATCCACAAGTGAAGCTTTTTTCAAAAATTTGTCTCCCAAAATTACATCTGGTAAATGTAATTGCATCTAAAATTTTTATTTTTGTGATGTTTGTTAGTTTTTATTAGGTCTGGAAGTGGCATATCTTGATCTTAAAATCCATGAGCCAAATTATGGATTTAACTACCTTTAACACTTCATTATTCTTATAGCAGGGAGCATTCTTTGATAAATCTATCTGCCATTGGTTTTCTGGGAGGATGGCTGTGGGTGAGAAGTGAGAGGCATATGGGAAGATATCCCTTTTGGAGGCTATTCTGCTTTAGCTGCTTAGTTCTGGCTGGCGGCTGTTAGGGATGGATTGCTGAGGATTGCTGTAGGTTTGAGTAATCACACATTATAGCTTGATAGGTTTGGAATTTTCCCTGGGAATAGCACTCCCTTATAGATTGCCTGGATTCCCTAGCTAGTACCTAATGCCCAGAAATGTAGTTCAGGGTCCCTGATGGTAAACCTCCTCTACTAGCCTTCAGGTGAGTAAAGTCTGTCTAGGCTTCTGCCTCCTCATATTAAACAAAGAGCTTCAGAGGCTGGGGTAAAGCAGCTTCGTACTCTGCCTCCAGGCAATGTCAGAGTGTTCCATTCCTTTATGGCTTTTGGGTAAGGGGTATCAGATAAGGACCTCCACTCCCAGCCTGGTTTCCTTCCAAGTCTTACCCCTAGACATGAATTTTCTGCCTCATTTCCCTTATTTGCATTGCATTTAGCAAGTGACAAAGAATTGACACTCAGGCAATATTGGATTGTTGGCTCTAAATTGAAGCATTTCTTTTTAAAAGCTCTGTGCCATCCCCTTTCTGCTTCTTAGGAATTCTAGCCTAGACCAAACAATGTCTAAAAAGTCTTAAAAAAAAGATTTTATTTATTAATTTTTAGAGAGGGGAAGGAAGGGAGAAAGAGGGGGAGAGAAACATCAGTGTGTGGTTGCCTCTCACACCCCCCTATTGGGGATCTGGCGGGCAACCCAGGCATGTGCCCTAGAGGGGAATTGAACCAGCGCCCCTTTGGTTCGCAGGCTGACACTCAGTCCACTGAGCCATACCAGCCAGGGCTAAAAAGTCTTTATTGTAGGACTTTATTGATAGTCCTAAGATGGAGCCACCATAGTTCAACATCTTGGCATAAACTTTCAGCATGGGTAGGTCTGAGACCCAAGAGAAAATTGATAGTGCAACCAGCTGCTTTGCTACCAAACATTGCAGGTTACTAGTTTTCTACCCTGGGGTGCAAAGGGTTCCCAGTACCCCTGCCATATCTTGATTTAGTAAGTGCCATATTTTGGGATCAAAATCTTAAAATACTCATGGATTATTAAGAATTTATTGATTATAAATGCCAGAAATTCACCAGACTCAGTTAAAACAAAAAAGGAATTTTATTGGCTCATATAATTGGGAAGTTCAGAAGTAGTGACAGCATCAGGTGCATTATTGAACCCCATAATAAATGAAATGAGGTTATCACTGGTCTTCTCTCATGTTCAGCATCCCCTCCCACCCCACTGCTGTAGGCCAATGATTGTCTCTTACTATTGGAAGTTTTCTCCATAGTGTGTGGTAAAAGTAGCTGACATTTAATTTATGCCCTTTGTGCTCACTAATACCCTTATCCGTCTCCAAATTTTCTAAAGCAAGACCAGTCCTCCATCTCCAGATTTTCAAAATTGTAATAGGATGCTGAATGGTTTGGGCCACATAACCAGTTCTGGGATAGTCACTGAGGCCAACCAGTGATGTGCTCTGTCTGGCTAAGCTGGGTGATGTTGCTCACCACAAAGGGCAACACACTTATTTGCAGTCCTTGCAAAATCATATGATTGTAGTGGGGGGAAATCGTATCCCCAACAGAAAGAAGGGGTGTTGAATACATAAAATTAACAACTGTTTACTGAATTGTTTTAACTTATATTTTTCATAACAGATAGCCAGTTTTCTGAATGCAGTTATTTTCTCTACTTAAAATTCCTTCTTTATAATATGTAGTAAGTTTCCCATTTGGTTTTTCATTTGCCAGTGCCACACTGTCTTGATTTTATAAAGCTTTATTTTTTTTTTAAAGTTTTATGTATTTATTTTTAGAGAGGAGAAGGGAAGGAGGAAGAGAGGGAGAGAAACATCAGTGAGTGGTTGCCTCTGGTGTGCCCCATACTGGGGACCTGGCCTGCGACCCAGGCAGGTGCCCTGACTGGAAATCGAACTGGCGACCCTTTGGTTTGCAGGCCAGTACTCAATCCACTGAGCCATACCAGCCAGGCCTTAATTTTGTAAAGCTTTAAATTTTTAAAAGAGAAAAGTGAGATCTGTACAACTATATGACCAATGGAAATTAGATAGTGATGCAGTAATTTCAGAATGTATAGAAATTTTCAGCCAAAGTGAGATTCATGGGAAAGCAGAAATTGCTCCTTGGCAGTTAAATCTGCCACTTTTAAAAATTAAGTTACTATGAAAATGTGAGAGGTCTTTATTTTACTAAAAAAATTAATTTTGTTGATTTTTACATGTATAATTATTTGCATATACAGATAATCTAGAATCTTTAGGAGAAAATTCATTTGGCATTTTATATTTATAAGCTTTCAACCATTAGGTATTTAAACAATTTCAGTGGAAATCTTTTAAAAATTAATTATATTCTTTATTTTTTATACAGAAATTCACATTTACTACATAGGGCAACATTTTGTTAGTATGCATTTTGAGTTACTGTGTTTGTTACTTATAAATTTGTAGCAGCCCTTCCTGTTTTTTAGTAGATGAGCTTTGAAACAGATAATGTGGCATTTTTGAATTTCCTATAAAATAATAAATGACTCATAGTTAAGGTCTGACATAACTTTCTTTTTTTTTTTTAAGATTTTTATTTATTTATTTTTAGAGAAGGAAGGGAGAAGGAGAGAGAGAAACATCAATGTGCGGTTGCTGGGGGACATGGCCTGCAACCTAGGCATGTGCCCTGACTGGGAATCGAACCTGCGATACCTGGTTCGCAGCCCGCGCTCAATCCACTGAGCTACGCCAGCCAGGGGACATAACTATCTTTTAAGTAAATCCTGTAAAAATTAATACATGTGCTTTGGCTCTTAAAGGACTTTTTCTGTTTATTTCTGGATCTTTGATGTGCACCAGATAACAGTTTTGGATAAAGTGATATATATAATTTACTTACTGTTAGCACTCACTTTTGGCTTTTCATTTAGTAACAGGTGATTTCAAATCAGAAAAGTCTAATGGGGAAATAAGTGAGTCTCCTGGAGGTGGACGAGGAGCATCTGGTTCAACTCGAATTATCACCAGATTACGGAATCCAGACAGCAAACTTAGTCAGCTGAAGAGCCAACAGGTGGCAGCTGCAGCCCATGAAGCAAATAAATTATTTAAGGAGGGTAAAGAGGTGTGTTCTTTCTGCTTTAAAAAAAAACTTCTAAAGTGTAAAATATATTTTTTTACCATATCTTAGAAATAGGTGTGGGAAATTTGTAGACCTCCTTTTGAACTATATTTTCTCCACTTCCAAGAGTGTTAAATTGGCTAACAAGAACCAAAGTGTGTGGTTTATATTATAATTACATACAGTTGTGTGCCTGAATTACATCTGTGCAAAGAAATGCTATAAATGGGTGGTATACTTTCTTACTTTGTGGTTAGTTTTATTGTATGTAATTCTAAAGAGATAAGGAGGTTCTTTTCACATATGGTCATGAGTAGGCTGTTTGTGGGCATTATTAAAGAGCTGTAGATGATTTAGTGCTCAGATCCATCCAGAGTCATTTTCGGTGAACCTGCAGCTACAGGTAGGGCTCACCCCTTCAGGGTAGAGTGCAGTGCATAGAACAGCACAGTGTCCCAGCTGTGGTTATGAATAAAAAGATTACAGCTAGAACTCAGTATTTCTCCCCCACCAGCTAGCCATACTGACAGAAAAATGTCCACAACTTTTGTCTCCCAGTTGAGAATTATTTGCAGGGTAGACAAGTGAGAATATTCGTTGTTCTTTTGTTAACATGATAGGAATTGCTTTAAAGTAGTGGCTTTCAAACATTTTTACTTTGACCCTCGGTAAGACATTTTTCATAGCAGCCCAGTACACACACAGTTTCCTGGAGTAGTATTTTATCTTACTATATGGGAATCATTCTTTTATTTTCTCTCCTACTATATTATATTTCTTTTTTTAAAAAAAGTTGAATAAATCCCACTGTTGATTTCACAGTCCACTGAAGGATCGGGATCAACTCTTTGAAAATGCAATTTTAGATTATCCTTGAGCTCTTATGCTAGAGTTAAAATTGATAAAAGGAGCAGGAGAAAAGGTATTTTTAAGGAATAGTACGTATAATGCCCTAACCTTTTTTCCCTAACCTGTATGTTGTAGGTTTGAAATAATGATTGGCAAGTGGTTTACACATGTAGTTTTGTGTGTCTATTTGAGATACATGAAAGTACTTAATGTCTGACATATAATAGGTACTTAATAGAGGTTAGTTTTCTTTCTTTTTGCAGACATATATTGGTTATTTAATTATAAACAGCTTTAGTTTTTAAATTTCAAAAGTTCAGTCACAAGATGTATCTTAACTGATCCAGAATGATAAATTACAAATTATTGAAAGACAGTTGATCAAATTTGCATTTTATATGAACAATAGAATCTTTTTTTTCTTCTTCTTCTTGGTCAGGTACTGGTAGTTAACTCTCAAGGAGAAATTTCACGGTTGAGCACCAAAAAGGAAGTTGTCATGAAAGGAAATATCAACAATTATTTTAAGCTGGGTCAAGAAGGGAAGTATCGTGTCTACCACAATCAGTACTCCACCAATTCATTTGCTTTGAATAAACATCAGCACAGAGAAGATCATGATAAGAGAAGGCATCTTGCACATAAATTCTGTCTGACTCCAGCAGGAGAGTTCAAATGGAATGGTTCTGTCCACGGGTCCAAAGTTCTTACAATATCTACTCTGAGACTGACTATTACTCAACTGGAAAATAATATCCCTTCATCTTTTCTTCATCCCAATTGGGCTTCACACAGGTAAAGGCAACTAAGGTTCATTTATTGCTTTGAATATAATAAATTTACAAAACGATCATTGTAGGTTAAGTACTTTAAGTGGTCATTACCAATGAATTGAGTGAAGTCACTGTAGTCAGCAGAACATGGAGTACATTAGGGATGTGAGTGTATTTCTAAGTTATTGAACCAACACTAACGTTTGGGAGATTTCTGGAAAGCCAACTCTTTATTCCTGGAATCACGCAGAGACCAAACAATGCAATAGAACACTGTGGAAGTTTTAAGAAGTTGGAGGACTAATCAACCTTTGGGATTCCTTCTAATGGTCAAAATTTATGGTTCTGTCAGGCAGAAGATTCTAGGAGCAGTATATTTATACCTGCTTAGCTTAGAAACATATGCTCTGTAAGATGGAGGCATCATAAATTACAACTCTTGTGCTTGTAATTTAGGATCAATGAAGTGCAATATTTTTTTTCCTTCTGAAATATAGGGCAAATTGGATCAAGGCAGTTCAGATGTGTAGCAAACCCAGAGAATTTGCACTGGCTTTAGCTATTTTGGAGTGCGCAGTTAAACCAGTTGTGATGCTACCAATATGGCGGGAGTCTTTAGGACATACGAGGTAAGTGAATTTTGAGCCTTGCAAATGGTGTATTAGACTCCTTTTTGGAAGTTTAGTCTGTTAAGAATGAAAGTTAATGCATTTTTAAAAGGCCATATTAAGGACCTAATTTTCCTTGGCCTCATTTCCTCCTGTATAAGATGTAAATATGAGTGAATATTAGTTTTAATTAGGATTTAATTAGTTTTTTTAGGATTGTAATGAAGATCAAAGTTGATCAAGTATATTAAAATCAGTTTTTTCTACAGTAAAAAGCATTTTATTGAATAGAAAAAGCACTCATTTTTTTTTAATATTTCTTTTAGAATGTTTCAGATTACTGTACTAGGCATCTGATTTTTTTTTAGAGTTGAATGTTTAGCCAAAAATTATGTAGTTCCTGTGTAGAGCAAGAACTTGTATAACTTCAACAGATTGTTTAAAAAAATAGATAAATTTTGTGCCCTGAATCTACTTTTTAGATCTAGGGATTTGGTTTTTCAAACTTTAATTAATCTTTAAGAAGTCAGTACTACGAAAGTAATACGAACTTACAGTAAAAATGTAAATCATTATTCGGTGCAAAAAGGAGGAATCATTCTACTTATAGGGCCCACGTCAAAGGGATAGCTGCCATTTTTAAATTATGAATATAGCTTTGTGTTGCTTTCAACATCTGTGTTCTATTTTATAATGAAAAGTGTTTTGTTTTTTAAGAAAAGTTAATTTATACCTACTAAACATTTTTTATCTGCTGAGGAATGCTTTCAGTTTTCTTTGGTGTTTCCCAGTATCAGTCTCAAGGATACTTTTTTTCTTTGTTGTCTTCTTCCTATTTTGAAAGTAACCACTGCTACCAGTATAGATATCCCCAAATGGGATGGACTTAATTCTGCCTAGGATAACAAAATTGGGGTTAACCTAAGGTGCTACAGACTGCACCCCTGTAGAGGAGACCTAAATGAGTGGCATACCTTCATTCTACTCCTATGGCTTTCATTTATCAGGGTAAAGGAGAGAGTCAGAAGCAATTGTGAGGCAATGCTCTGTATTTCTCAGGGTGGTGAAGGATAAGGGGACTAAATGGTAATGGGAAAAGATACAATAAAAAATAAATAAAATATTTTTCATTTGACTTTTCAAAAAAAAAAAAAAAACTCTGTATTTCTGTTCCTTCTTGCATTTAACTCCAGACTTGCACCAAACTGTTCTGTCCCAACATTTTCCTATTCAGTGGTCATCCTTAAACTTATGGACCAGGCAGCCACATCTCTGATGACAGAGATAAACATTTTGAGAAGTAAAGCTAATCCTAATGTTGCTGAATAAAATTCTCGATATTCAAACATAACTTAAAATGACTAAATTCATACCTTTTTAGTTTGAATATTGTAAAGTTTGTTTCTGAATATTAAACATTGTAATGAAGATGGAATTCAATTTAAAAAAAATCAGTCTAGCCCTGGCTGGTGTGTCTTGTTTGGAGCATCATCCCATACACCAAAAGGTTGTGGGTTCGATTCCTGGTTGGGGCACATACTTAGGTTGTAGGTTCTATCCTCTGTTGGGTTGGGTACAGAAGGCAACTAATTGATGTTTCTCACATCTTCCTCCCTCCCTCCCTCCCACTTTCTCTAACAGCAATGAAAAAATGTTCTCAGGTGAGGATAAAAAAATACTTTTTTCAAATCAATGTATTTTTTTTCTTATTGTCTGTCATTTTGACTAGTCTTCCAAATAGGTTACTTAGAGTTGCAAAATTATATTGTGAATTGTATTAATGTGACATATATGGTAAAATGGATGGAAGAACTTTTTAAAATATGATGAGATGTAATAAAAGGTAGCAGTTTTTTAAAAAAAATTAGAGACCATGATTTAAGAAAATTAGAAGTTAATTGGACTTTCGTTTTTGGCAAAATTATGGTCAAATACCTCTAGGTGACAAACTTCTAAGAAAACATCTAGAAAAAAATCCTAAGAAAATACCTAGACGTTCAACCAAATATTTCCTTATTTATTGTGGTATTCAATAATAAAACTTTAAGAGCAATCTAAATATCTTAGAGTTTCAGAATATATTTAAAATAATGGTAAATTAGAAATTTTTTTGAGAAAGTTATAGTTTTTTCTTTTAATTTTTTATTTTCACCTGAGGACATGTTTATTAATTTTAGAAAGAGGAAAAGAGGGGGAGAGAAATATCAATCAGCTGCCTCTTACAAGCACACAACTGGTACTGAACTTGTAACCTAGGCATGTGGCCTGACCAGGAATCAAACCAATGACCTTTTGGTTTATGGGACGACACTCCAACCAACTGAGCCACACCAGCCAGGGCAAGAAAATTCTAGTCTTTATTTGAAAACATTAAAGAATTCCTTAAAAAATGGAAATATATTTCATGTTTACATATAGGAATTCAGTGTCTTGACTGTCAGTTTTTCTCATGTTGATATATAAATTAATTTCAATAACATTGATAATTATAGTTGAGCTTTCGAATGTAGAACTTACAATATAATTAGAAAATGTATATGGAAAGGGGCAATAATAGAAAAGATAGGATTAGGTAGGACTTGACCTGCCAGGTAATAGAACTTACTTGGTGGCTATAATAATAGTGTATTATAGATGCAAAGATAAACAAGTAGACCAGTGGTACAGAATGAACAGTCCAGAAGGTGACTAATCCACATATGATCTATCGCTGTCCTCTGGGTGTGCAGACTCTGGTTTTCCTGGGTGGTGCATGCCATGGTCAGCCCCAACATGTGTTCTACCTGGGGCCATTCTGCTTGAGCTCTAAAGCAATCTGCATATGGCTGCTAGGTGGACTTGGAGGTTCCCAGGCTAGCCACACTGTGAACTGAGGCTGGCTGCTGCTAGTTCTGAGCCTGGAGCCACTTAGCAAGGGGTACAAGGACTGTGAGCCCACTGAGGCCATCTCTTGCTTGTTTGAGAGGGTTAAGGAAGTTGTGAAACAGCCAAGACCAGCCATTCATTTGGAAAAGCCATTGTTAACAGCTTGGCTGAGTGGAACAGAACCTCAGGACATCTCCACAGTGGGTAAACAGTGTTAGCCAGGTTGTTGGAGTCTCAGATATGGCATTCACCTGCTTGCTTTGTAGCTCTGTGGAGGGAGGGTTCAGAAAAGGGACATGGCCTCTGTGCACCTTTCTGTCTGGAAGAAAGCTGTCCCTCAGCTATTACCTTGATGCCAGACACTTCATTTCCTCCCTGTGTGCCACTAAATGTCCTTCAAGATGCTAACCTGGTGCTGGGGCTCAGAAGGAGTGAGTCAGAGTAAGTCTGTGTGGGGGCTCTTTAAGAGGATCTGCCTGGGACTTGAGCAGTTTCTTCCACTGACTCAATCCCCACTGGTTTTTGCAGCCAGAAGTTATGGGGATTTATCTTCCTGGTACTGAAACCTGGGGCAGGGGGACCTGGTGTTGGACTGGCACTCCTCACTCCCAAGATTTTTTACCCATCACACGTGGGTGGGGGACCAGTCCATTCTGCATCTCTGCCCCTCCTACCAGTCTGGATGGATCTCCTACCAGTCTGGATGGATGTGGTTTCTTTAATTCTACAGTTGTTAGACTTCCATTCAACTTGATTTCTGATGGTGCTGAGCAATGGTTATTTTATAGTTTAGTTCTAATTTTGATGTGTATTAGGAGCTGAGCCATGTTTACCTATGCCTCCATCTTGACTGAAAGTTCCCAAAAGATAATTTTTATAGTGTTTTGTAGAGGTGAAAACTTGTTAACCCCTAAATGCCTATAATCTGGCATGTTTAAATTGTGGTGTAGTTCTGCAATGGACTATTAGACAGCAGTGAAAAACAAATTAGAGCAACAAATGCCAGTGAGATTGGATCTTGTAAATATACCACTGAGTGAAAACAATTATTTCCCTAAAAATACGTGGAGTGATTCTAGTTATGTAAAATTTAACAACATGTATGCTAATATAATGTTACAATACTGTTAAAGGATATGGACATTCGTGGTATAAGTTTAAAGCAGAGAAGGGCTGTATGCATTGAAACTTAAGGAATATGCTTCTACATAAGCAGCAGATGGTCAAAGAAAAATTGTAATGAAAACTAGAAAATGTTTTGAGTTGAACGTTTTGAGAATATTTCATATATTGAAATTTTGGGGATGTTACTAAAGAGTACCCAGGGGAAATGCGTGACTTTCAACATTTACATTAGGAAAAAACCTACAAATTAATTAGCTAGACATAACTGTCAAGACATCAACCCAAAGAAAGGAAATATTAAAGAATATCAAATATATATTTCATAAAATGGAAATAGAAAACAGGCATACTGTAGATACTATTGTAATTTACAAATGTCTGATGAGATTATCAGGTAGGAATAAAAAGGAGAAAGCACAAATAAACAATATCAAGGATGGAAAATGGAACATACCCACCAATATTTGTGATTCTGTCACTGGTACTAGGGATTTACACTTTCCCAGCGTCCAATAATGTAGTATTCAGGCTTCCTACATCCACAGAGAAAGGGAGCCACTGGGCTCCTACTTTTTGGTAGAAGAGTTGGGGAAGGAGGAGCCCCATTGATCTCCATCATTGCATTGAGTAGGAGGCCACAGGTCCACACTCTTTTTTTCAGGCAGGAAAAGGATTTTTGTTTTAGTTTAAAGGTTATCACTGGGGATGGGCAGGACCAGATGACTTCATAAGGAAGTTACTCAGATTTCAGGAAACAGTGGATTCTATTTAAACTCTTCCACAAAATAGATAAAGAAGGAAATCTCACAGATTATTTCTGTTAGTATAAAACTGTTATCAAACTTGATAAATAGAAATAGACAAATAGATAAATAGAAAAGTATAGCCCTATCTTGTTTACTAATATTCACCATTGATGAATAATTAATAGCAAATAGATGTGCATTCAAGAAATCTTAAAACATTTGGAATATATTTAGGAGTAAATTCAAAGAATAATAAACAATAGCTAAATTGGCTTCCCCTAGGCTTAGAAGACTTATCCATTCTTAGAAGATTATTAATACCATGCTATTTTAAGACATCCAAGATTGAAAGTGATCATCTTATTAAATGCCAAAAAGGCATTTGTTAATTAACAAGATAAAAGCTTATTATTAATTTCTTTAAAAATACTTAGGAACTAGGAATAGCCTTTTATTTATTTATTTTTTATAAACTGTATTTCAAACCAAACCACCATCCGTTTTGATGAAATTCTTTCAGCACTCCCATCAACAGTTAGGGGGTACAAAACAGAGATGCCAGGTATCACTGCTGTCTTTTAACATTTCTAAAAATTATTAGCCAAGGCATTTTGTCAAGGTAAGTAAAAGATATTTTGGCAGACATGGGGACAATTATTATGCAGTTGATCTAATTATATACTTAAAAAACCCGAGAAAATGGACTTGAAAAACTGTCAGAAACAATATGAAAATAAAGTAAGGTGGCCACCATATGGAATGATAGGTTTTATGTATACAGACAGTGACCATGTGAAAAATGCAGTGGGAGGTCTGAGTTAAAAATAACAAATTGAATATACACATTTAAGTTTGCACCCTGCTGATCTCTGCCAAAACTATTACAGAGGGATTTTTTATTTTTATTTTTTAAGCATAAACCCACAGGGACAAGAGGAACAAGAGAGAATACAGCACCAGTAAAACTGTAGAAGCAATAATACAGGTAGACAAATGGTAATGTACCCAAGGGGGAAAACTGAGAATTGTCACAGTTCACACCACAGACTCCTCAGAAGGCCCAGAAACAGGAAGTGCAGTGCAGTCCTCTTCAGGTCCTGTCTCTGCAGTACCTGTTTACACAGTCTGCCAGGTCCTCCGAGTGTGGTGAGCCCAGTGTATTCCAGGCCTTGCTCGTGGCCTTGCCCTCGGATTTCACCAGAAAAGGTTCTTGTAAACTTGTAAACTGTGACCCAGGGACAAGTTTATTAAATTTTATTAAAGACAAAA
The DNA here is from genome assembly GCA_004024845.1 of Tonatia bakeri. NCBI lineage: Eukaryota > Metazoa > Chordata > Mammalia > Chiroptera > Phyllostomidae > Tonatia > Tonatia bakeri. The sequence continues at coordinate 495,606 of PVIA01000095.1, forward strand.
GGATACTTTGAGTAAATAAAAAGCTGTATGTTTATATGTGTTTACATTTTCTAAAAATGCTGTGTATTATATCAATTATGTTAATTTAATCTATCAAAATTAATATTTATTTGCATTGTGAATAGGATTTCTCTTCCATGGGCAGAGAAGCTTGACCAAAATTATACTAATATTTCATCTAGAAAATTTAATGTGCAGGAAGAGGGAAGTAAGTGTTACAAAAAAAAGGGAATTGTATTAGAACATATTTTGAAGCTTCAATAATCAAAATAATTTGTACTACAGAGGAAGTAGAGTAATAGAACCAAACAGAGAACCCAGAAATAGACCTGAACACACATGCCAATCTGGCTGTGATAGCATTGGCATGCCTGGGAAGGAAAGAGGATAGGGGGACATGTTTGAGGAAAATATCAACTAGCTCTCAGCCTCAGCAAAAACATTCAAATAAATGATGATAAAAAAAACACTCTTAAAATAAAACCAAAACCTTAATAAGAAATCATGAATTAATTTATGTCTTTGTTGTGATACTTTCTTTTTAAACAGATATAAAATCCAGATGCCATAGAGGAAAAAAGTGGATATGTGTATGTATTTAAAATTCTGAGTGGAGAAATAATAATGTAATCAAACTCAAAAGACAGATGAAAAACTGAGGAAAAATATTTGCACTACAAATGGAAAATTTCTTTAATTGAAAAAGACCTTTTATAAATGAAAAGGACTAATAGTCCAGTACAGACAAGAAAAAGGATTTGAACAGGCATTTTGCAGAAAAATAAATACGAAAGGCCAGTGGACAATAAAAATTGGTTACTTCTCTCATAATTAAAGAAATGTAAATCAAAGCAATGGGATAGTATTTCTTATCTCTCATTTGGGCTACTAAGAAGTTTGGTACTAACTTGAGTGAAGGTGTGGGAAAGCAGGGTGTCATTATAATTAGTGGCAGTGTCAAGTGTACAGTTCTGAAGAGCAGTTTGGCAGTGTCAGCATTTTAAGTGCAAGAACCTTTGGACTTAGCCATCCCAGCCCTGGGGAACATTGGCTGATACTCCCCAACTTAACTTAGGAAGACAGAAAACATTGCTTATGGTAGCTTTGTTTGTAATAGCAAACACACACAACAAAACCCTGGGTACCACGTGTAGATCAGGAATGGAGTTGAAGCTTAGTCCATACTCCTGCTCTGGCTGTTGGTTGATTCCCAGAATTGTGGAAGGAACACCTGCAGCTGGAGGTTGCACAGTACTGGCCTGATGGCGCTTCCTTCTTGGGTCCTCCAGGCTGGCAATAGTAGCCAGGCTTTCTGCCCAGCCAAGAGGAACTAAACTCCTTTGGAACTCTTTTGTTGCTGCCTTTTCTCATAAGGATTGTTTTGGTGGCAGTGACAACAGTGGAATTTACTCTGACTTAGCCAACATCACAGATCAGCAACAGAACCACTTCCCTGACCTGGCTTCCCAAGCAAAGTTAAGCCTTTGGTGGTAAATGGACCTGTTTCCCATGTGAAACACTAAGAGCACAAGCTGAGTGTTCATCCCAGCTGTGAGCCTTCAGAGTGTCACTGCACTGTTCTTCTCCCCACAATGTGTGCTATCCCTGGCCACTGTCATTGACAATGGACCAGTTACTGTGCTGGACCTGACTTTGTAGAGGTGTTTAAGGCTGAGCCCACAGATTCTGTTGAGAGATACCGCATGGTTCTCAGTTATTCTCTTCTTACTGTGGTGGACTGGGGCTGTCAGGGTATTCACGTGCTCTGCCTGCAGAGCTTGCCCCTCTTCCTGGTTCTGAGAGTGGTGGCAAATCAATGGTATTTGAGTCAGTGAGTTAGTCCCTGGTGAGAGTCCTTTCTTTCCTCTCCTCCCATCAGCTATGAACAAAAGAGTGTGCTATACTAGTTATGTGCAGTTAATTAGTATTGAGTTCTGTCACCCTATGGGGAGGCTAGATTCTGGAGTCCTATAGTCACAGGGTCACAAAGCTTTCTTGGAAGTGGAGATGGGGAGTATTTGATGGAGGGAAGGAGATAAAAGGTAATTAAATCCCCTCTCACAGCTTACTAGTACCTCCCCCAAGTTGACAAAAGATCTCTTTATTCATTCCGTATAGCTATGCTTGCAAAATTGTCTACAACTGGGTAGAGTGTGATTTTTTTAAAAAAGCCCTCTACCATTAGAGCTTTCAGGGGGACAGGAGCTTCTTTCTCTTTAGGTCTTGGTTAATGTCACTGTTTATAGGAAATAGTCCCATTCATGAACATACAGTCTAAAACACCTTAATGTAGAGCTTCACCAAAGGCCTGCGCATCTGCTTATTGCTCGGTGTGATGATAATCAGTTTTCCAGACTGAAAAAAGAGTGTGTCATGTGGCTTACGTCCTGAGCCTAATGATGATGCCTAATCAGTGTGGTTCTTCCTTCGCAGCCCTTCCCTTTACCGGTGCCCAAAATAGGAAATGTGGGCCCCTTCCTTTGTATGTAGGAAACCTGAATTCTATGTTAGTGGATCATTTGAAGGCTTTTAAGATAGCCAGTGCTAGACAGAATCAGAAATATTGGTTGATAAAAAGTTTTTGGATTTGTTGATCTTAGTTGGGGGGTAAGGAAATAAAGTATTCCTTTTGATAGGGAACTGATTTAATAAATTATAGTATATCCATGCAGTAGTATATTATTATTTTTTAAAGATTTTATTTATTTATTTTTAGAGAGGGAAGGAAGGGGGTGGGGAGAGAGAGAGAGAAACATCAGTGTGCGATTGCTGGGGAACATGGCCTGCAACCCAGGCATGTGCCCTGACTGGGAATTGAACCTGCGATGCCTGGTTCGCAGCCCGCGCTCAATCCACTGAGCTACGCCCGCCAGCGCTGCAGTGGTATATTATTTAATTCTTAAAATGATCTGTATCTTCTGGTACAAAGAGATCTCCTAGTACAATTATTCATTGATTAAAAACCAGATAATTTTGTTTGTAATATAATACCTTTTATGTAAATATAATGTTGGTGTATGCGTGAAATATTTGAGGAATAAGTCACAAATGAGTATTTGTTATGGGATGTGTAGAAAATTTTGTTTTTGCTTCTCTGTTAGATTTTTTCCTATTATGTAATTGTATGTCTACTTATTATTCTGAGTTGGGGTTGTCTGAGTTGGGGATTATATCTAACTATTCTTTGTTTTTGTCTTCCTGATTTTCAGAACTTCATTTTTATATTGTTTGTTTTTCAAAGTTATATGTAATTCTGTTTTTCAATTCTTATATTCTTAGGCTACACAGGATGACAGCAATTGAAAGAGAAGAAAAAGAGAAAGTCAAAAAAAAGGAAAAGAAACAAGAAGAGGAAGAAACAATGCAACAAGCCACATGGGTAAAATATACATTTCCAGTTAAACATCAGGTAATTTTACTTACATCCTATTGAAATAGTATTAGCCAATTCTGAGACTTTATTCTGCAACTTTGAGTACTTAATAATTTGTTTCACTTTCGACACACTCTTTTAATATAGTAGGAATGAAGTAATCTTCCTGGCAATGTTATAAGCATAGGTTCATTTTAGTAGAATTTAGGTGGCTTACTAGACCAATTTGTTGAAATGTCATAAAACTGTAAAATTGTGTTACTTTTTTTTAATATCAGAAAGGAAAATTAAGTTTTTTAATAAATCTTTGATTATTGGTAAAAATAAAGTTGATTGATAAACTTAATTAATTTACCTGTCTGTTCATTTTGTTTGGTAAAAATGTATAAAACCACATATACTTTATAAACATTCTCATTCTTGCTTATTCGGAATGTCTTTATTTACATCAGGTGTGGAAACAAAAAGGCGAGGAATACAGAGTAACAGGATACGGTGGTTGGAGCTGGATTAGTAAAACCCATGTTTATAGGTTTGTTCCTAAATTGCCAGGCAATACTAATGTGAATTACAGAAAGTCATTAGAAGAAAGTAAGTAATTAAAGTTATTTTTCCTGCATGATTATTTCTGACTTTTATTATTTCTTATAGATTTATAGTAGTATATTGACCATATTTTGGATAAGACTTTTTCTGCAATTTTTAATAAAATTTTCAAAATTACTAATGTAGTTTATTATAAACTTTGTACATTTTAAAATTACCTTTATTTAAAGGATTTTGATATCTAGGATTTCAGTTAATGAAAGATGATAGGATAGAATAGAACTTGTTTGTTTTTTTCTTTTAAAGAAAAAAGGCCTCAGCTACCTAATTGTTTTTTCTGAAATCTTAAATTCAGTGCTACTTGCCTTCTTGAAGAACCATACATCTGGTAACCTCAGCACTATAGGCAGCACATGACAAAACCAGAAAGGGAGTGATAGAGGCTTCCAGAGCACTATCACATAAGTGAGGTAGCAACTCCATTTATGCTACTGGGTAATAACTTCGGAATTACAGAACTCTAGAGGTGAACTGCCACTTTAAGAAACCTTGTATAATGAAACTCATGTTACAGGAGCAGATTTATTTCATGAAGATGTTAAGCAACATACTGAAGTTCGTACTAGATCAAGAGTGATATGGTTGAAATCCATGTCTACTGTCTTCCCCTGCCGTTTTTGCATTCTACCATGCAGTTTCTCCTATGTTGCAACACAGTTTGTTAATTTATGATGTGATATGTTCTTTCCTATGTAGCCTATGCATAAGTGTCATTTAAGTACTATGTACATATGTACATATTTAGCTAACTGATTTGACATTTTTGTGAATGGTTGTAGTGAAACCTGGACTGGTTGATTTTTGAAACTGTTAATTTGGGAAAGTTATCACTGGGTTATCTTTTAACAGAAAAAAAATATTTTGTAAGGCTCATGGGAATTTATTGTAGAGACTAGAGGAGTCGAACATAGCAGATGCTCACTGAATATTTCTATTTGATTACCAGTCTATTATTATCTGATTATATTCAAGCTGAGTGTCCATTTAGTAAGTTCCAAAAGGTGGTTACATATTTTTATCACCATTTTGTTGCTTTAGTTACCCATGTAGCACTTAGAATTGTAGAGAGCTTTTGTCTAATTGTGTATCTGACCTGGTTTGCCCTGTGTAATAAAATCCAGATTATCAATATCACAATATTTAGGCTTTTACAAATTTCTTTTATATCCATTTTCCTAGCGTAGGATTTTCCATTGTCCAAATGCTGGGCCTTAACAGTCAGGTACCAGTTTGTTTTCTAGCATCTTTTGAGCCTTTCTATCCAGGTGGCAGCACGGCAAAAAGCAGCAAGCAGTACATATTGTTAGCTTAACTACAGACTAGAAATCACAGTGAAAGCAACAATATATTTTTACATAAATCAGTATAAAATACACTGTTTATGATCTTAGAACTACCAATCCCTGTAATGATGGCTAATCTAGTCTGATCATATGATAGAGGCCCAGATGTGTTCAAAACAGAAGTGTAGTCCAGTGAACACTTGACTTAGCACCAGAACACCAGAGTGTTTGGCTGCTGTGTGTTTCTTATCTCTAACATTACTCTCTTCTAACTTGGACTGTATGCATTTATTTTGCACAGTACTTTATCAAGTTCAGTAATGGGTGTGTATTAATATTCTTTATGTCAAGAAGTCTTTAGTTGGGGGGGGCGCAAACATTTTATAGTTGTCTGTTTTAAATATCAGGATTCTGCCCTGGCTGGTGTGGTTCAGTTGACTGAGTGCCGACCTGCAAACCAAAGGGTTACCGGTTGGATTCCCAGTCAGGGCACATGCCTGGATGTCTGGCCAGGTCCCTCTGGATTTCTGCCTCTGCAAAAAGCAACCACACATTGATGTTTTTCTCCCTCTCTATCTCCATCCCTTCCCCCATCTAAAAATAAATAAATAAAATCTTTAAAAAAAAATCAGGATTCTTATAGCTTGTAGACAAGGCTGCCATTGTCATATAAAGCTCTTTTGAGTAACTTGAAACCATTGAAAAGTATTTCCCAGCTCTTTTGCAGTAACTATAGAAACACTGACTGTGGAGGGTATGGATTTAGTTTCTTTTAATTCTTTTTTGTTTCCTGTGGGGTCAGATAAATCCCATCACCCTTTTTGTGATGCTTTTCTTCTCACAACTATCCTGCTATCTTGACAGGTACTGAGTGATTTTAGGGGGAGGGGGAGGATTTAGGGGGGGGTTGCATTCTTTTCCCTTCCCTCATTCAGACCTTCCTGGAAAGAGTTATTTATTTAAATGAAAGGATAGGTACCTCTTGTTAAGTCCTTGAGATATTTGAGTTCAAATGAAGAAGAAAATAAAAGTTAGGAAATGCTTCTAAGGCCTAAGAATATTCGTCCAGACAACAGTTCTGTTCTATGGGTTTCATTTTTATTTTCGTACAGAAAATTTGAAACTACACAAAAGAGAATGATAATATAATCCAATTCCCATGTAACCATCGTTCAACAATTATCAAATTCTGTCACTCTTCTTTCAGTTGTCACTGCCCCCATTTTTCCTGGATATTTTTTCCCTGTATTTAGAGCAAATCCCAAAAATCATGTTACTTACCAAAAGTAGTTCATTATGTATCTCTAACTAAATTGAACATTTTCCATAGCCATCATGGCATTATCACATTCAGTAAATTAACAGCAGCTAACATTAATCATCTGATTCTCAGTTCATATTCCCATCACCCCATTTGTCTCAGAATGCCCTTTTACTCTTGGTAGTAAATTAGATCCAAATAAGGCCACACATTGCACTTAGATATTTCTTTTGTCTTTTATTCTGTGACACACACTTAAGTATATTTTATCTGGAGTCCATGGATAAACTTCAAGGTTATCAAAAAATGCATTGAAATATATTACAGAAGTTTGTATACATACTTTGTTTGCTTAGTGGATAAGAGCATTTATCCAATTCTAATATGATTCTGTAAAACAATGTATGTGAGAAACCACTGATGCAGAGAGGTTGAAGTAGTCTCATATGTAAAAGCTTCTAAAGCACATAGAAGAGGCAGTCATGCTTTAGGTCACCCAAACATATGTAAGTATATATAGAACATTCAACTTTTTTTAAAACACTTTATTGAGGGATAAAACAAAGGAAATGACTCACAGATGTACATTGGAATGGATTTTCATGGACTACACACAATCAGATACATGGAACGTGACAGCATCCAGATCCTCGCGTTCTCTTCCTTAAACAACTCTCTGCCATATCTAACAACTTTATTTGGCCAGTTTTTGTTATTTTTTCCCCCATTTTAAAATCATTTTTACCTGACTGGCGTAGCTCAGTGGATTGAGTGCGGGCTGCAAACCAAAGCATCGCAGGTTCAATTCCCAGTCAGGGCACATCCTTGGGTTGTAGGCCATGGCCCCCAGCAATCGCACATTGATCTTTCTCTCTTTCTCCCTCCCTTCCCTCTCTAAGGATAAATAAATAAAATCTAAAAAAAAAAAAAAAAAAAAAGATAAATTAAAAAAATTGTACCTTTAAAAAAATAAATCATTTTTATTTTTCAGTTATAGTTGACATACATTATTATATTAGTCTCAGGTGTACACCTCAGTAATTAGACATTATATAACTTACTAAGTGATCATCCTGATAACTCTCACACCCGCCTGACACCATATGTAATTAGAATATTATTGACTATATTTCATATGCTGTATTTTACATCCCCGGTGACTATTCTGTAACAACCAATCTCTACTTCTTAATACCTTCACCTTTTTCACTCATTCCCCCAACTGTACTCCCATATGGCAACTGTCAATATGTTCTCTGAATCTGTAAGTCTGTTTCTGTTATTCTTGATTTATTTTGTTTTTTTAGATTTGTTTGTTGTTAGAGATATATTTCTTGCCATTTTATTGTTCATATTTTTTTTCCTTCTTCTAAAAGAAGACCTTTTAACATATCTATAATAGTGATTTGGTGATGATGAATTCCTTTAGCATTGTCTTGTCTTTTAAACTTTTTTTGGGGGGGAGGGTCAATTTATTTTTTATTGTTTAAATATTTTATTTATTTATTTTTAGAGAGGGGAAGGAGAAAGAGGGGGGGTGAAACATCAGTGTGTAGTTGCCTCTCATGTGCCCCCTACTGGGGACTTGGCCCACAACCCAGATATGTTCCCTGGCTGGGAATCAAACTGGCAACCCTTTGGTTCTCAGCCTGCACTCAATCCACTGAGCTACACCAGCCAGGGTTCAACTTTTTATTTTTAAATAACAAGCAATGAAGTATGTCTTGCTAGAAAATATTTGATAATTTATACTAAACTAGAAATGTTAAATTGGTAATATGCAAAATATTTGTAGTTACTATATTGTTGGTTCTTTTTAGCCAAGACTAATATGAATGAAAATATGGATGAATCAGATAGAAGAAAAAGCCCACGAAGTCCAAAAAAAATAAAAACAGAGCCTGATTCTGAGAAAGATGAGGTAAAAGATTCAGATGCAGCAAAAGGAGCAGACCAAAGTGAAATGGACATTTCAAAGATTACTGAGAAGAAGGACCAAGGTAAGGAGGCTTGAGTGTGGAGTGCTGCCTGGGGGTGATAAGAATGCACTGGATCTAGTGTACACAACAGGAAAGTTACTGCGTTGTCTCTTTTTGATAGTAGCTTTATTGAAACATAATCCTTATGCCATGTAATTGACCCATTTAAAGTGTACGAATCAGTGGTTTTTCGTATTTCACAGATTTTCAACCATCACCACAATTAATTTTAGAACATTTCTATCACCCCCAAAAGAAACTCATGTCCATTAGCATTCCCAGTCCTCCCTAAATTTCCCTCTCCAGCTCAGCAGTTTACTTTCTGTCTCTATGGATTTGTCAAACTAGGCAAATCTAGTTTTATATTCCATGTAAATGGAATCATGTAATAATATGTGGTATTTGTGACTGGCTTCTTTCATGTAGCCTGTTTTCAGGGTTCATCTATGTTGTAGCCTGTGTCAGTATTTCCTCAGTTTTTAAAATGTTTGAGTATTACTCAATTATATGGATATGCCACACTTTGTTTATTCATTTATCTGTTGATGAATATTTGGCTCTTCCCTACTATTTGGCTATTAATGAGTAATGCTGATATGAACATTTGTGTACAAGTTTATGTGGACATCAAGTTACTGGGTCATGAAATAACTACATCCAACCTTTTGAGGAACTTACATTTTGTGAAAAATAGTTTTTTAAAAACTAGATAAGCTAGATAATACATGAGCCTTAAGATATTTTAAAGTATAAAATGCTCTATACAGAATCTTACATGAATTACTGACGTATGCAATAGCTATCATATATTAAGTAATTTCTCATTGTGGCATTTCATCATTTTTACATACTAGGAATCTGAACATTTAAACATTTGAAATATATTGGCTTTTTAAACTTTTTATAAAATTGAGCTCTGTTTGTTAATCTATTTTAATCATGTCAATAACTTTGAATTATATAGCTACTTATATTTATTTTTGAGTGAAAATTGGTAGTTTTTTAAATAAAAATATTATGAATTCCACATTTCAGACTGAAAGTACCACTTATATAAATGTCTTTGTTTCACAGATGTCAAAGAAGTTTTAGATTCTGACAATGATAAATCCTTTAAGGAAGAACCAATGGAAATAGATGATGACGTGAAAACAGAGTCACATACAAATTGTCAGGAAAGTTCTCAAATAGATGTGGTCAATGTCAGTGAGGGTTTTCATTTAAGGACTAGTTATAAAAAGAAAATTAAATCATCCAAACTAGATGGACTTCTTGAAAGGAGAATTAAACAATTTACACTGGAAGAAAAACAGCAACTCGAAAAAATGAAGTTGGAGGGTGGAATTAAGGGCACAGGAAAGACCTCTGCAAGTTGCTTCAAAAGTCTGTCTGAGTCACCAGTCATAACAAAAGCAAAAGAAGGGTGTTACAGTGACTTGCTTAGACAAGAACAAAGCCCTAATGCAAGTAACGATAAATCTGAAGACTTTATTCGGGGATGTTCACAAAGTGATTCCTCAGTTCTGGGAATCAGTGATCCTGATCATACAACAAGCAAACTTTATCCAAAAGATCAAATGTTAGATGACATCTCCATTCAGAGCCCAGAGAGAAACTGTCGGAAACAATATTCTGTTGGAAATGACATAGATGAGAGTCTCTCTGAACCAACTAGTAAAGGCTTAGAACCCAGTAAGATTAAAACAAAGGGAAGTGATTTTCTTATTGATGACTCTAAAGTAGGCTCTGCAGATGAAATTGGTACTTTGATCTCTAAGAACAAAAAACCACTCACACAGGAGAATAATGACACCATTGTTTCTCCTTCCCAAAGCCCTTTACTTCCATCAGTATCTGGAAGTACTGATGATAGAGATATCCCATCTCTGTCAAAAGCAATGGACTTTCAAGGGAAAATGGGATGTGACTTCGAATATAATAGCACTTTGGAAAATAGTTCTGATACTCTGTCTATTCAGGACAGCAGTGAAGAAGATATGATTGTTCAGAATAGCAATGACAGTATTTCTGAGCAGTTCATAACTCAAGAACAAGGTATCGAAGGCTTAGAATCATTGAAATGTGAGTCTGTTTCAGATAAGTCCACTGGAAACTGTGATGACAGGCTGCAGGGTAAGGTAACTGAATCAAATGGTAAAAAACCGAGTCAAGAACAGAGATTAGAGGAGCAACCAGTTAATAAATGTATTGATCAAATAAATCTAAACAGTAGCACTGACAAAAAGAATAATGAAAATCGAGAGTCTCAAAAGAAAGGACAGAAAGCAAGTACCTTTCAAATAAATGGAAAAGATAATAAGCCTAAAGTATATTTGAAAGGTGAATGCTTGAAAGAGATCTCTGAGAGTAAAGTAGTAAGTGGTGATGTTGATCCAAAGGTTAATAATATAAATAAAATAATTCCTGAAAATGATATTAAGTCTTTGACTGTTAAAGAATCTGCTGTAAAGCCATTCATGAATGGTGATGTCATTATGGAAGATTTTAATGAAAAAAACAACTTGGAAGCAAAATCATGTTTACCGAGATCTTCAGATGCTGAAGGTGACTACCAAGACAGCCTAGAGACCCTCCCGTTAACCAAAGAGTCTGAGAGAGCACAAACTACCACACCTCCACCATCTTGTCCAGAAAGCAGTTTAGTGAATCAGGTAGAAGATATGGAAATTGAAACTTCGGAAGTTAAGAAAGTTTCTCCATCACCTATTACTTCTGGAGAGGAATCTAACCTCAGTAATGATTTCATTGATGAAAATGGCCTGGCCACCAACAAAGATGAAAATGTCAATGGAGAATCTAAGAGAAAAACAGTCATCACAGAAGTCACCACCATGACGTCCACAGTGGCCACAGAGTCAAAAACTGTAATCAAAGTAGCAAAAGGCGATAAACAAACTGTGGTCTCTTCTACAGAAAATTGTGCCAAATCCACAGTTACAACCACCACTACAACCGTAACAAAGCTTTCCACGCCCTCCATAGGCAGCAATGTGGACATCATCTCTGTGAAGGAGCAGAGCAAAACCGTGGTGACCACAACAGTGACAGACTCACTGACTATCGCAGGAGGCACTTTGGTAACATCTATGACAGTGAGCAAAGAATATTCCACAAGAGATAAAGTGAAACTCATGAAATTTTCAAGACCCAAGAAGACTCGTTCAGGTACAGCTCTACCATCCTATAGAAAGTTTGTCACCAAGAGCAGCAAGAAGAGCATATTCGTTTTACCTAATGATGACTTAAAAAAGTTGGCCAGAAAAGGAGGAATCCGAGAAGTCCCTTATTTTAATTACAATGCTAAACCTGCCTTGGATATATGGCCATATCCTTCTCCTAGACCAACCTTTGGTATCACTTGGAGGTATGTACTTTAAAATGTATTTGGGGAAGGGAAAAGGTTTTAAAGAATTCTTTTTTTTTTTTTTTAAGATAATGAGATAATAGAGAAATGATGGAGAGGGAATATACTTAAAGACCAAAAATGTAAGGGAATCCTTTAAGATGAAATTCAGTTTTACTTTTCACAAGACAAAAGAAACATGACGAACACAGTTGTTTTTGTGGTCTAACTTTTCAAATTATTGCCATGTGAATTGTTCATGAAATTGGATAATCACCAACTTTCTGGAGTATTTGTACAGTTGACCCTTGAACAACATGGAGGTTAGGGCACTGAACACCCTATCTTCAAAAATCCATGTATAACTTAAGTCAGCCTTCCATATACATGGATTTCCAATCATAAATTAAGATATATTTTATTTTTGTTAGGTAATTCATAAAATTGCAAGATAGAGGAAACTTACCTATAAATCACATCAGGCTCATTATAATATGGAAATCTTCCTAATATAATTGATTTGCATGGTAAACATTTGTTCTGGAGTTTTCTTATTTATGTGAGTAAAGGTAGTCTCTGAGATTGCTTAGGAATTTTTCTAAACCCAGAAATATTCGTAATTTAAAATTTCCTGGGCATTAAGCTTTGGGGAGTCATAGTATGTAGTGTTGGGGGTTGTGAGATCTGTAGTTTTATATTGGGAAACAATCTTACTTTCTTATCTTTTATACAATGTATAATAAGTTGCTTCTGCCCACAGAGGGACTGAGTTACAAGTAGTGCCCAGTTTTCTTAAATCCCAGCCCAGTACTTTATCTGCTGTATCACACTTCATATTATTTATCCTCGCTTTGTCCTTTTTCATGTCCTTGTCTTTTTTCCTGTTCACCCTTAGAATTGAAAAGGATGGAATAGTAGCAAAGAGTTTTACAGGGCATGCACAGAAACCAGGAAGGATCTCAGTTTTGCAGTTATATTTTGTTAGGATTCTGAAATTGATTACTTCTGCAAGTTACTGAGCAGGCTTCATTTCTGTGTATCTTTGATATGGTCCCAGTTTCTTTAAGCTAAAAATCATGCTTTTTTTGTTGCCTTTATATGACAATTAGCTAGTATTATAAAAGACCAAAAAAGAGTGTAAATGAGTACTCTCTATAAAGGAATTAACTTAACTAATATGACCAGTCATAGTTGGTTTGACCAAGTTTTTATAACTCATCTTTTGATTTGAATTAAAGTATCATCACTCCATTACACATTCAATAGAGACAGCTGAAAAGTACAATTTCTCTGCAGGGCCTGCAATGAAGGATTTGCAGAATCCTGCAGGGAATCAAGGAACTCTTCATTACAGTTCATGGATTTGTAGGATTACTCTGCACTTTTCTGCTTTCTTCATTGAGAGCGGTCCCAAAGTGTATCCTTGACTGTCCTGCAGGTAACTTCTTTCCCACTGGAAAAGTTACTATGTACAAATACTTTAATTAAAATGACCTGGCAGTGGTGGAGGCAGACCTTTCTGCTTTTTACTATTATGAAATGGAAGGTAGACCCAACTGGGAGGCATTTTCTTTGGACCAGTTCTGCTCAAGCGTTGCCCAGGGCCCCTTTTTGCACGTCTGGATTTCAGGAACCTTGTGTTGTTATGTTTTAATATGCTCTCTGGGCACAATTTGTATCTGTTTAGTTAATTGCTCATTTTTAAATGGAAGGACCTTCCTGTACATTTTAAACAGATACTGCCTTTAAATATATGCCGACATCTTAATTTGCTGAAGTTGAAAGAAACATAATCCCTTCTGTCTAACAGAGGCATGGGTGAATATGTAAATTATTCTTGTCTTTAGAATGTAATTTTTAAAAATGTATAGCTATAAAAAATATGCATGTGAAATGCATTTTTATACTCACACTTGAATAAAACATTTCTGATGTTTAGAGTAGGAGCTAAGAATGCCAAAGGTGCATGTTCAGTCTTTATTAATGTTAAGGCCGAACAGTATTGAGTAAGTAAAACTTGTCTCATCTACTCATTGGAGCTTCTTTTTCCCTCCACACTGTCCATTCCCTTATTCCCTTTTCCCCAGGCCTCGATTCTGTGTTTTATTATCACTTTGAACCCATAGTTGTCTCCACAGTACTGCTGGATGGATCCTCCTAAAATGCAGATCTATTCTGTGAATATTCTGACTGAGCTAACGAAGCATTTAAAGGGGACTTGTTAACTCCTGCAGGACTGAGAGGGGAAAGCGTTTGTCACCTGTCTGTCACGTCTATGAGAAGTACTTCCCTTTGTAAACCACCCAATACTGATTAGTTTCAGAGGCCTTAATATAGATTACCTTTTAGGCTCGTAATTCTTCCATTTTGTGCAGCACATTCTGGCTCTGCCTTCCTCTCTTATGCCAGTTTCATCTCTTTCTGTACTTCTACACCCCTTCCTGCCAGCCATAGCACACCGGATGTGGTTTTCAGGAAAAAGTGTGTGCTCCTCTATGCTTTTCTCTAAGCATATGTGTGCTCCTTGCCTTCAGTCAGCCACCCCAACATCTGTGATGTTTGAGAGTCACAAGCAAAGCTCTGATCCTCAACCCAGAGCAAAATCAGATACCCCTTATCTTGTCTTTTCCTTTGTTATAGTTCCTGAGGACACAATAACAGACTATAATTTATTTCTGTGTCCCTACCTCCTTTCATTTAGTCTAACACATAGAAGGCACTCAAATATTTTTTGAATGAAGCAATGAACGAACAGGCTGATAAATACATGAAGTTTGTTCCCCACATGATGTTTCTATTATACAATAGAGGTGCTATAAAGTTGTTTGTAGAGAGTGGTAAGAAAAAGAAGGAAAGAGAATGAGACTTCTCTTTCCAAATACTGCATCTAAACTTTCCCAAGGCATTTCTATAGCGTGTAGTCTGAAAGTGACACACACTTACCCCCTCCTAGGACATCCCTGCACTAGTTAACATTTGCCCTCTGATTAAAAAATTAATCTGTTCAGGTCAGAGGATTCACAGGGAGATAACACGACAAGGAAAATAACGGTGTCACAGGTGGAGATGGAAAGTTAAGTTGCAGCAACTTTTTGGCTCCAGCTTCTCCTTTCTCACATTGTTCATTTTTCCAACCTGACATTAATAATAGGAAGCATTACCTTCCACATTATCTAAGATTTACTTTCTACCTCTGTTAGAAGAGGAAATTAAGTTGTATAGGTTTTTTCTTAGTGCACTCAACCAGTACACTCTTTTTAAGTATATAGAAATGTCAACAAAGTATTTAATTACACAAAGATCACTAATAGAGACTTGACAACCTTGGCCTGCTTTAAAGTGTTTTATGGTTAATTCCATTTTAGAACAGGATATTCATAGTTGTTTCGAAATGTGTTTTTAATATTAATTTTGAAAAGAGTATCTAAAATATTCAATGAGTTCACATAAAATGTTTAGAAAAAAACAGAGATTCTGTTAACTCTTGATTAGTAACTAACACAGTATGTTTTTTTTTTATTCTTCGTTGTAAAATCCCAAAACTACACTAATATTGGTAAAGTGTTTATTAGTAGTAGCCATATTCATCATCCAGGAGTTCTGTTTTGCACAGCCACCAGTTGGATACAGTTTTTTCTATTCATTTGGGAAGGTCTTATTGTCTTTGTAAAGTGTTTTGGTTTCGTTCTGCTTTTTGAAAAAATGTAAACATTTCTATTTTGTTTCAGCAAAAATCAATGTTAAGATTTTATCCTTCAAAACTCTTAATCAAATTTGTAGCAATTTATTTTTATTTGCTCTTCATAATTTTTCTAACACATTTTGGGACTAGGCTAAATTTATAAAATCTTCATAAATTTTTGCCCTATCTTACAATGAAGCATGCTTGATATACAAATTTATATGGCATTTGAAATGACTACCAACCTTTTTTAAGTTGTTAAATGCATGTTATGCCGAGGAACAAAAAAGTGATTTTATTTAGTGACATATAATAGACAAAGTGCTTATAAAATTGTATTGTAAATATTGAATGAGGATAGAAGCAATCCTTCAGCTTCATAGAGTGGTGTGTGTATGTGTGTACACATCTACATATATATGTTCTCGGGTTTTTCTTTCAGGTATAGACTTCAGACCGTGAAGTCCTTAGCTGGAGTGAGTCTTATGTTACGGTTACTGTGGGCGAGTCTGCGATGGGATGACATGGCGGCCAAGGCTCCTCCAGGAGGAGGGACTACCCGGACAGGTATGGAGTTTTGGTTTTCTAGGTTAAGCTTAACGAGAAAATCACTTGACAGTTTGCTTAATTTTAAGCATATTTGTTACTTGTTAAAATACAGTACTTACGTTTTAAAAATGAAGCTTTGCTAAAGTTTGACAGCACATGCTAGAACATCCTGGGGGCAGGTAAAGGAGGTTCAGATGATAAGGTGAGTGAGTCACTTATGTGTGAACCAGTCTGAATTTTAAAAGGATATTTATTGTTATAGAGCAGCTATTTTCAACCAGTGTGCTGTAAGAGTTTTTAAAACATTCAGTACCTTACCTGACTGGTATGGTTCAGTGGGTTGGGTATCGCTCTGCAGACTGAAAGGTCATCGATTCATTCACTGATCAGGTCACATGTCTGGATTGTGGGTTTGACCCCTGGTTGGGGCACATATAGGAGGCAGCGAATCAATGTTTATCTTGCACATGGATATTTCTCTCCCTCTCTTCCTCCCTTTCCCTCTTTCTTTAAAAAAAAAATAGCATAAAAGTTAACGGTAGTCCACAGTGGTAACAAAAAATGTATAAAGTTCTTTTAAAAAAAAAATACAATACCTGACTGTTTAGTCAGGGGCACTGACCTCTTTTCCCTTAGAGTGTCAAATAAAAAAAATGATAAGCACCAACATAGCAGTAGCCATTTGGTATGAAAGAATTAAATTTATACCTTTTGGGGGGGAGGTCAGATCAGCAAAAAAGGAAAAAAAAAAACACAAAACATTTTTTGGTGTGC
Organism: Tonatia bakeri; assembly: GCA_004024845.1. Taxonomy (NCBI): domain Eukaryota; kingdom Metazoa; phylum Chordata; class Mammalia; order Chiroptera; family Phyllostomidae; genus Tonatia; species Tonatia bakeri. The sequence continues at coordinate 512,477 of PVIA01000095.1, forward strand.
CACAGAATCTTAGTAATTAGTTTATGTGTGCCATGAGAGAAACAAGGTTGAAAATTGCTGCTACGGGATACAAATCATTTAAACTATGACATCTGAAGGTCTCGGCTTGCTGCTTTTCTCCTGGGATTGTCATTATTTAGGATGAGTTTTGCCACCAAAACTAAGCTGCCCCAAACGGCATTTTGCTCAACTTAGAAATTTCCAGTTAGGAAGAAACTCAGTATGAACTACATTTTAACAGTGATTCTGTGATTGTTAATCAAATGTTTCCAAAAGTTTATTCCAAGTGTTTCTTTTTTAAAGCGGCAGATGTTGTACCTTTTTAGTCCCTGAGTATTTTCGTTGGTTATTAATACTTTGTGAATTAAATCACCATAGAAACATCTGAAACTGAAATCACAACAACAGAAATTATTAAGAGGCGAGATGTTGGTCCTTATGGCATTCGATCGGAATATTGTATCAGGAAAATCATTTGCCCCATTGGAGTTCCAGAAGCACCGAAAGGTAAGGAATTGAAAGAATTTTGTTCTTTCATTATTGACCTGTTAGCCACATTTTTTATGAATTGAAATTTGATTTTAATGTTTCTTTAACTCTTTATTTAACTTCTCAAAAATATTATATTTATAATATTATAAACTATTATATTTAAAAATGATAAGTAGTGAACATAGCAAGATTCCACTAGTCATACATAGATGCCTATAGGCACGGTGCCAAGAACAGGAAGGATACAAAGAGCTATAATAATACCTCTTATGATTAAGCTGTGGAGTGATTGACACTGGACCATCGTCTCCAAGAGGGTAGCCACCAAGTCTGCCTGATTTGCTGTAGACCTGGCACCTGCTACAGCAACCGACACACAAGTGGTAAATGAAGATTTGTTGAATAATAGGTTAAAGCTACTATAAAATACTTCAGTGTTCAGAATAGAAATAATATAAGAGGCTCCCAGCAATTCCACTGCTAGGATTATATCCTAAGAATCCTAAAACACCAATCCAAAAGAACCTTTGCACCCCAATGTTCATAGCAGCACAATTTATAATAGCTAAGTGCTGGAAGCAACCTAGATGCCCATCAGTAAATGAATGGATCAAAAAACTATGGTACATTTACACAATGGAATTCTATGCAGCAGAAAGAAAGAAGGACCTCCTACCATATACAACGTCATGGATGCAACTGGAAAGCATTATGCTAAGTGAAATAAGCCAGGCAGTGAAAGATAAATACCATATGATTTCACCTTTAACAGGAACCTAAACAACAAAACAAAGAAAGAAGCAGGGTATAATCAAAGACACTGCATTAGAGGACAGGTGGAGAGTGACCAGAGGAGAGAGAAGAGGGATTTCCGGAGAGAGGAGGAGGGGTTTATAGGATTAAAGTTAAAGGACACACGGATAAAGGATAGGGGGAGGGTGGTAATGGGAGGGAGGTAGGGAGGGGGGGTGGGAGGGCTTGAGTGGGTGGGAGGTGGGGTGGGTGGGAGGACTTGAATGGGAGTAAGGGGGTGAAAACTGTACTTGAACATTAATTTAAATAAAAAAAAAGATTAAAAAAATAAATTAAAAAAAAAAAAGAAATAATATAAGAGGCTAAGAGTTACTCAGGAAGCACTTACAGAGCACCTGCATGGGAGGTACTGGGTGGCAAGTGCATAAAAGAATGAGATCCATCCTCTATTCTCAAGGAAGCAAAGAAAAGTTAAAGTATAACAATAATATACTTGAGAATCAAAACTGTTAAAACTAAAAAGAGTTCAGTAAGGTGTCCTCACTCAGGATTTATGGACAAAAATCAACAATTTTATTTTATATGTTCAATAAAAGTATTTACGAAAAAATCTATTAAGAAATGAGGAAAAACTCTGGTTGGATAGTTCAGTTGGGTTAGAGCATTGTACTACTACGCCAAGGTTGCGGGTTTGATCCCCCGTCGGGGCACATATAAGAATCAACCAGTGAATGCATAAATGGGTAAGAACAACACATCTATGTATCTCTCTCTTTTTTTGAAAAAGAAAAAGAAATGAGTAAAAGGAAAATGCTGCTCCTAGGTAGAAACATACTATATTTTATATGTTTTATAAAGGTCAGTTGTCTCCAAGTACATAAACTTAACTTTTGAATCTTGATTGAAGTAACTCAAAAGTTTGTTCTGGGGAATAAATACCTGAGAATGGCCTTTTTGAAAAGAACACTGTTAAGGGGTACTTATCCTAGTAAATGATGAAATATTAGCATAATTAAAACGTTGCTGTTCTGGAACAGTATTAGATAGCTCAGTTGATAGGCAGAGACATGGATGAAAGGTTTTCCTGACCCGTCCTTAGTCTTGACCCCACAGCCTTCAGTGCAATCCACTGCAATCTTTTTTAGTAACTTTTCTTTGTTTTTTGTCACTTTGTACAACCTAGGTCCTCCTGCTTTTTCAGTTTTCTTCTGCTGGTTTCCTTTAATTCTACTACTTCTTGTTCCCTAAACATATGGGAAGGTTTAATACTTGTCTTTCCTTACTTTTTATTTTGGAAATTTTATCATTAGGATATTTTACCTATTTTTAGTATTTCAGGATCTCTTCATTAATGTTGGTAACTCTCAAGCTACCCCTTTTTAGTGCCTTGATAGGGAAATATAGATCACCAGAGTTGTACAAGGCAAGGATACACAGCCGTGCTTCTTGAAGGAAGTTGTATCCATGTTAGGGTCTGAAGGATAAGTGGTCGTTGGTCAAGTGAGGGGTGGTAGGCTAGGAATAGTGTTCCAATCAGAGGGGACAAACTGTGGAAAGGTTCATGGGCCTTTGTATTAGGGGCCCATGAGCCTTGACCCACTGCCTGCTTTTGTTAGTAAAGTTTGATTGGAACACAGCCACACTTACTCATTTATATATTGTCTTTGGCTTCTTTTGTGATGCAAAGGCAGAGGTAAGAAATTGTAAGAGACCATCTGGCCCACATAGTATTTACCATCTGGCTTTTCAAGAAAAAGGTTGGCAATCCTTGCTTTTCATGATATATTAAGAGGAGATGCCAGAAGTACTGTAATTTTAGGAGCTATATTGCTTAAAATACTCTGATTTCTTTTCCCAAGAAACGCCGACACCTCAGAGGAAAGGCCTTCGATCAAGTGCGTTGCGGCCAAAGAGACCAGAAACACCCAAGCAAACTGGCCCTGTTATTATTGAAACCTGGGTCGCGGAGGAAGAGTTGGAATTATGGGAGATCAGGGCGTTTGCTGAGAGGTAAGCAAATGGTTAACACATCATCAGATATTTAAAGATTTTATCACTTCAAAATTAAAGAATTACCTCCTTAATACTTTATTCAGTGTGTCCTATATTATTCTACCTTTTAATTTTAAATATTAGTTGAATATCATTTATTATGGCCCTGGTTCTAATTTTATCTGTCGGTTTCTAATTATCTTAATTTAACTTTTGTTTTTAAAATAATTTGATACCTCTTCATGATGTAGAAGTCGACCAGATTTCATTTAATATTAGATGCCAGATACCTAATAGGGTAGTTTCTGATAAGTCCCTCCTTTTTTCCCCTGCAGAGTGGAGAAAGAAAAGGCACAAGCAGTTGAGCAACAGGCTAAGGTTAGTGAACAGAAGAAGGCAGAGGACTTCAAGGCCCAAATGGAGGCTCACCTCAAACAGCAGCGGTTGGCTGCCCAGCAGGTGGGGGAGTTGGTACCAGTCCCACCTGGCAATGAATTGACATTTTTAGCCAACTTCATGCACACTGAAAACACACCAATTATATATTCATGTGGTTTCATTTTTAAGTGTATCTCACATATATCTGAATTTCATTACTTAAAAGTAGCTCTGTGGATATACCAAGCTGTAGTTTTGTAAAACATATACATATTTGGGGACAACATTTGAAATAAGATTTATTATCTTTATAATTTAGTGGATGCTTCCCTTTTTTGTTTGTTTGTTTGTTTTTAGTGGAGAGTTTCAAATGGTAATTCTTTTCCTGCAGACACAAATAAAAGATAATTACCCCTTTTTTCTGTTAAAGAGATACTATAAAAGTTTAGCTATGTTGGATATATAGATGAAATAGATATCTATCTATTTATAATATCAACTTAAGCTACATATAACTTTAAAAATTACATTTTATGTAAACCAGCTTTTTATTCCAAACCACCTTTTCCTCTCACATTTTATAAAACATTTTTTTCCCCAAAATTCTTAGGTATCTTTTACATCTGTTTACTATAGGGTCATTGTCTTCACTTACATCAAAGTTTGAAATAATAGCACTTTTGGATTCTGTTCATTCATAGAAAAACTGACTGGTGGTTTTGTTTTTCATTTCATGAGTGTCTTATCTCTACAATGTAACCTAATGATTTACTTTTAAAAATCTTTTTTAACATGCTTATTTACAAAGATAGTCAACATACCCAATTTTGAAGGCAGCCTCTAGAAATAACTGCTAGATACGTGTTCGGTTTTTTGCCTTCTTTTTTTATTAATTCAATTATATGATACATCTAAGTATCCAAAACTAAATTCCTTTTCTTCTAAGGAATGAGAAATTTTGTGAAATACCTCATGTTACATTCAGGTATTGAGGATGTGTTCAAAAGTCCTAAGAAGGTTAGGTAGGATGTCATTGATGAGTAGTTTCCAATGGCAGGGGCTATCTCAGAATTGGAATTGGATCTTGGCTCTACCATTGACTATCTCTGGCTTTGGGCCAGTTTCACAACCTCTCTTGAGTTTCAGTGTATGCATCTTTAAATCACAGTGCCAGCAACTTTATTGGGTTGGTCTAAGCATTAAATGAGATAATGAAGGTTGCCCTGACCAACTAGGCTCAGTGGGTTCGGCACCATCCAACAAAGCAAAAGGTTGCCTATTCCATTCCTGGTCGGGGCACATGCCTATTTTGCTGGCCAGGTTCCCAGTTCAGAGCATGCAAGAGGCAGTTGATGATTGATGTTTCTCTCACATGCCAGTGTTTCTCTCCCTCTCTTTCTCCCTCCCTTTCCTCTCTTTCTGAAAATAAATAAATGAAATCTTTAAAAAAAAATAATGAAGGTAAAGTATCAGTGACCAGCTTTGTAGTCCATGCCACCTATTTTTATCTGTATAAGCTTACACCATCATATTTGTAAACTGTCAGGAAATGGCAGCAATCTAGGATAAAAGATACACCGATTGTTTGTAGTAACTGTATAGTCTCAAAGATCAGATTATACCACTCTATACAAAATAATCCAAAGTATTTTTTTTTTTTTGGTAAAAATATTTGAAGTCAAAAATAAGACTAGGAAATTGTTTTGTAATTTTCAGATTGTTTATTACATGTTTGCCAAATTGAATAATGATGTTTAAACATTGACATGTTTTTATGATTGGATAAATTAACATTGTGGTAAACCATAAATCTTCTACAGTTTGTATCATTTGTTATCTTCTCTAAATACCACTGCTGAGGAGCAAGGTGTTCCTGTGTCTAGTGAGGTTGTCCACGTCTCTGTTATTTTCAGTCCAAAAGCTGGGACATTTGTACAGGCTGAGAAACCTTGATAGCGCTTTTACTAATTACTTACTATGAAAAGTTACTACTTTTAATAAATTATGTGACTTAGAGTTATAAAAATATTTTCATCGGGAAATTAAATTCAGGGTCCATTTATATGGGCATATTTTCAAAAGTAAAATATTTTTTAAATTTGGTGCAGCTTCTTAGACTGGGAGAGATTGTAGCTCTACTTATGCATAACAGTATTTAGAGCTATTTTGGTTCATGTTTTCCCTCCATGACTTTTCTAGAAACGCTTGGAACAGCAGAAGCCTACAGTAATTTCAGCTTCCACAACTTCCCCAACAAACAGTACAACTAGTACCATCTCTCCAGCACAGAAAGTTATGGTGGCCCCCATAAGTGGTTCAGTTACACCTGGAACTAAAATGGTACTAACTACTAAAGTCGGATCTCCAGCAACAGTAACATTCCAGCAGAACAAGAACTTCCATCAGACCTTTGCTACATGGGTTAAGCAAGGCCAATCAAATTCAGGTACAAAATTGTGATTAAATTAAAGATTACTTTCATTCGAGAAAAAGATTTGCAATCAATTACCTGCTGAAATAAAACATTTCTTTAGAAAATTGTTTTTCTTCTGCAGCAGATTGAGCAAACATGCTGTAACAGTTGGCTTGTTACAGATAATATTCATAATATTACATTACAAAACTCCTCTCTTAAATTATTTCACTTTCAACATTTACATAGTTCACGTTTAGTGGAGAGGATTATTTTTTTCTTTTGACAAAATGAACCACATTTCATGCATTGGTGCCCTTCCTAGAAGTCACTACGTTGCTGGTTATTTTAAATCTAAAGCTTATTAAATGTCTTATACCCTATTAGCCACCAGCACAGCTGCCACATCTGCTACAACCATTGCCAGCACAGGTCAGACGTTCCAAATTACAGGCAATCCAGTCACTATGGCAGGAAAAGTAATTACCAAACTGCCACTTCCTGCAAACAGCAAGATTGTCGCTGTAAATGTGCCAGCAACACAAGGAGGTAAGGGAAATGTGAAGAGTTTTAATTCACATTTGCCAGATCATACCGTTGCCATCATTTTTCATTTCCTTTTCACTGATTTCAGTCCTCAGATATCACATTCTGTGTAGCCCACTGTAAAACCCTGCCACACCTAGTTTCTCCCCAGAAGCTGAGCAACACCTGATGCTTTTTATTAACAGGACAGTTGTTAATTACTTCTTTATCTTTTTTTAAGGTGTTGTTCAAGTACAACAAAAAGTACTGGGTATCATTCCATCAAGTACAGGTACAAGTCAGCAAACCTTTACTTCATTCCAGCCCAGGACAGCAACGGTCACAATTAGGCCAAATACCTCGGGCTCTGGAGGGACCGCAAGCACGTCACAAGTAAGAATTCTTTACAGGCTTGTTTTGCTTTGAAGTGTTATCCGCATCAGGTTTTTAGAATGACCTTTTCCACAGTTAATCCAACTTCTAATTTTTCCTTTCCTTTTACATAATCTATGAAAAAGTACTGATTTAAAAAGTCTTGTTATATTTCTAAGTAAAAATGATACATTAATTATTTAACATTTACTTAATAGCATATTAGTATACTGTATGAATCATAAGAATTGCTATCTAGGGTTTTATAAAGAAAATTCCTTTATATAAAATACTGGAGAGTATGGGACCACCTTAGGAAACTTGCTGTGCAGCTAAGTAATAGAACGAAAAATACAATCCACAGTACTGTAACTAGTTCGTAATTAGCTGATGTGTACAACTGTTAGATACATCATTTCTTTGGCACTAGTAATATGAAAAGTTTTAAAGTTTTGTAGAGTTGAAAATGTTTTTATTCTAACTATAAAACTGAAAATAGCATGCTCTGTAGTCTCTCCTTTAAAACTATAAAATAACATTTGACTTGTGATCTTACTCTTAATATATCCTGGGTTACAGAGAAGTATTAGATCTCAGGGAAAATAGAATGCAACATTTTTCTGTGAGCAACTATAGTGATTGGAGATTAGAGCTCACTGGGTCTTGTTTCTTCCTTTTAGTCTGTAGGCTGTTCTTGGTATCTATGACAAGGAATTTCATATAATCTCATTTGAATTAAATTTTTGCTTCTCCCTTTATTCTGATGATTAATATAATTAAAAACGTAATATCCAAGAGTCTTTTGTCATTTCTATAGAATTGTTTACCAACATACAGTATTTAAAGATCTATGTTCTAAGTCCATCATGCTCTAGTTTTTTAAAAAACATTTTAATTCATTGTCTTTTGTGTCATTTGTAGGTAATCACAGGGCCTCAGATCCGCCCCGGTGTGACGGTGATTAGAACACCACTGCAACAGGCAGCACTAGGAAAGGCAGTTATTCGGACACCAGTGGTGGTACAGCCAGGTATTCCTCCCTCCGGGATTGTCGTTTTACATGTGAACGACCAGTCCAGGAAATCTGTAGTACTCTCTGTATTTGGCGCTCTACATACTAGAAAATACCAATTTGAATTAAGACTTCAAAGCATACTAAATTTCTAATCCACTGTAGAATGCATTCATAGATATTATTTCATTTCTGGCATTGCAAAATAGATCCAATTATGCTTACTAAAAATATTTTTTAAGCCCTGGCTGGTGTGGCTCAGTGGATTGAGTGCCAGCCTGTGAACTGAGAAGTCACTGATTCAATTTCCCAGTATGGGCACATGCCTGGGTTGCAAGCCAGGTCCCCAGTTGGGGGTGTGGGAGGAGCATCCGATCAGTGTGTCTCTCACACATTGATGTTTGTCTCCCTTTCTTTCTCCCTCCCTGTTCCTTCTCTCTAAAAATAAATAAGATCTTCTAAAAATATTTTTTAAACCTCCAATAAATAGAATATATACATTCAAATAATTGGAGTAGAAAATGAGTTAAGAAAACAGTCCTTATATCAAAAGATGAAGATAAAATCAAGAAAACAGCTAAAAAGCATTTAAATAGAAAGAATAAAGCAAGATTACAAGACAGTGCCAGTCCTTTATTAATGTGAAAAGGCTAAAGCTCCTATATTAAAATTTGAAGAATATAAAGATGAGTGAAAAAAGAATCCAACTATACATTTTTGAGAAACATGACTAAAATCAAATCACCATAAAAGGTTAAAAATTAAGAGATGGGCAAAGCTATTTGAAATAGAGGCCAAAAAAGAAAAAGAAAGAGGGAAGCAATGAGAAGGATAAGAATAATCCTGCTAATATTGGACAGAGTAGAATTCACTGTCTTCAGAAAACCCTAAATGGGGCAGAGAAGGTCATTGTAGAGTTAGTTACTTAAAGACAAAGGTACAATGAAAATGCCATCTGGAATCTTTATGAACTAAAGATTATCACTGAAATGTATTAATCAAAAATTATTTGAAATTGAGGTGAGATTAACAGAAGCATAGTACACCAAAAATAGACCATATATCAATTTTTGTACGTTAAGGAATACACATTGGTTTTAAATATTTATGGATGATTTGTGTGAAAATAGTCATATAATGTGTCATGGGTGAAACCTTAATGAATTCGAAAAAGTGAAATGTTGTTAGGCCACATTCTTTGTAATAAAGCTTTAAATTAATGTATTAAAGTATTATAGTAATAACTTATTTGCTTAGAAATTTAAAAATAATATTTCCTCATAAGTAAATTTTAAGTTAAACATCAATGTGTAATTTTACACGGATTCTCAAATAGCAACTAAGCTATGCTGTCAAAGCTGAACTCAGAAGCAAATGCATTCTTTAATAAATCCTTGAGTACCTACTCTAGGTAGTTGAAGTACATTGGTGAACATAACAGACCAAAGAAACCATTTTCTTAATGGTTAAATCCTAACAAAAAGTTACAAAAATATTTAAAATCTTAAATGAAAAGAAGGAGGAAGTAAAATAAAAATACAAATATAATTAGAAAACAAATTAAATATTATTAAAATAAGTCTTTTTTTTGCAAATCTGTTCTTTAGAAAGATAATAAAGTGCTAGTTTCAAAAATTAGGCATGAGAAGGTGCTTTAAAAATAAAATAAGCTTTTAAAAATCTAAACAGAATTGTTGATAGGTATCCTTGTGTTAAAACATTGAAAAGTCTCACTCTCTGTACTCAGGAATTAAATCTTTTGAATAATTAGACATATATATTATTATTATAAATTTCAAATCTCAGTGACTCATGTCAAAGAAAATTTGGAAGGTTTTGCCATATTATTACCTATAATATATAATTCTAGATTTCATTATTTTAATGGTAAAATTCTTCAAAAAGATTAGGAAACAAACAATTCCTTCTTATGAAAAATAGTAATAGAGCCCTGGCTGGTGTAGTTCAGTGGATTGAGTCCTGGCCTGCAATTCAAAGGGTCTCTCAGGTTCCCTCAGGGCACATGCCTGGGTTGAAGGCCAGGTCACCAGTAGGGGGCATGTGAGAGGCAGCCACACATTGATGTTTCTCTCCCTCTGTTTCTTCCTTGCTCCTCCTCTCTTTAATTAATTAATCTTTTAAGAAAAAAATTCTAGAACATGGGAAAAGAAGATTAAATTTTTTCCTGCTCATTTTACAAATTGAGTACAATTCTAATAAGAAACAGCATAGTTTTAGGCAGTCTTTTTTTTTTAATGCCCAAGCAGGATTTATCCCAGAAAACAAAGTATGATTTATTATTTCAGTTAATGCTACAGGGACAATTGCTAAAAATCAATATCCATTCCTGTTTAAAAATAGATGTCAGGCAGGTAACTGAAAGGAAACATAAAATAATGTAAAGGGGGGAAAATTATAGGTGATAAATGAAAATGTTCTTAGAAAAGCTGAGAAAAGTGATGATTGCAAGATACATAGAGCCTTTCCTCCCAAAGCCTTGTGTAGCTACAAATGTGTGTTTGACTTGTATATGTGAATCTATAAAGCTTCAATATAAGTGGGGCTATTGTGTCAAAGGAAAAACAAGATGTCCACTGGGGCTGGTAGGACCCAGTGAAGATGAGAAGAGTTATAGCAGGTGTGGTCACAAGAGGCGCCGTGGGTGCGTCAATGGGCCCTGTATGTGTTGAGTGTGCATGGATCAGCTTATCCCTGTTCCTTCCCTACACTAGCCTTTCCTGCAGGGCAATCCACAGACTTCCAGGGTGTAATAAAAAAATTGAAATTTTTGCAATTGCATTTTGATGATAATCTAAAAATAACGTGTATGTATTGTGGATTATCACTGAATGACCATCATATAATCAGTTGCTACCAAGCTGTTACCCATCTGTGTTTATGATGACACCATGTCAGTACCAGGTGATCAACTGAGGTAACCTTTCATGCAGTGTTCTCTGACTTGCAGTATGATGACATACTGTTGAGGTGCAGATTCTCAGATTAAAGCACTTGACTACACTTGCTGTACGTTTTTTTTTTTTTTTATTCATCTTGAAGAATGGATGAGAATAACTAAGGAAAGTTTAGAAGAAAAAATAATGATGGGAGCCTTGCACTGCCAGTTGTTAAAGTGTATTTTTAGCCCCCGGAATTAGAAGCGTGATACCAAAGGAAAGTAGACCAAGATGCATTCTATGTGAGAATGTATCGTATGTGAGAATGTGCTGTGTGACGAAGGTGGTGTGTTTGAATCAGAAGGAGGACTGGGTTTATGAGGAAATGATACTGGAATCATCAGTTTTGTGGGGGAATAGACAAGATACACTGTGATTAAGAATATGCTTGGGAAGATATATCTGACTAGAGAATACAAGAGAAAACTTCAAGAGCAATAATTAAAGCATAAAGAAAATGTACATGAAAAAACTTTTATAGGTTTATAAATAAAAGGCAGACAGCAAAGTTGGAAAATAAATTTTTGCTATTTAGTCATATGTCTTTAATGTGTAAACAGCAACTAAAAGCAAATAAAAATGAATTACAATGACTTACCAGTTTTATATGCTCTTTATAGTAATTAAAGAAATTCAAGTACTGTGATCATGTTCTTTCTGATTGCTGAAATATTTTACTTTAGTGGTAGTATCTAGGATTTTATTGTTCACTGAAATGGGCACTCAGTTATGGTGGGAGTATGAATTGATACAACCTTTCTAAAATTCGAGTTAGTGCTATGTTCCTACTATGAACCTAGTAACTGTGGAGGTGTTTATTCTAAGGAAATAATTAGAAGCCCATAAAAATGTATAAGCAAGGATTTTACCATAGAGTTACTTAAAAAGGAAAAAAGGAAGGTATTCTAAATGTCAAAATATGCTCAATTGTATACATATGCAATCATATTGGCCACCAGTCATTAAAAGAAACATGCACAGAAGGAAAAAAGGAAGTGAATACCAAACTTCAAAAATGCGATATTCTTCACTAATTAATAAAGAATAGTACTTTGTAAAACTAGCTCCCAAATAATTATTCTTAGCAACCATCCTACAGGAAGCAGATTGGAAGGGAATCCCACTTCCCTTTCTTCCAGTTTTAGTAAGTTAAATGAGAAATGGTAGTTTTTAGAAGACTTTAGAACTTCATTCATCAGTAGTTTTTATGGAACAGTAATTGTGAATGCATTTTTTGAGCACTTTGCCCAAGTACAGGCATGTCTTGGAGATAACTGCTTGTTTGGTTCCAAGCCATTGTGATAAAGCAAATGTTACAAGTCATAATCATTTTGTTGGTGGCAGATCTTGACTTCAGTTTGTTAAAAAAAAAAAGTAACATCTGTGAAGCTCATCAAAAAGAAGCGCAGTAAGACAAGGATGTAGTGGTCCTTCCCTCATGCTTCTCCCAAACTGTCTGACACAGACCTGTAGGAAAAGCCTGTTTATAATTGACCCAGAATATTTCAGATTGTGTTTTTAAAATTCATATGAAGTAATTTTATATTAAGTATTTTAATGTCCTATTCCTAAGGAAAGACAGCCTTATAAATGGTATATTTTACATATTATTCTCTGTCTTCCCTATTGTCATTTTGACTTTAGACATGCAGAAAGAACATTAGTTGCTTTCCCACTGTACTACAGATGGCAGGAACTGGAGGCGGTCAATGACACGACTGAAAACAAGCTCACTGACAGCAAGGTGGATCCTTTGGGCACATGTATGTGTCTGTGAACACATCCTTGAGCTGTCGGCATCCCATAAGGCTTTCTTGAAAATGGAAAAGAATACATTCATCTAAAGTGTTTAAATATTTGAACTCAAAATGCTAAGGGCCTATAAATATTTGTAATGCTTTGCTGTTTGCCTAGGTACTCCTCAGCAAGTGGTGACTCAGATCATCAGAGGTCAGCCTGTTTCCACTGCAATCTCTGCCCCTAATGCAGTTTCCTCAACACCTGGGCAGAAAGGATTAACGTCAGGAACATCCACTGCAAATCTGCAGCCTTCAGCCTCACAGTCCCCTCGCCCCCAACAAGGACAGGTGAAGCTTACCATGGCTCAGCTCACTCAGTTAACACAGGGCCACGTAAGTAATGCACCATCATTTTAACTTTAGAGGTGATTGTACTTATTCTTTTTGTAATTCTAAAAGAGTACTTATTTTCAGAAACTAAAAAAGCGCTTCTTTTAAGTAAGAAATGGCTGCTTTTTAGGGTTAAACAAAAGTACTTCTTATAGTCAGTATATGATAAGCCTCACCTATCTAGAGTCCTTAGACCATGAGCTGTAACAGTGAGAGGGGTAACCCTTTTAACCACCAAAGTGTTATTGATTGATCCATTTCCATGGGAAAAATAAAATTTGAGTACATCAGGTTGCTTCCTTGCAAGACTCAATATTATCAATTATTCTAATAGTAATCAATAGATTGAATAGATTGAAGTTCCCATGGAACTTGATAAGCTGACTTTTTAAAAAGATTTTATTTATTCATTTTTAGAGAGAGGGGAATAGAAGGAGAAAGAGGGAGAGAAACATCATTGTGTGGTTGCCCCTTGGGCGCCCCCCACTGGAGACCCATCCTGCAACCCAGGCATATGCCTTGACCTGACCAGGAATCAAACCAGTGACCCTTTGGTTCTCAGACCCACACTTAATCCACTGAGCTACACCAGCCAGGGAGATAAGCTGATTTTTAAAATTTATATGGAAGTACAAAGGATCAAGAATTGCTGTCATACTTTTGAAAAACTGGAGAATTTGCTCTACGTAATAACCTGATATCAAAACTTAGTATAATGCTTCATTAATTAATAGAGTAAGATATAAGCACAAGGATAGGTAGACCTCCAGAACAATATAAAAAGTACAGAAAGTGACCCATGCCTATGTGGCAATGGAGTTGGCATTGCAGATCGTTGAGGAAAGGACACTTTCAGTAATTGGTGCTGGGATAATTGAATAGATATGGGAAACCATGAGATTAGACACTGCCTTACTCAGTCTTCATAACTTTTGTGTTGAAAAGGCTTTATTAAACACACAGAAAACACTACCCATAGATGAAAATTTAGTGAATTCAACTACATTATAAAAGAGAGGGAAAAGAATGAGAAAGTGTAAATACAACCAAACAAGGAATACGTGAGGGATTAATATAAATTAAGAAGAAAAATTTAGTAGTTTAAAAAGGAGAGCTACATCAGCTCACCCTTTTGAGAAGAAAGGACATCTAAATGTTGAACTTTATTGGTAATGAGGGAAATGCTTTTGAAAGCCATATACATAAGAGATTGGTATAAATTAAAATGCCAGACAAAATGAAGAGTTAAAGACACAACACACACAGAGTGCACCCTTCGTGCACAACTGGTGGTGGTGGTATAAACTGGTTGAGCCATTTGGGAAGACTAGACATCACCTAGCAAAGCTGAAGATGTGTGTGCCCCAGGTCCCAGTGGTTCTGTTTCCAGGTGTATTCCCTAGAGAGGATCTGTTGTCGTGAGCACCAGCATAATGAATGCCCATGACAGCATTGTTCAGGAGTGAAAACTGGGAACAACCCAAATGTCCGTGTATGATCAGTTAGATAAATAAATTCTGGTATAGTCCTACAAACTTACATTGCAATTCCATTTGCATAAAATTCAAAAACAGGTGAAAGTGGCTAATTGTGTAGGGATAGAGGGCAACTGCATTGCCTACCTAGTGGGGCACCATTCTCGTATTTTTTGTGGATGGTGCTCCTGAAGTTGTGAACCTTTAAAGATCTATCTATACATGAGTAGTAGCACTCTGAAGGAATGCAACATTACCATCACAGTGAAAATAGTAGTTGCTCTAGGGAACAGAAAGGAATTAAAATCAGGACAGGTCACATGGGGGTGCTTCTTAGATACTGGCAATGGTGACCTGAGGCCTGCAAGAGTAAATATGAGTAAAGTATGTGTTGCGTAGATTTCATACATGAATTTTGTAGCACAAAGTTTGACCGTTGGTAATTTCTGGTGTATTGTTTCTACTTTTGCTTTCTAATTCTCCTTCATGTTGCTGATAGTTAAGGTTACCAAATTAGTAAGTCCTGGACAGAAGAGGTGGCACATGCAGAGTTTTAATTTCTGGTTCCCATGTTGATAACTGCTTGGACATTAGTGACCCTCCTGACTTGGTATTTGCTTTCCACATCTGAAAGCCTAAGCCTAGATAATTTGGTAAATATGGGAAACCCAGCAGACCTGGGTTCCTCATTTTATCTCACCTTCAACTTGCTCTCTAACTTTGGGCAAGGAACATGAACTTTCTAACTTGAGTTTCGTAATTGCTAATAAGATCATAGTAATATTTTCTCTCTCTACTCCACAAAGTCACAAATTCATTGTGAGAAAAATCACGAAGCAGGCAGTATGTGTAAAGATTCTTCGAAATTATAAATCGATATGAATATAATATGCTGAAAATCAGAATCTTTTGTTAATATTAGCATTTCACTTCAGTGTCCTTGTAGTAGTTCCCCCTTGTTTGTAGGGGATTTATTCCAAGACCCCTGTGGATGCCCAAAACCATGGACCGTACTGAACCCCTATGTATACTATGTTTTTCCTAAACACACACACGTTTTCATTCAAAGGAAGCACCTTATAGCTCCCCTTTGGCGTATCTGAATGACCAGCATCGCTGCCCTTGTGCTTTGGGGGCATTATTAAGTAAAATAAGGGTCACTGGAACACAACAAGCACTGTAGTAGTGAGACAGTTGACCGATAACCAAGAGGGTTGCTAAAGTGACTAACAGTGGGAGCACGTGTGGCATAAGCAAGATGAGCTGGACAAAGGGGTGATTCCCAGTCTGGGAACTCGAAGTAGTCAGTGCACGATTGCATCACACTCCTCATGACGGCACACAATTTAAAATTTATGAATCATGTATTTCTTAAATTTTCCATTTAATACATCCATGCAGCACTTGTCCATGGGTAACTGAAATTGCGGAAAGTAAAACCATGGATAAGGTAGGGGGTTGTATTTTAAAATTTAGATGATTTAGATCTGGAGCAATGCTGTTACTTACAGATTTCTGGCTGTCCATTTGGAGAGCTTGGACTGGAACACTCTGGGTTGTTAGCACATGGTTTTTCTAATAAACAGCTTCAGTCTTTTTAAATAAATATTCTTATTTTAGCTTATCTGAATTCCTTCTAGTGCCATTCCATAGACATTTAAAGACATATTTTCATTATGTTATAGGATCTTTTAACATAAAAATGATATACTTACAGATTGATGCTTTGAATTATGTTTACATGTTACGTGTTTTTTCCATAGGGTGGGAATCAAGGTTTGACAGTAGTAATTCAAGGACAAGGTCAAACTACTGGACAGTTGCAGTTGATACCTCAAGGGGTGACTATACTTCCAGGTCCAGGACAGCAGCTGATGCAAGCTGCGATGCCAAATGGTACTGTTCAGCGATTCCTCTTTACCCCATTGGCAACAACAGCCACAACTGCCAGCACCACCACCACCACCACTGTTTCCACCACAGCAGCAGGTAGAACTTGGGTTTATTGGAAGCACTGCATGTTATTGCCACAAGTTGCTGGGCTAGCAGAGGGGTTAAGAGATGAGTGCTTGTCTTGGGAAGGATATACCTCAAGCCAGTAAGCCTAATAGTTGGCTGGTCAGCCTTACAACATCTCAACAGGATCTCTTATTTTTATAGACTCTTTCACCTTTACCCCTCCAAAAATATATAGAAAGAGAGGTAAGGGGGTGGAATCATGGTAATAACTACTCTCACATTCCTTGGAAGCTTTATAGGCACTGGTTGAACCATGGAGTTAATCTTAGGGTGGGTGGGTATATAGATCCAGATCATAACCTGCAAGTGAGAGCTGCAGGTTCAGAATCACTTCGTTTGCTTTCTGCAAGCTGCTGCGGTCACTAACTGCCACCACACCATAGGGGCAAAATGAGGGTGAGCACTTTCCTGGGCCAAAAGGCCTGGCTGATTTCCAGAGCCTGAGCCTTACTTTGGAAACCAGCTATCTGGAGAGTCAGCAAAGTGTGCAGGCAGTGGCCATAAAACAGGGCCCACACTCCCCAATTTCAAAGATTCCTAACCCAAGTTTGTCTAAATGGAGCCTTTCTAAGGCATCAATCTTTTATTCTGAAATACAGAATTCTCACCTTTAGAAAATCCCCTTCAAATTCTTATTTAATCTTGGTCTTATGTTCTTCTAGAATAATAGAATTATTTGGTTTTTCTTTCTCACAGGTACAGGTGAACAAAGACAGAGTAAATTAACACCCCCGACACAGGTGCAACCAGCCAAAACCCTGCCACCAGCTCAGTCATCAAGTGTGAATCCTCCGGAATCCCAGCCACAGGCTGCTCAGCCTTCAGCTCAGCCCCAGCCCCAAGCTCAGCCCCAGTCCCCAGCTCAACCTGAAGTTCAGCCTCAGCCTGAAGTTCAGACCCAAACAACTGTCGCATCCCATGTCCCTTCTGAAGCACAACCCACCCAAGCGCAGTCATCCAAACCCCAAGTTGCAGTACAGTGTCAGCCTCAAAGTAATGTCCAAGGACAGCCTCCTGCTTGCGTCCAAAGTCCACCACAGGCTCGAATACGTCCATCAACTCCATCCCAGGTGTCTCCTGGTCAGCAATCCCAGGTTCAGACTACAACCTCACAACCGATTCCAATTCAGCCACATACATCTCTTCAGATACCTTCCCAGGCCCAGCCACAGTCACAACCCCAGGTACAGTCTTCACCTCAAACTCTTTCATCGGGACAGACGTTAAGTCAAGTTACTGTTTCATCCCCATCCTGTCCTCAGCTACAAATACAGCAGCCACAGCCCCAAGTCATTGCTGTGCCTCAGCTGCAACAACAAGTCCAGGTTCTGTCTCAGATCCAGTCGCAGGTTGTGGCTCAGATACAGGCTCAGCAAGGTGTTGTGCCCCAGCAAATCAAACTCCAGTTACCTATTCAAATTCAGCAAAGCAGTCCTGTGCAGACTCACCAGATTCAGAATGTGGTTACAGTGCAGGCAGCCAGTGTGCAAGAGCAGTTGCAAAGGGTTCAGCAACTCAGGGATCAGCAGCAAAAGAAGAAACAGCAACAGATAGAAATTAAGCGGGAACACACCCTCCAAGCTTCTAATCAAAGTGAAATCATTCAGAAACAGGTAAAGTTATTAAGTAAAAGCAGCATGTTCAGTAGCTTGAATTATTGTGCTGTGCATTAGACTTAGTGTTTGGTTGTGTTAGGTTTCCTAAATGAGACAGAAGTCATTGATGTTTCACTTGAGAAGCAGCACTGGTTTGACCAAAATATCGAATGAGTATTATGGTTTGCAACTCTTTGTTGGCCGTAGTCAGTGCTTATTAGAAAAACTACCTGCATTTTGGGAGAACTAAGATGGAAAGAATGGAGTTAGGAGTTGAAGTATCATTAATAGACAACTGGAAGGTTTAATGAAGCTTTAAATCTACTTCAGGCCTCATAGCAATTGTTTGAAGTTATTTACAGTTGTCATCCCTTAGTTTGCATGTAGACTAAGCAAATTATAGACTGGTTAAACTCATTTGCATTTCTAGCCACACCTTTGTAACTAAGTACTAAATATTACTCCATAGCTTACATGTAAAGTGGCATTATGCAGTAACATCTTAGTGAAGTAAGGCAATTTAGATAAGTAAGATTTATTCTACTTAAAATGAAGTCACATGTATAACATTACTGTAAAAAGTTTTCTTTGCATCTACAGCATGCACCGCCTGGCACTAGTCAGGAGTTTGAGTGTGGATTTCAAGTATTACCATGTCATGAGACCTGCATTCAGTACCCGGGTCTCCGATTCACAGCCCCTGAAACTCACTTGTGTCCTCTGACCGTATCCTCACTAAAACTCCCTCTTTTCAGCCACCCAAGGTCATTGTAATGATTGAATGAGGTGGTGTATGTAGAAGCATTTTTATTTTGTTTTTATTGACATGTATTTGACATATAGCATTGTGTAGATTTAAGGTGTACAACATGTTGGTTTCACACATTTACATATTATAATGTTGCTATTGTAATGTTAACTAGTACCTCTGTCATATTACGTAATTATCATTTCTTTTTAGCGGTTCCAATAATTAATATCTAGTCTCTTAGCAACTTTGATGATTATAAGCACTTTTTAAAAAAAGATTTTGTTTATTTGTTTTTAGAGATGGGGGAGGTAGGAAGAAAGAGAGGGAGAGAAACATTGGTGTATGATAGTCGCATCAATTGGTTGCCTCTCACATAACCCCATCTGGGGACCTGGCATGCAACTCAGGCATGTGTCCTGACTAGGAATTGAACCGGCGACCATTTGGCTTACAGGCTGGCACTCTACTGAGCCACACCAGCAAGGGCTAGAAGCACTTTTTAAATAGTAAAGAGTTTAAAAGACCTATAGTAATGGAATAATAAAATCAACATAATATATAATGTTAAAATGTATTATTACTCAGATCTTAATGCTGTATAATCTATAAACTGAAATTTATATATCATAATATCTGTCTTTACCCTAATATCTTTAGCCTATCTGCAGGATAGGGGTGGAGAGAATCCTTAAAATTAATGCCATAATGTTAAAAACATGGCCTTTAGAGGATAATGGTGGGGCTAGAATTACATATATAGTTTTTATTTTGTCTCAGGATCTCTCTATAAAATTATTCCTACCTTTCAGTGTTATGAGGAATAAATGAGGCATTGTCAATATGTGGTAAGCACCCAGACCATATAGCTCTAATTTTATTTGTATTGTAGTAGAAAATTCTTACTTTCTTTGGGAAACACATACTTATGCTCAGGTTTCTATTGTTATCTTTGTACCAACTTGTAGTCATTATAAAATATGCACTTTGGATTTTGTTCTGTCCTGAAGGTGGTGATGAAACATAATGCTGTAATAGAACATTTAAAACAGAAAAAGACCATGACTCCAGCTGAAAGAGAAGAGAATCAAAGGTAGGGAGAGATGTTTATAACCCATTAAAGGATCTCATTGTATATCAGTCTCTTCTCTGTAGCATACAAACGCACAGGTTCTGAGTTTATATTTTTTAATCTCAACTGAAGTTAATTAAATGAGAAACCCTGCACAAATAAGTTCTAATAGCTGATTTGAATCACTCTTTGGAGCTTTACAGTCACTGTTTGCATATCACATGTAGAGACATCAAAAATCTTATCTTAAGCCCTGCAGAATGAAATGCCCAGCGTTACATAGGTTGTGTATTTCTCTCTAGAATGATTGTCTGTAACCAGGTGATGAAGTATATTTTGGATAAGATAGATAAAGAAGAAAAACAAGCAGCAAAAAAACGGAAGCGCGAAGAGAGTGTGGAACAGAAACGTAGCAAACAGAATGCTACCAAGCTCTCTGCCCTGCTCTTCAAACACAAAGAACAACTTAAAGCTGAAATTCTGAAAAAGAGAGCTCTCTTGGACAAAGATCTACAAATTGAAGTGCAGGTAAGAAAGTATCCCCTTTCCTTCCATGTCCAGTTTTTAGCATGTAATTGTATTCTTTTTTCCCTTGAAATATTGGTTAAACTTAAAATTTCATCTTGATTTCTAGAATTTACATTTTTATATATTTAGTAAAAAGCTGTGGGACTCGTTTTAGAGATTTTGTATCTAAATGAATGTTGTAACCTCTAAAGTAGGCACTCTTCAGAGCTGAGTAAAAACGTTTGCAGTCTCTTGGGAATAGCTTTTATTCTCTAGGACATAGTCTTGCCAAAAGTTACCAGGAGCCAACTTTCATGAGAAAGGTAGACAGAGAAACTGTGAAATAATGTTGAAAGAATAAAAAAATAAAATGTGCCCATTAAATAATAATACATTTCTTCCTGGCCTTGGAACTGATCTGGCAAGCATTGCCATTCCTGTGCTTACTTGGGGAATTTATTGAAAAATAAAAGAAAACACGTATTCAAATATATTTAAATAGCTTTTTGAAAGAGAAGGAGGTTACATAAAGCATCCCTAAAAGAGCCTTGTATATTTTAAGAAAGTGAGAAACATTAAAATAATTGATCAGCTCCAAAATCAACATAGCTCTAAGATATTAGAGATCTTCTACTAATGTCAGAAACCAGATTACAGTGCTCGAAACCGACATTATTTTTTAGTGTCTCTGGAAATTCCAGCTAATGTGTTAAGCCAACAAAGATTAAAGAAGACAGTGTTGTTATTGTGTATGATACTACTATTATATCAAAACCCCAAAAGAAAAATTACTAAAATTTGTGAGAGAATTAATTAAGGTAATCGATCAGTGTCAGGACTGCAAACATCGTTAAGGTGTAATAAACAAATGAGTGAATTCACAGAAGCAGCAGAATATATAATACATTCCCTCCCACTTGAAGAAATATTTTATAGGTCAAAATTTCAGTGTAAAAAGAAATCAGAAAAATAACAGAGGTAAACATGGTTGTAATTTTTGTGATATTAGGGTGAGAAAAATCACTCCCAAGCATCACAGATTTCTAATGCTACAAAGGAAAAAGATAAGATGGCATGAGGAAAAAAAATGCACGTAGGAAAAAAAATACCATAGACAACATTGTAAAGCAGTTGACAAATAGGGGGGAAATGTTAACGTTTATGGCAGAATTAGTATTCCTAAAATTTAAAGAGCTCTTAAATCAATAAGAAAAAAGATTTCTTAAATAAGAAAACACATTTTCTAGATGAGGGGAATCCTTTCACAATATATATACATGTATATCAGGTAACTACAGTGTTGTACACTTTAAATATTTTACAGTTTTGTCAATTATACCTCCATAAAGCTGAAATCTAAAAAATCTAGTAGTATAAAACACATAAATAAGCATTTTTCAAACCTAACAATGTTAAATATCAATAAACATATAAAAATATTCAACCTAATAATGAAAGAAATGAAAATACTGTTTTTCTAGAGAAAATACCATGTATTTCTAGAGAACATGTCAAAATATGATTAGTCTTTGATCTACAGTTTTCCTTCTAGAACCATGTAACAAACAAGTAGACAAAATACATGAGCAAGGACATAATGGATATTAATCACAACAAAAATCTGGAATCAGCCCAAAGTCCACAAAGAAGAGATTGGTAATCAGTGTTTCTCAGTTGGAGCACTGGGGCCCGTTCAACAGACCAGTTTTTTACACTCTGTAGGAGGTTTAGCTTTGGGTTCCAAATGCTAGTAGCTTTCCCTTTGTTGTAACAACCAAAGGAGTTGACCTTGTCCCTTCCACAAACATTCCCAAACACTCTCCCGAGGTACGTTCCCAGCTTCAGCTGAGAACCACTGGATTAAGTATGTCTTGGAGGATCCACACAGTGTACTAACACTTTATCAAAACAGTGCATGTAGGAGTGGTGCACTATTTTGTTGTTGTTTTTAATTTTTTGAGGGAAATTCTCGTAAATATTTGAATGAAAAATGCAGGTTACAGAATAGTACTTGCAGTATAGTATCTTTCAAAGCAATTACCTTTAGCCAACAATTAAAAATTATAAGTCTGGACTACCCAAAGATTACTGTTTTGAAATAATTTTAGAATATACCTTGTTTATCTTAATCTGTATTCATAGAAACACATTTTATATGAAACAGTCACACTAAAGACAAACAGTGCTGAACATTTCTCTGCATTCAGTGTACTATGCAGCCACTTAGAAATGTTGTTACTGTTGTGAACATTATACAGTTGTGGTTCCCTTTGGCACTGCATTGTCTGGTGAGGAAGAAAAATTATACTTTAAGAAAATACACAGCATTATACTGATTTTATTTTTCGTTTTTAAGATATGTGACTGGTTCTTTATATCTGCCTCTTACATCATTTCTGCATGTCAGGTTTTGAATAGACTTTATTTTTTAAGGCAGGTTTTTTTTTAAGATGTTATTTTCCCTTTTTTTTTTTAAGGTTTTATTTATTTATTTTTAGAGAGAAGGGAAGTGAAGGAGAAAGAGAGGGAGAGAAATATCAGTGTGTGGTTGCCTCTCACACACCCCATACTGGGGGCCTGGCCTGCAACCCAGGCATGTGCCCTGACTGGGAATCCAGCCGGCAGCCCTTTGGTTTGCAGGCTAGCACTCAATCCACTGAGCTACACCAGCCAGGGCGGCAGTTTTAAATTTACAGAAAAGTCATGTAGAAGGTAGAGTGTTCTCATACACTATCCCCTACTCCCACAGTTCTTCATATTATTAACATCTTGCATTAGTGTGTCACATGTGTTACAGTTGATGTGCCTGTATTGATATATTACTATTAAGTGCACAGTTCACATCAAGTTTCACATTATACAGTCTGTGCCTTTGACAAAGGCATAATGACATAGATCCATACCACATACAGAATATAGAAGCATGTCATTACAGTATCATATGTAATAGTTTTACTGCCCTAAAAACGTTCTGTGTTCCACCTTTTCATCCCTTCTCCATCCCCCTCTGCTTGTCTTTTTGATAAAATAATTCACTCATTTTTTAATAGAACTTATACCTTCACTTGCCTCTGAATATTTCAAACGTGTATTATAAAGTTTCTATCAAATTGTTGTAGGAAATTAATTTCATATGTGTGAATTCAGATTTAGTTATTGATTTTATTAATGATCTTTTTTCACATTACATGTTTTGTTTTCATTTGGTTTCATTTTGGTATTTTACGTGAAAGGGGTTTTGTTTTGTTTCTTCTCTCAAAGCCCACTGTAGCCCTGCCACCCCTTAACATCAGGGAGGGAGCCTGCCCATTGCCCACCTCACAGGAAGCTTGAGTCCCCTTATTCCGGTTACTGTCGTCAGGCCACCACTTCCTGCTTCTGAATCTGGAGCCCAGCAGAAGTTCATAGTTTTGTGTTTCCGTTCCACAGAGACATTTCTGTGGTATTCAAGCATGGCTATGTCTTTTCATTTTTTTTTTCTTTTTTATATTTTCCTATTGTTGGTATGTTCTTGAAAGGGGGATCAAAAGGGTCAAAGTATGTACCTCCTACACCGTCTTGATGAATTTGATTTTCCTGCAGTTATTTCATTATGTTATAAACCCATATTAATTATGAAAATGAAATTCAAGATATACTTTCTTCCCTAGGAAAAAGTTCATACTCTCTTTTTAAATAGAGAAGGGCCGTTGAAAAGTCACAGAGCTTATTATCTTCTCACTTACAAGGCTATCTAAATTTATTAAACCAGAGCCATTCAGGTTTATTTGTTAGGATATTTGTTTTGCTTAAAAGCTTGGTTATAACTATGGTTTGTTTACACCAAGTTTGTTCATGGATGCCAGTCACAGTGGTTTTTCTCAGAATAAGTTGTAGCACTGGGTAGCAAAGGTGTGTCTGTAAAGTATTTCACGTATAAAAAAGTAAAGACTTTAATTTATAGCAAAATCTGTAATAAGAAAATGCACTCCCTGCCGCCTTAAATTCTTGATGTAGCAGCACAGAAGCAAGACACATCTGTCGCTTCTGCTTTGGGCTGGTAAGTTTGAGTGTCATGTTCAGTTCATGTGCAGTCTCAGTCTAAGGACACAGAAGGTAAGTAGCAAGAAGAAAGCAGCCAGCAGGGGAGGACACTTGAAATCACTTCCTGAGCCATGACTGAAATAATCAGTTCACAAAGCGGGCACACCAGGAGCGCACACTTCTTGTTAGACACTTGTGCACCGTTCTGTCAGATCTGCTTTGAAGACAGCTAGCACCTCCCCAATTATCATCTTTGCCTTTCATTTTGAGGTTTTGGTTTTTTTGTTTTGTTTTGTTTAAGATTTTATTTATTTACTTTAGAGAGAGGGCAAGGGAAAGAGGAAAGAGGGAGAGAAACATGGAAGGGATAAATCAATCGGTTGTCTCTCAGAGGTCCTCATCTGAGGACCTGGCCTGCAGCCCAGGCATGTGCCCTGGCTGGGAATCGAACCAGCAGTCTCTTGGTTCACAGGCCGTGCATGATCCACAGAGCCACACCACCTAGGGCTCAAGTTGTTTTAAGTGGGTTAAAGGTATACTAAGAATTTGGGTGTTTGGAATTATTACAGTTCCCTCACATTAGGCTGAACTGTGGAGCTACTTTCAACAAGGAGGGTAACGTAACATCCTCTGGTAAGGTCATACATTTATATAAGTCAATGATAGTCTTGTATTGTCTTTAATTGACAATAGGAAGAGCTCAAGAGAGACCTGAAAATTAAGAAAGAAAAAGAAATAGTGCAGGCCACAGCAGCAGCTGCCACTCCCCCTGCAGCACCTCCTGCACCTCCAGCCCCTCCGCCTTCGCCTCCGCCTCCACCTCCCCCGCAGCACTCAGGCCCCCAGGCCACGGCCACAGCCACGCTGCCTGTGGCTTCCCAGAAGAGGAAGCGAGAAGAGGAAAGAGACTCCAGCTCCAAGTCCAAGAAGAAGAAAATGATCTCTACTACCTCAAAGGAGACTAAGAAGGACACGAAGCTTTACTGTATCTGCAAAACGCCTTATGATGAATCTAAGTGAGTAGATCTCTTTGAGCTCCAGTTTATTTTCTTAAAGTTTAGCTGTTAAACTTCCAGTTCTGAAGAAAATTAGCATATGGTAGCAGCATAAATGGAAATAGTTAAAAGTAAGGGTAATAGTGTTTCATCTGTGAACTTGCATCTAATATTCTTAACTCTGACACTAGCAAGTACAATTTTATTTACTGTGTTCATGATTTGTGTTTGTCCTTCATATTCTTTTCTGTCAAAAACAAGCTTTCTGTTGCTCCTGGCTTTCTCCTCTTCTCTTTGGATTAACTTCAGATCAGTCACTTATGCTGTCTGGAGAAGGAGTTGTATTATTATCACTGCCCAACATTCAGAGCATCCTTCCTGGAGTCTCTTCACAACATTGACACATCAAATTCTATAGACTATGTGAAAATGAATGGTGCAAGAGGCTTTGAGTTTAAGTGGCTTTGTTTTTTTAATTGTTTAATTTTAAGCAATTTTGTGGGGGGTTTATATTGGAATGGTATAACAGAACTTCCTTATTGATGAAAAAGTCAGAAAGATATAAAAAGTATTCCTTTTACCCATTCCTCAAGTATGACATAAATTTGATAAGCATGGCAGCTGGGAGCTGTTTTTGACCATTGTGACTTGCATTTATTTGGTAATACGTACAAGATTTTAGAAGTACTCATTTCTAAATGTAGTTTTATTTTTTATCATTATTATCATTTAAGTATTTAGCTTCCATTTTGAACATTTAAATGTAGGCTAGCTTTTTAAAGCCAAAGTTAACCACAATATTTTTTACAGTACTGAAAAGTTTGTGCCAAAAGATAAGATTATTTAGGATTAGGAATGCTTGATGTCTACCTATGTGAGTGCCTAATCACTTTCTAAAATAAAATGGTCTCTTTAATGATGTTTAAGTTGCAGCCTGAAAGCTGTTTCAGTGATGCTATTTAAGTTACAGTTTGCAAGTGCTAGATCAAAAGTTCTGTTGATAGATTTAGCTGTGTGTTTAATTAAACAAGATCAGTTTAGACATCTTCATTTATCATTGTCTTACTATATTGGAAATTGCATATAATGTAAAAAGGGGATCACCCTATTACCTGATTTTTCCCTTAGTGTAATACAAGTGTGCCTTCCTTTAAGCAAAATAGACTAAATGATTTGTAAAACAAAACAGAACATGATTTACTGTCTTTACAAAAAGATCTGCTTATCCAATTTCTTTAAATAGCAGTCATCTTTGGCCTATTTAAAATATTAAGATCACAGAAATTTATTTCATGTAATATCTAAGTTGCGTAAAATGAGGCACGCATGTATATGTGCTCGTTGTGTTGAGATTTCCTCATTATTTTATGAATATGTCATATTTTTCAGTTTGTCATTGTTAACATTTCCGTATATCAGGTTCATTCAGTCCCTATTCGAGTTCAGATGAGTTAGTGTCTTTTTTTAGGATTATTTTGTAATCTCTTACCAAACCAGGTTGGTTTGGGAATCTAGTGAAAGCAACTAAAACTTGAAATTTAAGTCCTGAGCTTACTTCCAGGACATATAGCCCAACATTTGATGAAGGCAACATAGAAAAACACCTTGAAGACCCCTACCTGTGGCAGTGAAAATCATGCGAGAGTCATAATTCAAAAGAGAAAAGTTAGTGGCAGTAGGATAATCTACACAACCATGTCTTATTGCCTAACATTCATAAAGTTTAAAGCCTGAGGACTCTTTCTGTTTCTGAAGGTGAATCTACCAAGATAACACCTTGCTAGAACAATGGTATCAGTAAGGCCAGTCTGGTTCCCTGTGATCCATACTAATTCTTCCTATGACTCTGACATGGTGTTCCTACATGGTGCCCGTTGACACTTTCAGATACACTGCATGTTTGTCATAGAGACACTCTTCATTTTGTCATTTGGGATCCTATATTACAAAAACCTTGAGAATTATTAACTGTATGTGATCAGCCCAATTACACACACATTGTCCCACCTTGCCAAATACTCTACAATCTCTGGCTGTTTTTGGTAACTCTCCTTACAACACTCTGCACCAGACACCTATGGTTTTTAATTGAAGCAGTTCCTTACGATTAATTAACCTGGCCAATCTCCACATGGTCACACACCTTGTATTAACTGAAAATCTGTGACAGATTAAATTCCAATGTGTATTTAGAAATCTTGGTAGAAATTGAATTACTACATGTACCTCTCTTAGTTTTCTTTTTCATATCATATTTTGACCATTTATCTTTTACACCTGGCTGACCTGCATGTTTCTTGTAGTGTTACTTCTACTTGGTGTTTGCGCTTTGCTTTGTTTTGTTTTCAAATTTAAATTGTGAGATACATTTTCAAACCTATCTAAGAAATAGCCCTGATTTTGCAATGGCTTTTGTGGCATAGGTTTGACAGATGTAAGTCTTTGATTCTTTGGCTTTGGTTTTTGTGCCTGTTCCAGTTTTACACATGCTCATTAAGAGGCAGACATTACCATCAGTGTGTTCTTTATTTTTTTCAAACCCCAGTATGTTTTTAAAGACCCATATTTCACTAAACAGTGTATTTGTTGACATTGATGTGGGTGACTATGTTTTTACACTTGATAAAGTGTCAGATGCTGTAGTTTGCCAGGAGTAGAATGGTCGGATTCAGGATGTTTATAGCTGATTCATTGCAGAAAGTTATCCTGTAATAAAGTGAATCAGGGCAGGGAAGACAGACTTAAGTACCATGCAGCTCAAAATGACAATTACATTGTCATTTTCATTGTGAATACTTTTAGGTTCTATATTGGCTGTGATCTTTGTACTAACTGGTATCATGGAGAATGTGTTGGCATCACAGAAAAGGAGGCTAAGAAAATGGATGTGTACATCTGTAATGATTGTAAACGGGCACAAGAGGGCAGCAGTGAGGAATTGTACTGTATCTGCAGAACACCTTATGATGAGTCACAGTGAGTTCTGATAAGAGCATCATATTTAATAATTTAGGAAGCCAAATTGCTCTGATTACTTATTTATTTTAAAATAAAAATCAAGATATTTTCTGCATATATTACACACTTACATTACAAATTCCTTTCCAATTTTTTTTCTCTTTTTCCCTCTTTACCTCCCCTTCAAATTTATGTCGCTTCATAGTGAATGTTTGAGATGCATTGGGAAAAATATGGTTTAATGGTAGACTTGATTCTTCAATGTGTAACATAGAAATTAATGAGATTAAAATAGCCTGACTTGTTTGGACTTCATCAGGGTTTGAAATGGTGCTTTCTCGTAGGTTAGAAAAATATTAATTTGTATACAAGCTCTGAGACTCTGTTTTTAGCTTATAGGATTTTGTATTCCCTGTTGGGTGTCCAATATCCACTTCCCATTTGATATGGTACCTGTTGAAAGATTTCTGCCTTTATTTTATTTTTAGCTTTAAAGTCAACTAAAATGTTTTACTTCTTTTGTATGGGTTCTCTAATATTATACAGTGTTCTTAATAAACTTTTAATGCTTGTTTTTAACATCAGAAATGCTCAGTTAACACACAGGAATGTCAGTCTTCAAAAGTATTAAACAATTATAATACTAAATCTGTTTTATATCCCAGAGTTAGAAGATTTTCAGGTGCATGTTTATTACTTTTTAAAGTAAATTATAAGTAATATGATTCCATCTGTTTTGAACTCACATTTCCATTTCGGATCTTGCAGATTTTATATTGGCTGTGATCGGTGTCAGAATTGGTACCATGGGCGCTGTGTTGGCATCTTGCAGAGTGAGGCAGAACTCATTGATGAGTATGTCTGTCCGCAGTGCCAGTCAACAGAGGATGCCATGACAGTGCTCACGCCACTGACCGAGAAAGATTATGAGGGTTTGAAGAGGGTGCTGCGTTCTTTACAGGTGAGAAACCACTGTGTGCACAGTCTGAAGATGAAATCCACCATCCGGACTTTGGAAATACTTCCTAGGGCTTGACTTTTCCAAGTAGAGTACCCGATTATTTACTGACTCCTAGGCAGTCCAGTGCAGTGTGCCACAGGCTTCAGTCCTTCACACGCCACTGTGTGTCATGAGGGTTCCACATCTACACAATAGCTCAGCTGCTGTTTATCTAGCACTTATATTTAAAGTGACTCACTTTTTTAACCTCAATTCTATTTTTAAAGAAAACTTTATCCTACCACCATAGGTTGAACAACAGTCTGCTTGAATTCTAGTGAGTTACAAATGCTTATCTAAGACTTTGAGCCCTCCTTTATTAAAAATCAAAAGGAAATGGGGATGGTGTGCAACATCAGCAAATGCTAGAGATGTGTTCAAGACATGTGCTGGATAGACACTTTGTCCTGTTGTCATCACAGTTAAGGACATGGAAAGAACGGAAAGCAGAGCAAAGTCTCGATGTGTGGTTGGATGTTATTAACATGACCTCTCTGTCAACTCATTAGCCCGCAGTGGTGCCCATCCCACACTTGGGGCCCACCCTCCCCCCTGATGCTAGGGTCCTCAGACAGCCCTCTGAAAACCATTATGATAGTATGTGCCCATCCGAGATAAGTGGTGAGTAGAGCAAAAGTCATCTCAGTATAAACCACAGGTGGCAAATATAAGGCCCACAGGCCAAATCGTCCACCTTGTTTTATCTGGCCCAGCACCTTGTTTCTACCTGGCAGCAGCACTGAGTTCCTTGCCCCTGGTTATAAGAAGTAGTTACATTTACACAGTCCTAAAATTACATTCAGCCCTTTGAAGGCAACCTTGAGACTGGTGTGGTCCCCGGTGAAAATGAGTTTGACACCCCTGCTTTAAACAATGTTATCTATCCAGTTTAAGACTTTTGGAGTTAACTCCAATAGGAATATTTAAGTGGATTAGTATTTCCACCCAACAAGAAGAATGCCCTTTTTTCTTTTTCTTTTCTTTTCTTTTTTTTTTTTTTCCATTGCAGGCCCATAAGATGGCCTGGCCCTTCCTGGAACCAGTGGATCCTAATGATGCACCAGATTATTATGGTGTTATTAAGGAACCTATGGGTATGTACTGGAGTTGAATATGGAGGTTTTTGGGGTTTTTTTGTTTTGTTTTGTTTTCAGAAGTCTCAGAAGATATTTCATTTATTCATAAAATTAATATGAGGATTTGTTTAGCAAGTTTGGTGGGAGTATAAACAGGTGTGGTAATTTGTAGGATAAATTAGGAGTATGTATGCATGTTTAAGTGTGCACACCCTTGGACCCAGCAGTTTTGGGGGTGTGTGTGTGTGAAAATTGAGATTATATAATGTCTGACAGACATCTTCCTGTGTCATTAATCTTCAACAGCCTGATTTTAATGGCTTTATATAGTCTGTAAATTTAATATACCTTAAGATATTTGACCGAAAGTATTTTCTTGAAGAGCTAGACTGTTTTCCTATCTTTTCTTAAGATTTTTTTTTAAATTTATTTTTTGAGAGTAGGGGAGGGAAGGAGAGAGAAAGACAGGATGAGAAACAGCATTGATGTGTGAGAGATAAATCTATCTGTTGCCTGTTGCATGTCCCCTACTGGGGACCTGGCTTGCAACCCAGGCATGTGCCCTGACTGGGAACTGGATAGGCAACCTTTTACTTTGTGGGATGACGCCCAACCCATTGAGCCACACCATCCAGGGCTGTTTTACTATCTTTTTTTTGTTTTTTTGCCTTTTTTTTATTGTTCAAGTATGTTTTACTATCTTTCCTTTATACCACCTAGATAAGCATCATCTTATGTAAGTGTGTATATAAAGATAATAAAATTCTCTAAGACATACTGCTGAAAGAAAAATTAGTTACAGAACAATACCTAGGTTTCATGCAGTAAACAGTTATATTTTCTAAAGGTACATAAATGTCTTCAGAAATACCTTTTAAAAAAGAACTTGGGTATGAAAATGGTAATATCCTGGAATGGTATATTAAGTACTTACTTTTTCATAACCCACACAGAATAGGTAGGTGTAGTCCGATCTGCTTGGAATTTCATCAGGGCATCAGGTGTACTTTTGCAGTTATCCTTGTTTGCATATTTTCCCTGCTGATATAAATGGAAACTCAGAGATGTGTGTGTGCTCGCACGCATGTGTGCATGTGTTTTTTTTGTGTGCGCATTTGTGCATGTGTGCCTGTGTTAAAACGTGTAACATAAAATATGCCATTTTTGTCCGACAGATTAAATTTTCTCTTATTGCTGTTATTTTTCAAATGTTTCTTAGTCTTGAACTTATTTTTGACTGAACTTTAAAATCATTTCTGCCCTTGCTGGTGTGGCTCAGTGGATTGAGCATAGACTGTGAACCAAAGGGTCATCGGTTCGATTCCCAGTCAGGGCACATGCCTGGGTTGTGGGCCAGGTCTCCAGTAGGGGGCCACGTGAGATGCAACCACACATTGATGTTTCTCTCCCTCTGTTTCTCCCTCCCTTACCCTCTTTCTAAAAATAAATAAATAAAATCTAAAAAACAAAAACCTTTAAAAATCATTTCCTCAAAATTGAAAATAATTATTGAGATTTAGTTTAGAATTGTTTCATTCAATCATAGATTGATTTGAGATCACTGGCCTTCTTCTCTCCCAAATTTTTATGTATTGTCAATTGTATATGAAATTGCCCTTCAAACACAACTTTCTCCTAGGACCTAATGTTATTTTAGGGATATTTAAGTCTGTATATTCCAAAACAGTTACCAGTGTACCACCCTAATGATTTTTGTCATTTCTGCATGCTCATCCTATAACATACTGATATTTTTCTCTTAAATTGATTTAAGTAGACACCACCATAAGTGGTGAGTCCACCACAGTAACAGTGAAAACGAATAAAGAAAGCAAAATGATGTTATTAAAGTCTCCAAAAGATCACAAAACTTACAGAGATTTTGTTCTTAATTCTGAATTTTCCCCTTTCTTTGTACATAGGATATGCTTGTTTGTTTGTGAAATGGCTATTATATTTAAATATGTATTAATCATGCTGGTATAGTTTCCTTTATTTAAAACCAAAGAACCTTCTTAACAGTAGCCAAAATTTATACATTAGGCCCTCGATCAAAAATATAATTGGAAAAGTACTCCTTAATTGCTGAATAGCCTTCAGTGGTGAATCAGCTCGGTTTCAGGACTGCTTGGGCAGGAAATAAATGTTCTTGTCAGGACTGTGGGCAGTTTTCACATTGGAACAACCTTACAGCTTTGAAAATGTTGTACATTTTGTGTTTTTAAGACCTTGCCACCATGGAAGAAAGAATACAAAGAAGATATTATGAAAAGCTGACAGAATTTGTGGCAGATATGACCAAAATTTTTGATAACTGTCGTTACTACAATCCAAGTGACTCCCCTTTCTACCAGTGTGCAGAAGTTCTTGAATCATTCTTTGTACAGAAATTGAAAGGATTCAAGGCTAGCAGGTGAGCAGATGTGTTCAGGGTTCTGAATTTATTCAGGTCCTCAAACTCTTTATACTTTTATATCTACAGAATCAGCCGGTGCAGTTTATGGTACATTTGAACCTTGAGAATCCTTAAAAAGAAAAACAAAACCAGACTCTAGCATTGTGACATATTGCCAAGGACAAGGGGGCAGGTTCAACAATGAGAAATTGCTGAGTTGGTGATCTGCTTAGAATTAAAGGGTTTGGCTTTTTTTTTTTTTTTTTTTTAATTACAAAAGCATTTAGCTTACAGAATACCAGTTGCTCTCTTAAATGCATGTACAAAGATAGTAGGAAGACAGAGCTTGCTCTCATTTTCTGGTGTAAAGGTGGCTGTTCTATAGGGGAGAGGAGAGGGAAGACCTTGAAAGGGGACTGTAAGTATCTTCTCCTGAATTTATGTTTGCTACATCTTTGAAATCCTCAAATGTTTTCTTTCAATGTGCAAAACTAGATTTTACTCTTAAGCCCACAGACCTTTTCTTTGAGCCTGTAGTAATAAGACTTTTGTTACTTCTATTTCTGAACCTTAGCCTCTCTTCTCCAGCCCATGACTTCCTCCCTCCCTCCCTCCCTCCCTTCCTTCCTTTCAACAGAAGCCTGGTTTCCATTCTTATGGCAGCTGTCACCACTTTGTAGCCCCTGAGATTTATTTTCCACCATCTCCCATTCACTGTTCCACAGGCATGATTGTCCCGAAACACTAAATTGGGTAGATCTTGGCTGGGTTGGGGCCTGAGCATCTGTATTATCTAACAAACTCCCAGGGACTCTCTATATTACCGGAGTGTTAAGAACCAGTTCTCTACTTAGGGATTTTCCTTGAAGGAAGATTGTGGGGTGTTTTTTGTCTCTCTTCTTTTCCTATAGCAAGTTATATGAGGAACTGTGCTTTTAGAGTCAGTTTACGTAAAATAAATGTGAAGGACAGCCCAACTCAAGTATCCAATTACCTTCTCAGCAAAGGAATCAAAAACTATAGGCAAGGGAGAAAGGGAAGTGGGTGTGTGGGCAGTCAGACTGTAGACCTAGAACCAAGAAACTTTACAAAATCTCTAAAACCTTCCCTTTTATCATCCCCTATCTGTTAACCCATTAGCTGGAAAACTTAAAATGAAGGAGGACTTATTCAGTATGACAGTTCCCAGGAAAATAATAACAAAGTAATAAAAAGGGATAAACTCAGAGTAGTGAAGAGTATAGTAGAAGTTAATTAGCTAAACAGATTTCAGTAGATTCTGGAAGACTAAGCGGTGGAAGGAGACCAGTGGATGAAGCCAGGGAAGCCGCAGCCCACTCCTCCCAGAGGCTCTGCAGCAGAACCCCAGAGAGCCTCCAGCACGGAGTTTCTGAAAGAAGTAGAATGCGAGAGAAGGGAAGGGAGGTATTAACTGAAGATCCATACAGATCAACTTATAACAGGGTTTTGTCCCGATAAACCCATTGTAAATCTGAAATGACACAAGTCAGAATGCATTTAATACATCTGATGTACTGAACTTCATAATTTAGCCTCATCTATTTCTACTGAATGCACAACCCTTTCACACTGTTGTGAAGTCAAGAAATTGTAAGTCGAATCCCCCTAAGTCGACGACATCTGTATTTGAGCTCGTCACCTTCCCTGTGCCCTGTGTGCGGGCCTATGTAGGAAGCCTGAGGAGCTGAGGAGCTCACAATTCTTCTTTAAAGAAATAGAATAAACTGCAGAAAACTAGAGTAGACGCAAGAGAATTAGACCCAGAGTAAAGTCCCCTGCCCTCTGAAGGGTCGGGTCTCCAGCCCCTCATTCTAAAACTGTGGCTCTTAACAGGGATAATTTGTCTACCCCCAACTCCCGAGAGATGCTGAGCAATGCCTAGAGACCTTTTGTTGTTGTTACACTGAGAAGTTGGAAGTGATGCTGACATCTGTAGGCAAAGGCTAGAGATGCTGCTAAACGTCCCACAACAGAGAACCATCCAGTTCTGAGAGGTCAGCAGTGGGACTGAGAAATCGTGATCTGGAGAAAAACCCGCCAGCCAGTCACCCTGCACGCATCCCCATTGCTCTGCAGACAGCTGTCCAGTCTGGGCCCTTCTCCCACATGAACAGCCAGCCCGGTGTGCGGGGAGAGCCTGCAGTGTAGAGAGGGAGGCAGAAAAATAGATCCCAGAAAAACAAGAAAGAACTTAAAAAAAACAAAAGCCCTCTCAATTATAGCCTGAGAGACTTTTTACAGAATGATGAACAGTATATTAGAAATAAAGAACAATCTGGGAAAAAGAAGTGATAGGAAAATTTAAAGTTACTGCAAGCAGTGAAAGTTAAAATGAAGCAACTCTGTCAGTGTCAAGAACAAAAATATAGCGAATTGAAAATGTAAAAGAAAAAATGTTCTAAAGTATCTAATACTCACTTAATGGAAATTCCAGAAAGAAAAAACAGACAAAGCAGAAGAAATTACCAAAACACTAATAATATAAAAAAAAATTTCCTGAGCCAATGAGAGGCACAAGACTTCAAATCCAAGCAAAATAAATGTATTCATTCAGCATGTGGTTCAGAGTGGTCTGTGTCAGACTGAATATAGCAGTGAATAGAGAGAGTAAAGTTCCTGCTCCTGGTGGAGGTTGCTTTTTTGTGGGGTGGGGAAACGGTGCGGAGTGGGGTAGATCCTCTTCCATCTGCTTTGTCTTCTAGAATCTCTGGATTGATGAGGCCAATTGATAAACTTAGTAAGCTAGCTGAACAAATGGAAAAAGCTCTACCACATACTACTCATCACTAACATTTCCAAATGCTCAGGTTAAAAAAAAAACTCTCCTAAGAGCTTCTAAAGAGGGTAAAACACAACCTACTAAGCAACAAGAATTAGACTCATATCAGACACAATAGTCTGATCCTCTAGAGGTTTATGGAGAAATGAATCCAGAAGTCTGAGAGAAAATGATTTGCTACCTAGGAGTCTTTGTTTAGCCAAACAATCCCCTTTAGAAGCAGAATATATTAGTCATGTAAGGACTCAGAAAGGGTCTCCTTCCCAGGCATCCTTTCAGGCAGGTTGTTTTAAGATGTTCAATAGCAAAATAAGCAAATCAAGCCCTGGCTGGTGTGGCTTAGTGGATTCAGTGCCAGTTTTATGAACTTAAAGGTTGCCGTTTCGATTTCTGGTCAGGGCGCATGCCTGAGTTGTGGGCCAGGTCCCCAGTTGGGGGTGTGCGAGAGGCAACTGATCTGTGTATCTCTCACATGTTTCTCTCCTTCTCTTTCTCCCTCCTCTCCCCTTTCTCTAAAAATGAATAAATTTAAAGTCTTATTTTAAAAAATAAGCAAATCAAGAAAACAAGACCTTGGATCCAGGGAACAAGAGGTTCAAGAAAACAATGGTAATTACTCTGACCCAGGAGGAGAAAAGAGCACTCCCATGAGGGAGGTGTCTGGGGGAAGAGAAAGGGGAAAAAGATAATTTGTTTAAGAACGTAAGTGGAGAGCCCTGATGGGTATGGCTCAGTGGTTGATTGCTGGCTTGTGAATCAAAGGGTTGCCGGTTCTATTCCCAGTCAGGGCACATGCCAGGGTTGTGGGCTAGGTCCCCAGTAGGTGGTGTGTGAGAGGCAACCACACATTTATATTTCTCTCCCTGCCTTCCCCTCTCTAAAAAATAAATAACATCTTTTTTTTTTTTTTAAGAATGTAAGTGGAGAAAATGAAAGGCAATTAGAAGCTCCATGAAAAAAAAGTTGTATAAGAATGCTGAGAATGCACTCTTAACAAAGGAGTGGGTGCTAGAGAGAAATGTTTATATAGTCATAATAATGTAAATACTACATTGGTTTTCAACTTTTAGAATTGGTCTCTAGACAAAGCATGGAAAGATTAAATTTATAGGGAAATAAAACTTGGACTCAAGAAGGGAGAAGGAGAGTGGTTACATGAGCTCAGTTCTATTTGCCTAACAGGATTTTGAACTATATAAAGTAGATAAAGCAGGAAATAGCAGCATAACAAATGTAACTACCTAAGAAGTGAAAGTTCAAAGTGCTTGACCCTGGGGACCCTGGATTCAGGTTAAGATAGGACAGAGGACCACAACGTATTCACAGGCCTCTGCATCTTTTTTATTTATACCTCCAACAACTGTTCCTCCAAATACATTTCTGACATTGCTTTTTTAAAAAAAACTGATAAGGCTATATAGCCTTTGATGGTAACTGTGAGGCTGAGGCTTTAGCCCCTGCAGCTGATGGAGAGGAGCACCCTGTGGGGCTGGGGTGTGATCACAGAGTTGGGGGGAGAGGGGGCTGGGGGTTGGATCTGCACAGGAGAGGGGGACACTTAGGGGAGCTTGCCACCAGGCTACCTGATGTAGCTTTTTATTATATTTGGGTTTATGTAATTTTAATAAGAACATGGGAGCCAATTGAGTTTGCTCAATTCTGCTTAAATAAATAAAATATAATTGAAGAGATATTAGAGAGTTTTTGCTGATCTGCTGATTGAAGGCAGAATGAAGAACATACATAGCCAATCATTGAAATTTGATTTATGATTTCCAGTATTTCCTTTGCCATATTCCCCCCATTGTTCATTGTTTGCCAAGTTATTTTCATTGTTTGCAAATTATTTTCATTACTTTATTATAATTCATCATTTATACCATCCATGTTCTTTCTTTTCTTACAGATTGTGATATCTTTAGTCTGAATTTTTAACTGGAATCAGAACTGGATGTTGGGGTCACTCTATTATACTACGTGATTACCTAATTCAAAATTGCCCCCCAAGTTCAGACTAGTTAATATTTTTTAATGTTAAAAAAGATGTAACAAACAATTTATTCTAGCAGCCATGTTGAACAATGTATTTAAGATTGTAAACTCCTGAGATGCTGTGTTTATATACACTATTGCAGTAGAACGTACTTCGACTTAGTTTTGGTAACTGTACAGTAATTTGATTTACTAACAAAAGTTGTGAATAAAACTGTGAAACTAGAAAGGAGACTTTCTGGAGTTTAATAGAAAAAATGTGATTTTAATATTGTTATTTCTCTTTTAACATTTTTCCTTCACATTCCCCAAATCAGTGTAAATCAGCACATGCGTGCACACACACCCCAACACCTTTTACCACAGTGGTGAGGCTTTGGTAAATGTCTCTATTTCTCTCTTCGGCTAAAAATCTAATCTCTATTTTACATATATATTTTTTAATATTGGCTTTTTTCAGTGAATTTTTATGTTTAATGTACAGTGAACATTTTTAATATTAAGGTTAGAAATTTCTTTCTTGTTCTCATACGTTTGCTCACCAAGGGTAAATGAAAGAACTTGGCTGCTTCCCCCAGATTGACCTTGGCATCCACATAAAGCATCATTGTTTCCAAAAATGAAGGGTGCTTAATTGTTCCCTGTTTTCTATATTCTGTAGGTCTCATAACAACAAACTGCAGTCTACAGCTTCTTAAAGTTCAGCGTGTTAACCTAAGCATAAAACACAGCAAGAATCTGGTTGTCTGAACTATTTTAAATTAAGGAGCCAGATGTTTTTAGTCAGGTTATCCTGACAAGACTTGACCTAAACTTCGTTTTTATTGGTCATAGCAGTCCAGTTTTATTCTTGACCAATTTTGTCCAACGGACAAGGGAAAAGTGAAGTCAACGACACCATTATCTTGTCAAGATCAAATGATTTTTACTATTGTGGCAGAAGCGGGAAAATTTTATTGAAAAAAAAGAAAAAAGAAAGCAAGAAAAAAAAGATTAATATGGGGTCAAGTATAACTCCATGGAAATGCCACGTCTGCTCTTCAGTGAAGAAGCTGGTTTAGAGTCTCACAGAAAACTTTTGACTGTATTTATTTATTGTTGCAAAAAAGACGCTTTTTTATTGCTGCCCTCATTTGTCAGCTAATTATTTTTTCTTATAAATCCAGCCCCAGTTACATGTAATCCATTCTGTATCTTATCATGATTCCTATAGATAAAAATACACAACGACCTCTAGATGTCTTTTCTTTCTATGAAAGGAGCTGCTATGTACACATGTGCACACACACACCTGGGAATCAACAATGAGTTTCTCGTTCATGGTAGATAAAAATGAAGCTTGCAGAAAGGTTGGGCTAGGCGGTCCTGGACTACAGACTCTGTTGCCTTGAATATAACAGTATAATTTGTCATTTACTCTGCACCAGGCTAAAAATGAGTAAAATCTATCTGAAGGTATCTTGTTTGTAAACATTTGTCAGATTCTAATTTTTTTCTTTTTGTATTAAAATTCAACTATGGATGTATATGAAACAAAATAAATGGAGATCACTTTTCTCCCGCAGATGGTGTCTTTGCATGTGCGCTAATGATTACCTGTAAGCCTTGGAGGGGGAAGGGTGGGCTGCAAGGGCCGGGAAAGGCAGGCGAGTCTACTGCCCCTGGGTGTGTCCAGGGTAGCGGCGGCCCTGCATTTCGTCATTCCCAGCCCCCCTGTCATCAAGTCAAAGGAAAGGCCTCTGGGGTGCTAGTCCTGCTGCATCACTGAGAGCACCGACAGGAAAAGTGGTGTGACAGCACCCGTTGCCTTCTTCGGTGCACTGTGTGATGCCAGGCAGCCACAGACAGCTACTTGTATCTTATCGGGGGGCATTTTTGTAGGTAACATCATCTTTTTGTATTTTTTGCTCATTAAGTTTTGTTGTTTGGTTCTCCCCCACCCCCATCCCCATCCCCTCCACACACACACACACACACACACACACACACACACACACACACACACACAAGCAGTAGGAGGAGAAATGGAAACAACAGAGAAGGGATGTTTGCATGTTTTTCCTTTCAGTGTTCTGACATTACACCTGTATGACGGCTTTGTAATAGTAGCTTCTAGAAGATCTGCCACAGTTGGTTTATGCAGCTTTGCAGAAACTTTACTAGATTTTGCACTAATTCATGTTAGCTTTGTCCCAGCAAGTTCTGAAATTAATGTTTTTAAAAAGTTTCCTTCTGTTTAATATCACCCTGTTATGCAGAACCTTTCCCAGACTGTAGTTTCTTAAAGGAAAGATGTTGCTACAGTTCCCAGTTCTTTCTTATTACAGGCTCAGGTGTACAGGTTATTCTGGGTTAATTTTATCTGATGAAGCCCATTCCTTTTTGTACATAAAAATGTCACTTAAACCTTTGCTTACAAGCTTAAAGAGGCTAAATGCTCAGTGTGGAAACTGTTTTTGCTTAAAATATTAACATGAAAGTAATCAAAATATAGGTTATTTTGTCCTTTTACTTTTGAAAAATGTTTCATATTGTATGCACTGTGCCGATGCCAGAACCCTACATTTTAATGAATTAGAAAGTTATTCTGCATCTCATCACATCACAATATTTCTGTGCTATTTATTCATAGATACAGATATATATGGACTTGATCATTTAAAACTTGTTGCGGCAAGAACTTTCCTACCTGTAGGCAATAGATTGCTATGTTTTTAACAGATTGTGGCAAATTCTAAACAGCAATTCTTTTTGTACGTAAAAGGACATTTCATCCTAGAAAAATAAAGTAATGTTTTTGACATTGGATCTGGTGCAGTTTCTAATGAAACAATGGTTGGTTGGTTGATATATTTTCTGTAGCTGTTGGCATTGCCAAATTGTACAAAAAAAGGTAGATTTTATGGGACTCTTCTGACCAGGAAGATGTTAATTTCATATGCATATTTAATATAAAGCCTTTTGCACTTTCTACCACCATATAAATACATAAACATTTTATAGTTTTATCAACTATAGAGCTTTAGTCTTCCAAAGGTAATTTTTGAAAAACATTTCTTATCACCCAGAGTTTCAAAAGCAGCTTTCTTATGAGTATTCTTTGACAAGCTTCTGCTATTCAGTGAGATACACATATGACAGTTCTTTGGCTTTCAATAATCCAAGTAG
This sequence comes from Tonatia bakeri, assembly GCA_004024845.1. Lineage (NCBI taxonomy): Eukaryota > Metazoa > Chordata > Mammalia > Chiroptera > Phyllostomidae > Tonatia > Tonatia bakeri. The sequence goes on from PVIA01000095.1 coordinate 553,323, forward strand.
CAGAATGCACATTTGTGATACTGTTAGGGTTTTTCTACCTAGTCGTTGGGCCTGAAAATGTATTTAAATTTACATCAATAGATTTCCTTATCTGAAGGTATTTTCAATGCTTGTTATGTTTCATCTGCCAAATTCACAATTGAAGCTATTTCAATGAAAAGTATTTTCATAATATTGGTAAGGCTTTTTTCCTATCCCAATTCTGCGGGATTTGATTTTAGTTAATGTCCTGCAGTAGGTAGATTTTTAAAAGTTGTGAACTTTCAGAGATATTTTTTAAAGTAAAACAACTACCTTTTTATATTTCAAGTAGCCTGGAGTGTTTTCTGGAGACACAGACATTTGTTGTTTGTCATCCACCTTCCCAGAGTCTGCAAGTAGAAGTTCTTTCCCTGTTCCTGTTCGTTTCTGTTAGGCAGGTTCCCTGCATCTTTGTGTATTTCTGATAGTAACGAGTTAGCCCGGCCTTGGCAGTCTGCACACTTACAGACTGAGCTAGACAGAGCTCTGTGACCATGGCAGAACTCTCCCTTTGGTAGGTAACTGGGGCTGTTCCCTCGAAGTCCCACATTCGTAATCCTTCAGATGAGACTGGGGGCATATCAGGGGCAAAGTGATGTCTTACAAGTACTTGGACAGACCCTGTGAAGAGTATTTTTATTAATTTGAAATATTCTGAGATCCTTTTAGATACTCAGAGTCAGATACCAAAAAAGATCATACCCAATGTGATGCAGTGAGGACCAAATGCAACTGAAGGAATAGGCTGTATTTTTTTAAATGATGAAGTCCTGTTCCTGAAGTTGAATTTGTGCATTATAGGTGTTGGGTCTGTTGCATATACACGTTCGATAAACCTTAACAATGATTTTAAGAGAAATATAAACAGTGCTGAGTGATTTTTTAAGATAGTAAAAAGCTAGTACTCCCTAAAAATGTGCATATACATATAAAAGATACTGCCAAAATAGAAAGTACTTTCTGTCCTTGAATTCTAGCTGCTTAATTCAGAGGGATGCTAATGAGTTACTCTTGAAGGCACCAGACCGTTTCATTGTTGAGGAACTATACATGTGCATGCAGTCCTTTCTTCAGTCCTGGGAGCACAAATCCACGTGCTAAGGAAAGATCTTATTGATAATAAAAGGGTTAGGAACTTGCTAATTGAATCTAGTTGAGGTTTTCCATAAAATTAAAGATTCATCCAAAGCACTGACTGAATATTAGAAGATTCTTTCTCACCTTGACTGCTAAGGAAAATCCCAGTCTTTTCACTGTTCCCTGGGCCCATCCTCATGCCCGCTGTTGGTCTAACCCATTTGAGCTTCACCTGACTCTCATTGCAAACCTGGTCTTATATAATGGCCTTAATTTAAGAGGAAGTTTCTAAAAAGCTGATTTGCTTGTGTTTGCCCGGCTGTGCATGCTAACTGGCCTTCCGGCATCATGGAGATCACACAATTCCTGCACATTTTGTATGTTTCCCAAACTACTTAGAAACGAGTGTTACCAGGTCAGTCTAATCAAACCCTGACTTGTGGGCTATGTCCAAATGATGTTTTCTCCTCTTCTCAACCAGACCTATTTGTAACTCTATGTTCTAACACCTGACCTTCCGACCAGTGATTGATCTATTTGGCCATTCTGTCCTTTTCCCCACCATGTATGGCCTGGTGACATTTAAAAATTCGGCTTTGACCTTTGTGACTGCTACTACTTACGTCCGAGTTTAATTTTTATCCTAAAACTACAATCCAGAAGCTCTTCCTTCACTGCATACTCTACTGCCAGTAGTTGGTATAATCATGTAGTTGATTCCCAAGAAGCAATTCTAGTATGATTTTTTAAATATGTTTGGGCAACACTCAGTTTTGGAAAATTCTCTTCAAAGTTTCTTTAGTAATGCTTTCACCCCAAAATAATAGTCAGGACCTCAACTCTTGGGACAAATACAGTAACCGTATCTCCCATTACACTAAGATGTTCTGTCAGGCTGTTTCCTCCAGAAGTGTCTCTAGTGTCCTGTCCTGGTGTCCTACAGTGCTGCGTATCCAGTAAAGACTGTGGCACTAGACTAAAGATACTCCCTGAGCTCACTGAGTCCATTTACTTTAAGACCAAATAGGCTGTCTTCTCCAGTGCGGTTTCTTTTTATCTTTAGGCCGTCATCTCAACCATAGGTTATCGATGTGTATTCAGTGTTTCTAATGAACTGCAGCACAGCTTGGTCTTCTGTAAAAAAGAATGTTAATATCTTTGTGGACTCAAGTACAAAATCAGTCCCAAGTTCAGCAAGTGACTAAACCTTTTTTAACCCAACTGGGGAGTTTAAAATTCCCATGCTTGCAAGCTGTCATTGAGTATTGGTTCCAGGGTTTGTGGAACAGGTTTGAGAGATGCTTTCTCCCAAACCTTTGGGGCTCAGTGAGGCTAAAAAAAAAAACCCAGGTGCACCCAAGATCTGATTTCAGAGCAAGATTTACTGCTTTACAAACACGTGATACTTGCTTTTAATAATAAAAAAAAAATGACATCAGATAGACCCAGAATCCGTGTAGCATTGGGATAGCTGCCAGTTCGCACAAAACATGTTTTTAGGAGCAGGGAGGCACGAAAATAAACTGACACTTTGGTATATCAGAAACACTTGTTTGAGTAATATTTTGCTTGAATTAAGCCTGTTAGTATTCTTTAAGTGTAAAACTTTATGACTTGTGTTCAGCTCCAGCCCATCTGTTTGGCCTGTCTGACATACGTGTCTTTGAGTGCGCTTACTGTTATATACAGAACTTGAAATGTGATGGTTTAGGTATAAAATTTGGTTTGATACATGATACAGACTATTCAAAGTTGTATATAAAAATCAAGGAAATGTTTTTTTGTGAACTCTTTCTACTGAGAATGTATTTAAATTAAAATAATTAAAAATAACCAGCATGAAGCAGTGATCTATTAATGGGACAGGTCAGTAGCTGTGTATGCATAACTGGTACTTGAACAGCTTTGCCACTGAACCCAGAAGCATATCATTGAAGATGCATTTTGTAAATAAGGTGACAGCTTCACTGTTGAAGTTGGAACTAGGCAACTAGTTCATATCAGGAGCCATGTGCCCTATTCTAAAGGAAGATCCCATTACATGAAGCTAGACCTTTCCTGACTTGTTGATCAATTCCAAGTCTCATGATCCAGGAATGCCAGCCTGGTAAATTCAAATGCACTGGGTGTGAACTGCACCTTGAACTTGCACATCCCTTTTTCGGTTAAACCTTTTCACATAGCTGCTGCTGCTTAGGAGCAGCCCATCTCCTGGCCGGAGGCGCCCTCTGAGGATCTGGAGCAGAGCTGCAGGGAGCTGCCGTCTCTTATGGTAGATGTGGCCCATCACAATATACCTGCTGCCTGAAAAAAAAAGTGTAAATCCAGAGTATCTTTTAAATGTTATGAAACAGTAAGAAAATTTAAGATCTTTAAGAAATGCCTAAGCTTGAATCTATTATTTTGAACCTCATTTAACTCTCAGACAATATGTGGAAACAGCCTAGTAGTGACCTTCCCAGTAATCAGCCTGTAAACAGCATAATGGGAGAGGGAAGCCGTGCCTCCCCCCCCCAAAAAAAAGACTTTTCTAAACTAAGTTGATAGAAAGCCCCATATGCATCTCTTCTGAAAATGGCGTTCCATCATGCACTCAATTTGTCAATGAATATTTACTGAGTGCCTGCTTTGTGCCAATCTGTGCTGCTCCCCACCTAACAGGAAGTGAGGAGGGTGGGGGATTGATGGAGCTTAAATCACAGTGGCCAAAATAATACCTGTCGTCTAAATTCTATTGCTTTTGGAATACCCTCCCCCCTAAAGGTGCTGGGGTGTCCAATTGGGACCGAGCTGTGGCACCCAAGTTACAAACGGTGACAATACGTATTGAAAAGTGGTCAGATCATTTTCAATACCAGGTTTAAATTCTGGACATGTCTTATTGCAACTGGAGGAGCCTAGGGCTAAGATGTGGACTCGGAAGAAAAACCCGTCCGGAGTGGTGTACAGGCGGTTCATCTTGTACAACCCGTCCCGGTCCACCAGCAGAGTCACCAGCTGGATCCCTGGGCCGAGCACGTCCACATCATGCACGATTCCGTTCACTGCTGCTTTCAAAACACAAAGAGTTTGGACATGTGTATAACGCTCACTTCCTTTTTGTTCCCCCCAGTGCGTTTTTAACAAATCACGACATAGTCCACACGAGTCTGGGGTCTGCAGGACCGATTAGGTTTCTCTAGTGTTTGGCTTAAAGGGGTGTCCGCGTGCACAGCCAGCGCTCTGGGCTCGGAAGGGCTCGCCGAGCGGCCTGGGCTCTGCACCCCGGGCCCGGGAGGAGCTGTATGGCGGGGCTCACCGAATTCGCTCAAGCAGTAGGACTCGCCCTCGTCCAGGTCCGCCCCGCAGGCGTGCACACAGGACTCGGCGCCCGACTCCGTGTTCCGCCGCGCCGGGCCAACGCGAGAAGGCAGCGGCGCCGGTCCCGAGGGCGGCGCGGCGGCGCGCGGCCGATTGGGGTGAGCGGGGCTGGAGGGGGCGGCGGCGGTGCGCGCAGGGGGGCGCGCGGCTGGGAGGTGCAGGGGCCGGGTGCGCGCACGCCTCGGGGAGTCCTCCAGCACGGGCACGCGGCGCAGCGACGCGCGGTTCTCCGCCTGCGGGAGACGCGGGCTCGGCGGGCTGGCGGGCGCGCGCGGGGCCTCCCGGAAGCCAGCTCGGTTCTCGGCGGGTGGTGGAGGCTTCCGGCGCCTGGGGTCCGACCAGGCGGGAGGAGCGGCCTCGGGTACCGGCTGAGGCCGTGGCCCCGGTGTCTCCTCCGCGCTCGGACCGCCGCTGGGGTCGGGGTTTCTGCCGTGGGGCGGCGAGGCTGTAGGGAAGGAAGAGGAGAGGCCGGGAGGCTGAGAGGGAGGGACGCGGCCGGAGGAGTTGAGGCTGCGGAGGGAGGAGAGGCTGACGGGGAGAAAGCAGACTGGGCCCTGGGAGGGTGGGGGCGACGCGGGACGATGCAAACTTAGCAATCGCCTGCGAGAAGAGAGTGGGGAAGCCAGGAGACCTGGGAGTGAGGGAAAGAGAGCACAGGGGGGAGAGGAAGGCGCCCCTGTGATCTGCCGAGGGGAGCTTCAGCTTCTGGTCCGTTTCTTAGGCCTCAAAGGAAGACAGCGGTGAGGGTCTTGCCTTCTAAGAATGAGACCAACTAAGCAAAACTTTCTTCCCATGTGGGAACATTTCATTTTGTTAAGAAACCTTTCTAAATCAATAGCTTTTAAAATTACAACCCCCTGTTTGTTCTAGGACTAAACATAGCTGACTACTCTGGTTGGAGAACAAACTCCTTCTGCCCTTTTTTTTATATGTATATATATATATGTATGTATATATATATATATAAACATCCGCCTTTTTGCTGTGTACAGTTTGTTGAGAAAGTACCTAGAGCAAACCCCAGGGGGAGAGGTCTCATATTACAGGTTCTCCTAATTGTTTAAGCGCCCCTGACAACAGAACTATTTGGTTTTCCCATCCGTGTTTACCCTGTCATCTCGGTCTCTGCAGAACAGGGCATTTGTGAGTGGATTTTTATCTAGCTTCTTGGACACCACTTACTGGTGAACCAGAGCGAAGAAAGACTTTTAAAGCCTGGCTGGGAGGCAGAGGCCTCTGGTTAAGTATAAAAGCACACACATCGCTTACAATTTTCCTCCTTTTGATGATGGAGGAAAAATTCCTAAATGGTATGGCATGCAAACAAGTTTTTAAAATTATTCATCATTTCCCCGAGGGGCACTGACAGGTTGGTGAGCAAACCCGCCAGCTCGGAAACTGGGCGCTTTCCATGACCAGTTACACAACGTCAGCTCCCCTTTTGCCTGGTCCCAGTGCCCTCCAAACCGGCGCAAGAACATGTCTGTGTTTTTCTTTCTGTTTTAACGGCTGGTTTTCGGCATTTCTCTCCTCTTGCATTGAAGAGCTTGGTCTGCCCATTTGCAGCCTTCTAAAACACTTCATTTAAAGTGATTTATCTTGCCAAATTGACAATCTCCTTTAAAATCAGCTTTCACCCAGCAATAATAGCTGGTTATAGTTCATGTTTTTGCAAAGAGGTTGATTCTGACTCATCGTGGCCAACGTTGTCCCATACACAGCTGAATAAAGTGCTGGTGGACATCCAATTCCTGACAGTCAACTGGTGACCTCACCGCCGCTTCCCCATTGATACCGCCATCTGTTGTCATGGGAAAGATTGTCCGATATTTGGGTTAAATGCCACTGAAGTCATTCAATTTCCATGTGGAAAAATAATCCCAAGTGAATTGCTCTGTGAGGTGCGGAAGCTATTTTCCCAGAGATAGTGAATCGAACAAAAACATCCCCCAAAAAGCAAAACAAAAACACCTCCCCACAGAAAATTCCTAATTTCTGCATTCCCTCAGTAACTTATTTTCATTTCATGCATGAAATTGTGTGTTTGAAAGACTCAGGTGTCACAGAGCCATTCGCTGGGGCTTCAGGGAGAGGGCAGGAAGGTCGGAGCCCCGTGCGGGGCGGACCCCGCGCTCCTCGGGGGCGCCCGCCACCGCCCCGTCCAGCCAGCCCGGCCAGCGAGGTTCCCAAAAGGCGCCCTTCTGACACTTCCCCTGCTCTGTGATGGAGCAGCTACTTAACATGCAAAGTTTTCTCCAGCTTGCCCGGCTCGCTCGAGATCATTTCAGTGGCAGAACTGGCTTCTCTCCGAAAGGGCTGCCAAGACACACAAAATCTTGGGGACACATTTTGCTCCCTGCGAACATGAACGCGGACCCGGAGTCTCCTCTCTTGCACACTTTGACCCCTTTCTTGTCCCGCCCTTCATCGCGCCCTCTCCCCGGCTCTCCACGCCCCCCACCCCATCCTAGCCCCTCTCCCAGGGCTCAGCGAGTCATCGATCTTACCTTTTCTCTCTGCCACTGGGGATTCCGGAGATGATCCAATGATCAAACAGAGGAGCCAGAAAGCTCTAGCTGTCATTTTGGTAGAAAAGGTTAACAGGCTCTAAAACTGAGCCTGGGCTTTTTGCTGTTTCTCTCCCCCCACCCCTTCTCCACACCCCCACCCCCTTCATGCTAATGAGGGGCAGCCTTTGGGGAAACGGGAATCACTCACTGGACAGGCCATTGGAACAACGCGGAGCCTCAGGGATTTCTCCCACTCCCTAAGGGGGACAGCACGTGGCCTCCCCAAGTTGTCCCTGCGAATGCGTGTTCCGCGGTCTCTGGGCAATGATAACATTGAACACTAAACTTTAAATCCCTGTGGGTTTGCGGGCCAGGCTGGGAGGAGGAGAGGATGGGGTGTCAAGTGGAGAGAATGAGGACGTCAAGCGGCTGAGGGACACGGTGGGGAGAACCAAGGGCAGGAAGTTTTTCCTGGATTAAGTATACAATAAATAGGCTAATTAGTGCACCACACAGCTTGGGCTTGTGGCAAGGAGGGGATCTCAGATGACAGACAGTTCATCCCAGAATGTGTCAGGGATTCCAAGAGAAACAAGTCGCCACATCCTAGGTTTGGTTAAGCAATTTTACTATATATCCTATTTTTTACATTCTAGAACCAGAAGAAAAAAAGTCCATCAGCAAAACAGCTTTTCTTCTTCCTTTCCTTCCCTGCTCCCCCCACTGAAACTCCTGTCTAGTTGGTAGGATTTATCAAGCCTCTTACCTGCCAGGTGCTAGCAGACAGAGACAAATAAAACACCTTTCCAGGTCTCTAGTGGTGGCTCATCTCCTGGAGAAAGGTGTTTTTTCTTTCTAAGAAAAAGTCACTCACCTCTTAGGTCTGAATTCTGGAAACAGCCCTGTATACTGGTCCCGAGCTAAGGACCCTCTTCCGCAGAGTAAACAGAAACAGTATTCATCAATGCAGAAATAAGCTCGACATAGTAAACCCACAGCCTTCCTGACGTGTGTCTTGTTTCGACAGCTTCAAGTCCGAAAGGAAGAGGAGGTGCATTGAGAGGAGACAGGGGTGTTTCATCTTGTGTGCGAGCCAACAGTGAGGTGCAGCAGCTAAACGAAGTAACAAACTTTTGCTGCACTAATTTACATCTGAAAAATAATAGTCTGAGCCCTGGCTGGCGTAGCTCAGTGGATGGAGCACGGGCTGCGAACCAAAGCATTTCAGGTTCGATTCCCAGTCAGGGCACATGCCTAGGTTGCAGGCCATGACCCCCAGCAACCTCACATTAATGTTTCTCTCTCTCTCTCTCTCTCTTTCTCCCTCCCTTCCTTCTCTAAAAAATAAATAAAATAGAATCTTTAAAAAAATAATAGTGCTAGTGGGTAGACCAGATTCTGGGGGGATCGTGTTTCCCAGAAAGATGCTGGAAAGTTAGAAGGAGAACAATGGGGTGGTGAGGACACTGGACTTCATCATGTTCAAGTTACTTTGAAGGAACTGAAGCTAGGCAGCCTAGACACACAGAAACATTTGCTGTGTTTTGTGAAAGAACTGGTAGGTCAAAGTTATGAATTCAAGAAAGAATAGTAAAACAACCAAGATCTCCAAGAAATCACACTGCTTTGAAGGATGGTGACAGTGAGCTCCTGGCCATCGGGGGCCCCCATCGTTCAGGGACATTGTAGAAAGATTCCTGAATTAGATCTACGGTGATTTGAGGGATACGGTGAGGGAAATATGTCCCCTAGTGAGGAGCTGTCTGTCTAGTCATAGGCTGACAGTACATTGGAGGGGTCTCTATGTTCGGTAGTCTGTTCTCCACTTTCCTCAGCTTGAAACCCAGAGTATGTCAATGGATCAGATTCATGGGATTGACTCATGTTAACCAAACTCATAAAAAACAGATGTATAAACCAGAATGTTATCTATTAATATGCAATGGAGAGGCTATAATGAAGGTGATTTGGAGGTCTAATTATTAATCAGAAGGTTGTGTTTTGAGCACTAGATTGAATTACAGCTGAAGGTAAGCTAATCCTTCTTATTCAGATTTCAGAAGAGGACTAAATCTCTCCAGTCACCGCAAAGCCTGAGTACACCAGTCAGTGTCTCCAGCCTCTAGCCCGGACCAGGTCAATATTGTGAAATTTGTGCTTTTGGGGCCCACTTTATTGATGTCCTCAGGTCCCTTTCTTTCACACATCCTTTCTTTAAGTCAAATGGAATAAAATCGATTAGGCTTAAGCTTTCTCAGTTACAACCACATCTCAGAAATACCTGCTGGAGATGATATTCAAGTCACCGAGATCCAAACTGGGGTGTTCCCAAAACTCTTCTGTTGCAGGAATGCTGTGAATGCCCCAAAGCCCACTCCCTGAAATACAGAGGCCAGGACCCAATGGATGGCTCCCACAGACTCCTAGAGGCTCCCTGGGTGGCATCAGCCTGTCAGAACTTGCCAGGGTCCAGGGTTGGGCAGCATCTGGCTGGCAGGTGCCAAACCCCATGAGGCAGAAAGCGCCCAGAGACCGACCTGTGTAAGCCGGAGTGCCCCTTTATTCAGTCACAACAAGAAATCAACTCAGACAGACGTGCATGCTCGCATCGGCCTGACTAGCGTCCTCTTCCTATAAACAAGTCACGTGGGAAGCAGAATTATCATGATGGTGCTGGGTAATATAAGCCAGAGCACAAGGAGTTTGTCATCTGATTGGAATGTTGACCGGCATTGCCTTCTCACAGTCTAACGTGTCCGTCTCCATAACAGGTATATGTGTACATATGTCAGGTGGCGGAATCCAAGAGGCGAACTGCCTTCCTCTTTCCTGGCAATTTCTGGTATTTTGAATGTATCTTTCTGCCTAGCAAATACTCATTGACATGTGTTGTATGAGGAAGAATTTGCGCCAGGTTCCTGGCATGTAGCTCCTAAAACCCTTGGAATTTCCCAGCTGATAGAAATGTCTTTGTTATTCCTGAACTTTGTGGACTCACACCTGAGTTGATGCTAACGAGGTGACTGTGGAGCCCCCTTTGATAGCTTCAGTGGGGCAGCTGGGACCAGAAGGACCAACCATGCAATTAGATGGTCAAGACCTTGATCCAACTGGACCTTCTCCAGGAAGGGAGAGAGGCTGAACATTGGGTTTGCTCAGGCGGCCAGTGAATGAATGCTTGAACCCATCACGCCTGCTTACTGAAATCCCAGTGAAGACTCAGTGGGCTCCGGGCTGGTGAACGTACTGATGTGTCGGGCGGGGGATGTGCCCTGACCCATGGAGCGAGAACAAGGAAGCTGTGTCACTGGGCCCTCCCACACCCGCCCTACGTGTCTCCTCACCTGGCTGATCCTGGGCTGTATCCTTCATAATAAAGCTGTGACCTTAAATATAGGAACTTCCTGAGTTCTGTGAGTCATTGTGGAGAACCATCATGCCTGAGGCGGACTGTGGGAACCCCCAGATTTGCAGCCAGTTGGTCTGAAAAGAGGGCAGGCTTGCATGGGCCAGCCCTTTAACTAGTGGGTTCTGCACTAGCTCCAAGGGTGTTCAGCCAGAATTGAATTGCAGGCCACCAGCTGGTATCAAAACATTTAACGCTATGTGCCTGGCGAGGTTTTAGCAGCCAGAAACACCAGTCATCATCGTTCTTCAAAAGGAGTGTTCAACACAGCTGCTTTAGTTCCCAACAGGTAAATCAGGGTCATGTTCTAGTTTCTTCCAGAACCCTCTTGACTGAGGCCTGAGTCTCCCCAAGTTCTTCAGACTTTCGCAGGCAGCCCCTAGGTTTATTCCCACAGGCACTGGGCCAGGTCCTGGGATATTTGGACCTAAATCCTCCTCTCAAGTGGCTCACAGACCACCGAGGGAAGTGGCATTCAGGAATAGCACTAAGTACAACGTGAAAAACCTGTGTCTGTTAGAGAATGAGGGGGTGCTCAGCAGGAGGTGAAAGCCAAATCAAGTTTGCTGGACATCACACAAGGAGGGCAGGCACCGCAGGCTTCGACAGGACTCTCACAAAAGCACGGACCTACGGACCTAGGAGGGCAGGAGGCCACCCAGGCCCCGGAAGGCACAGGGCACAAGTGTTGGGGAGCCCCGATGCCCTGAGGACCGGCTCACCCACAGACAGCAGTGAGTGCCTGGGTGGTTATGAGGAGTTTTAATTCTTTATTTTCTTTTTCTGTCACTCAACATTTTTCTAATGGGAAACTTTGAAAATGAGAACAGTGTAGACACAGAATTATGAAATATAGACTTTGTCCCCCTCCCACCCCCTCCCCTACCCCCACCAAGCTCTGCAGCATGCATTCCCACGCATTCCTTCCAGGCCCTTCCTCAGGCACCACTCCTGCACAGGCCCAGCCGAGTGCTTTCGGGTCCTGTGTTGTTCACAGGACACCTCGACAGAAGCGCGTCCCCATTTTATGTTTTGTGTATGCAACTTTGTACCCAGCTTTGATTTAATTAGAATTATTAAAGTATATTATCACAAACTCTTTGTATAGGTCAAACTCTCACAACAGTCTAACATGTTCTCATTTAGACAAAGCATAATTTGGGAATGTTTTAGGCTGTCCTCAGTTCTTGCTATTGTAAAACGTTCTGTGCTCCCATCAGCAGAGGAATAGCTGGCCGTCACGTGACCTGGTGGAATGCTGCAGAGCAGGCACCATGGATATTTGGGGCGGACAATTCTTTGTTGCATACTGTGGGATGCTGACCAGTCCCCCTGGCCTTGTCCGCTGGATACCAACCACACCCTGCCTCTGGGTGTGACAACCTGTCTCCAGATGTTGCCAAATGTCTCCCGGGGGCAAAAGCATGAATCGTATTCATTGCAAGCACAGTAATGAAAATAAATGAACTACAGTTACAAAGGCAAAACATAGATGCATCTTATAAAGATGATATCAGGTAAAAGAAGTCCAATACGAAAATGATCGTAGAAGTTCACAAACAGGCAAAACTAATCGATGGCGTTAAAAGACAGGGTGATGGGCCCTGGCTGGGTAGCCCACTGGCTGGAGCGGTGTCCCATACACCAAAAGTTTCTCGTTTCTGTTGTCTGTCTGTGAATCTTTGTCTCTCTCCCTTTGTCTCTCTCTCGAATCAATACATATATTATCGGGCGAGGATTTTTCTTTAAAGCCAGGATAATGGTTGTTCTTGGGAAGAGGTAGTGACGAGAAAGAGTACTGGAGGAGGGGAGGCTGTGGTGTCGCAGTTTCCTAGGGTTTGACCTATTAATTTTTGATCTCTTAAATAAAAGGTGCTATTAGTCTATATAGTCAGATCTGTTGTTTTTTATGACATCTTTTATCCCTCTATAAATGTATACAAATGATACATATTTATTCCAGACTGAGATATTACAGATAAGAAAAATAAAAAATTAAATATAGCCCTGGCCAGGTGGCTCAGCTGGTTAGAGCATTACATCAAGGTCCTATCAAGGCCAAGGTTTCTGGTTTGACTCCCTCCCACCCCATCCCCAAGGGCACACAAGAATCAGCCAATGAGTGCATAAATAAGGGGAACAACAAATCGGTGTTTCCCACTTGCTCTCTCTCCCTCTCTCCTTCCCTCTCTCCTTCCCTCTCTTCCTCTAAAATCAATAAATAAAACATTCTTTTTAAATTAAATATAATTCTATTGTCTAGAAATAACTACTATAAATATGTTGGTGTATCAATTTTCGGACTTTTTTCTATACATAGGTGTACATGTAAATATGTTACATAGTTACTTTAAAAGTGGGATCCCGGTGTATACGTATTTTATGACATGGTATTTAAAATGTTAAAGATTTGGCCCTGGCTGGTGTGGCTCAGTGGACTGAGAGCTGGACTGAGAAGCAAAGATTCGCTGGTTCAATTCCCAGTCAGGGCACATGCCTGGGCTGTGGGCCAGGTCCCCACTAGGCGACACATGAGGGGCAAACACACATTGATGTTTCTCTCCCTTTCTTTCTCCCTCCCTTACCCTCTGTCTAAAAATAAATAAATAAAATCTTTTAAAAAAATGTTAAAAATCCCTGGCTGGCATAGCTCAGTGGATTGAGCGCAGGCTGCGAACCAAAGCATCGCAGGTTCGATTCCCAGTCAGGGCACATGCCTGGGTTGCAAGCCTCAGCCCCAGCAACTGCACATTGATGTTTTTCTCTCTGTCTCTTTCTCCCTCCCTTCCCTCTCTAAAAATAAATAAAGTCTTTAAAAAAATGTTAAAGATTTGTCAATATCTTTCCATTTCAATAAATACAGGATTCTATGATCATTTTTATTGACTGCATTCCTAAACATTGAATTGCTGAGTCAAAGGATATGAAAATTTCAGTGTTTTTGCTACGGGTTGCTGCACCGGCCCAGATGCACTTCCTCAGTTTACACCGACCGGCAGCCAGTGCAGGCGGCGGTCATGCCTGCTCACCCACACTGAGATATAAAAGCATCGGTATTTGATACCCCTGCTGTTCTGACGAGTTTTTTTTTAATTTCCACGTAAAATCCTTTAAAATTTTGTTTCAATTACAGTTGGCATTTAATATGATTTTAAATTGGTTTCAGGTGTACAGCATAGCGGTCAGACATTTATATCAGGTACGGAGTGGCCCTGGAGCAGCCAGGTGCCCGCCTGGCACGCGCGTCTGTGGCCGAGTCGCTGGCCACGTCCCTGCACCGCGTCCCTTCCCGGGGCGTCTGCTCACTGCCGACCCCTTCTCGCTCCCTTCACCTTTTCTACCCTACAGAGTTTTTTTTTTTTTAAGGTTTCTCTTTAATTTACTTTCTTTTTATTGCTGGTGATATTGTACACTTTTTTATAGATTTATTGGCCATTTGGATTTCTTTCATTAATTTCCTGTTCGTATTCCTTGTCTATTTATTAGGATGTTCATATTCTTATTTATGAGTTTAAGAGCTATTTATAGCCTAAGAACTTTAACTCTTTGTCCGTTATACAAAAGTAGGTCTACAGTTTGCTCCTATGGAAAATGATACAATGATGAGTAAATAATAATACAAGAATAAACTCTGTGTTTTAAGTACTCACAATTGTAAACATACTTTTGCCCCTCCCTGTATATGTTGCAAATATTTCCTCAGATAATTTTGTTTGATTTTTAACTTCTTAGCTATTTTTTTGGCCATAGAACTTTTAAATTTTGCATGGTAAAACCCATCAATCTCTTGTTTAATGATATCCCTGGTGTCTTTTGTCATGCTTAGAAAGTCTTTCTCTAACTCAGAATTACACACACACACACCTATTTTATTTTATGCTTGTAGTTAAAACATGATTTCATCTGGAATTTATTTTGGTATGTACTATGAGGTAAGAATCTAATTTTATTTTTTTCTCAAATAACTAAGAAGTTGTCTAATCCAATTGGCAAATAAATCCATCCTTCCCCGATGCTGACACGTCACCTTCAACACAGAGTGTTAGGTGTTGGCCTGTCTCTGGAGTCACCACTCTGCTCTGTTAGTGCCGGGGCCTCTGTTGCTTCCCAGGCCTGTATGTCCACAGCGGGCATGGTTATCATTATCATGGAGTTATAACACACCTTTCCTTTCAAAAATTGTTTTTGAGTATCATAGTGTTTTCTTTCCAAGTTAACTTTAGAATTATTTCACTAAATCTTTGGATTTGCATTAAATGTATAAATTAAATTATAAAGGAATTGATGGCTTTTCTGTATTGTCCTTCTGTCCATGCAAATGAAATATCTCCATGTCTTTGAGTCTCCTTTCCCCTCTGTCAGAATATTATCATTTTCTTCATCCAAGCTCTGTACTTTTCTTGTTAAATTTGCCTTCTGGGTATTTTATATTTCCAATGTAATATGGAAGAATCTTTTTTCCCTTTACATTTTCTAACCAGTTTTTCTAGGTATACAGTAAAGCTACTGATTTGTGTGTATATCCATACTTACTGTTTATATCTTAATTTGTGTATATCCAAAAATAGTACAAATTATTTTCAATTGATTCCCTTGGGTTGTTCCAGTGAAAAAATCACATACTCTATAAATAATATATTTGCCTCTTCCTTCAAATATTTATTATAACTTTTTATTGCACTGATGAGTACTTTCCAAACTTTGTTGAATAATATCATAGTCATCACTTTGTTTTATTGGTATTCCTCATTAGTAGGGGACACCACAAATGTTCCATTTTCTTTTTAAAGATTTTATTTATTTATTTTCAGAGAGAGGAAAAGGGAGGGAGAAAGAGAGGGAGAGAAACATCAATGTGTGGCCCCCACTGGGGACCTGGCCTGCAACCCAGGCATGTGCCCTGATTGGGAATCGAACTAGCAACTTTGGTTCACAAGCCCGCGGCTCAATCTACTGATCCACACCAACCAGGGCCAAGTGTCTCATTTTCAAGTGACTGAAGACTTGATTTTGTTTCAGATACGTTGAGCTCTGTTTATTTGTATACTCACACCATCTTTTACCTTAAGAATCTGACAAATACTTCTATTGTGACTTTCTTATTATCGATCATCCGATCGTGTCTTCGGATGATCGATAATAAGATATCGTTCCTGAAAAGATATTTTATCTTTTCTCCAATCATTCTTATCTCTAACTTTTTCCTTTTCATTCTAGGAGACATTTTGCACATTACATCACTGATTTCATTTTCAGTAGTATCACCTCTGCCTTGGTGCCTCCCAATAAGGATTTACTACCAAGAAATGATTATCAGTTAATGCCTATTTTGGTTCTTTTTATTGTTCTTTCATCTTAGTCTACTCACTTCTTCAAGTTTCCTGATTCACAAGCACCATTTCTTTTGTATTTTTGTGAGAGTGCCTAACTGTTTCTGGATATTGTTTTCACAATTCTTTGTCATCATGCTCTTCCTCTGTGCATTGTCAAGGGGAAGGGTGTTTTTGTTTTATTTTTAATTTTATTTTTATTATTCAGTTACTGTTGACATTCAATATTATATTAGTTTCAGGTGTATAACAGTGGTTAGACATTATATAACTTATGAATGTTTCCCCCGATAACTCTAGTACCCACCTGCCTTCACACATAGTTATTGCAATATTACTGACTGTATTCCCTACACTGTACTTTACGTCCCTGCGACTATTTTGTAACTGCCAATTTGTACTTCTCAGTCTCTTCACCAAGTCCCCCAATGCCCTCTCATCTGGCAACCAGGGGAGATATTTTTATTATGAAATATTTAACATTGAGAAGATTGAGAATAATATAATGAATACTTGTTTAAGTACGAACGAGTTTTATCAAATTTTAAAATTTCTTGCCATATTTGCTTCATATTTTTCAGTGTTAAAAATTAGAAACCCAGTTGGTGGCAAACAGTCTCCAGACGGCTGGCCCCGCCGGGCCCTCACTTCCTGTGCTCACGCCCTGTGAGTCCCCTCGCACACCAGAGCAGGGCTGGTCTGACTGGCCAATGGCATAAGGGAGAAGCAATGAGGCATATTTTCAAAACTAGCTTACAAATAGACTAAACTCTCATCTTGGTCATGCATTCTCTCTTTCTTTTAAATCATTTGCTCTGGGGAAAGCCAGCTGCCTTGTTTGGCAGACACCCAAGCAGTCGACGAGAGGCCCACATAGCAAGAACTGAAGTTTTCAGCCTAAAGCAGTAAGATACTGAGACCTGCCAGCAACCAGCAAGTGAGCTTGAAAGCAGATCCTCCCCGGGTGAGCTTTCAGATAAGACCGCAGCGCTGGCCCACAGCTTGACTGACCCCTCCTAAGAGACCTGAGCAGAACCACCCAGTGGAGCCTCTCCCAGGTTCCTGAGCCACAGAAAGGGCGATTACTAAAAACATTTAATAATTGTTTTAAGCTGCTAAATGTTAGTATAATTTGTTTCTTACAGCAATGGGTAACTAATACAGAGTTGAAGTCCCCATAGGCCCCTCCATAATACATTTTCCTGTTCTTCCTAGAGGCAATCATTATGCTGAGCTTAGTGTTTCTACAATTCTCTTGGATGTTTTTTCTTTTTTTTTTTTAAAGATTTTATTTATTTATTTTTAGAGAGGGAAGGGAGAGGGGGAGAGAGAGAGAGAGAAACATCAATGTGCGATTGCTGGGGAACATGGCCTGCAACCTAGGCATGTGCCCTGACTGGGAATCGAACCTGCGATGCCTGGTTCGCAGCCCGCGCTCCATCCACTGAGCTACGCCAGCCAGGGCTGGATGTTTTTTCTTATTATGATTAAGCCAACTACTATAGTAAAATTATAAATTGTGCTATAAATTGCCCTGGCTGGGCAGTTCCGTTGGTTAGACTGTTGTCCCAGTACACCAGAGTTGTGGGTTCCATCCCTGCTCAGGGCCCATACAAGATTCAACCACTGAATTCATACACAAGTGGAACAACAAATTGATGTTTCTCTCCCTCTCTCTCTCTCCCTCTCCTCTCTCACTCTAAAATCAATCAATATAAAAATTTTAGATTGATTTCCTGTAAAATGGTGGCATAGGTAAACATGGCTTGCCTCCTCACACAACCACATCAAAAGTACAACTAAAATATAGAACAACCATCACTCAGAACAGTGAGAAATTGAGTTGAATGGGAGTCTGACAACTATGGAATTGAATAAACCTCATCCATCCAGACTGGTAGGAAGTGTGGAGACATGGAACAGACTGGTTCCACATCCACGTGTGGTCAATAAAAATTCTGGAGGGATATCTCAGGAGCAAGGAGTCCAAGCCCTATACCAGGCCCCCTTGCCCAGGGTTCCAGTACCAGGAAGATAAGTACCCATATCTTCTGGCTGCAAAAACCAGTGGGGACTGAGTCAATGGAAGAAATGGCTAGAGCCCCAGGCAGATCCTCTTAAAGAACCCACACATGCAATCAGCTACTCAGATTCACTCCCTCTGAGCTCCAGCATCAGGGTAGCAGCTTAAAAGGCACCAGTGGCATAACAAGGAGAAAGTGAAGTGTCTGGCATCAAGGTGAGCAGGGGCCATTGTCCATTTTCTAAACCCTCCCCCACAGGGGCACAGAACCAACAATCTGGTGCCATACCTGAGACTCTATCACCCTGGCTAACACTGTTTGACCTGCATTGGAGATCCACAGAGACTCTACCCCACCCAAATTATTAGTGGTCACAACCAATTCTTGAAGCTGACTGTCCTGGGTAAATCCCTCCTGTTGATCTGCCATCAGCAACCAAGGCTCAATTACAAGTGGAGGGTGCACTCAGCCCACACAAAGGGCACACCTCAAGTACTGAGCTTGGGTGATAGGGGAGGCTGTGCCACTGGACCCTACAAGACACCTACTACATTAGGCCACACTACCAAGACACGGAGTCAAAGCAGCTCTACCTAATACATAGAAACAAACACAGGGAGGCTGCCATAATGAGGAGACTAAGAAACATGGCCCAAATGAAAGAACAGATCAAAACTCCAGAAAAAGAGCTAAACAAAATGTAGATAAGCAATCTCCCAGATGCAGAGTTCAAAACGCTGGTTATAAGGATGCTCAAGGAGCTTAGGGAGGACTCCAGCAGCATAAAAAAGATCCAGTCAGAAATAAAGTTTACACTAATTGAAATAAAGATGATTTACAGGGGCACAACAGTAGAGTAGATGAAGCTAAGAATCAAATCAATGATTTGGAACATAAAGAAGCAAAACACCACTAATCAGAAGGACAAGAAGAAAAAAGAATTTAAAAAATTGAGGATAGTACAAATGGCCTTTGGCACAACCTCAAGAGCTCCAACATTCACAGTATAGGGATGCCAGAAAGAAAAGAGAAAGAGTAAAAAATTGGAAATCTGTTTGAAAAAATAATGAAAGAAAACTTTGCTAATTTGGTGAAGGAAATAGACATGCAAGTCCAGGAAGCACAGAGAGTCCCAAATAAGATGGATGCAAAAAGGCTCACTCCAAGACACATCATAATTAAAATGCTAAAGTTTCAAGATAAAGAGAGAATCTTAAAAGCAGCAAGAGAAAAGCAATTAGTTACCTACAGGGAAGTTCCCATAAGTCTGTCAGCTGATTTCTCAAAAGAAATTTTGCAGGCTAGAAGGGATTGGCAAGAAATGTTCAAAGTCATGAAAAGCAGGGACCTACAAGCCAAGACTGCTCTACCCAGCAAAGCTATCATTTAGAAGCAAAGGGCAGATAAAGAACTTCCCAGACCAAAAAAAAAAAAAACACAACAACTAAAGGAGTGCATAATCACTGAACTATTATCACATGAAATGTTGAAGGGACTTACTGAAGAAAAAGAAGATCAAAAATATAAACAATAAAATACCAACAAACATATATCTAACAACAATTGAATCTAAAAAAAACAAACTAAGCAAACAAGAAGAACAGAGACAGATTCATGGATATGGAGAGCATTTTGATAGTTGCCAGATGGGAGGAGGGAGTAGAGGAATGGGTGAAGAGGTGAGGGATTAAAAAGAACAAACAAGTAGGTACAGAACAGCCATGGGGATGTAAAATACAGTACAGGAAATGGAGTAGCCAAAGAACTTTCAAGCATGGCGCATGAGGTGTGCTGGGCGGAAGGGGGTGAAGTGGGAAAAATGGGGACAACTGTAATAGCATAATAAATAAAATACTAAAAGAAAAATTTAAAACTTATAAATTAATTTTGAGCATTTTTAAGAAAATTCTATAACTATGTACTTGTACATCAATAAATTATTTTTGAACAATTCATAAGGAAATTGGTAAATTTTTCCTTTCTTAGTTTGTGTAGTTCCTCATGTAATGTTACAATGAAATGTAAAAGAACATGTATTGTCAATGGAAATAATGATTATAATAATAGCTGGCACCTAATGAGCACTGTTCCAAGTGTTAAATCTTTACATCAAAATATGAACATATATTGATACTTTTTTATTCCCAATTTTTCAGATGAGTAACTGAAGCACAGAAAGGTTAAGTAACTTACCCAAAGTTACACAGCTGTAATCAAGCGCTCTATGCCTGGTAGGGAGATCTGAAACTTTATTCCTGTAGGCTGTGAGTTCCTGGTGGTTTTGTCTTTACTGGATGCTGTACTGGATCCCCATTAACCAGGCCTTTGGGATAAGGGCACACTAAGATGTGTCCCTAGTGAATCCAGTACCTACTGGATTTTTCCCTTGGTATTTTTCCCTTGGCAATAACATCTATGGCGCCCTCTTGGCTGGGGCTGCTATAACAAAGTATAGGTGGGTGGGTTGAACAACAGACATTTATTTCCGGGGCTGGAAGTCTGAGATTAGGATGCCAGTATCGTTAGGTTCTGGTGAGAACTCTTCCTGGCTCGCAGATGGCTGCCTTCTCGCTCTATCCTCACATGTTCTCAGACGGGGTAGAGCTGGCAGGGGCAGGGGCAGGGGCAGGGGCAGGGGCAGGGGCAGAGGCAGAGGCAGAGGCAGAGAGGCAGAGACCACTTCTGAACTCTCCCCCTCAATCTAAGAAATACGAGAACTCTAATCCCACCATGGGGGCTTTACTCTCATGAGCCCATCTAAACTTAATTACTTCCAAAGGCTCACCTCCTAACACCGTAACATTGGGGTAGGGCTTCAACATATACATTTTTGGGCAATATAAGCATTCAGCTCATAACAGTGACCCCTTCTCTGTCTATTGATTCAGAGGTATTAGGAGTCCCTCGGCCAACCGGCCGCCTCGGCTTCAAATGAATGGAACCATGATAGTGTTTACTAGTTTAGACACTTCTCCTTGGGCTCTAAGACTTCTGGACGCATTGAGTCCCTGATCTCTGGAAAGGAAAGCAAAAAATTATTTCAGTGAATCATTAGGGTCATAGTGGGAGGGACCACCCCCACCTTCTCTCCTTGGTTCCTGGACACCTGCAGTCTGGCAATGTCTAAATCTCGGAGTGGTGATGCTAGCATAAGCCCTACAAACGAGGAGAGCAAATCCACACCCAGAACACGGGTCTTTCCCTGTGAGAAGGAGGCACTGTCCACACACGAAGTCTTGTTGCAAACAAGGGATTATTGTTTTGCTTCTCAGAGTGCGACTTTCCTCTTGGAGAAGCGCCCTCTGCTGGCCTTTCCGAAGATCTGTGGCCAGAACATCCTCTACCTCCTTTTATTTGAAGAGTTTCAGGTGTTTCCTAGTTTCATTGATGGTGTTGTTTGTGGTTCTGCTGCTCATCCTTCTTGTTGCTGTTGTGAGATTTCCAAGAGTAGAGAAAAACGGCAACTTTACTGTTTGTTTAATACGGCAACGTGGTAAATTGTAAATTATGATAATTCTGAATGTTCATATTATTGAATTGTATATTTTAATATTAATTCTGGTGTATTTTCTGGCATTCTTAAATGAGTTCTGGTTTAAAATTTTCAGCAGTACATTCCTAATCTTAAAAAGGGGGTTGAGGATATTAGTTAAATATCTCCATTGGCGCAGGTTCGATTCCCAGTCAGGGCACATGCCTAGGTTGCAGGCCGTGGCCCCAGCAAACGCACATTGATGTTTCTCTCTCTCTCTCCATCCCTCCCTTCCCTCTCTAAAAAATAAATAAATAAAATCTAAAAAAAAAAAACTCCATTGGTTGCTTGTTGTTGTTTTTTAAATAAGTGTTTGATGTTGCAATAATTTCAGATTCACAAAAAAGTTGCAAAGATCGAACAGAGGGTTCTTATATACCCTTCACCCAGTTGCCCTTGATGTTAACATCTTCCATTATCATGTACTTTTGTCACAACAAACACATCAACACCGGTACAGTACTGGTAACTAAACTCCAGACTGTGTTCTGATTCCACTAGTTTTTCTACTAATGTCCTTTTTCTGTACCAGGCTCAAATCCAGGATACTATGTTGAATTTA
This sequence comes from Tonatia bakeri, assembly GCA_004024845.1. Taxonomy (NCBI): domain Eukaryota; kingdom Metazoa; phylum Chordata; class Mammalia; order Chiroptera; family Phyllostomidae; genus Tonatia; species Tonatia bakeri. The sequence goes on from PVIA01000095.1 coordinate 575,145, forward strand.
CTGTTTAGTAGTTTTTCAAGAGTAGGAGTTAACTCAGTGATATTTTTCGTGTACAAGTTTTGCAAGAAGGGTTTAAACTTTTCAAGCTAGTCAACTGAACCAATCTGAAAAGCTTCAACTCTGATTTTCTTTTAACACACTAATTTGCCAATAAAATTCAGACACACAGACAGTTCCCCAGACTCGTACATTTTAACGACAATTTATTGTTCATAATAGTTTAGAGACAGAAACCGTAAATTATATTTATTATGTTTGTGTGCTGTAACAGCACAATTGTTTTTCTATAAACTCTCTTTAGTACTGGAAATAAATGTTTGGAGCCAGCACAGTTGGATCTGCTCACCCACCCTTTGGGATAAGGACGGGGAGAAAGTTTTGCCCATACACAGAAAAAGAGGTGAAGCCATCTGTCTCCAGTCGGGTTTTTTCTTTTAAAAGTAAAAGCTAAGCAAGATAAATGCTCCCATACTTGAACAATGATTAAAATTTTTTAAAAAGTTAAAAAAAGATAAATGCTTCCGTTTTGGGTTAGTTCTTAGCTTTCACTTGCAAAGTCTCATTTGCAATGTTTTCAAAACACGGAGGTGCACTTCATTTGCAAGGACGAGTTTTGCAGATATTGTCCTTGAGATCAGTTGGTCTGAACCAAAATAGAATTTCGTGCGACCCAGATGGGACTCGAACCCACAATCCCCAGCTCCGGAGGCTGATGCCTTATCCATTAGGCCACTGGGTCACCACAGAAACAAGTTTCTCACAACGTCCTCTTACGCGATGTCATCATCGGGCCCCGCCCCTACGCTCCGCGGGCTCGCGACCAAGAGTGTGTATTTTTGGGAGCCGCCCCCAACGGCACCAGCGTGCGCCTGCGCCCTTCTGCACCCTTGGCCTGGACTTCAGTGCGACACTGGTGCGTCTGCGCAGGGTGTCCTTGACCGGCTCCTGTGGACTGCGTGCTCAGCTTGTGTGCAGTCTGTTATCCGTTTGCTGGATTTTTTGGAAGGTTTTCTGCCCTGGGTGCGTGTTACGCGCGGCTGGGGAACTTTAAGCAAAATTCCATTGACTGTGATTCCCCGTTCTAATTTTGTTTACCTGGGCGGGCGGGGCGTTTGCATTTTATAAAGCTCCTCTCTACCTTCCTATGCCGCTGACATTAATAATCATTCACAGAGCGTTAGGTCCTCCTGCACCCCACTTCAACTTTCCCACCCTTTACAGTACCTTCCTTCTCTTTTTTCTTTCTTGCATTTATCCAAGACACATTAATTTGATGACCTATTATGTGTAAATAGGCTTTTCTGTAATTTCTCCCCTCTACCCCTCTCATCTACATCTATTTTCCTCCTCCTCTTTTCTTCCGGATTAAAGGGAAAATATAGAGACTTCTGGTCGAGATGGCAAGGTAGGTAAATGTGGTACTTGCATCCTCCCATAACCACATTAAGATTTCAACTAAATTATAGAACAACCATCGTTCAGAGGCACCTGAAATCTAGCAAAATGAAAATCCTTCAGCTAAGGATTTAAAGAACAAGCCACATGGAGAGGGGTAGGAGGAGTGGAGCTGTGGAACAGGTAAGTCCCATACCTGTGTGTGGCAGATAAAAATTGGGAGGGACATCTTGGCTGCTGAGGTCTCCCTGAGGAGAGAAGTGTCCCAGCCCCTCCATCCCAGGCACCCGCCCCATCCCAGGGTTCCAGTGCCAGAAATAGAAGTCCCCATAACTTCTGGCTATAAAAACTAGTGGGGATTTTGGCTTCTGGAGTTCCAGGAAGATCTTAAAGGGCTTGCTGCCAGACTAACTCAGACTTCATCCCTCGGCGCTCATCCCTCTGAGCCCCAGCACTGGGGCAGCAGCTGGGAAGGCACCAGGGATGTATGGGGAGGAATGAATGGTCTGGCATTAGGGACAGAGCTGGAAGGGCCACTTTCTGCCAGGTGAAATTGCTGGCAGAAGCCATTGTTCCTTTTCTGAGACCGCCTCTCCCCAACAGAGCCGACAGATGGGTTCCATATGTGAGTCTCCATCAACCTGGGTACCATCCAGGTGATTCCCTGAGAACCAGCCTCACCCACCTTTTGGGCTCAACCCAAGCTGTTTCTACTGGCTTTTCCATAGGAATGCCTGTCTTGGCTCATGCTTCAGACTTTCCTAAAATGTCTCAAACAAGCAGCATTTGGCCTCAGTGTGCCCCATACTCCTCGCTAAGTGGTTCAAGGCCCTGCACTAGAAGCAGCTTGCCTTGTTTCGCAGCTTGGGCTCTCTGAGCACCTCCAAGCCCAGCATAAGTAGCAGCCATCTGCAGGTTGCTTTGTAGCTCATGCCAGGTGACCCTGTGCAGAACACAGGCAGCAGTGACATTGGCCTGTACCCCCTGGGAGGCCCCAGAACCAGCACCCTGGTGGACAGCTTCAGACAACATTGAAGCACCTGCACAAATGACACACAGGGCGGCCTCAGGGGACACCTCATCTCTGCTGAACTAAGTCTTGCCTTGTAGGGTGGGCCTCTGCACAGCAGGTCCACCATGGTGGTCAAAGGTCACAGCCAGTTCTTACAGATCAGCCTAGGGGTAAATCCTTCCCATTGATGTGCCAACAGCAATCAAGGCTCAATTGCAACAGAAAGGTGTACACAGCCCACATGGGGCAACACACCTGGGGTGCCCAGCTTGTGTGATCAGGGAGGCTGTACCACTGGACCCTACAGAACACCTACTACATAAGGCCACTCTACCAAGTCTGGTAGATGTGGCAGCTCTATCTGATTCATAGAATCAAATACAGGGAGGCTGCCAAAATGAGACAAAGAAACATGTCCCAAAAGAAAGAACAGAACAAAACTCTAGAAAAAGAACTAAACAAAATGGAAGCAAGCAATCCACTGGATGCAGAGTTCAAAACACTGATTGTAAGGGTGCTCAATGAGCTGAGAACTTCAATAGCATAAAAAGAATGCAAAGACCATAAAAAATAACTAGCCAGAAATGAAGGTTATTTTAACTAAAATAAAGAATAATTTACAGGGAATCAACAGGATAGATAAAGCTGAGAATCAAATCAGCGATTTGGAATAGAAGGAAGCAAAAGACACCCAATCAGAACAGCAAAAAGAAGAAAACGAGGGTAGTGTAAGGAGCCTCTGGGACAACCTCCAGCTCTCTGACATTCACATCATAAGGGTCCCGGGAGGGGAAGAGAGAGCAAGAAATTAAAACCCAAAGGGGCCCACACTAAGAAAATTAAAACGCAAAATGTTAAAGACAGATCTTTTACTTTTAGCAACAAGAGAAAAGCAATTAGTTACCTACAAGGGAGTTTCCATGAGACTGTCAGCTGATTTCTCAACAGAAACTTTGCAGACCAGAAGGGAGTGGCAAAAATTATTCAAAGTGATGAAAAGCAAGGACCCGTAAATAAGATTACTCTACCCAGCAAAGCTATCATTGATAATGGAAGGAGAAATAACTTCCCAGACAAGGAAAAGTTAAAGGAATTCACCACAAAACCAGTATTACATGAAATGTTAAAGTGTCTTGAAGAAGAAGAAGGGGGAAAAAAGATAAAAAATATGAACAGTAAAATGGCAATAAATATCAACAATTGAATCTAAAAAACAAACGAAAAAGCAGAACAGAAACAGACACATAGATATAGAGAACATTGTGACGGTTGCCAGATGGGGAGGGGTGGGATTTGGGGGATGCATGAGAAAGGTGACGAAGGGATTAGGGACAAATTGATTGTTATAGAATAGTCCTGTTGCAATGTAAAGTACAGAGTAGGAAATATAGTCAATAATATTCTAATAATTATGTATGGTGTCAGATGAATATGAGATCTATTGGAATGATCACTTAATGTAATGTGTAATCACTGGGGTATGCTCTGGGGACTAATCTAATATTGTATGTCAAGTGTAATTTTAAAAACTGATTTATGCTTAAAAAAAGAAAATGGATATAACAAGGTCTCTAAATACAGAATAATATGGATATTTTTAAAACCTTACAGCTAGGTTTTGGATGAAGATTTTGAGTCTTTCTGGTTTCTTGCACAATAAATCTCTGCACTTCTTGCTTGTAAAGGTGCTGCATTTGTGGTTTTTGTTTTTTTTAAGATTTTATTTATTTATTTTTAGAGAGGGAAGGGAGGGAGAAAGAGAGAGAGAGAGAAACATCAATGTGCGGTTGCTGGGGGTCATAGCCTGCAACCCAGGCATGTGCCCTGACTGGGAATCGAACCTGCGATGCTTTGGTTCACAGCCCGCCCTCAATCCACTGAGCTACGCCAACCAGGGCGCATTTGTGGTTTTAAAGAATACACAATTTCATTTTCTTTTTGGACACATAATACCTGTTCATTGTAAAACTATAAAATAGGGATAAGCCAAATGAAAAAAATTGAAATTATAATCCTACCACTTAGAGATAAGGACTGTTAACATTTTGGTGAGTTGGGGATTTTTTCCGATTTTATTTATTTATTTTTTAGAGAGAGGGAGGTAGGGAGAAAGAAAGGGAGATAAATACCAATGTGTGGTTGCCTCTTGCACACCCCCCACCAAGGGACCCATTTTGCAAACCAGGCCTGTGCCCTAACTGGGAATCAAACTGGCAACCCTTTGGTTTGCAGGCCAGCACTCAATCCACTGATCCACACCAGCCAGGGCTTGGTGTGTGTTTTTAAAATCTTGTCTATATGTCATTGTTTTACCACCTGTGGATCATGAGCCATCCAAGAGATGCTTTCCATTAAAGCTAAGACACTGTTAGTGAATAATAATTAATGAATAATGACAATGCTATAAGAATTAATTGTATTCAGTCTCGACCCTAGAGTACACTTTTTTTTTTCTTACAGCCATTTTCAGGGACCTAATGACCTCAATGCCTTTAAGGCTTGTAACATGGCTTTATGATTGCTAGCTTTCTCTGAATTTCTGCAGAAGCACATTCAGGTAAGCAGACGTCTTAATATTTTGTGTGACATGAAAAATATGCATAAATCACTTCTGCATACCAAAATACATTGGTGGTCTCTGGAGGAAAACATTTGTGTGATGTTTGAGTTGCAGACTAAACTTGCTGCTTTTTCACTGGAACACAGTTTTAATTTGAAAGAATGACTGACATGCTAAGATTATTCATACCTGGTCACACCTGGTTTGCTTTTCCAGAGCAGCTCCATTCTTATGCTCACATCATCACACGGTCTTATGGAAGAGACAGGGTATCTCACTCTCAAAGGCCTCCATAAGCCCTGGCTGGATTGTTGAGTTTGTTAGAGTCCCATCCCAATACCCCAATATTGTGGGTTCCACCCCCAGTCAGGCCACATACAAGAATCAACCAATTCATGCATGATTAAGTAGAACAACAAATGAGATCGGTGTTTGTCTTCCTTCTCTCTCTAAAATCTTTTTTAAATATTTATTTATTTTTAGAGAGAGGGGAAGGGAAGGAGAAAGAGAGAGAGAGAGAAACATGGATGTGTGAAAGATACACTGATCAGCTGCCGCTGCTCACACCCCTCCAGCCAGGGAGCTGCTCCACAGCCCAGGCTGCATGTGCCCTGACTGGGAGTCACACCAATAGCCTCTTGGTTTCCAAGCTGGCACTCAATCCAATGAATCACATGAGCCAGGCCTAAAAACAATTTTTTAAAAAAGAGAGCCTAGTAGACCCTGACTGGTATGGGTCAGTTGGTTGAGTGTCATCCTGCAAAGCAAAAGGTTGGTGGTTCAATTCCTGGTCAGGGCACATGCCTGGGTTGCAGGTTTGAGATCACATGATGTTTTTCTTCTTCTCTTTCTCTGAAAATAAATAAATAAATAAATAAATAAATAGCTTTTAAAAAACAAAAAGCCTCTGTAGATGTTTTATTGCACTGTGTTACATCTTCATCACCAAATCTATCCCTGTGACTAGGGTGGAATGTACTGATTGGCCCTAGGTCAGAAGCCCTCTACTGAATCTCCAAACTGTAATAGCTAAGAGTGGAGGGTGCATAGTTCCCCAGGGCAACCTTGTATCTTTCAAAGGTAACTTTCACTTTGACATTGTATTTCTGTCTCAGGTTGTTCTCGGATGCAAGTCCTGAATGGTTGAGAGCTTGCATGGGTCCTGGAACCAGACAACCTGGGTTTGTGAATCTGGACAGGTTACTTAACCACTGGTGATTGTAGTCTCCTCTTCTGTGAAATGGAACAGATGACATTACTACCTCTGAGAGTTGTGAGGATTAAATGTATTAATATGTATACAATGCAACATACAGATGTACTGTAGAACTGTACACTTGAAACTTACGAACCTATGTCACCCTAATAACATTTTTTAAAAGACTAAATGTTTTAATATATGTAAAACACTTGGAACACTTCTGGGCATGTAGTGGAGGGTGCATCGTTCTCCAGGGCAACCTTGTATCTTTCAAAGGTAACTTCCACAATTGACGTTATATTTCTGTTTCAGGTTGTTTTCAGGTGCAGGTCCTGAATAAGAGCATGAAAAGTTGTGTATTTGTAACCTTCAGAGGTAGGGCAGGCTGTTCATTAGAGTTTTCCTGTTTTCTCTACAGTTGTCCTATTCAGAATTATAGGACTCACATCCCTCAGTTTAGAACAGAACCTGCTTTCCTACCTCCAGTCATTAAAGAAAAGGCACAGCCTTCCCAACAAGATGAATTTGGGCTTCATGCATTTCCCTGAAACATTCAGAGTAGCAAGAGAATGCCCCGCAGTGACTGGTTTAGGGGTGAATTCTTTGCACATGTTTGCGCTTGGGGGATGGGATTATGCTGACTGGGTAGGTGAGAGTAGAGTCAGCCTCCCGAGAACCCCATGGCTGCCACACAGTGAATGAAGCTGGCATAAACGCCTGCAAGAATAGACAACGTTCCATGTTTGAATTTATGTAGAGCAAGAAAGAAAACCAATTTAACTTTTCTAAAGATACTCTTTTTTAGGATACAGAAAAATTGAAGAAAGAAATGATCCATAATCCCGATGCTCTGACAACCATGATTAGTACTTGAAAAGATAAATGTACATGGCAAAAAAAAATTATAATAAATGCAAACATTCAGAAGTGTGTAAAATACAGTATAGAATATTACTGGAAAGACTGGCAAAACTTCAAGACGGACTATATATGGGGTGGACAAAATTAGGATTAAAGTTGTAACAAATAACTGATACAATAATGAATAAATAGTAACACAAGAATAAACTGTTTTGCGTAGTCACCACTGTAGCATACTTTTGCCCACCCCTGTATACATAGAGAGGGGAGGAGGGGGAGATAGTAGAAAATGTGGCAAAATGTTAACATTGGGCAAATCTAGGTAAAGATTTGCAAGATTTTCTTCTGTAAATGCTGATTTTAAATAACTTAAGAATAAAAGCGTGTCAAGCGAAACAGGCATAGTAAACCTCTCGTTGCCGTATTTGTGGTTTCTATGCTGTCTTTTACGACGCACGCTTAAAAAAATGCCACACATATTTGTCTAGTCCTTCCTCTCCATAATGGATAGAAAGCTCTCCCAAGGTCCTTCTGTGAAACATACATACAGTGTGTTTCTATATCAACATCTTAAAGAGAATAATTTTGGGAATCATGTGTAGTACTTGGTTAAGGCAACAGCCGAGGAAAAAGACCAGCAACTTTTTAAGAACGCTCAAACCCTTTTGCAAAGGCCGGCCGCGGCGAGGCTGAAAACCGCCCGTCGCGCTACTTGCCGGGATTTGGAGTCTTCCAACTCGGAACTGCTAGGACCTCAAGGACTGCCTGGCCTCTCCCTCATCTCGCGATACTCTCCTCTCTCGGGTTAGGCTTTAGAACCCCCCACCCCAACAACGTGTTTTTCAAATCCACCAATAGACGCACGACGTAGTCTCAAACCAGCCAATCGGAATGCGGAACCACCGGGAAATTTAAATCGCGCCGGCCGGCTGCACGAGCCACACGGTCTTCGAGCTGATCAGTGTCGGGCGTTTTCAGAGCAACCGAACCGCAGCCTGTCCGCCTCGCACGTCTTCTGTGAAAGGATTAAGCAGGCAGTGCAGGTGCGAACCCAGACCCACCCCGGCCAGAGCTGTACGAGTGGCCATTAGGCGACGCTCTGCTTGCGGGTGGCGGGAGGGGAGGCCTCGGGTACACGCCCGGCCTGGCTTTGGCCTCCCTTTTTGAGGAGGCCTCCAGGGCGTCTTTCGCTGTCGAGGGGGCTGTTATACGATGCTAGTCCGCGGGCTTTAGACCGTCTAGGCTCTGCGAACCTCAGCGAGAGCCTTGACTCTCCGCGACTTGGAAAATCAAACTGAGTTCTGAGGGCCAAAGTGCCGGGAGGCGGCCAGGCGCCACCGGTCCTTCCTCCGCGGTTTCTCTGCTGCATCTTCCGGGGGTGGGGGACTGGGGACGGGCCTGGAGATGATGGAGGTGGCAGTTGTATGGTCTACCTCTTACAACGTAGGCCTTGGGTTGGCTGTGCCAATTTCGTAAGTTAACATAGTGGAGTAAAGATAAATCGAAAGGAACCTTTGAAGGTTGCTCTTTAAGTAGCCGAGTCTGAATGATGTCAGCTGATAATCATCATCCGCATGAAGAATGTTCACTCGAAATTCCTGGCATTGAAAGTGTTAGCGAGATACAGAAGATGCAGAGAACTGCGTCGCAGATTTTCAGCGTTGACAGGAAAATGTTATGGAAGGCTTAATAAATGCAATAGTGAACTAAATCTTTCTTTTATTGAAAATTGTGAGGAGTGTGCCTATTTTGGCTATTTAAAGACCAGAGGACCTGAATCTATTGAGCCTAAGATATAGTTTTTAACCGTAAGCTCAGTTTCCTACTTTGTCTTCAGTTAACTATTTATGGACTGTACATAGTAGTCTAGATCTGCACCGTCCAATATTGGATGTGCTTGTGGCAAGTCCGAATTTTGAGCTATGGTGTATGCTTACAATGCACACAAGATTTCGAAAAATTAGTACAAAAGAAGAATGTGAAATATCTGTTAATATTTTTCTTACAGACAAAGCAAAACGATAAATGGGAAATTTTTTCTCTCTCCCTTATCTCATAGCTGTCTCCCTTTGTCTCATAACCATGTCCACCAACGAGAATGCTAACTCACCAGCTGCCCGCCTTAACAGGTTTAAGAACAAGGGGAAAGACAGTACAGTGAGTACCTTCTGTTTCTTTCATATGTATTGGTTAAATGGAAAGATGTTTTTGGGAATTTGGGAGGGAAAAAAGCCCTCACTTTGCAACAGAACCTAAAGTAGTAATAGGTGGAGTAATCTGTTACCTTTTACCAAGGAAATGAGGCGTCGCCGAATAGAAGTTAATGTGGAGCTGAGAAAAGCTAAGAAGGATGAACAGATGTTGAAAAGGAGAAATGTGAGCTCCTTTCCTGATGATGCTACCTCTCCACTGCAGGAAAACCGCAACAACCAGGTGAATATATTTTGGCTTATGAATTATGGTAAACCCAGAAATTCAGTATGGTGGTTAAGTATTCTAAAGCATTCCTATCCTTATGGTTTTAACAATGAAATCGGTAAAGATTGTTTTTTTCCTGCTCTGAGTCAGTAGTTCTGCTGGGTTTCCTACCCGCACTTGATAATCTGCTGACCCTGATCCGAGGGCTTCTTTAGCTTTGATCTCCCTTCATGTTCGCCTGCGTTTACAGCTGCCAGCTCAGTCACCTGACCTGGCCCATCCCAGTACCAGTAGAAAGTATGTCCAGAAACAGCCACTCTCTGGCCTGTTCCTCCTTTTTTTTTTTTGGTGTTCTCTATTTTTTGTACTTGCCTGAAAACTGTTCTGCATGTAAAATAATGAATATTTAACTAACAGGCAAAATTAAATGTAGGGCTAATGAATATTTAGTAACTGATTGTAAACCTAAAAATGTCTTCCCAATGACAAAGAGGGATATTATTGTTTGTAGTTAATCCAAAAGATAATTTGCAAAATCCCACTGTTTTTGTAGGGCACTATAAATTGGTCTGTTGAGGACATTGTCAAAGGCATAAATAGCAACAATTTGGAAAGCCAGCTCCAAGCTACTCAGGCTGCAAGGTAAGTCTTGTCTGTTGTAGCATAAGTAACCCTAGAAATTAGCCTTTCTATATTTTCTTTAAAAAAAAAAAGATTTTATTTTTATTTTCAGCGGGGAAGGGAAGGAGAATGAGAGGTTGCGAAACATGAATGTGTGGTTGCCTGTCACGTGCCCCCCTACTGGGGACCTGGCCTGCAACCCAGTTGTGTGCCTTGACTGGGAACCGAACAGGCAACCCTTAGGTTCACAGGCCAGCGCTCAATCTGCTGAGCCACACCAGCCAAGGCAGATTTTCCTTTTTTGTGGGAAAGAGGTAGATGGTATGGGTAATGGTTAAGCCAGTTTTAGGAATTTTCCCTTAGGTAAAACTATAATTTTCTGTAATATCTCTAAAGTCCCACCCATACCTGGTGATCATCACTATTAACCTTTGGTGTACTTTTAAAAAAAATCACAATTTTTTTGTCAATGTGGCATTTCAAGTAAGTGTCAGGGAAAGGAATTGTTCAGTAAGTGGGGTTGGCATATACATTTAGAATGGTATATCCATTAGAAAATAAGTATAATTAGACTCTTATCATCTTTCATCATACACAAATATTTGTGACATCCCTTACAGAAAGGATTAGTAATTTCTGGAGCATAACAGTATGGAAAATCTAAATGGCAAACGTGGAAAAGACTTAACCTTACTTGGTCAGAGAAACAAATTAACAATGAGAGTGTAACTTTCAGGTGTTTTGAAGTTTTAAAAAACTGACAAGATCTAGCCCTGGCCAGTATGGCTCAGTTGGTTGGAGTGTTTTGTACACCAAAAGGTTGAGGGTTTGATTCCTGGTCAGGGAACATACCTAGGTCATGGGTTCGATTCCTAGTCAGGGTGTATATGGGAAGAGGCTGATCAATGTTTCTCTTTCTCTCCCCTTTCTCTATCCCTTTCTCTCTCTAAAATCAATAAACATATTTTAAACATAAAAAAAAAACTTGGCAAGATCTAAAGTAGATTTCTGTAGGGATTCAGAGAGGAGAGTAATCTACATTAGTAGTAGTAGTAGTAGAGAGAGAGAGAGAGAGAGAGAGAGAGAGTGTGTGTGTGTGTTATAGTAACCCTCATCCAAGGAAATGATTGTTGATTTTTAGAGAGGGGGGTGGGAGAGAAAGAGAGAAACACTGATCAGTTGCCTCCTGTTTTCACCCTGACTAGGGATGGAACTCACAACCTAGGTATGTGCCCTGACTGGGAATTGAACCCGGGACCATTTTGGTGTATAGAATGATGCTCCAACTAACTGAGCCACCTGGCCAGAGCCATTACTGGTGATACCTTGATTTTGGAAAAAAAGGTACTTAAAGACGGCACATATGGTAGTACATTGCAACCAGTGTGTCCAGCTCCTTTTAAATTACAGGATAATTTGAGTGTTTAGTGCTTTACTGTAAAAGGTTGTCTGAAGTTCTAAACTTTTGAATTGCATTTTTAATTGGTTTTTACACACACTTATTTGTTAATCACCTTCAACTTTTTTTTTTTCTGCTTACCCATAGGAAACTGCTTTCTAGGGAAAAACAGCCACCGATAGACAACATAATCCGGGCTGGTTTAATTCCAAAATTTGTGTCCTTTTTGGGCAGAACTGATTGTAGTCCCATTCAGTTTGAATCTGCCTGGGCCCTCACTAACATTGCTTCCGGGACATCGGAACAGACCAAGGCTGTAGTAGATGGAGGTGCTATCCCAGCATTCATTTCTCTGTTGGCGTCTCCCCATGCTCACATCAGCGAACAAGCTGTATGGGCTCTGGGAAACATCGCAGGTACTTGGCATTTTAAATTGTTTTGACAGAATGTCTCTAATCATGAGGTTGGAAAAAGTGCTTTGTTGTTTTTTTTAAAGAGTTTATTTATTTTTAGAGAGAGGAGAAGGGGAGAAAGAGGGAGAGAAGCAACAGTGTGCGGTTGCCTCTTGCATGCCCCCTACTGGGGACCTGGCCCACAACCCAGGCACGTGCCCCAATTGGGAATTGAACCAGTGACCCTTTGGTTCACAGGCCGGCACTCAGTCCACTGGGCCACACCAGCCAGGGCTGCTTTGTTATAATAGTGACCTTTGTGTCAAGTTTTGAACTTGCTTTCTTCTGGTGCTTATTAGGTGTGAAAGTGGCATCTAGGTAAGTTAGGGAATTTCTGAGAGTGTTGTCTTTATGTTAAAATATTGACACACTGGATCACTAAATATTGACAGTGCTAGGTAAGTAGATAGATTTGACTTTGCCCTTTTTTCAGGTGATGGTTCAGTTTTCCGAGACTTGGTTATCAAGTACGGTGCAGTTGATCCACTGTTGGCTCTTCTTGCAGTTCCTGATATGTCATCTTTAGCAGTAAGTTACTGACATAAGTCAAGTTACTCGTTGATTCTAATTTTCCCACCTCCCCAAAAAACAGGACCTTTATTGCATTTTTCTCTTTCCTCAGTGTGGCTACTTACGTAATCTTACCTGGACACTGTCAAACCTTTGTCGCAACAAGAATCCTGCACCCCCATTAGATGCTGTTGAGCAGATTCTTCCTACTTTAGTTCGTCTCTTGCATCATGATGACCCGGAAGTACTAGCAGATAGCTGCTGGGCCATCTCCTACCTTACTGATGGTCCAAATGAACGGATTGAAATGGTTGTGAAAACAGGAGTGGTGCCACAGCTTGTGAAGCTCCTGGGAGCTACTGAATTGCCAATTGTGGTAAGCTGTTAACCTTCAGATGAGAACATAAAGTACAAAGAACATAATTATTTGATATTAGTGTTGACATACTACTTATTTGAGGCTGTGATGAGGCTATTATCAAAATTTTGGGGGTATAGAATTTTTGAGCAGTATTAGAAAAAATAAAAGACAAGTGTCGCCATGTCTTCCCCCCCCCCCTTTTCAGACTCCTGCGCTGAGAGCCATAGGAAATATTGTCACTGGGACAGATGAACAGACTCAGGTTGTAATAGATGCGGGAGCACTTGCTGTGTTTCCCAGTCTGTTAATGAACTCCAAGACTAATATTCAGAAAGAAGCGACATGGACAATGTCAAACATCACAGCTGGCCGCCAGGACCAGATACAGCAAGTCGTGAATCATGGATTAGTCCCGTTCCTCGTTGTCGTTCTCTCTAAGGTAGTGAAGCCTTAGGCCTTAATCCAAGGATTACTAGCACTTATGGACAGGCATTTGGAGCTGTGTTTGATAAGATTCTTTTTTTTTTTTTTTAACTTTGTAAAAAAAATTTTCTTTAATGATTTGAGAAAGGGGGAAACATCAATTTGTTTTCCACTTACTTATGCATGCACTGGTTGCTTCTGGTATGGGCCATGACTGGGAACTGAACCCACAACCTTGGTGTATTGGGGTGATGCTCTAACCAACTAAGCTTCTTGGCCAGGGAATAAGATTCTTAATGTACCAATGTTGCATTTCTTTGCTAAATAATGGCCAATAATCTCTTTCACTTAAGGTTCTATAGTCACTGTTTTTTTAAATAGTATGTTTGGAATCTTATTTTTACAACCATCCTGAAATAAACCTGTTTTCTTATGTTTATTAGGCAGACTTTAAGACACAAAAGGAAGCTGTATGGGCTGTTACCAACTATACAAGCGGTGGGACAGTCGAACAGATTGTATACCTTGTTCACTGTGGCATAATAGAACCATTGGTGAACCTCTTAACTGTGAAGGATACCAAAATTGTTCTGGTTATTCTGGATGCCATTTCAAATATCTTCCAGGTAAGTCTTAACAACGTAATTTGAGTCTAGAATAATGATCCTTGGTTTATCCGTCACCCAGTATGAATAGTTTGTCAACGTTTGACCTACTATCGTACTTCCCTTTAACTATGTTTCCTAAATTTTTCATAACAAATTAATTCATCTAAATATTTCTATATCTCCTAAAAGTTGAGGACTTTTAAAAAATCAAATCACAATATTCTTACACTTAATAAATTCTTTTTGATATCAACAGATGACTCAGGGAAATTTGTTTTCGTGTACCATAGACCATGGTTTTCCATAGACAGTGGTTCTGCACCTTGACTGAGAGATTATATATCCGGGGTGCTCTTACAAAACAAATCTGTTTCCATCACAGACCAGTTGAGCCTGAATATAGTGTCATTTTTAAATATTCTATTAAATAACTTATTATGCAGGTAAAATATATAAAATTATAAAACTTAATGTGAAAAATGTAGTGTCATTTTTATAAATGTCCAGGTGGTAATGAACAGAAAAGGTTGAGAACTATTCAAAGATCTTTGTGGCCAAAAGCTACAGAAGTAGTTGCTAAGAGCAAGTATAGATCAGATCACCTTGGATTTTTTATTTTTTAGGATTTTCTTTGTTTATTTTTAGAGAGAGGGGAAGAGAGGGAGAGAAACATCCTCCCTCCTCTGAGAGAAAGATTGATCGTTGCCTCTTGTATGTGCCCCAACTGGGGACCAAACCCGAAGCCCAGGCTTGTGTCCTGATTGGGAATCAACCTTGGCGACCTTTTTCTTTGCAGGATGACGCCCAACCTGAGTCACACTGGTCAGGGCTCCCCTTGTGTTTTTAAAAAAATGTAAAATGGAGATAGTTTTTATCTCATAGGGTTTGTTAAAGGAGCTGTGAAGTGTTATTTCTGTCTGATAAATACTAGTATTCAAACATAGATTGGAATTTTTTTAGGCTGCTGAGAAACTAGGTGAAACTGAGAAACTTAGTATAATTATTGAAGAATGTGGAGGTTTGGACAAAATTGAAGCTCTACAAAACCATGAAAATGAATCTATATACAAAGCCTCATTAAACTTGATTGAGAAGTATTTCTCTGTAGAGGTGAGTGACATGGTAATGTTAATAAGAACTTGGAAGGTAGACATTTAAGGTTAAGTTTATAGACTTGTTAAAATAAGGTTTTATTTATTTATTTTTAGAAAGAGGAGGGAGAAAGAGGGGAGAAACAGAGATTGGTTGCCTCTCACACATCTCCCACTGAGGACTTGGCCCCACAACCCAGGCATGTGCCCAGACTGGGAATCGAACCACCGACCTTTCAGCTTACAAGCTAGCACTCAATCCACTGAGCCACATCAGCCAAGGCTTTTTCTCATGCTTTTTAAAATAATTTATTTTTAGAGAAAGGGGAAGGGAGCAAGAAAGGAAGAGAAATATTCATGTGTGGTTGCCTCTCATGTGCCCCCTACAAGGGACCTGGCCTGCATTCCAGGCATGTGCTCCGACTGGGAGACCTTTGAGTTCGCAGGCCCGCAATCCACTGAGCCACACCAGCCAGGGCTCCCATGCCTTTTAAGATGCCCTGTACCCTTATTAAATACAGCAGAATTATCAGTGTGAGTGGGACATAATGTATGTATTTGCTCCTCAAAAGTTTGGCTTGATGATAATACAGTCTTTTTAACTTGAGATTTAAAAAAAACCACCAATTGACTTTGAAATGAATAGCCTTGGGAATCTTAAAATATCTTGAGAGTAAGTGTGTCGGTGGAGTAAGCTAGTCACTGGAGAAGTAGGCCATACTCTGGGCCTAGTAAGCATTTGTTCCCTTGCCTATTAAAATGAAAGGTAGAGAAGAACCTTACCCTCCCTTGTACTAATGAATTGGCACATTTTGGCAGCCCTCTCTCCCTTCCTCTACTTTTTCAAATATGGTACAGGATTAAAGGTTGAAATATGCAGATAAAGACCTTAAGAGTAAATACAGGCTTTTAGGTAGGCTACTGCTTAGAAATATACCGTATTTACGAGATTACATTTTTTCTTTTAATATTTCCAGGAAGAGGAAGATCAAAATGTTGTGCCAGAAACTACCTCTGATGGCTATACGTTCCAAGTTCAGGATGGCGCTCCTGGGACCTTTAACTTTTAGATTGTCCAGCTGAGGCATAAAATGTTGTTTGTTGTGTGCTATGTTTGGTATAAGTTCGTCTTACTGTTTCTCTACTAAGAACTCTTTTTAAATGTGGTTTGTTATTGTAGCACTTTTTACAATGAAACTATACTTGAACAGTTCCAAACTGTACATACTGTATGAAACTTCTCCTTTCAATGAGTTTCTTATTTCTATGTGGAATTTCCTATCTTAGTGTCTTGTAAATAAAGATTAAGTTTCACCATTTATGTTATTTCACCATGCCTATGTTTTGCTTTCCAGTGTTTGGAGTTCATAGGTTGAAATGAAGGGTAATGGAACCAAAACGATGTGACTAATTAGAGGTGTAGTTCTGGTCTACACCTACCAAGACAGAGGAGTGATAACTTTTCCTGCCTGCTCCTGAGTTTGGGCTTTGCCCTAGGCTGCTTCTCTTTGTGGTAACGGTGGCAGTTGGCATTTCCAGGTTTCACATCCATTTGTACCAGCCAGAAAAAAATTTTTCTGAGTTTTCACCTAAGAATGAATAAAATTTCCCAGAAGCCCTTGGCCCGTCTCCTCAAGTCTCACTGGCCAGGGAGATGAAATAAAAATAATAAATTTAATGATGAATCTCCATGAGTCGCAAGTGAAATTCATTCTTCTCGACCTTCAAGGCAATAGCTTGGGATCATCACCTGCAAAGTTTACCCAGAATGTCAGGTTTATTTTGGTAAGGGGTTGGGTACAACTATTACATCTTTTCTTTGTAATTTACTCCCCAAGCGCTCCTTCCATGTACTCTGGGTTGAAAGCCACTAGAAGGAACACTAGCTCTGCTGTTAGCAGAGTAGGAAAGAATGGAGTGGGAGTGTTAACTACAGTACACCTTATGTCTGAGGAAAAATGAAATGAATAAAAAAGTACTGTCTTGTTTCTGCTGTTTGGATTAGCAGAAACGTGATGAGCCAGTTCCCCACTGCTGAACCCTTGACATCCTTTCCTGCTCCCCCCCCCCCCCCATAGAAGACAAAGTGCCATGGTACTAGAGGTGGGGATTTGAGTTGAGGTTGAAGTTGAAAGTGATTTGTGGTTTGCAGTGCGGGGCCCTGATGTAAGGCTCCTGCAAGGAGGTTGGCCAGAAGGGCTGTTAGGCCATCAAGGAGGTACTGGCCAGAGAATACAACATTGGCAAACACATCCATGGAGTGGCTTTCAGGAAGTGTGCCCCTTGGGCACCAAAGAGATCTGGAAATTTGCCATGAAGGAGATGGGAACTCCAGATGTGTACGTGGACTCCAGGCTCAACAAAGCTGGCTGGCTAAGGGAATAAGGAATGTCCCACCCTATTCGTGTGTGGTTGTCCAGGAAACTTAATGAGGGTGAAGCTTCACCAAACAAGTTCTGTACGTTATCCACATGTCTGTCACCACTTTCAAGAACCTAGTTAATGTGGATGAGCTAGCTGCTTATCAAACAAAATTATAAAACTGCAAAAAAAAAGGGGGTTTATGACCTTTAAGGGCACTGTGTCCCACCAAGAAGGTAGTTTTCAAGTCAGCACTATAATGCAACAAATTTCCATTTACCTTCTCTCAGTGGTCGGGATTCTTCCCCTATTTCATCAACAAACACTTGTATACTGTTGTTTTAGGAAACAAAAATCACTTTAATTTGCTACTTTTCCATTTTGAAAAGTCATTACAGTATCATTTGCAAAATTCAAGAAGGAGAGATGCCACTGGTGGTATGTTCTGGGAACCACAGAACCATCAACTGTGTGTCAAATACATTTCACCTTGGGCAGGTGATGAACTTTTTACAAAAGTTTCCTCCATGAAACAATGTTCAGTGCTTATCCTGTTTGGTTTCAGAAAAAGCAAGTTTCTGACTTGGAACACAAAACCATGTTGCATGTGATGTGCCTAAGCTTAGGCTATCTTAGGGGCCCTGGTCTTTCCCTTGCTTTTCCTATTCAAGGGCTTCCCCATGAAGGTGGCGAGGGGGTGGGGGTGGGGGTAGCTGGGGGAGAAGTAACCAAACTCTGGCTTTGTAGACTCCATTTCCCGGCTACTTCTTGTTCCACTCCCCCTTTTTCTTTTTTTTTTCAAAGATTTTTAGAGAGGGAAGAAGGGGAGAGAGAGAGGGAGAGGGAGAGAAACATCAATGTGTGGTTGCTGGGAGACATGACCTGCAACCTAGGCATGTGCCCTGACTGGGAATCGAACCTGCGATGCCTGGTTCGCAGCCCGCGCTCAATCCACTGAGCTACACCAGCCAGGGCCCACTCCCCCTTTTTCTTATTCTTTCTGAAACAATTCCCTTGGATGCTGAATCCAAGTGTTTTTTGTTTTTTTTAAAGATTTTATTTATCCCCAGATAACCAGATAGGGAAGGGAGGGAAAAAGAGAGAGAAACACCAGTGTGCAGTTGCTGGGGGCTGTGGCCTGCAACCCAGGCATATGCCCTGACTGGGAATCAAACCTGTGATGCTTTGGTTTGCAGCCCACGTTCAATCCACTGAGTTATGCCAGCCAGGGCTGAATCCAACTCTTTTTAACCTGAGAAAAAGTCATGTGAAAAGTAAATCTGGACCCTAAAGATAGGTGGAGCTTAATGGCTTTAGAGGGACTAGTGTAAATAGTATTAGGTCTGGATTTGTTAAAGCAAAAATCTTGATTCAATATAAAGTAATGGACAGGAGACAGATGATTTCCGAAAATACATTTTCACATTTTAGATAAAACTCATACTAGTTTCCTTGGAGTTGTTAAAATTTGTGGAGACATTTTTTTTTTTACTTAATTGGATGAAATTTTTGACTTTGGGTTTTTATATTCAGTTTGATGTTTAAAAATCTGAGAAAACAGCCCCAGCTGGTATGGCTCAGTGGATTGAGCTCTGGCATGTGAGCCAAATGGTCGCTGGTTCAGTTCCTAGTTGGGGACATGCCTGGGTTGCAGGCCAGGTCCCCAGTGGGAGGAGCTTGAGAGGCAACCACACATTGATGCTTCTCTCCCTCTCTTTCTCCTTTCCTTACCCTCTCTAAATATAAAGGAAATCTTTAAAAAAATAAAAATCTCAGAACGCTATACAGTCAACTTTTCCTCTTTCATGTGTCTAATTGCTTTTGTTGATACATTAAATAAAATTTTTTGACTCCTAGCAGTTTTAAATCTCATTTAAGACTTTAAAAAGACAGAAAACTGTACTTGAACAATTAAAACAATTTTAAAAAAAGACATTTCTTTGCCTATAACTTTCACTTTTTATCATAGGTAAGTAAGGGTGGGAAGGTAATGCAAATTTCATGAGGCAAATACCAAGTAAAAAATGCTGACACGTATTCTGCTTGTAAAAATATTTAAAGTAACATAATTAAAAAATTGAATTTCAGTATTAAACATCTCACAAAATATTGATTCTTTAAATTGCAACATTGTATCTTGGCTTTAAATCTTATCAAGCTACTGACTATTTTTGGAATAAAGTAGGAAGTAAACATTTCATTTCCTAAGGGAGTTTGAGTTTTTCCCTCTCACCCTCAAACTTTTTGTGGCAACATCACTGAAAAGATAGACTCTAGATAATTTCTTGTTATGGTAAATCTTCACTGTTAATTAGGCTTTTTGCTTCAGCACTTGGCCTCTCTTAAATTGCTTTTTTTTTTTGCTTCCAGAATCCAAATTGTGTTCACCGAAGTGCTATTTTTCCTTTCCATCCTATCAATAGTGGTAAAAGCAAAATCTTGTTTTGTTTGTATGGGCAGCTGGAAAGCTTGTGAGATACAGGACCCCAAGTTCAGAAGGCCATTAAGGGAAGTGTAGTTGGCTACTCCTTACCTCTCTCCACCCTGCTGACATTTGCCAAAACTCAGCTGGCTGACTTTGGAAAGCCCTTGAAATATGTCACTAATAGTGCTTTCTTTCGAGATTGGGCTGTTGACCTCATCTGTGATGAACAAAGCCTGGCCAGATCACTCAGCATCCTTGTCCCCCCCAAGGGAAAGTGTAAGTGAAAATGTTTTAGCAACACTGCTGGTAAGTGTCATAACCCCAGCTAATAAAAATGATAAAAAACACTCAAGCTGTCAAGTAAGATTTTTTTTTTGAGGGCAGAACAATTTAATTTTGAATATTTGTATGTTAAATGGCAAGTTGTTGGCATAGTTTGAAAGCATAATGCTGGTGTGTATAAACATCCAGTTCCTCCTAAATATTTGGGACAGTTTCATAACATGGTGTAGGAGTTGTATTAACCAAACCCTTTTAGATTGATCAGTTTATGCATTCCTCCCAGGCTTTTCACAATCATAAATATCTTTCCCCGTCCTAGGTCTGGGATGGGGTGTAGTGGGACAGACTCGTGATTAGGAGTCAGCTCTGCCTGAGTTCAAATATGTTAGTGACCTTTGGGCTGTTAAAAGATCACAATCCCGGGCCTAAAATAAGTACTCTTTAGCTATTAACTACTACATAATATTAATATCCCAGGTTAACATTATAGCCATAGAACAGCTATTCCCAACCTTTTAACAGCAAAGATTTTCTTTTATTTATTCTACACACTTCTATTTTGATATATTTTACTTTCTAGGCTATTTATTATTACTTTTTTCCCCTAATCAATCACAGATATAAATCACCATGAGCTCACCACATGGTTCGTTTCTATATTCAGTGATAGGATTCTATCCAAAAGTTTGGGTGTTTTGTTAGGACTCTCACAGGCTTGATATCGATTACTAAGCAGTGGAGCTGGCCCAAGGCCCACCAGCTTTTAACCTTTGCAGCTAGCCAGTGAGAGCTCTGAGTTCTCTGTGTCCACTGCTCACCTTTCTCTGAATTCTATTGGACAAAACGTCTGGAGCACCTCCTCACACAGCGTCTCACCGTCCCGAGAACAGCAGTCTGAGCCACCCACGTCCGACGTGGGGATGGTTTGCTTGGCAGCTTGTCAGTGTAAACAGCAGATAGGCCTTTACTCAGCAGTGATACGAAGTCCATTGACAGAACAAACGCTTGACTGTGAAACAGCCAAACAAAGCTGTATTTTCTACTCTGAAAAAGGTTTACTGTTGAGAGCTTGAACAGGTTCAGGCAGAAATATTGGAAGCTTATCCATAAAAATGAAGAGAGGATGAGGAAAAATTGGGTGAATAAGAAAATTAATTCAAGCCCTGGCTGGTGTGACTCAGTGGATTGAGCGACAACCTGCGAACCAACGAGTGGTGGGTTCAATTCCCAGATTCCCAGTCAGGGTGCAGGCCTGGGCTGCGTCCCCGGCCCCAGTGAGGGGGCGTGCGAGAGGCAACCACACATTGATGTTTCTCTCCCTCCCTGTCTCTCTCTCTCTCTAAAAATAAGTAAATAACATTTTTAAAAAAATTAATTCAAAGTGAATGAAAAGTCAAGGTATGATATACAGAAGGCAGTTTCCGATTGTATCTATAAAAGTACATATTTCACAGGAAAAATGGGGGAAAACATAGACATAAGGCTTTTCAAAGTTATGACTGACACCAAGGTTTGAGGTGACCAGTGACCACCTCTACCCTGTATTCTTGCCCATCCGCTCAACCTGCGTCTCCGTCTCTCTGAGGAAACACTAACTTAGTGAATACGAAGCCCATTCCTTTTCTTTCTCTTGGGCAACTTTGTTAAGTAACTTTTTCTAGTTACAGGAGCAATACTAATTTTAGAAAATTGGAGAAACGCAGAATACCACAAAGATTAAAATAAGAGCCTAAAATCCCACCAAAGAATTGTACATTTTTTCAGAGATAGGAATTCTTATCTGAGTTTCCTGAGATCCAGGATAGTCCTTAAGGGGGCCCATGAACCCCTGAAATTGGACGCAAAGTTGAAATACGTGTGTGTGAGCTTTTCTGAGAATGGGGCTGGTCGCCAGATGAAAATTAGGCTCTCAAAGGTGCGGCCCCCTTCAGAATATTGCAGATATCAGGTGTAGATCTCTCCAGTGTATTTTCTTCACCTGGGTGGTGTGCTTTTTAAATTCGGCCTTCGAGTTTTCTTTCATATGGTGGTGGAAGACCTCAGACCCATGAATTTAGCTGTAATTTGACTAAAGAGCTCAAGTTGAACAGGAGTCCTAACTGCTGTTCCTACAGGATGGCATTTGGTTGACATTCATTCCAAGAGCATGATGAAGCACACCAGGAATGTGACACGTTTTTCCCTGGAAATAGTGATGGCAGGGGCTTGTGGTACTTCCCTTGGCCTCCCTGCAATCCTGGGCGGCAACACAGGACGTGCTTGGCTCCTCTGCCTCCCGCTGACAGCCAGGTCTCTGAGAGGCCAATCACACACTTCTCAACGTTGGATCCTGAGCCCTGCTGACCAGGGGGGAATGAATGGTCCCCCGAGGCAGCAGGGAACTTGCCTGCCCTTTGCCAGCATAATCAGATCTGTCATTGTCTTCAGGAATTGGCTTTCTTTCTGGGCCTTGCTCTTTGCTTTGGAGGCAACGCCTGCCATTTTCTTCTGGTATTTCTGCTGTGCTGGGCATGCTTGCCTTTTTCATTGGATGAGCCGGGAGATATTTGCTAGCCAGAGTCACAGCTGGCTCCCAGATGGCTTGCTGTCCCATTCTCCCCCTCCCCCACCCCAACATCCTAACACTGATTTGCTTGGGAGGTTTCAACTCTCTAGAGGTGGCATGGGGGAAATCAGTTTTTTTTTTGACTGGACATTCTAGAATTCTGCTTAAAACAGAAGTTGACTTCATTCATACCTTCTACCAAAGACTGAGGGTAACTTGATAACTGGCAAGCTATTACTGGCATTGCTAAATTACCTAGTGAAGAAAGTTCTCTCTCTCTCTCATATATATATATACATATATATATACACGCACAATGCTAGAAGAGTTCTCCAGGGTATGTTCTTGGGGACACTGAGTATGACATCAAAATGATCTTAGACGATTATAGTCTCCAGTTCCCAGAGCGACGGTATTCACCCCGTTCAGGTGGACACGGGCAGCAGACCTCAAATAGTCTCTTGTTGCAAAGAAATTCTTCAGTGTCTATTTCCTGGAGATAATGCAGAGAATGCTAGCAGGTTTCTAACATACTTCAGCTGTTCAGGAAATACTTGAAATAATTCCCTGCTCTAGAGAATAGGAGGAGGGCCAGAGAGTGGGAAAGTATTTCTCTCTTTCTTTGAGCTCTCAAATGTACTTCACAAGGACGGCACCATTCACACACAGGCTCCTGCGAGCTCTTTTCTGACTCTCCCAGCCTCTTTCTGCAGGAATGCTCTTTTTAAGAGTGTGGCGAGAATCCTAGTAACTTGGACTTCCCATAGCATCCTGGCCTGAGCTTCCTAAGGAACTTCACAAATAAGAACTTAATCAAGCTTGGAAAGCCCCGTCAGAGTCCTCCCAGCTGCTATTGAAATGCAGCCAGCCCTGAGGTGGACCAGCCGCCTTCTTTGCCCAGCAACAATTCAAATCTCGGAAAGGAAGGGAAGCCGACTGCCTCATGCCATTGAAACTGAAAAAAAAAAGCAACTTAGGCATGTAATTAACTGCCTCCTTGATTGGCTTTTTGCTGCATTCAGTGGGGTTCAGATCCTGGTGTTTAAATTGGGTCATTTAGACTTTTTAGCAAGATGTTAGGTAGCTGCAAAAAAACAAAATAACAACAAAAACCATGAACAAGTTTAAGATTAATTTTTATCTAACGCATTGGTTATAAACTGAGGGCAGTTTTGCTCCCCATGGGGAAAGCTGAAAGACGAGACATTTTTTTCTTTTTGTCACATCTTGGGAAAAGGGATGCTACTGGCCTCTGAGTAGGAAGAGGCCAGGGAAACTGCTAAACATCTTGTAATGCACAGAACAGACCTCATGTAATGAGAACTATCTGGTCCAACCATCAATAGGTCAGAGGTTGAAAAAGCCCTGTCTAAAGGTTCAAAGCGAGTCAGTACTGGCTAGTGTCCTCTCTCTTGGCCCAGATCTTACGTTGGTGACCTTGGAGCCCACTCAGATCTAGGCTCTAAGCTCCTGGGAGCACCCTGGTTCCTGGCTCAGCCCTGCCCCAGTTGTGTCTGCAGGTGACAACGTTCCCCTGAGCCGTGGGGTGTTGGAGACACGCCCCTCTTGGCGCCCTACGTTCCCTGGGAATCACGTGCATTGTGCGTCTGATGAGTATTTTTTTCTGCAGTAGGAACCACTTTTTGCACAATTCCCAGTTGGGCCCTGGAGCTTCGAGGCCCTGTTGTCCCTGCAGTGAGCAGAGTGAGGTATTTCGTTTCTGTCAGGGGCTGTTCTGTGAGCCACTACTTATTTCTTCCTTTCTCAAGGCTGAGCTGCCAGGGAGACCTGTTTCCTGCTCAGGAGGTTCTGAAGGTGGACTGGCTTAACGCAGTTAAACTGATTAGGACGGTGCTGGACGCAAGGCAAGTGCTTAGGCACTCTCGGCTGGTGGCAGGGTGGGCGGTGGTCTTTGCCTTGCAGGACCTCCACAAGTTCTCAGCAAACTGCACATGGAAAGCTTTGATTCAGAGGCAGAGAAGTTTGGATAAGATAAAGGAAACACAGTATCTTTTTATGATTTTTAATGATTTTCTTTTACCTATTTACAAGCTCACCTCCCCTTGTCCTACCACCAATCCCATCAGTGGGTCACGACCCCCCACTCACTCCTTCCCCCTTTCCTAGAGCTGGCTTTCTGTTGCCTCCACATAACCTGGTAGAGTAAGAAACCAGTGCTGGGTGGTGTGGCTAAGTGGATTGAGTGCTGCCCTGCAGACTGAAAGGTTGCCAGTTCAATTCCCAGTCAGCAGGGCATATACCTGGCAGGTCCTGGGGATGTTTCTCTCGCGCATCAATGTTTCCCTCACTCTCTTTCTCCCTACCTACCCTCACTCTCTTTCTCCCCTCACCTTTCTTCCTCCCTCACTCTTTTTTTTCCCCCTAAAAAAAAAAAAAAAGAGTGAGGAACCAAATGTCCAATCAAACTTTAATTCAGTCCATCCCACCCAGATCCCATCAGCTCTGTTCTAAGTAATGGGGCACATTTGCTTCCAATCCCACCAATTAGATCAAACCGATTCCCTCCTATTCCCTCCCCACCACCAGCAACCTCCTCCCTAGCCTCCTCCCTGGACACTGCCCGCCCCTGCCCCTCCCGCCCCGCCCCCGCCACCGTCACCCACTGCACAATGAAACTAACCTCCCAGGCCAAAAACTTTTGCTTTGAACTCTGAGAGTTTTAACAGGAGGAAAAGAAACCTGCCTGCCTTCCTGCCACCTGAGGTGTCTGAAAACAGTGATATGAAGAGTGAAGATGTTTCTAAAACTTTGGAGATGCACCCTATCTCCGTGCTCCAGGTCTAGGTGTCCAAGCAAATCCCCCAGCCTGGGCCCTGTGTCCTCAGCTTCTAAATGGCCCCCGGAATGCGCTGTGAGTTGACTCGGAGTTAATTCTTTTGGTCCACATAGGAAGGTGAGAAACAATGCTTTCCTTAGAATGACTGAGAGTCACAAAGAGTGGACATTGTTGGTTAAAAGAAAACCAAACCAATGTATTTTTTCCCTTCATGGTCGGTTAATATTTTGTGCATGTTGAAAATGTGAACACGGGGTGTGAGATTTGCTATGAAAAGCAACATGGGGGATACTGAGTTCTAAGGCCTCTGGGGTGGGAGATAACAGATTTGTAAAAGCGGGTAACCCTGACCCCACCCCCACCCCGGCCCTGCCCTGCCCTGCTGCCAGAAAATCCGCCACAGGGAGGCAGTGGAGCTTAGTGATTAACAGCCTGGACTCCAGAATCAGAGTGTGAATTCTGGCACCTCAAAGCTGTGTGACTTCCAGAAAGTTACTTAACGGCTCTTAGTCCAACTCAGCAACATGGGGATAGAAGTGGTTCCTAACCTGTGGGGGTAGCTGAAGGGTGGGTGACACAATCAGCCCCACGAGTAAGCTCTCAGCTGGTGTTAGTTTAAAAAGCAGGATGCGGCACTGCCCACTTAGAAGTTGTGAAACGGCAGGTCTTAAGAGTTCTGATCACAAGAAAAAAATGTTCTGTAACTATGTATGGTGATGGCTGTCAGCAAGACTTGTGGTGATCATTTTGCAATCCACACGTATCAAATCATCGTGTTGTACGTACAGCTGGAACCAATAGAATGTTACATGTCAATTATACCTTGATTTTTAAACAGCAGGAGTTTAAGGGGAGGGCAACACATTTCTGATAGATGATAGGTAGATAGATAAGATTTTCTGAGGACGACATTTTTAACCTAAATATCTCTAAATAGTTACTCAATGAGCCTGTCCCCATTCTTCACATCGCATTCTGGTCAGGAAGCAGATGTCAACACCTGCTTCAGAGAAACCACGGACCCCCGCAAATTATTCCTCTAACTTGTTCTTGTCATGCCAAAAAAAAAAAGGGTAATTTGTTCCATTTCACTCTTGATGGTGACAAGCTCTCTCTTACCTAGTCTTTGGTTGCATGTATACAAACACACATGGAAATGATCTATATTATATAATTATTTTATTAACATATAGTATAATCATATAATAGAGTATATATATTATAATGATATATTTAATTTATCTTTGTTTTTAAATTTTTTATTTATTTACTTTTACAGAGAGGGGAAGGGAGGGAGAAGGAGAGAGAGAGAAAAAAATTAATGTGTGGTTGCCTCTCACATGCCCCCACTGGGGACCTGGCCCACAAGTCAGGAATGTGCCCTGACCGGGAATCGAAACAGTGACCCTTTGATTTGCAGCCTGTGCTCAATACACTGAGCCACACCAGCCAGGGCCTGACCTTTGTTTTTTTTATTTGGGGCTTTTCCTTTAGGATTTCACAGAGGTGGGGAGAGCTGTTTTTTTCTTATCCAAGGTCAAAAAGAAAGAGCTTTAAGCAAAAGCTTTCAGTTTTGGGTGTTACACACACTGAACAGTGTCCAAGTTGGGGGTGGGTAGTTAAGTCATGGTTGGTAGTTCAATGGGTGATTGTTTAGAGACGGGAGGGGTTCACTGGGTGTGTTGGGATCTAGGTGACCAGATGGAGGAATGTAGTTTTCATCACCTGGTTGCATTATGGTTCCATCTGTAGATTAAATTGTCTGGCTGGTTTATAGGAGTGGATTCAATGTTGACAGACTATCAGATTCCTCTCTAGTGAAAGGAAGTGAGAGAAACCAACTGAGAGATTGTCTCTCTCCCCCAGTAGCCTTGGTAAATCAGAACTGAGCTTGAGTAATTTCTCCTGAGCTGCTCCACAGAAATTATTTAGCACTGGAGAGATTCCAAATGAGAGCCATGAGAGCCAATAATCTTACAAGATGGAACATTTACTGAGCACTTATTATGCACCAGGTACTGTACAAAGTACATTGCTTACATACTCGAACCTCTCAGGAAAGCCTTATCACACTCTGTACAGTGGGCAGTGTCTATAAGCCCTTTTTACAGAGGAGAAAACTGAGGCACAGTGAGATTAAATGACTTGCCAAGGCATAGCCAGCTTCTGGGGGTTCATCTTCCTCTCCAAAGTCAAAGGGGGGTGGTGTTTCAGAACCTGGACTTGGCTCTGCAAGCCTGGCTCTGGCCAGGGCTCTTTGCAGTGGACAGGTACACCCACTGAAGCTGCGTGGCAACCTGACACCACCCAGGAGGGCACCAGAGAAGAGCGAGCTGGACGCATCTGGCAAAGGGGCAATGCCCTTTCTATAAGTTCAAGGACAAGGACAGGCAAGGTCAGGGTAGGAAGCGGAGGTCACCAAGGGTCACTGGCCGGGATGCTGAGCCTCAGAGTTCTCCCCAGAATGAATCAGCTCTCTTCTGGCTGCTGCCAATGTTTGAAGAGGAAAAAATTAATGCTGGTCAGAGAAAGGGCCAAAGCTGAAGGTTTTAAGAGAAGCTACCCAGATGCGCAATCTTTTAACCCAGAAACTTCAATTTCTCTGAGTTTTGAACCTGAGTCTGTGAAGGAAAATAGTTAATACCACAAACCATCCCCTGACATGCATTACCTCTCTCAATTTTTGCTAACACCTGGGAGGCAGGGGCAGGATTCTACTTCTATAGAAAAAGAGACTGGCTCAGAGAGATTAAGGAAGCTTCCTAGAGTCACACAGCCACCAACTAGCAATAGTGGAAAGTGATGTTGGCTTTCTGTCTTCTACATGATGCTGCAATGGATGGTATTAATTGCTGGGGTACAAAGCCTGGAAGGAAAGGTCCTTTTTCCCACTCTGACTGATGTGGCTCAGTGGGTTGGGCATCTTTTTGCAAAGCGAAAGGTCGCTGGTTCTGATCCCGGTCAGGGCACATACCTGGGTTGTGGGCTTGGTCCCAGTCAGGGCGTATGTGAGAGGCAACCAATTGATGTTTTTCTCCCTCTCTTTCTCCTTCCCTTTCTCCCTCTCTAAAAATAAATAAATAAAATCTTTAAAAAAATAAAAGTCGCCCCCCCCCCAAGATTTTATTATCCACTAGAAGGATGAGACTGGTATCCAAATGACCAGTAGGAATGGTGGGCATCAATAGAGAGCTTTCTGGAGCTGTGACTGTGCCTTGTGTTCCGTAGCCCTAATAGGCTAACCATGGCCCTGTGGGGAAGGAATTGTTCCCGTTTTGTAGATGGAGAAGCTAGGGCCTAGAGAAGTCAAGAACATTGCTCGAGATTCCACAGCAGCCTTGACCGGTGTGGCTCAGTTGGTGTCATCCTTCAAAACCAAAGATCCCCGGTTTGATTCCCGGTCAGGGCACATGCCTGGATTGCGGGTTTGGTCCCTGACTGGGGCGTGTTCAATGTTTCTCTCCCTCTCTTTCTCCTTCCCTTCTCCTCTCTTTAAAAAATATTCCACAGCAAAGGGAGGCATCCCAAGAAGCACAGATGAGCCCAGTGGGTGGAGGTGGTTACATCTGGTGTGTGTGCAGCTCCAGCCTCATTCCCGACCTAAAATGAGTCATCTGCAAGTCACAGAACCAGCCCCTCCAGACACATGATGAGGCTGTTTTGTACATTAGGCAGAGACAGGCCCAGAGAATGTGGCTCTAAGCAGAGAACATGGCCTCATTCCAACTGCATCCCCTCTGAAGGCCCTTGGGAGCAGGCCAGGCCTGGTGACCCTCAGAAGAGGTGATGCTGTGCCTTGGTGTCCAAGCAGCACAGCTTAGCCAAGTCTGCTGGGCTTCTTCCAGCTCAGAAACCCATTGGCTTTTACCCTTCGATGTGAACCAGATGTGGGGCACCTCACTCTGCAGGGCAAGGCCACGCTGGGAGGCCCCTTACCACTGCCTGGCTCCTCAGCACCTGGGGAGGACGTTCATGAGAAGCACCAGCTTGTGCCCAGTCCCCTCCCTTGTCTCCCGCGCCCCTCACCCCCACATCCCGTCTCTCGTGGGCACCCTGCATCTTCCCTCCCCACCAGCAGGAAATGACCCTGGACAGATGTCAAAAGTCCATATGTCCTGGACAGTCTCTCTAGGAATTTTCTAGGCCTCCAGTTTGCTCTGTGTGTCATATCCTTTCCATTCACAGCAATTTTTTTTTAATAGGAAAAAGGAAAAAGAGTGAGCATCCTTATCCCCTTGTGATCTTGGGCAAGTAATTTATTTATGTTCTCATGGACTCCTGCAGTCGATCAGTTACCACCCATTACTCTCATTACTTATTTTGTTAATTAAATCACTTCCATTTGGCCAGTGGGAGTTCATTCAAGCTAGTTGCTCTGGCCTTTGGCCGTCACCTGTCATTCTTTGAGCTTTCTAGCACAGGCTCTTCTAGGCTCATCTTGTATTTCTCCTGCCCCAGCCCTGGAATCAGCCATTTCTCCAAGGAACCTGGTTTGATTTAGTGAAAATGGTATTTAGAAGTCAAGATCTGGGCACTGGGTGTGCTTTCTGCTGTTGCCGCAAGGCCTCCCAGTCCGTCTCAGTGGACAGAGCTTGGGAATGTAGGTATGTGTACACACGACACACCACACTTCACACACAATTATTTACATCTGTTTGTTTATTTTTTAAAAGATTTTATTTATTTATTTTTAGAGAGGGCAAGGGAGGGAGAAAGAAAGGGAGAAAAACAATGACGTGTGGTTGGTTGTCTCTCACACGCCCCCCACTGGGGACCTGGCCTGCAACTCAGGCATGTGCCCTGACTGGGGATGGAAAAGGTTGACCCTTTGGTCCACAGGCCAGGGCTCAATCCACTGAGCCAACCAGCCAGGGCTGTTCGTTTATTATTTTTAAAAACTGTAGTACAGTACATACCACATGAAACTTACCGTCTTAGCCATTTTTAAGTGTACAGTTTGGTGGCATTGAGTACATCCACTTTGTTTGTACACTGCCAGAACCACCACCACCATCTGTCTCCAGAACTCTTTTCATCTTGTAAAGCTGACACTCTGCACCTATTAAACACTCGTCTCTAATTATCTTTATGTCTATCTGCAGGTACTGAAACCCTCAAGTTCACACTGGTGCGTCCAATGTTCATCCAACACCACAGGGCTCATTCTAGCCTCTCCCTTTCCGTAGTTGTCTCCCTTCTCTGACAGCGATGCTTTGACCTGCATCCAAGGCCGTGTCCTATGTGGACACTCTTCTCATTCTACTTGGGCTCTGCCTCCTTATGTCAGATTTCACCCCTGGGTGGGCACCCACCCTGGGTCAGCGTAGCTCCCCACCTGCCTCCATTGTGGATGCCTGTCTTGCTCTGTCCCACACAAGTTTTAGGACTGAATTTCTCAGGAAGGGAAGAGGAAGGGGGAAGAGATATGAGGAAGAGCTACTAGTCTCATGATCTTTGAACGAAAGTACGGAATTTATTCACATCTCATGAGTTGTTACACCCATGGACCCCCTTGCTCATCCCAGGACCCCATCCAGGGTGCCATGTTGGGTTGAGCTGTCATGTCTCCTTAGTCCCCTTCGTACTAGGGGACAGTTTCTCAGTCCATCCTTGTCTTTCTTTGTCTTGACATTTTATAAGGGTACATGCATGATGTTTCCCAGTTTGAGCTCATCTGATGTTTTCTTGCAATCAGACTGGAGATGCAGATTTTCGGGAAGACTACCGAAGAGATGAAGTCTCATCATATCATATCAAAAGGTGTGTGATGCTCTGGCTGATGTGGCTTAGCGGATTGAGTGCCAGCTTGTGAACTGAAAGGTTACTGGTTCCATTCCCAGTCAGGGCACACACCTGGATTGCAGGCCAGGGTCCCAGCTGGGGGCGTGATCAGACTCATCTTGTGCCTGATCAATGTTTTTCTCACATATCAGTGTTTCTCTCCACTTTCTCCCTCCTTTTCCCTCTCTCTGGGAAATAAATGATATATTTTTTTAAAAAAGTGTGCAATGTCAACATGTATTAGTTACATTTTAAAGGTGTAGACAGTGGGATTCCAAAGCTGTCACTTGCCTCAAGTCACAAAGACAGCAAATGACAGAAGGAGGATTTGAAACTGAGCCATTCTGAGCTTGTTCTCGTTCTTAGTTTGAGAGGAAGCGCTGTCTGTTGAAGGAGATGACTAAAGGCCCCTGGTGTTGAAGAGGAGGGTGGGAGGTGGGGAGACTTTACATCCATATTCGGTCCTCCAGACAGGGCTGATTCACCACCCATGGCCTCTTCCCCAGCACCCTGTCCAGTCTTGCCTTAAATTCCCTCCGTCTGCTGCAAGCAGCTCCTCTTCACATGGACCTGGAAAGACCATCTTTTGTCCATTAGATGAGATTTTCTGGTCTTTGTGCCTGTAATGCCAGGATGAAAATAATCAGATAATTTTTTTAAAAAGTGCATTTTTCACAAGGGTTATTAAATGAGAATCCTCCAACCAAACCAGCTTGGAGTTATAAGTCATCTGTTCCCCTCGCCTGGCCTTCAGAGCTCCTGCCTGCAGCTTGGGCCTGTCCAGGGGCATGCCTCAGAAGAGGCCACCCAGATGGAACCGGCTCAAGGGTGTTGGTGATGCTGGCTCTCCTTTGCCTGCTGTTGACCTCTTTGCCTAGCAATTCTCAGCAAAATCTCTGTCACCGCATCAGAAACATCCTGCCATTCCAGGGAAGGCTCCAAACACGTCCTCTGGGCAGTGGTCAACCAGCATGTGTGTTTTGTTCGGCCCTCACTTAATTAAAAAAATTTAAATTTGTTTACAACACTAAAAAAAATCAGGAGCTTATCATAAAAGTCTGCACTTTGGCTTCTCTTGGAAAATCAGATGTGGCAATAGATGGCCCACATCTCCACATGGCAGCACATGGCCAGGCTGAGCAGTGGCTGTCCCTTTAGGTGCAGGACATGCCATCCATTTCACTCTCGTCTTCACTGCTCCCTGCTATGACTACCTCTGACGTTTTTCATTTGTGTTGTCTATCTGGCCTCTGAAGGCATTTAAGTCCACAACCCCTGTGTTAGATTCTTGCTGTTCATTCATTCACTCAACAAACACAGAGCCACTACTCAGGCCAAGTTTTATGCTGGACTCCAAGGTCAATGGCACACACACTAGTGATTCTAGAATGGTATGGTAAGTCCTGGTAAGTTCTGTTGTTGTGTGAGCGTTGATGAGGGGCCCCTAGCTCAGCCTGGAGGGAGCCAGCAGGTGGCACACATTCTCAAAAAGTCATTCACCTTCTAAATTCAAGTGAGGTTTAGAGGGGAAAGTGGCTGCCTTTACTTTGGGACCCCTGACCCTGGGCTGAGCCACCTGCCTGTGTGCCATTGCTCTGTAGTTTGCTCTTCGATGGCCTTGTCTCTCCGCTAGTTCTTCCAGCCTCATCACAGAGCAGGACTTTCCCTTGTTTATCTCAGGTCCTGAGGGTCCGGCAGGTGTGAGAAGGGTTAGTGCAGGACACAGCTGTGGCATAAGATGACATCAGGGCTGGTTTGACCGAGTGAAGGAAGCTGTGTGAGGCAAGAGAAGGGACAAAAGGCTGGGAGTCCGACAAAGTTGGTTGAAGTCCTGGTTTCACCACTCACACTCTCTGAGTGTCTGTTTCCTCCTCTTTAAAATGAGGACAATAGAACGGGGACAATGGTGTTTATTGACAGGTTACTATCAATGTCACATGTACTATATGTCAAGTTCCAAGAGTAATATGGGGAACATGGTACTCACCAAATAGACACTCATCATCATTTTTTTGTAAAAAAAAAAAAAAGTGCTCTTTAAAAAAATTATCTATTGATTTGAGAGAGAGAGAGGAAAAGAGAGAGACTTGTTGTTCTACTTATTTATGCATTCATTGGTTGATTCTTGTGTGTGCCCTGACTGGGGATCAAACCTGCAATATTTGTGTAGCTGGACAACGCTCTAACTGACTGAGCTACCCAACCAGGACATGGTCCTTTTATTATTATAAATTTTTTGGTGTATAGTTTCATGAAATTTTACTACGTGGGCAGACTCAAGTAACTATCTGCATAATCTGGATGTAGAACTGGTCCCTCCAACCCTAACCCCTGACAACCACCTATCTGTTCCCCATCACTGTAATTTTGTCACTTCAATCACCAAAGGTGTGTAACTTTTTTTTGCAACGAACATATATTAGTTTTATTACTTCCCCAAAATGAGCTATTTTAAAAATGTGCATTTATAGCAGGTAGAAAGGAGCAAAAACAGCTTAAGGGTAGGGTTTAATCTTTATTCTTTCTTTTTTCCCCAGCTTTATTGACATATGACTGACAAATAAAAATTGTGTATCTTCAAGGTGTACATGTGATGACATATGCATATGTTGCAAAATGATTACTGCAGTCAAGGTAGTTAACATATCTGTCACCTTCAGTGAGTGACCTTTTGAGATTGTTTTTTTCCACTCTGCATAAAGCCCTGAAATCCTCTCAAGTTGTTTCATGTATCAATAACTCATTCTTCTTTAGTGCTGAGTAATATTCCATTGGGTGGATGTACCACAGTTTGCTTATCCACTCACCTGGCAAAGGACATTTGACTTGTCCCCAGTTTTTGACTTGTGATCTTTTATGTGTCAGATTGACTGGACTATGGGATGCCCAGATGTTCGACCAAAACTTATTCTATGAGGTTGTATTTGGATGAATTTAACATTTAATTCAGTAGACTGAGTAAAGTAGGTTGCTCTCCCTAATGTAGGTGGGCCTTATCTAATCAGGTAAAGGCCTAACTAGAACAAAAAGGCTAACCCTCTTCCAAATAACGGAATTCCTCCTGTTTGATTTTCTTGAGCTGGGACACCCGAAACATTGGCTCTTTCTGGGCTTCAGGTCTTTGCACTCAGACTGGAACTACACATTGGCTCTCTTCAGTTTGTCGTCTGCAGGTCATGGGACTTGTCAGCTTCTTTAATCACAGGAGCCAATGCTTTATACGTATATAAATCTCTTTATATACGTATACATGACTATTGCAAGTGAAGCTGCTCTAAACATTGATATGTGACTGGGAAATGAATCCCAGTTTTCATTTCTCCAGGATAAATACCCAGGAGTGTAATTGCTGGGTCTTATGGTAAGTGTGTGTTTTACTTTATAAGAAACTGCCAAACTGTTTTCTAGAATGACTGAACCATTTTACACTCCCACTGCTTATTGATTTTATTAGTTTGCCACAGTAGTTAAATGTGTTCCCTTTGAAAGGGGCTGGCATTTTGAAAGTGGGTCGCACAGGTATTTTTGCTCACTTGTATTATAATCACGGCCGTCACATGCATCCTCATTTTAACTTTCATCTTTATTAGCCAAACACGGAGTCTGCAGGGTTAAATATTTGAAATAACAAGCCTGGCTGCCTCAGATTTTCTTGGCTGGCACCCGGCCTTGCCAGGCCTTTGAATCAGCTGGGTGCAGGGAAGGGTCACCAGGAAACTCAGGCTGCCGGACCCGACAGGAAGCGTGGGATGAAGCTGACTCTGGGTCTGGCTCGTGGTCAGCCCTGCTGGGGCCTGAAGCCTGCAGGCTGGCTCAGTGTGCAGCACCAGGAAATGGCCCGGGCTCTTTAAATCACCCCACCCCTGAAAAATAAATTCATAAACAGGGAAGCGCTGAGCTCCTTCCTTGAGAAATAGCATCTCAAAGCCTGGAAGAAAATGGACTTAGAGAACAATTATGACTGTGTGCTCCTTGGGCTTCACATACCCATAAAGTCAGTGACAAGTGGAGAAACCTGCTGGGAAGTTATTTACTGATGCTTCATACCTTAATCTCCTCCCTTCTACACTCTGCATCCTCCCGCCCTGAGTTCACCTGAACAGAAGTATTTGTCCTGCCCATGGTTATTATTACCTAATGCCATAAGTTTAGTACATTGCATTCTGGGGTTGATATATAGATTCAATCAGACATCACAACTGTATGAACCTTTCCAGTTTTATGCTATCTTGCTGGAATCTTCCGTTAACTCGGTGCTATGCACAGGTGAGCTATTAACTCCATTTTATTAGGAATTTCCCAGGACTAGGACCAAGGTTCACAACTATTAAGGCATTTTCCACAGGTCCCATGGTCTTAAGTGGTGGGGCTGGGGCCAGGAGCCAGGGACCAAGTGCTGGTTCATAGCCTTTCCCCTCGCCCCTCATTCCAGCCTGCACCTGTCCAGTGTGGCAGCTGAGGGCCACACGTGGCCTTTGAGCCTTGGTATGTGGCTAGTCCAAACTGAGATATGCTACCAGTGCAAAACACACATTGGCTTTTGAGGACTTTGTATGAAAATAATGAATGTATAATATCTCATTAATGATTTTTTAATATTGTCTCCAAGCTGAGATGATGTTTTGGAGATGTTGGGTTAAAAAATATCTTGTAAAAACGAATCCCATCTGTTGTTGCTGTTGTTTTAAATGTGACTACTAGAGATGTAAACTTATATGTGTCTCACGTTGTATTTCTATTGAACGGTGCTGCTCCAGACCACATCATGGTAGTAATTTTAATAGGAGAGTTTTAGACATATGATCTCATTATCTTGTAAAAGCATGTCCAACCCCAGTGTCTGCTCTCTGGATGGCATTTATGCAGATTTCTCCCCACCATCTTTTTTTTTAAAGATTTTGTTTATTTTCCCCACCATTTTTATTTAATTTTTTTCTTTTATTGATTCCAGAAAGAGGAGAAGAAAGGGGAAAAATGAGGGAGAGAAACATCAATTAGTTATCTATTATACAGGCCCCTCTTGGCAAATGAACCCACAACCCAGGCATGTGCCCTGACCAATTGAACCCAGAACCCCTTGGTCTGTAGGATGATACCCAACCATCTGAGCCACACTGGCCAGGGCTCTCCCTTTCACAATCTTTAATCTCGCCTCTCACAATCTTTAAATGTCATCCTTCCCTGATAAATATGGGCAAAGGGGACTTGTCTCCTGCCTATTCCTGGGTGGTCTTCTTCCTCTTCCTCTTCTTCTTCTTCTCCTCCTTCTTACTCTTACTCATCCTTTTTTTAGATTTTTTATTGTAAAATATACTTAACAAAATTTACTTTAAGTCTTTTGAAGTATCCAGTATTCACTACGTTGGCACTAAGTGCATTCACGGCACGGTGCGGCCATCACCACTCTTTATTCCCAGGACGTTCCGCCGTCCCAAACAGGAACTCTGTGCCCGTGAAGCAGTGGCTCCCCATCCCCTTTCCTTGGCACCTATTAACCTACTTCATTTTCCATCTTTATTAATTTGCCTGTCTTACGTACCTCATGTAAGTGGAGTCATATAATAGTTATCCTTTTGTACCTGGCTTATTTCACTTAGCATTATGCTTTCTAGTTTCATCCACATTGTAGCACATATTAGAATTTCATTCCTTTTACAGCTGAATGATATTCCATCACACACACACGGATCGCATTTGTTTATTCATCTGTTGGTGGACATTTGAGTTGTTTCCGCCTTTGGGCCATTGTAAATAGTGCTGCTGTGCACGTCTTTGCGCAGGTGTCTGTGTGAGTCCCTGCTCTCAGTTCCTTGGGGCACGTACGTGCCTAGCAGTGGGATTGCTGGATCAAGTGACAATTCTATGCTTTCCTTTCTGGGGAACCATCATACTGTTTTCCCTAGTGGCAGCATTATTTTGTATTCCCACAAGCAGTGCACGAGGGTTCCCAACGAGTGGTTATCTTTTAAAACACCTTTATTCTAAGTTCCAAATTAATGCATGCTCATTATAGCAGGTCCAAACTGCCCAGAGGAACAGAAAGCTGTGTCGCTGCACTGAGTGTTGGCTGTGTTTCTATCTATCCTGTGCTTCTCCATAGAAGGCTGTGTCATTCTCCCTGCCTCCATTCCTGTCCCCTTACACTTTATCCTCCTCACACGACAGTCACAGTCAGCCTCTTAATGCAAAGCAGAACATATGGCTTCCCTGCCTGGAAACTTCCATGGCTGGCACCTTGCCTCTTCCCCAATGGCCTCTCTCCCCTTCACTTCATTCCAGCCACATAAGCCTCCTTGCTGTGGTTTCCAGTGCACCCAGTTCATTCCCATCTCTGAATGTTTGTGCTTATTTGGTGAGTGCAGAGATCGTTGTAGCTCCCCATTCCTGTCACTGGCTCTCTGCTCAGTGTCACCCTCTCAGGGAAGCTGACCCTGAATGTCCTGCCTGCTCTCTGATACTTGCTCCCCTCACCCTGCTCTCTTTGGCAATACAGCATTTATGATCACCTTTCTCGTGTGATATCAATTCATTTCCAGTCTCCCTGATTGGAATGGAATCTCCCTTGGAGTAGGGTTTCTTTTTATTTCATCCATCTCGTCTCCGCAGTGCCCAGAACAGTGCCTGGCAAGCAGTAGCTACTCGTGCGTTAGGTGCCGCTATTTAGTAGATGGATAAATAAATAAATGAATACACACGTATAATATATACATTTTACTTACAAATATGTTAGATATTTGAAATAAAACTGTGTTCAGATCTGCTTGCAAAACAAGCGAAGACGAATGCACACGGAGAGATTGCCACCAATCATCGCGATGGGACTGTAGCAGTCTTGTCAGTAAACTCAAGGCCATTACGCAGGTCAGAAATGCGCAGTAACGTCTTCAGCCTCACACCCACTCCAGAGCTCATTCGTTTCCTGTTGGCATGTGTTTTGCTTGGCTATAGGATAAAGTGGCAAACGCTTAAAAATTTTTTTTTAACCCTCACCCGAGGATACATTTATTGACTTTAGAGAAAGAGTAAGGGAGAGAGAGAGAAACATCAACATCTATGAGAGAGAGAGAGAGAGAGAGAGAGAGAGAGAGAGAGAGAGAGAGAGAGATTTTGGTGAGAGACATTTTGGTGTCACACCGGCCAGGGCTAACATGCAAACGCTCCGGATGCCGCACAGCAGCCTCTAAAACTGGTTCTGACACAGGGGCCTGGCCGCATTTCCTCATGGTCTTCGTGGGAGGATGAGCATCTGACAGCCTCCTAGTCACACTCCCACATGCTGTCCTGAACTCTCTCCGGGGAGATTCAGGAGGTGATGAGTTGGGGGCTGGGGGTGGCTTGGGGAGGGGGGATAGATCAGGCCACAGATTCCAGAGTAAGATCTTCGATGTGTTTTCCTGAACCAAAGTATAATTCATGCGCTATAACATTGACCCTTTTAAAGTGTATGATTCAGTACTTCTAGTATATTCACAACCACCACCACTATTTAATTTCCAAATATTTCATCACTCCACAAAGAAACTCTGTACCCATTTACCCTTCCTCTCCAGCCACAGACACCTACTCGTCTGCTTTCTGCGTCTATGGACTTGTCTGGGCTGCACGTTTCACCCAAATGGGATCAGACAGCTACATGGAACTTTGTGCCGACTTCTTTCACTCAGCATAACGCTTTCTAGGTTCATCCTTGTTCTAGCATCTGTCAATTCTTCATTCATTTTTATTGCCAAATAATATTCTATTGTACGGCTATATCACAGTTTGTTTATCCATTTATCAGTCAATGGGCATTTGGGTTATTTCCACTTTTTGACTATTTGACTTTTTGACTGCTGCTGTGAATGTTTGAGTACAGGTTTGTATGTGGACATGTTTTCAGTTTTCTTGGGAATATAGCCAGATGTGGACTTGCCGGGTTATAGTGCAACTCAGTGTTTACAATTTTGAGGAACTGTCAAATGCTTTGCAAAGTAGCTACACTATTGACATTCCCACTAGCAACGTATGAGGATTCCAGTTTTTCCACATCCTCACCCACACTTATTATCCGTCTAGTTGAGCATAGCCATCTAGTGGGTGTGAAGTGGTATCTCATGCTTTTGATTTGCACCTCCCTAATGACTACTGGTGTTGATAGCATTTTCCAAGTGCCTATTGGCCACTTCTTAGGAGAAATGTCTATTCAGATCCTTCACCCACTTTCTAAATGGATTATTTGCATTTTATTATTGAGTTGTAAGTATCCTTTATATATTCTGGATACTAGGTCCTTATTAAATGATTTGCAAATATTTTCTCACATTCAGTGGGTTGTCTTTTCACTTTCTTTCTTTTCTTTTTTTTAAAAAGATTTAATTTAGCCCTGGCTGGCATAGCTCAGTGGATTGTGCGGGCTGCGAACCAAAGCATGGCAGGGTCGATCCCCAGTCAGGGCACATGCCTGGGTTGCGGGCCAGGTCCCCAGTGGGGGTCACTTGAGAGGCAACCACACATTGATGTTTCTCTCTCTCTCTCTTTCTCCCTCCTTTCCCCTCTCTAAAAATAAATAAATGAATAAATAGAAGACACAGAGTATTTAAAAAAAAGATTTAATTTATTTTTAGAGAGATGGAAAGATGAGGGAGGGAAACATCAATGTGTGGTTTCCTTTCATGCGCCACCTTCCAGGGACCTGGCTTGCAACCCAGGCATGTGTGCCGACTGGGGATCAAACCAGAGACCCTTTGGTTCACAGGCCGGCACTCAGTCCACTGAGCCACACCAGCCAGGGCTCTTTCTATTTCTTTTTTTTAACCCTGCTATCACGGCTATGCTCACTTGTGCACCCCTATGTTCACTGCAGTGTTATTTACAACCACCAAGATATGGAGGCAGCCCAAATGTCCATCAGCAGATGAGTGTATAAAACAACTATGGGGCCCTGGCTGGTGTAGCTCAGTGGATTTAGCGCGGGCTGCGAACCAGGCATCGCAGGTTCGATTCCCAGTCAGGGCACATGCCTAGGTTGCAGGCCACGGCCCCCAGCAACCGCACATTGATGTTTCTCTCTCTCTCTCTCCCCCTCCCTTCCCTCTCTAAAAATAAATAAATAAAATCTTAAAAAAAAAACAACTATGGGATATTTACACAATGAAATACTACTTGGCCATAAAAAGAAGATTTTACCCTTTGTGACAGCATGGGTGGACCCGGAGAACATTATGCTAAGTGAAATAAGCCAATCAAATGCCATATGATTTCACTCATATGTGGAATCTAATGAACAAACTGAACTAACAAGCAAAATAGGGACAGAATCATAAACAGAGAGCAGGACAGCAACAGGTGGGTTAGAGGGTGGAGGGATCGAGCAAAAACGTAAAAGGACTCATAGACATGGACAACAGTGTGGTGATTGCTGGCAGGAAAGGGTATAAGGGGGATAAATTGTAATGGAAAAAATACAATAAAAATAAAATAAATAAAATAAAATTATTTTGCAATTGTGTCTCTTCCATTTCTATATGAATCTTAAGATCAGCTTGTTAATTTCTGCAAAAAAAAATTCCATTTTTTAAAATTGTAAAATATTTCAAACAAGAGTTCAGAGTTTACTACAGTATTCTTTGTACCTACTACCTATTGGAGTAATGCTTAACATTTTGCCAAATTTGCTTCTGAGTTTTTCCTAATTTTTAAGGTTATAGGTAGAGTTCATTACCTTCTGTTGTATAACCCTCCTCAATCTTGTTCCTTTTCCTCCCTCCTCCAGAGGTGTAACTGCTCTCTTGCGTTTTGGTGATGTATTAATAATTTTATAATATGTATAGCATCTACAAATAATATATATGATTTGTTCTTTGAACTATTCATTAGCTACTTAAATTACATCATGTAGACATTATACTTCATCATGCCTTCAAGTTTGTTTTTGAAATTTATACATGATGATACATATAATTTTAGCTGATTTTTAAAAAAGCTCCTGCATGGTATTCCTTGTACATTTCCACTGCAATTTATTTCTCCAGGCTTCCATTGATGGATATTTGAGTTGTTTGCAGTGTTTTGCTCTTGCAGAATTGTAATGGGCGTTCTCGTGTGTCCCTCTGTGGGCAGGCGTGTAGGAGTTTGCGTATGGTATAAACCCAGAGGCAGACTTGTTGGACCAAAGGATTTGTTCACCACTGAGTTTGCTAGCTATGGCCAACTTGTTATTCAAAGTGGTTGTACTAATTTACACTCTCACTGTCAGTGTGTGTGAGTTCCTATTTGTGTACATCTTTGCCAACACTTGACATTGTCAGCTTTTTAAATTCTTGCCTGTAAAGTGATCTCTCAGGGTGGTTTTAATTTGCATTTCCCTGTTAATGAGTTTGGGGGCTCTTTCCACGTGCTCTTGACCATTCTTTGAATTTCCTGTTAAAATCCTTTGCCCCTTTTTCCACTTCGTTTGTTTGCCATCTTCTTCTTACTTTTATAGGAGTTCCTCATAGCTTCTGAAAATGAACAAAAAGTCTGGGGCTTTACTGTCACTGTGACTCTAGCATTTTATTTTCCTTTTTTTGGTGTAGAAGTTTTTTTTTTAAATTTTATAGTTTATCCTATCTGTGTCTTATTTGAGAAATCTTTTCCTACCCAGTGCTATCAAGATAAACTCCAGTTTTCTTTTCTGAATGTTTTAAAATTTTACTCCCACATTTAGGTCTTCAATTATTCTAGCATTTATTTTTGTTTACGCTATGAGGTAAGGGTCTAACTATTTTCTATTTGGATAATGAATTCTTCCAGCACTTCCAAATAGTGCAGCCCTCTTTTTACTGATTTGTAAAGGCCCCTCTGCTGTATACTGTTTTCATATGGCATGGGTCAGTTTCTGGCCTCTCTGTTCTATTCCTCTGGTCTTTTGGTTTCTCCCTTCACAGACACCATGTGGTCTTAATTGTTATATTACTGCAGCATTTGGGAAGGCAAGTCCTGATTCATTGCTCTTCAGATATTTCTTAGCTTTTTTCTTTTTTAAAAAAATCAAGTT
Source organism: Tonatia bakeri (assembly GCA_004024845.1). NCBI lineage: Eukaryota > Metazoa > Chordata > Mammalia > Chiroptera > Phyllostomidae > Tonatia > Tonatia bakeri. Next base: position 617,262 of record PVIA01000095.1, read on the forward strand.
TGATAAGAAAACCTATTTGTGTTTTTGTTAAAGTTGCATTAGAGATTATAAGATCTTTTTTTTTTAAGGATGTTTCTTTTTTTTAAAGATTTTATTTATTTATTTTTAGAGAGGGAAGGGAGGGAGAAAGAGAGAGAAAGAGAATCATCAATGTGTGGTTGCTGGGGGCCGTGGCCTGTAACCCAGGCATGTGCCCTGACTGGGAATCGAACCTGCGATGCTTTGATTCACAGCCCGCGCTCAATCCACTGAGCTACACCAGCCAGGCCACATTATAAGTTCTTGATTAAGTTGGGGGAAAATGACGTATGTACAATATTAAGACTTCTCATCTTTGAAAGGTTGTGTTTCTCCATTTCTGGACACAGGTCTTCTTCCTATGTCCTTTAATAGTGGCTGTAGATTTTCTCTCTAGTGGGTTTGGACATATTTTGTTAGAGTTATTCCTCAGCATCTTAGACGTGTGTTGCTATTGTAAATAGGGTTTTGGGGGGAATAAATGATAATGGAAAAATTACAATAAAATAAACTATTAAAAGTAATCAAAATAATTAAATTAAATTAAAATAAAAAATAAATACATAGGGTTTTTTTTTTTCCTAACTGGTTATTCCACTGTCTAGGAATGCTGTCAGGTTTTTGTATTCTGATATTACATCCAGACCCCATTCTGAACTCTTCTAAATTCAGTTTTTTGTCTAAAGATTTTCTTGGAATTTTCTATGTAGATATCCTATTTTCTGCAAATAAGTGCTTTTTGTCTCTTCCTGCTTAATTCTTATATCTCCTGATTTATTTTTCTTATCTTTATTGCATTTCCTCGGCCCTCCAATAGAATGTTAAATACAAATAGTAACAGTGTACTTTCATTTCTTGTTTCTGGTCTCAATGCTTCTGCATTTTCATTATTTTTTCTGAACATATCCATCAGGTTAAGGAAGTTGGCAGCTAGTCTAGTTTCCTCTGAGTTCATTATTACTATTATTTGCAAATGTTGAAGGTTATTGAAGGCTTTTCTGCTTTTACTGAGGTGATCCTATATTTTTCTCCCATAATCTATTCATGTAGTGGGCTACATTCATTTCCTCTATTATGAAATATGTCAAACATAGAGAAATAGAGAACAAACAATAATACCAATCAGAGTTCCTGGTGACAGGAGCCAGGAATCGACGCCTGCTGATTTAGGTAGGAAAACATTACATGAGGAGGAGAGTGGCATTTCTCAGAACTGCAGGAAAACTAGTCCTCCGAGCTGTAGATGCATCGCCAACAGCTTGAGCGCAAACCACCAGTGACTCCATCAGCAGCACTGCCACAGCTACTCCAGAAACAGATATGGTGCCACTAGACATGGAGTTACTCTGGTCCCTGCAACTCTGGGTGGAATGGTTTTGAATGGCTGAGCCCAGGCCGTGTGCTTGAACCCCAGGTGCACAGGAAGAGGGTTCAGATGTTGGGTGGCCAAAAAGAATGAGAAATACCTACTACAACCATAGACACTCATGTAGCCCCTAGCTCGCTTGATTATTAAGGAAGGAAGTTTAGCACAGGGGTTATGAGCATAGATTCTGGAATGAGTTTCCATAGGTCAGTAGTTGTGTGATCTTGAGTAAGTTACTTAACTTTCCTGTGCTTCAGTTCCCCATTCATAAATTATGGAGAACAGATTAGCAGGAGCAGCTGGGCGGCGGGAGGAGCCGTTACAGGAGCTGGAGCTGTTGGTTAACCCTGATCAAGGTGACAACCTCCCAAAAGCACCAAGACTTCGTGGCAAAGCCCATGGGAGAAAAGCCAGTGGGGAGCCTGGCCAGAATTGGTGAAGTCCTGGGCAAGAAGCTGGAGGAAAGGGGCTTTGACAAGGCCTACTTGGTCCTCGGCCAGTTTCTGGTGCTAAAGAAAGATGAAGACCTCTTCCGGGAATGGCTAAAGGACACATGTAGCACCAATGCCAAGCAGTCCTGGGACTGCTTCAGGTGCCTTCGAGAGTGGTGCGATGCCTTCTTGTGATGCTCTCTGGGGAGCCCCCAACCCCTGACCCCTGCGTTGAGTCTCCAGAGTTTGCAGCTGAGTGGGGGCTCCTCTCTTCTCCTCTACAAAGGAAACAGATGCTGTCTACTCACCTCCGATGTCCTCCAGGGTCTTTGTGGGAATTCTCTCCCCTTACCATTTCAACTTTTTTGGAATTCTTGCTCTTGCATGCATCTCCCTTCTGTTTCCCCTCCCAGTTTCAGGTCAATAATTATCAGCTTTTCTGGGTGGATTCCCGGCCCCTTCCCTCACTCCTACCCTCACCTCTGGTCTGTTTTATGCCATTAGGCTTCTCTTTTGGCAGAACAGTCACTGTCCATATAAAGTTTTTTGAAGCAATAAAGTCAGTGGCCTTCAAAAAAATAAATAAATTATGGAGAACAGTAGCTGCCTCACAGGGTTCTTTGGAGGTTTAAATGAGTTGGTATATGTAAAGTCCTTACACCAATGCCCAGCATATAAACTGTGCTAAGTAAGTGTAGCTATTGTGATCAGTTAGGGTCTGCCCTGGAAACAGAGGGCACATTCAAACTGGGTAATCTGATGAGAATTTAACAAAGGGATTATTTACAGAGGTGTGTGTATCAGTCAAGGTTCTCAGGAGAAACAGAAAAATAGGAGGTAGGCAGTAGCTGGATAGCCAGGTACTTATTAGGAGGGATCGATTGTCTCATGAAATTACAGAGGCTGAGAACTCCCCAATTTGCCACCTGCAGGCTGGAAGCGCAGAAAAGCCGTGGTGTGGTTCTAGTCCAAACCCAGAGGCCTGAGAACCAAGGGAGCCAATGGTGTTAGTCCCCATTTGAGACCAAAAGCCTGAGAACCAGGAGATGTCTCACCGGAGATGAGAACACAGATGTCTCAGGGCAGAGGTGGACGTGTCAGCTCCAGCAGAGAGGACAAATTCATCTTTCCTCTGCCTCTTTGTTCTGTTCAGGCCTTCAGGGTATTGGTTAACAACTGGTCTCACTGGTGTAGGCATCTTCTCTCCTCAGTCTATCCATTCAAATGCTAATCTTTTCTGGAAACACCCTCACAGGAACCCCCAGCGATAATGTCTTACCAGCCCTCTGGCACCCCTTAGCCCAGGCAAGTTGACAGCCTGAATAGTAGGCTGGACCATGACAGAGCCCTTCCTTATTCTATGCCCCATCAACCCTGGTGGCCTTGCAGGTGACACAGAGTAGCATGCCCAAATGTGATACAGGCCATCTCCAAAATTCAGAGGTCCCCAAGGGTTGCAACTTTTCTTCACCGTGAGCGATACAAAGCATGACAACTTGTCTCTTAATTGAGAAGGGATGTTCTGACGTGCCCAGCCTGCTAGATCCTAAAAAATTCACAATATGGCAGGCTTTGAAAGTCTGTAGGGTTTACCTAGTGCATACAGCTTACAAAGAAATCGAAGGTGATCACTACTTACAGCTCATCGATGTAATGGACCAGGGTGATGTTCTGTGGGTTATCAAGATGATCATAGCCTTCTAGGCTAGATTAAGATGGGAGAAAAATAGCTGATGGAGCCCAAAGGCAAAACACCATCTGTATTGACACTTGCTTCTGATTTTCTGTACTGATGGGCATAGGGAACAAGTGTTTTCCTGGAGTGTAGCTAGGTGTTAGGTGCACAGCATTTCAGCTGTGATTGGCATTGGCACAGCTGGTGTCTGATTAAGTCTGGGTCAATCTCCTGACACTCTCCACAACCACATGGGGCTTATACCATTCAAACAAGCATGGTATAGGGACCTGGGCGGGGGAACCTGCATCTTTCAAATCTTTGACAGTAGCACTAGTCACTGCAATTTCCCTAGGGGTTTAGTGCTGTTTTGGGTTTGATATCTTCGTGGGGCATTGCGAATGGGTGAAGTTCCATACCTTGTTTTTGGTCATTCTAATCATAATATCCTCACTGCATGGGGCAGAGCACCACAGGATTCTGCCCTTTACTAGGTGTATGAATATTCTTTTTTTAAAATGTATTTTATTTATTTTTATAGACAGGGGAAGGGAGGGAGGAAGAGAGGGAAAGAAACATGAATGTGTGGTTGCCTCTCATGCACCCCCTACTGGGAGCCTGGCCCACAACCCAGGCATGTGCCCTGACTGGGAATCGAACCAGCAACCTTCTGGTTCACAAGCCTGTACTCAGTCCACTAAGCCACACCAGCCAGGGCTAGGTGTATGAATATTCTATGGCTGCTGTAACAAATAACCACAAACTTTGTGGTTAAAACAACACATACTTATTATCTTACGGTTCTAGGGATCAGAAATGTGGAATGGGTCTCACCGAGACCCATTCAAGCTGTCAATAGGGCTGCATTTCTTCCTGGAGGCTCTAGGGGAGGAGCCCTTTTCATGACTTTTCTGGCTCCCAAAGGCCCTGTGCGTTCTTTGGCTTGTGGCCTCTTCATCTCCAAAGCCAGCAACGGTTGGCTGAGCCTTTCTCACATCGTGTCACTGACAATGACTCTCCTGATTCTCACTGTTAAGGACACTTGTGATTGCATTGGGACCACATTATCTGGATAATATCTCTGTGTTACGGCAACCTGATTATCAAAACTAATTTCATCTGCTACCTTAACTCTCCTTTGCTAACGTAAAGTTACCTATTCCCAAGTTCTGGCAATTGGATTGTAGGCCTCTTGGTGGGGGGTGGGGGTGGGGGTGGGGGACGGGCTATCATTCTGCCTACCACACTAAATGTATGTCTTCCTTGTTCACATTCAGGGACTAGGGAAATAACTACTGGACTTGGGTCAAGTGTCCATTTGCGTATGGTCTCCATAAATTCTTATTTTGACCAGGGCACTACGGTGATGTTTTAGGTCTTCAGAGACATCAGTTCAGAGACAATATTTAAGAACCCCTAGAAAGTCTAGGTGTTTCTTTTTCTCAGTGTACAGCCACCCCAGTACATGGCCCTGGGACCCTCTAGGGAGGGTATGGGAAAGATTCATTGTATTTAATTGGTTGCATGACAGACCTCTTCCCAAAGGACTTGGTCTCTCTCTCAGTCGCAGGCACCTGCACGTCTGGGAACTACATTGGAGGTCATGAATCTCTACTATGGCAACTTGAGTTAGATTTCTGCCCACCAGACCTGGGATTTTTCCTCCTTCTGTGTCAGGGGGTATCTTACCAGGTTCCTCATCTGCTTATTTCCCAGGAACCCTGTGATCCATTGGCCATTGTGACAGATCCCCACAAGTCCTTACAGTCTGACTAGGAATCCTCTCTGAAGTTTACTGAGTAATCTCGCCATGTGGTCAGGCACAGCCAGCAGGGGGAGAGCGACAGCCAGGCTGTCCCTGGCTTTTGCTACTCAGATCTTGACAGAAGGCCACCCACTCTTCCTGTTTCTCAGGGTGGGGGTGTTTGTTCCTGGGCTTTGCAGTACATATTTAAGATTTCTTTGGAGAATGTATGGGGGAAACAAAGGAAAGCAGAGAGGGGAGAAAACAGGAACCAAAATACCACTTATCCAGTAAGGGAGCTGAGGCCCCAACTGTGTCCCTCTTTTGGCAGGGGGTGGAGCCCGGCTTCCTGTGGTGGCCTTGCTTCTCAGGCGTGTGTTCCACCCGGGCTCTGGAGGTCCCAGATCACCTCACCCCTCCCTGAGAACTCAACCTCCTGTGCAGCCACATAAAGGTAACCAGCGTCTGGTGGCTTGATGGGACAGACTTGTAGGGACTTCCTGCCTTTTGATGCATGCCATTCCTGTGAGCTGGGCTGGGCCTCTGAAGATGAGAGAACCCTTTAGACTTCCTGAGTGTCTCAGCATTCAGACTCTTGGGGTTTGTGGTCTGAGATGCTGGCATGAACATTGTGTTCTATAAAGTGTGCCCACTGGGTCCTTAAAGTGAACAAGCAAAGCTTTGTGCAAACCACCCCCCTAACCAAATTGACCTAGAAGGTCTGAAAGGCCCTTGACCTTGCTGACATTGGGAAAAAATGAGTGAGTAGCTGGATAGGTCCCAGAGGCTGAGGGGAGCTGCCTAGGGGAGGGGTTGTGACAACATGACCTTCTGCTGAGCTGTCCTCCCCTCCCCCTCACACTCTAAGCTGGCACCTTAAAGCAGACCTATGTCACCACATTCTAATCCTCTTCCCACTTAGAGATGAGGAAACTAAGGCTCAATGAGGTTAAATGACTGCCCCAAGGACACACAGAGGTCGGAGAGGAACTCAGATTGAAGATCTGTGTGCCTTAGCAGACTGCCTCCCTGCAGCTCTACAGCAAAGGAAGGAGACATAGGCCAGACTCTTTCTTCTGAAATCACCTGGCTGAGGTCATGTCTGTCAGGTTTTGCCACTGTCCAGTTGCTCTTTCCCCCTCCCTTTCCGTACTCTTTGTAAGGAAGTCGCCATGCTCAGCCGGGCTGAAGGACCAGGGAGTTCCAGGGAGTTCCAGGGAGTTCCGCTCGCCCTCCTTAAGCGTGGAGTACTTACATATTAGAAATTCTTCTGCAGGGGAGATTTATCCTTTGTTTTCCATTCATTTATTTATCCAATCATTTCTTTTTTAAACGTGTATGCTACTGACATTTTCAAATGATAAGCTCATTATGTTTTCAGGGGACCTTCCTTTAAATTGAAATTATTGGGTCCAGTTGTCAAGCTGAAAAAAGTACAATAAATGCACCACAAAATACCCAGAAAGTCTGGAAACACAGGGAAAGTCATGTACTTACTGAGTATTTTCCTGATTACTAATTAGACCCACTGGTTTGAGCATAGTGGTGTTTCTCCTGGAAAGGTGTGGGGAGGCTGAGTTCAGACATGTGGAGCGTGTTATTTGGAAGTATTCCTGACATATTGCTTAAACATAAACTTATCCTGATGTCTGACTTTGCTTGTGAGAGCAGCGTCTCCCACGCAGATGGAGTGGAGTCGCTCCTGCCTGTTCGGGCTCCTCCTTGCATGGGGTCTGTCTGCTCCCTGGCTCCTTTGAGGAAACTAACGCTCAGGTGGTCGGAAAAGCTTCAGGTGTCCTCCTGGGCTGATTGTTTTTCCAATCCCACAGACTGGGATGGGGAAGGGCCTGGGAGCCACTTCATTTGGTGACAATTGGAGAATCAGGGGGGAAGCTGTGGCCGGCTTCAGACATGCGAAAGCTTTGCAGAGTGGGAAGTGGTCAGCAACCTGAGCTGACCGCCTTCCTGGCGGAGGGTTCTCCTCTGCCTCCCAGGCATCCGTCTCCTGAACTGGCCACTGTTTCCAGGGTGGACCTGAGCAGGCTCCGTCAACGAGAATCTCCGAGTCTGCCTTCTGGAAACGTCCAACCTGACTTTGGTGGATCTGTGAAAAGGGGATCTCCAGCGACTTAGTCAGGATCGACCACACCCCCCAACCCCACAATTCTGGGAATAGGCTGACCAACCCTCTCGGTTTTACTGGGACTGTCCTGGTTTTAAAACTCAAAGTTACATGTCCTGGGAAAACCCTCTCACTTTCAGGCAAACCAGGAGGTGGGCGGGTGGGAGTGGTGGTGGGGTGGGGGGGCGGTGTTCCCTCTGCCAGGAAGACGGTTGCTTTCCCTTCCATCTCCAGCTTCTAGAAAGGAAAAAGTGAGGTTGGAGCAAGATGAGGGGAAGTTGCGGGAGCAGGGAGATCTAGACCGAGAGGAGGCAGCCTCTTCACCTTTCTGACTGTCCCACAGAAGGGGGAGCTCAGACAAAGATGGGCCAGTTTCTTCTTCACATGAGAAAGTGCTGAGGTGGTAGGATCCTTGTGTGGGAATGTGGAGCAGAGCATTTAGGGATCGGATATCTACTTGGGGCCCGCCTCCAGGCCCTCCCTGGATGCCACCACTCTTTCATTGAGGAAGAACACTTAGTTTCGTAGTTCCTAGGAAGCGCGTGGAAGGATGTGGATGCCTATACATCAGTACGTATATGAGCCCATCGTCAATTGCTTAAGCAAAAAAGGCAGGTTGCAGGATGGTTTGTAGCACATGAGCTCTTTTCTGTAAATAAAGAAGTTAGAAGCCACCTACCAGGATGACACCTCCTGCTGTCTTTAACCTCTTATCATAAACAAGCTTAAAAATGCTTTGGTTTTGGTTTTCAGAGAGGAAGAACAAAAATACTGCAGCTTTTATTATGATCATTGTAATGCTCATAAATAACCTTCCCAGCTTTGAGCTGCTCACTGCATTTCATCATAAACACAAGACCCACAGCTTGTCTGGAGATTTCTGTGGTCACACAGAGTGTTGGGAGGGTTTTCTTGCTTTTTCTGTTCTTCTGGGAACTTAAATCGATGCATCTGCCATTTCCATGCTGAGTAACTGGGTTTGTGGTTCTTTTTTTAAACAGCCAACTTGTTTTTCATCAAAAGTTTCCTGGTATGGGTTTGATGACATTAATGCCTATTGGCCATAATGCAAAGTCCGAATTTTAGAGCCCACCAAGGCAGAAGTGCTGGGGAGAGTCTGTAGGAACTGTTTCTGTCTCTTCTGGCTGCAAAACAAGACTTTGGGCTATGGCTTCTGTGGTTTTGAGGCTGGGGAGCCTCAATAAAGCAGGGAGATCCCTCCGCTGCATGCCTGAATTTGAGGTCCCAGAGCTTGGTCAGGCCAAGCTTGCTTCCTGGCCCACTCCTGGGGAAGCACGCTTCCTACAGAATGCCGGGCAATAGCTTTCTAGACCATCTCACCTCTGACCTTAAAACAAGGAAGACAAGATTGGTTAAAGGACCAGCTAGAAAGCTTCCCCCTTTGGTAGTTCCTGCAGAGCCTTAAACACAGGCGCTCTTTTCTCTCTCTGGCCCTGAGTGTCCCTCCCTGCAGCAGAAGATGCAGCACCAGGACCTGCTGCCTTGACAAGCGCTCAATTCCTCATTCACATTGTCCCAGGAAGATGCTGGCCCAGAAGTAGGCTACTGTCATAACCCACCTGAGCTGGCTGTGGGCTTGGCATTGAGCATCCTCTCCCCATCAGTATTCAGTTGCCCAAACTGGGAGCCCCAAAGGAGGAAACACCTGTCCACTCTGTCTTAGGGTTGGGCTGCAAATTCCCCAAGATGCAGACTGAGTCACCACGGGACCATGCAGCGGAATTTACTCATCCCCCAGGAATGGACCCTTGGAAGGCTCCAGAATGACTAGCCTCAAGTGTTCTGTCTCAGGCACAGGGTATTTTCCCCCGAACTATGTCTGCAGTCACTTCCTCTCTGGACACATCCTGTTTCTGGGAGCAGGCAACTTGCCAGGCAGATCGCTGCCTCTGCTGCTGGGAGCAGACGGGCGGAGACATCCTTCCTCTAATTTCTAGTACCTAATCCCATCTTCCTTCCCCGCCAGCGATATCATCTCTGCTTTTCCCAGGTCCCTGCACGCCAGGAAGGGAGAGTGCAGAAGGAGCATATTCCTACTGGCAACTCTAACTTACTGGAAGTGCTTAGAAACCACTGCTTCTCAGGCTTAGGCAATGGATGAATCCAGGGCAAGGATCCATCCATCCGTTCATTCACTCATACAGTAAATATTTATTGTACCTACTATGTGCCAAGCCCTATTCTAGATACTGGGCTATGGTGGTAAACAAAACATAAAAATCAATGTCCTCATAGCTATTATGTTCACTGGGAGGGACAGCTGATAAATAAGATAAAAAAATATAAAACATTATGGCATCCAAGATAGTGATAAATATTAAGCTGAGAAAACAAAGCTGGGGAAACAAATACAAGATGCTGGGTATGGAGGGGAGTGTGAAATAGCAAACCTGGTGGCTGGAGACGTCCTCGCTGGGAACGGGAATTTTGAGTGAAGATCTGAAGGAAGCAAGGGGGCCAGCAGTGGCGACAAGAGCTTGCGAGGCAGAGGGAATAGCAAGTGCAAAGGCCCTGAAGTGGGAGCATGCTGGGCCGTTTGGTGAGCAGGAGACAGGTCACTGTGGCTGGAGAAGAGTGAGGAGAGGAGAGGCATGTGAGTTAAAGCCAGAGAGCTTTAGAGGAGTCCTATCTCGCTGTGAGTGGTAGTCTGGACTTTAGTGTTCACCCTGTGATGTGATATGGAAAGCCACAGGAGAGTTTCAACAGAGAAGTGGCAAGATCTCCTTTATGTTTCAACAGGATCTCTTGAGAAGCTGCACAGATAGTAGCCTGAAGAGGGTGAGGGTAGGATGGGAAAGCCAGGAGACCACTTAGGAGGGGTCTGCAGTAGCCTAACAGTGGCCTAGAAAGATAGTAACAGGGGGGATTGTAAGCAGTGGTTCCAGAATAGTCTGTGGATAGAGCTTGCAGGATCTGCTGATAGATAGGATGTAGGGTGTGAAAAATACAAGGAAACAAAGATAATACCAATCACACCAACCAAGTAAATGGAAGAATGGGGCTGCTGTTAATTGAGATGGGGAGCCCTGTCAGAGGAGCTGGTCTGGGGCTTTGTGTTGGTCACGGAGACTGAGATGCCCCCTGGACATTCATGTGGAGTTGTCCAGTAAGTGGGGGAGACGTGAATCTGTGGTTCAGAGTAGAGGTCCTGGCCAGTGATATAAATTCGGAGTCATGCTGTTCATGCTGGCACTGATGTCTTGGGTTTTATTTCATATGGTGAATGTTTTCAAAACATAATCTTACAAAATTTCTAGCATGCGATCCTCTTTTTAAAAGGCCAGATTATGTGAGTTCTCTACTTTAAACCTTCGAATGATTACCCTTTCCACTGAGATTAAAAAGCAAAGTCCCAAGACAGATTGGTAGTGTCTACAGAAGCAAAACCTATGCCCGGTGATGGCAACCCTGAGTATCCATTCAACTGAAAAGCCCAGTCATTTGTTCCAAAGACAGGGAAGAGAATACTCATAGCAATATTGTTTGAAATAGTCCCTGAACTGAAAACAACCCAAATGTTGCTCGGTGGTAGAATGGAGAGATAAATCATGGTTTGTTTATACAGTTATGCAGTAGTATACAGTAGTGAAAAAAGTAATGCTATATCTCATAAACATAACATTAAGTGAATGAAACCAGACACCAAAGGGTAATACTGGGTGATTTAATTTGCATGAAGTTCAAAAACAGGTAAAATTAATCTATGGTAATCGATGCTGAGATAGTAGTTACCTTCTGGGGGTAATGACAGAGGAGGCAGGAGACAGGCTTCAGGGTTGCTGGCCATGTTCCATTACTCAGGATGGTTGTTGCAATGGGTGGGCCCGGTTGGTGAAAATTCATTGAGTTATACGTTCATGCTGTGTGTACTTTTCTCTACATGTGTTGTATTTCCATGAGAAGATTACACAAAGTCCTCATCTGAAAGACCCGGCGTGATAATGCCACTCCCTCTCCCCAACCTGCATTTCTGGCTGTACCCCGACTTTGCTTGCTCCACTCTTATGACAATTTTCTCATTACTGTTCTCCAACATACCAGTGTTGGTTGTTCCCTGCTTGAGGATTTGCACTGACAGCTCCATCTGTTCCCAGATACGTTCCTGCAGTCCACTCCCTCGCCTAATTCAAGTCTCTGGTTGAACTTCTCTGTATCAGAGCAATCTCCCCTGGTGAAGCTATGTGAAATAACATCCTCCTTCACTCTTGTCCCATACCCTCTTTATTTTTCCTAAGCATTTACACTGCTTTACATATTGTGGGTTTATTCATTCATTTCCTTACTGTCTATTTCTCTTACTGGAATCTAAACTTCATGAAAACAGATACTTGGTTCACTGTCATATCTCCAGTGCTTGCATTAGGACCTGACACAGAGTAGGTGCTCAGTAAATATTTACTTGATGAATGAATGCAATATCCAGCAGCAAATAAAGCCAACGTTTTTCCTGCTTTTGTGGGGAAAAGACTGCTTAGATCTTGAAAAGGAGTACAAACAGAGTGGCTAGCTCTGAGGTAGGAGCTGTGTTTGTATTCATAGGACAGGGACTGACCTATAGAATGGATTTTCAATATATGATTATTGTGGTCTTTAAAACTACATTTCTGAGCTAAGAAATTCATTCTCTCAAAGACAGAATGAAGACAACTGATGGAATACACGAATAGTTTTAGCCCCATTTAGCTTCCAAGCCATAGAAAAGAGACTAGGTCCAAACCCACCAGCAAGTTCTTGAAATAATGTGTAGGTGAGTGTGTCCATCCGTGGTGTCTCTCCTAAGTAGCCGTAACTATTAACGCCATCAGTTTATTGGAGATAATTAAATTGTACCACATTTCTGTATCTTGACAAGATCATTGCGTTCTAAGCAGCAGCACTAGGGCTTCAGAGCTCCCAGTAGGTGGAGGTGGAACTTGTCTTGTTAAGGAGAAGAGGGGCAAGGCAGTGAGGGTCTCTAGATGACAGTTTCAGACAGGCTTCAGATCTGGGGGTGGATCAGTGGGGCACCAAGGAGGACATGCCACTAGCTCTATAGGAAGTAGCTGCTCAAGGATATGCCTGGGCTGGTATCCCTGCTGGGAGTCTGATACCCATTCATATGTCCTCAGTTGGCCACCCCTGCCCTGTCCTTAACAGTGATGTGAGTAATTGGCCAACCCTGCGTAAGGTTCCACCTGCTGCTGCCCAAGTAGAAACCTGACTGCTGATCTTCTGGGCAAGTGAGAGGATCACAGGATTTAAAGGGTTACTTGACTGGTAATAACCCTCCTCCTGCCTTTTGGATCTTTTATTCCACCAACTCACATACCTTCTCAAACAGTAATTAACCTCCCCGCAGCCCCAAGTGGAAGCTACAGATGTTAAACACAGTGTTCCTTGTTCAGTTGGAAGAAGAGGCGAGAGCACTTCTAAGTGTCTTGGCTCAAGGGCACACACAGTGAGTCAGAGATGTCTCCCAAGAGGGGAGTCTGGAGTCCAGTCCACAAGTGACATGTTTTATTTTAATCACCACCCCACCCAGCGTCTTCTGGTTCCTTCACAGCTCTGTGGTGTCTGTTACCACTCCTCCAGGCTCACCCTCTCCCAAAACGTGTTAGAATTTTTCAACCATGAGATCTTTCTCTTCCTTTTTTTCCTGTGTGTGTGCACGTGTGTGTTTATAATCTTTTTATTTCTCTACTATCATCTTAGTGAGTTCTCCAGAGGCAGAGGAGGAAAATCCATGTGGACAATCTGCCATTATTAAAAAATGAACTTGAAAATTATACTGATACCACCACTTTACAGAAAATTCAGAAGGAAAAAAAGTGGGGGGAATTTGTCTCTCATCCCAACAAAACCACTATTATCCTGGTATATTGTTCATGTGATTCTTTGCCATACATGTTTTTGGAATGTGGTCATTCTCAGTTTGCATAAAGTTTTTTAAAAATTAATTTTGAGAGACAGTGGAGGGGGGGAGAGAGAGAGAGAGAGAGAGATCGATCTGTTTGTTGTCCTGCTTATTTATGCATTCATTGGTTTCTTCTTGTATGTGCCCTGACTTGGGATTGAACCCATAACCTTGGTGTATTGGGATGATGCTGTAACCGAGAGCTACCCAGCCAGGGCTCTGTTTGCAGAAAGTTTTTATCTTTCCTTTTTACTTGCCATTTGCATCAGGAACATTTTCGCCATGCTTTGACACATAATCTTTAAGGTGTCCCTGATAATTGATTTAAAAATGTACTGGGGAAGCAAGATGAAATGAAGTAGGGTGCCTACACCCAATATTCTTTTTAACTAGAAGAAACTATTACTTGAATGTTGCCAGTGAAATTTAATATAGGATAAAGGTATGTAAATTAATGGAAAAATATAGATAATTAAAAAATAGTATTGGGAACAATTGAATAGCCATCTGGGAGAAAAAAACTCAATCCATATATTTCACTGGAATAAGTTCCAAATGTACCAAATATTTAGAAGTCTCAAATAAAGAAATTATGAAAGTACTTGAAAAATCCACTGGAAAATATATTATTATTTTATAAATGGAAACATTATCCCAGTATGATACTAAATACAGAATTCATAAAATAAAAAATGGATAAATATGATTACATAAAAATCTAATTTCTTCATAGCAGAAGTTACTATACATGTAATAAAAAAAATAAATGACAAACTGGAAAATAAAATTTTCAATTTCAAATACAGAAAGGACTAACGTCCCTAGTATATAAAGAGTTACTACAGATTGGTAAGGAAATAAGCCAATAATCTAGTGAAAAAATGGGCAGAGACTATCTAGAGACAAGTCACAGAACAGGAAACATAAATCATTATTAAATATATAAGAAAGTATTCACTTTCTTTCATAGTAAGAGCAATTCACCTGAAAACTACCCAGACAATACTAGTCTTCTCAGACTGGAAAAGGTCAGGTAGCCCATCTCACCTAGCAGGTAAGAGCCTGAATTTCGGTTTGGAGGACCTGGGTTTGAGTTCAAGATTCACAACCTCCAGGTTAGGTGAGTTACTGTACTTCTATGGAGAGCAAATTGGTGATGTCTACTCAAATTTAACATATAGATACTCTTTAATTGAGCATTTAATTCATTAATTTATCATGAGCAATGATGCCTTCGTGATATTGTGTTTTATAATAAAGAAAATGTATTGGGTCTTTCTCCTGTTTCTGGCACAGGGCTGCAACCACCCCCCCCCCCCCCCCCCCCCCCCCCCCCCCCCCCCCCCCCCCCCCCCCCGCCCGCCCGCCGAATTCCCTCCCTACGAAAAGCAAAAAGTGTCTTTTGTTATGTTAATAAGACTTTGACCTGCACCTAAGGATGGGGCCTGGTTGCCAGGAGACTCAATCACGTGTTTGGAGATTTAGAATTTACGGTCTGGCCTCCCGACCTTCCAGGAGAGGAAAGAGGCTAGAGACTGAGTTCAATGATTTAATCAATCATGATTGTGTAATCAAGTCCCCATAAAAACCCAAAAGGATCGAGTTCGGAGAACTTCCGGGTTGGTGGACACGTGGAGTCTGGGAGAGTGGCTGCGGGAGCTCTGTGCTGTTTTCCCGAACATCTCTTCAATAGGGTTTTTTCTGAGTTATATCCTTTTACTTAAAGGCCATAATCTAGTAAAAGTGAACCTTCTGAGTTCTATAAACTGCTCTAGCAAATTAATCAGACCTAAAGAGATGGTTGTGGGAACTTCTCATCTGCAGCACAGGTGAATGGGGTGGAGGGAAACAATCTTATAGGTTGAGTCCTTAATCTGTGGGATCTGATGCTATCTCCAGGTAAACAGTGTCAGAATTGAGTTGAGTAGGACACCCAGTTAATGTCCAAAGACTTTCTTGGTGGTGTGGGGGGGAAAAAACCTCTACATATTAGAATGCAGGTGCAGAACCCTTTTACCCTTTAAAAAAATCATTTATTTATTTATAGATTTTACTTATTTATTTTTAGACAGAGGGGAAGGGAGGGAGAGAGGAGGAGAAACATGAATGTGTGGTTGCCTCTCCCATGTCCCCTACTGGGGATCTGGCCTGCAACCCAGGCATGTGCCCTGACTGGGAATTGAACAGGAGACTTTTTGTTTCACAGTCCAGTGCTCAATCCACTGAGCTACACCAGCCTGGGCCCCTTTCACCCTTATGAGGTATATTTGTTTGTTGTGGCGTTCATTGATTAGCAAAAGATTGGAAACAACCTAATAAAGGATTGGTTAAAAAAGTTATGATATATTTAAATTGTGCACTGAAAGGAATGATAAATCAGGTGTAAATAAAGATTATGTATTATCAGTTTCCATCTTGTAATATTGGCTAATCTCTAACATGCCTAAGCAAGGGGCTTGGACAAGATTGGAGGATGCCTTTTCACTGTGTACACCTTTGTATTTTTATATTTTGAGTGAAATGTATTGCCTATTCACAGAAAAAAATATAATATTGACATTTAAAAAATTAAAAGAGAAGCTCCCAGCAGTGGGGCTGATCTTTAGGAAGACTTTCTAGAGTGGCTACTTGTGGTTAGGCAGATGTAAATCAAAGAGCGCCCCTACTCTGGGGGCTTCCAGAGATTGAGCCTCTGCACCCAAACTGCTTGGACTGCAGAGCTCGAAAGTTGTTGGGGAAGAAGTGGGAGAATCTGCTCTTTAGGAGGCTTAATGGCATTAGTCTCACTGATGGACTGAACTGATCCTCACTGAGGTCATCTCAGGGACCTCAGGGACCCTCCTGGGAATATGTAAGCAGGCTGGCCAGCCTGTGCCTGAGTGCCCCATAGCCTTCTTCTGACTGGCTCTGTAGGAGAGCAACTCCAGCAACCGTGGCTGAAATGAGCCCCTTTGGAGACTCTTTTGGAAGAGCCTCTAGGGATAAAAGAAAGACAGCAACGTGTCTCCAGTCATTTCAGTGATAAACAAGAAGGGTCTTCATTTTGGTGCTTTATGCTGGAGAAGCAGGGCGAATTGGTTATGCTTAAATACCATCATTAGTGACTTTCTACTTCGTGCTTCCCACATCGTATGTTATTTATTTGTTTGAATCAGATTCTGAGAAGTGGGGTTTATGGAGTGAAAAGATATGGACATATTATATAACTTTGTCAAAGGGTAGCGTCCAATTTATATCCTTCTAGCTGTGTAAAATGCAATGAACTCTTCCACATGAAAACTTGTACACGAATTCTCATAATTGCTAAAGAGTGGAAATATCCCCAAATGCCTGGGAAATGATGAATGGATAAGCAAAAATGTGTTACAGTCCCACAATGGGATATTATTTGACAATGAAGTGGTTTGAAATACTGATACATGCTACAATATGGATGAATCTTGAGAATAGAAGCCAAGTAAAAGAAGCTAGTTACAAAAGGCCACCTATTGATTTATTCTATTCCATTCCATTTGTTTGAAATGTCCACAATAAGCAAACCGATAGAAGCAGAAAGTGGAGCACAGATTTTCTATGGCTGGGGAAAAGTGGGGTGGGGAGTGACTGCTAACGAGCATGGTTTTCTTTCTGGGGTGAGGAAAATGTTCTAAAATTTGATATGATCGTACAACTTTGCGAATATACTAAAACCACTGAATTGTACACTTGAAAAAGTCAAATTGTGTGGTATATGAATTATACCTCAATAAAGCTATTATAGAAAAAGGCTAAGAGTTCTATGAAACCCTGATTCGTATGAGGTTGTTTATTGTTATATTTTTCTGATTCAATTAATGAGAACAATTTTAATAATTACATATTTTTTTTAACTTTTGAGGATATTTAAAATTTTTTTCTTCAGTAAACTATATGTGCAAGTACATTAATCTTTTAGTTTTAACCCATTAGTCTTTTGGGTTAATGTGTTTTTTTCCTATAAATTTAAGTTCTTTACTTAATAAAATATTAAAATTTTCCTAATTAGGTTTGGGAACAAAATGCAGTCAGCCTCTTTCACTTTTGTGTTAATTTTTCTTAGACATGTGTACATTTAAAAAATAATTATGTGTAAATTAAATCCAGAATTTTTTCTTTTGTAACTGTTTTTATTTTTTCTAGGCTTTGGAAGTTATTTACAAAAGGAAATAATAAAAATAAATAAGAAAACAGAAATAAGGTTGAATTAATAAATACATTGAAGGGCTGATTGTTTGAAAAACTAAAATAATCTGATGATTTAATTAAGCTAAAAAAGGGGTGTGGAACCCACACTAACTAGAATTAGAAATGAGGAAGAGAATGTAATGTCAGATAGGAAGACATTAACCGCCTATCATGTTCAGCACTATTCTAGTACATCTGCAATCCATTTTTAAAAAAGGGTTTATTTATTTATTTTTAGAGAGGGGGGACAGAGGGAGAAAGAGGGAGAGAAACATTGATGTGAGAGGGGAGGATTGATCAGGTGCCTCTCACATGCATCCTGACCTGAGTGTGTGTCCTGACTGGGAATCTGCCCAGCAACTTCTTTTCGCTTTGCAGGATGACACCCAACCAACTGAACCACCCCAGTCAGGCACATCTGTAATTCTTAATGAAGTGGAAAAATTTTCTGGGGAAATATAAATTACTCAAATTGATCAATGAAAAGTTTGCGTATCAGAAAAAACAAACAAGTATGGAAGAAACTGAATATGTATGTCATTAAAAAATTAATTCCAATAATATCTCTGAGTCCAGAGAATGTGCTGGTCCACTGTCAGCTTTCAGGAAAAGAAAAGCCTGTGGGCAGGCAGGGAGACAGAGAGCCTCACTTTTCTGAAAAAAGGTTATACCTGGAAAGAATTCATGCCCTTTGACTTCAATTCTGGGACTCATTCCAATAAAATAAACAGGGATTTATAAGCAAGAGGATTCATCATACATTGAAACTAGTGAAAAATTTGAAACAACTTAAATATTAATATGTGAATGGACAGTAAATCAATTATATTCACAGGCTAAAGTGCAATACGGCCACCTAACTTGTGTTCAAATAATATTTAATGATATAGAAACAGTCTCCCTCCTGACTGGAGTGTCTAAGTGGGTTGGGCATTGTCCTAAAAACTGAAATGTCACCAGTTGGACTCCCGGTTAGGGCACATTCCTGGGTTGCAGGCCAGGTGCCTGGTTAGGGGCATGTGAGAGACTACCAATTGATATTTCTCTCTCACATCAATGTTTCTTTCCCTCTCTTCCTCTCTCCCTTCTAAAAATAAAAAATAAAATCTTAAAAAGAAGAAATAGTCTCAAGATAAATGAAAAATCTGGATATAAAATTGATTTTTTTTACATTTATGGATAAAAACAAAAGCTGGATAGAAATATTAATAATGATTATGTTTGAATATATAAAATTTTCTCCTTTGTACCTTTCTAATTTTCCAAATTTTCTACATCAACCAGGAAAATAATTACTTAAAATAGTTCGCATAGAATAAGGAGTAAAAGGAAATATACCAAAATGGTAACAATGGTGATCTTTGAGTATTAGGTAATAAATTGCTTTTAGCCCTGGCTGGTGTGGCTCAGTGGATTGAGTGCCGTCCTGCAAACCAAAGGGTCACTGTTTTGATTCCCAGTCTAGAGCATGTGCTTGGGTTGTGGGCCAGGTCCCCAGTAAGGGGTGCAAGAGGCAACCACACACTGATGTTCTTTCCCCCTCTTTCTCCCTCCCTTCCTTCTTCTAAAAATAGATAAAATCATTAAAAAAAATTGTTTTCAGTCTTTATAGTGTTTACCATTTCCCAAATTTTATAATGAGCAATTATTACTTTTATAATAAACATTAAAAAAATCCATCTCAATAAGCTACATAACATTTTAATAATATTTTTTACTTTTTTCATAATTATTTTAAGTTAATGTTAAGCATGTATGGCAAATCTCACACTATGTATATGATTTTGTAATTTACTTTCCCTTTACATATAATATTATGAACACTTTTACAGTCCTTAAATACTCATCTAAGATATTTTTAGGGATTGTGTAATGTTTTCTTATAGTTTTTAGCAGATTTAGTTTATTTTCTTTTTTCTCTTTTGAATGCAAACTCTGCTTCAGTGGACATTCTTTTTTTTTTTATCATGTTCAACCCTTTTTTTAAATTTTATTTTAACCATTGTTCAAGTACAGTTTTCTCCTCTTTACTCCCAATCCAGCCCACCCACCCTCCCTCCCAACTTCCCTCCCATTACCACCCTCCCCCTAGTTTTTGTTCATGTGTCTTTTAACTTTGTTTCTGTAAACCCTTCCCCTTTCCCCTGAAACTCCCTCTTCTCTCTCCTCTGGTCACTTTTTGCCTGTCCTCTATTTCAGTGTCTTTGACTGTATTTTGCTTCTTTTTTTTGTTTTGTTGTTTAGGTTCCTGTTAAAGGTGAGATCATATGGTATTTATCTTTCACTGCCTGGCTTATTTCGCTTAGCATAATGCTTTCCAGTCAGTGAACATTCTTATTCATAAATGTTTCTCGGATAGTCCTCTAGTTTTTGAGTTTTCGATAGTCTCTTGGATGAGGGTAGCTCAGCCTTGACTTTCTCTCTACCATGGAGTAGGCAGATTTCACCTTGATTTGTTCAGAATTCTTGTGAAAGCAAAAGACCACTTATTCCCTCCCCAGGAGGGCAGTCTAGACCAATGCCCCTTTAACCTGAATGTGCGTTTGAGTCACCTGGCCATCTTTTCAAAGTGCAAGTTCTGATTCAGTAGGTCTGGGCTAACCCTGAGATCCACTACTTTTCTAATGGGTTTCCCGAGAAGTCCATGCTGTGGTTCCACAGACCACACTTTGAGGAGCAGGTTCAAGGCCGGTGTGTATATTCTACTTGTTGAAACTGCTCCAAAAGCCTTCCTCTTATCTCAAGGTCTGTCTCAATAGAATTCCAGTCCTAGTTCCTGCACACGGGAATCCAAAATCACATGAACAAGTTTAATTCACCAGAATGTGTTATTTTAAAGCAGCTAATGCGTTCCTCTGAGTTTTCTTTCTCAGCTTTTCCAAGCATTCTGTGTGGAACACGACGTGAAGCCTCTCAGCATTTTGATTCCTTTCTCCTTTGTCCCTTTTAGAGTACAGCACCCAGAACTGAAAATATTGCTATCGTGTAGGCTGATGGGCTGCAAGTGGAAGGGGGGTGCATCATGACCCTCATTGCCAATAGAATCCTGCTCTGAATTCAGCTAAAAGCCCATGTGAGTAGATGACTCATGCCAAGCCCATTGTCAGCTAAGATCCTGAAGTCATTTCCACACAGGCTGCTGTTGATTCACATCTCTAGTTGACTCTGAGCCCAAGTTACTCAGGGAACCCCTCTTTTTAAAAATTTATTGAGAGGAGGGGAGAGAGCTTGTATTGTTCTTCCACTTATTTATGCATTCATTGGTTGCTTCTTGTGTGTGCCCTAAGTGGGGATCAAACCCACAACCTTGGCGTATTGGGATGATGCTCTAACCAACTGAGATACCCAGCCAAGGCCCCAAGGAAGCCCTCTGAAGCTCCAGTTTCTCTCTTGAATTTGGCATAGGGCTGTCCTTGTCTCAGAGAAAGGTGCTGTGACCACAGGAAGGGGGCACTGTTGAGTCAGAGATCCTAGCACCATTTAGACCAATATAAAGGTGTCACGCATGGGTATTTTTGCCCATTATACCTTTATCAGCTTGTTTAGTAATCCTGCTATTGACAATTAGATTTTTTTCTGAAGAAAGAATCTATAGCAGTTGATGATATTGCAGAAGTTTTTATTTTTAGTTTATTGAAGGGAGCTTTCTCCTATGTAACCATTTCTTTTCCCCTGCCCATTCAATCAGTGTGTGGTGAAATTATATATATATTACTAATATGTAATATGATTTTAACATACGCTCTTGGTGGAAAATTCAGAAAACATCAAAGTCAAAGAAGAAAATAAAAATATGATGCCGTCGTCTAGTGGGCATCATTGTTGACATTTGGTGCATTTCTTTTTTTTTTTTTACTTTAATGTTGTCGCAGAGTGTCTTCCAATCACCAGCTACGGAGCAAGCAGGGAATGGAATGGGTACCTCTGCCTGGCTTGTTTTTCCTCCCATTTCCGAAGCTGGCAGATCATTAACCATCCTCCAGATGCGATCCTGGGAGGTTTGGTGCATTTCTTTCATTCTTTCTTATTTATATATTTTATACAAATAAAAATATACAAATAATACAAATATAAATACAAAAATATACACATATTGGGTTTTAAAAACCAATATTTTTACTATACTATTACATGTAATAGATGCTCATTATATAAAGAAGTAGAAAATACAAGTATATGAAAAAAAGAAGAGAAATCCCCATTATCTAAAAATAACCTTGCATTACATTTTGATATGTTTCCTTAAGATGTTTAAATATGCATATATTATATATTTTTCTGTTAAGAA
Source organism: Tonatia bakeri (assembly GCA_004024845.1). Taxonomy (NCBI): domain Eukaryota; kingdom Metazoa; phylum Chordata; class Mammalia; order Chiroptera; family Phyllostomidae; genus Tonatia; species Tonatia bakeri. The sequence goes on from PVIA01000095.1 coordinate 639,023, forward strand.
ATGAATTTGTTGGGGAGGGATGGGTAGGTGGGCTGGAATAGGAGTAGAAAGCAGAAAACGACTTGAACAATGATTAAAATAAAAAATAAAAATTTAAAAATTAAAAATTAAAAAATAAATGAATTTGTACAGTAATATTATATTAAAAGCTTATTTCATTTGACAGCATGATTCAAGCATTTTCCTATGTCAAGAAACAGATATATTACTTATATATGCTATGTATCTTATATTTAATACATTTCTACAATATTATTTTAATGGCTGCATGTATTCCATCATATGAATTCACCATAATTTATTTGACAGATCCTGTATAATTAAATATGAATATAGTTTAAAATTTCCTGTTGGAATACAACCTTTTTAATCTTAACAGAACCATTCCACTAGGTCATGTTTTTTTTTTTAAATTATTTTATTGTTGTTCAATTACAGTTGTCTGCATTTAATCTCCCCCCACACCCTCCCCACCCAGGTCATGTGTTTTTAACTTCTTCATTAGTATTTACTACTCAATGATGCTTAACTCAAGTGTTCTTAAACATTCCTATAACTTTATTACAAATACACATTTCAGTATTAAGGTAGTCTAACTGCTTGGCATTTATGGCCCATATGGCCATCTATTAGTTGAATATATTATAGATTGCTTAGCTGTAACATAATTACAAATGGCACATTAGAAATTGATATTTTCAACAAGAAAATTCACAATGAATATTCAACAATATAGTTGATAGCTTTTGTCCTTATTTTCTGTATTTCTATATTCTATAGGTTTCCTATATTCATATTCATGAGCATTTTTGATATTCGTGCCCCTTTTCAAGCTGTAGAAGCTGAGGTAACTCAAGCCAACTGGATTTCACCTCTCAGGCGACCCTGCCATGGGGGCGGGCACATTTCACCTTGGTTTCCTCAGAGTGCTCCCTGGTGTCTCCCTCATAATGACACAGGGGACGAATTCCCTCCATGGTCGAGACTCAGTAGCTCTTCATGGCTTCAGTTCTATGGAAAACTGTTTTAGAGAACATTTAGTGAACTTTGTGTGTTTTCACATTGTGAGGATTTACTCTGTAAGAATATTATTTCACCTGTATTTAGAGAAAGTTGCTTGTTTTGGCAATTCCTCTTTTGTTATGAGAATTCACATGAGCCAAATTCCACTTTCAGAAATGCTGTGGGCCAAGCTTCATGCTGTGTAAATTCATACCTAAAGACCGTAAATTTCTGAATGGGTTCGTAAAATGAAATGCGGCTTACTTGGGCTCACTGCTTCTCCTTAGAAATTAAGGAAGTGATTTAAATGCCTACATGCAGCCATAGATTTAGACTGCTAATGATAGCAGTGAATTCAGAAAAAAAGACATCAATATTTTCAGATGGCTTAGATCATATATTTTAATAATTTTACAAATAAAATTCTGTTGTTGAGGGGAATCTTTCTTGGTTTCTGTAAAGATAACAAGTAATTCTGTCAGATATTTTTAAAGACAGCAACTTGATAGGGAAGAATGTAGTTAATTTCATGCTTGACAGAGTTTGGCACAAAAATTTTTGATGAATGAATGTGTATCTTATATTCACTTTCCCAGGATAGGAGAAAATATGGCTCTGGTCTCTTAATTACCATATGGAATATGTTTTCAGAGGAGGGTGACACGAATTGATGGTGTAATTTTGTTTGAGTTTAAATATTTGGTTTTCAGATGCTCTCCTCATGTTTTCTTATCCCAGTCTCAATCTGTTGACCGTTCTGCTTTTCTAACTCTGTACTAAATTCACGTCCCACCTCTAGTTAAGAGTCCTTGTCCTCTCGGAGTCCAGGTGATGTGTTGGCCATGACACAGCTAACCTATTTGAACACTCTCTGAACTACAGACATGGGAATGGGGCATAATGTTGTCGCACAAATGTTATAGTATCGATCTTTCTGTGGAACGAGGAAAGAAAATCCTTTTTCAGCTCAGTCCCTAATCAGAAAGCAACTCTTCTTAGGTCTAAGCTAGTTCTCAGGAGGCCTTATGTATATTTCCACTCTCCCTCCTGGCACTCTGCTGGAGGATGAGAGACCACATGGAGCGAAAGGAAACCGTCTCACCTGAGGCCATCTTAGAACAGCCAGCCCGCAGGTGATCTGCTAGCTAACTGGCAGAGGACCAAAGATGCATGAGTGAGTCCACCTGAGACCAGAGCTCAGTTTACATTGCTGACCCATGTAATTGTGAGCTAAATAAATTACTGTGGTTTTACACACTGACTTAAGAGGTTGTTTGTTACACAGCAAAAGCTCAGACCTATTTGGGAGGTCTGGTCACATCACAGGTTTAATAAGTGGTTCACTTTTACTTGATTGTGAGGCAACCCTTGGCGCTACCCTGCTCTTCCCTAATACCTTCAGCTCTACACGAGCACTTCAGTGTGTTAGTTGAGGTCGTGAGCACTGTAGACCCAGACCTGGGTCTGAATCCAGTCTCTTTCACATATTAGTTGTATGACCTTGGTGGGCAAGTCACTTTCCCCTCCCTTGTTGATTTTTCTCCCATCTGTAAAAATGAAAAAGAATATCACTTAATAATACCGGGTGTGGGTGCTTATGCAATATCCGTTCCTGGCCCCCAGGCCCCTGTTTCCTAACAGAACCCGGATTTCAGGTATTCATACATCTTCCACATTCTTCTCTGCACTCTCTGCATAGCTAGATGGGGACGTGATTCCTGATTAGTCTCAACTGATCTTGGAAATTCCATTGCTCTCGCCAACGGTCAGCTTAAGAGTGGGCACGTGACTGAATTCTGACCAACGAGAGAGGAGAGGGAACGATGCTGATGTGGAGGGGCTTCTGGAGAAGATTTCGTCACTCCTGAGAAGCAGGCAGAGGAAGGGACGTTCTGTTTCTTCTAAAGATTGTTTGGTCTGATTAGGAGGCCGGGGACTACCGCAGTAGCCAACGTGTCATGGAGGGAGTTACCTGAAGGCACAGCTGAAGCTCTGAGGAAGGCAGAGGCCTGAGATGGAAAGAACCTGGGTCCTTGAACATGTCACTAAACCACTGAAACTCCGATGATGGAATGAATCCTATCTCAGATCTACTTACTATATGAAATAACAAACTTTCTATAGTATTTAAATTTGCTGGAGTCAGATTTTCTGTTCTTTGCTAACCCAAGCATCCTAAATGTTATTATGTTCATTAGCACAGCATCTAGCACATAGCAAGCCCTCAATAAATATTAGTTCTTATTAAAATTATATTGGATTCTTTTCCTTAATTATTAAATGGTTTCAGATTTCCCAGATCTTGGAAAAACACTGAATCCCACCGACCCTTCCTTCCAGGTATGGTACTGTTCTCTTTGCTTATAGCTCTAGATCTGAAGCAGGGATTGGCACTACGGCCAGTGGGCCAAATCTAGCCCACTGCCTGCTTTTATAAATAAAGTCTTATTAGAACACAGCTACTAGACACAGTCACCTGTGGATGCTTTTGTATTGCAACAGGTGAAGTCTACCATATTTACTCACTGGCCCCTTATAGAAAAAGTTTGCCAGCCCATGTTCTCCAGCCAGTTCTTCACCTCCTCAATGATTATTCACACGGGGGCCTAGTACACAATGCAGATTGCAGCTTCCACCCCAGATGCTGCTTCACTGGACATATTAGTTAGAACTGTTCACAGGCAAGACTGAAAATGTGACCCCAACTACGTGGTAGCTTTAGGAATGCTGGATACAGGGGCTCAAATGGGACAATCAGAATCAAATTCCACTCTCCATCTCTTGGCCTTCTTCTTCCCTGTTGACTTCAGTCTCAGCGTCTGCCATGGAGGGCCACAATACGGCACAGCAGTGCCTGTCTTTCTAGTTCGTGTTTAATGGGAAAGAGGTAAAATCTTTCTTAACATTTCAGTTAAATTTTGGGGAATCGCTGGGACTGAGTGACTCAAGCACTGAAAATGCGCTTTAGAAAGCAACAGGTAATTCCCTTCTTACCCTTCATATTTTATGCATTGTGTCCTTGTTGGTTGCCTTCCTTCACTAGATTACAAGCTCTGAGAACAGTGCTCAACAGCTAGCATGGGCTTAGTAAAGATCATTTTGAATGAATGCGTAAGTATATTTATTTAAGAACTGGGATCGTTCTTCACATATAATTTTGTTTGCTGCTTTTAAAAAGTTTGTGTATTTAAATCATGAGCATTCCTTTGTGTCATTAAAGCTGTTTGGATTGGCTTCTAAAGGCAACAAGCAGCCATTGAAGGTTTTTAAGCAATGGTTGACACTGACCCATTGGCTTATGAGCCGCGTTGATCTCATTTTGGCCCATATTCTCTGCATTACCCATGAAGACTGCATCATACAAATATTTCCACATCTCCTCCCATCCCGCCCTTGGAGAACCGTGTTGTAGCTACTACAGTTTTTATTTTGAAGATGATTGGATATGACTTTTTTTTTCAGCCTGCTCATGTTGCTCAGTTGTCCAAAGTAGTTGCAGTTGAGTGATGCGCCCGCTCCCTTTCCCCAGGGGCTGGGGCTGCTACCTCATCCTGAAAAGATGTGTTGTTTCATGATATCAGCTTACAGCAAACCATGCACAGATAACTTTTCAAACATTTAATTGTAATACTTCCATGCTTAAATCACCAAATTGGCTTTGGAAAATATGCAAGCTCTTCAAATTATAATCTCTTTTAACTCGAAATTCACAATATAACAGGGCAGTCTGTATACTTAAGACATTTGAAAATGGGGACATAAAAATGGCCTAGATGTACAGGATTTTCTATTTTTTTTAAGAAGCACAGTATTGTAAATGCAGCAAATAATGAAAATCAGCTATGCAGTGTGCTTTTTGACCTGTATTGTGTATAATATAATTGGGCGTGGAAGGGACTTAGAGGTTGTTTTAGTTCCCTGGGGCTCCTGTGACAACGTATAACTGACAGGGTGGCTGAAAACAACAGAAATTTATTCTCATAGTTCTGAAGGTTACAGGTCTGAAACTACAGTGTTGGCAAGGCCATGCTTTCTCTGACACCAGGTAGAGCCCTCCTGTGTCTCTCTCCAGCTGCTGGAGGTGACCAGCAATCCCTGGCATTCCATGGCTTGCAACTGCACCCTCCAGTCCGTGCCTCTGTCCTTGCATGGCATTCTTCCTGTGTGTCTCTGTTTTCACAGGGTATTTTCTTCTTATTATAAAATACCAGTCACATTGAATTAGGACCCATCGTAATCATTGAGATTACATTTTCAAAGACCCTATTTCCAAATAAGGTCACATTTACTGGTACAGGGGTTGCAGTTTAGAACTTAAACGTATCTTTCTGAAGGATATCTTCCCACTCTCACTGGGGCGAGATAGTTGCTGTTGAACTGATGTAGCTATAGGAATTGGTTGGAAAGCTGGGTGGGTAAGATAAGGTCTAAAGTGATGCAGGGAAAGTCTGGTGCTGCGCCGAGCACAGGGCCCACTGATGGGGATATCCAGCTGGTGGCAAACATTAAGGAGGTAGATGGGTGGGATGGCTGTCATCCTCGATCGCCACTGTCCGACAGAAGTGTAAAGTGAGTCACATTTGCAGTTTCAAAATTTCCAGTACTCATATTAAGAAAAGTAAAAAGAAATGGGGAGATTAACTTTAACACTATATTTTATTTAACCCAATCTATCCCAAATATTATCATTTCAATGTCATCAGTATAAAAATATTAAATATTTTCCCTTTCATTTTCCCATACTGAGTCCCATATTCCTGAAGAGGGAAAGGTGTTGCAAGTGGAAACAAAGTGGATGTGAGGGATGGGGATCCACTTAGACTTGCCTAAGTAAGGGGAGGGGGTGGTTAGACAGTTCTTCTGTGCAGTGAGATCCCCTGGAAATGAATGGTAAAAAGGCACACCTGGGCCAGGAGTATGGGCAGGAAATCCACCAGACAATCACTCCGTCTTCCTCTTTGGGGCTATGAAGCCTCTTATCTCCACTTCTCTCTGTCTGCTTTTTAGTATCTTTCTACACACTCATTTCCTCTTTTGTTTATCTACTCAAATCTTAAAATGCCTTCTTCAGATGCTAACTCTGTGACCTCCCAACACAGCTGCCCACTGCTAACTCAGTGTTCCAGTGTCCCCATTTCACGTTTCAAGGAGAGAAAATGTGGTTGGCCTCTTGGTCTGCTACCCATCTTTGGCTCAGTGAGCTGAGGCCAAGCTCAACTACTTACAAACAGGGCCACCCAGGTTCACCCTTGGGGTAAGGCAGTGTTTCTCAAAGTGGATTCTCCCCACCAGCAGTGTTAGAAATGCAAATTCACAGGCCTCACTGCAACCTGTTGAATCAGTATCTGTGGGGATGGAGCCTAGGACATCGTGTTAGAGCAATAGGTCAGGGCAGATACCTTCAGAAGGGAATGTGGATAAGGACTACCATCTTAGTATACCAAAGCAGAGGCTGAGAAGGCAAAAGCCAAGGAGTGTGGTATGGGGGATCCCAGACCTGGAGAGACACAGGTCTCAGATATGACCTTGGCCTCCATCACTGGAGACCAGATCTGCTGGGAAGGGGTCAGGGAAGGAGTCATGGAGAATAGCCTGGAATGTGACCTAGTCCTAAACCATGTTGGAACAGGACTGCACATGAGGGTTTTTAGTTAACCTAACTATGAGGACCTGGGACAGGCAGAGGTAATCAGTGCAAAGTGGGGAGGAAGTAGTCTGGTTGACAACTGCAAGAATATGGGGGCTGTGCTTGGCTGCCTCATCAGTTTTAAGCTGATTTGGAGGAAGCTGGACCTAATATTAAATTCGATTCATGACAGTTTAAACATTAAAGCAAGTTGAATTTTCATCAGGGGTAGAAATTGCTGAGTGCCCAATGTTTGCTTTTTCCGTGGCACGTAAACTGTATTAAATTTGAAATTTATACTACAAAAATAGCTTCACAGGAGTACCATTATTAACATAACCTTACCTCAGACAGATTTTTTATTACTGGAGACAACTCTTCTATGTAAAAAATATATTAATGGCTGGAGCAGAAGAAAAATACCAACTACAGATGGTAAGCATTTGCTTGAAAAGTCACATCAAATTTAACATTAGCCTTGGAAAACAGAAACATGTTTTAAACGAAAAGTTTTAAATATTCTTAGAGCCTGGTGTCGATTTTTACCTTTGGTCTAGGATACCATCATAAAGAGTGCAACATTAAGTGATTAAAATACATTAATAAAAAAGTTGAAAACTTTTGCTCAACAATGCTGTTTAATGAGTTGTTACAGCATTTTCACTGGAAGGTTCTATTAATGGCATCCACAGGAAAAAATGTTTTGTTGGTATGAAATAGGTGGAGTCTGTGTTCTTGAGACAGTTGCCTAAACCAATGATTTGATAAAGATGCAGAATTCAACCCAGAGCAAATTAGGAAATAAAAAGGCTTTGAAAAGATTCTCTGCAATTCCTATACCCATTAGTGACATGTGTAGTACAACTCACATTGTAAAGGAATTTTTCTTTTAGGAAGAAAGAAAAGGGTGGATTCCTTAAGACTTTTTATTTCTCCTCTTTTCCTCAAAAATATGACTACAAGTGTTATGATGAAGCGAAGCCAATGCTATTACTCATCTGATGCTAAAATTTAAATGAAAGTTTAGCTTTCCTTACCAGTATGAATGATTTTTAAGTATTATCTGAATCTTTTGTTTTAAACAGTAAGATTTATACTTACACACTGTCAAGCCTAAGCAGAGTCTTCCTGGCATATTAAGCATGTGTACATTTTTCTGCAGTGTTTCTTATAGTTAATGTACTGCTGTAAACTTCCTAACAGTTGCCCCAGTTCCCCCATCGTGGTTTGAACTTCTAACTTCTATTACCTAATAAAAAGCTACAAATTATTAGACAGTGGTTGGGAACCAAGTGTTTGCCATAAGAACAAGGCAGAAGTGTATGTATGTATCATTTTGCTAACTTTTATTGCCATTACCCATCCAGTCTCTTAAATTGGGATAGCAGCTATTGTTTGAATTGATTAGCTTATTTGCAGAGCTTCTGTAGTAAAAGAAGCATTTTAAAAGGATCTTGTTCACTCTTTGGCACATTGTAGGCAGTTAGTGTTTATTGAATAAACTTCTAGTCTGACTTCTAGAACTTTATATAATTTTTGCTTCACTTTAATTGCAGAGTTGTACTCAGACTGATGAGATGCTCTTGAAGTAACTTCATCTGGAGAATGAAATGACATCACTGATGAATTTGAAATAACGACTGAGTGATTTAGGAGGAAAATCTATTAGACTTTATTAAACATTTAAAATGGCATTAATGTCATGCCAGCCTTAAACAAGACACACACAAAATCCCCCATGCTCTTATCTTTAGTTTTCACTGTGCCAGATACTTTGAATGCATACATACAACTTTTTATTGTTTTTTAAAACTTTGATTTGTAAACTTCCATATTATATGATCTTCACAATTGCCATATTAATGGCTGCACAAAAACCCATGCAGTTGATGTAATGTAATTTACCTAGCTGTTTCTTCAGTCTCCCTTTTGTTATTAACCAAACTTTGCAAAAAATGTCTTCTGTATTATTACATGTCAAGGATAAGTTTCTAAGAGTGTAATTATAGAGTCAAAGGGTAAGGTACATTTATTTTTATTTTATTTTTTTTTATTTTGTTCTCTTGTATGAAACGCTTTTCACACATTTGTCTCCAAGGTTTATCTTGTTAATAATCCTTTAAGGCAGGGTTATTATCCTCCTATCCTAGCGCTACAGCTGGAAAAAGAGCCGGAGCAGGAAGGTAACCTGATCTCGTTAACCAGGTGAATCGTGGATGGAGGTGGCAGCTACTATACCAGGAGCAAAACACCCCTGGGGATTTGCTGGAATCCTTGGTATGGAAATAGTGTCTCTACCCTCAGCGACGCGACGCTACATTCCCAGAGGGCAGCGTTTCAAACTTTGTTTGCCCCACCTCTCAGAGAGCCCTATACACAGTGGGCGATTAATAAATGCAGTCTGCGTTACAAAGACAAAAGCTCCAAGGAAGGACACTAAGCCCCTTCTGGTTCCAGAGAGCTCCGCACCGCCACTTCGCTCCTTTGGGTCTCCCTCCTTAAGCTCTGCGTGGGGTCGACCCTCTGCGGACCGCGGGCGTCCGGGCAGAGTCGGGCCTCCCGCCCCGGCGCCCTCAGCACCCAGCGCGCGCCCGCCCAGGCCCCGCCCAGGCCCCGCCCCGCCGGTCCGCCCCACCTCCGTCTCCTCCCCGCCCCCCGCAGCCGACGAGTGGCCGCGGCGGCCGCAGGACCCGGTTCGTTCAGACAAGAGGGCGGGTGGAGGAGGAAGCGGCCGATCCCCGAGTCTGCTCCGGCGCAGCCGAGCACCGCCCGCCTCAGCCGACCAGCCCCGTCGGCTCCCGGGCCTAGCCACGCTGAGAGGAGGGAGAGGCGGAGGTGGTTGCGTGGAGGCGGCGGGGGCGCGGGCGGAGGCGGCGCGGCCGGCCGCGGCTGCCGCTTTGTTGTGCGGCCCGGGCCGGGGAAGGAGAAGTGGGAGGAGGGGGGAGCTCGGCGTCCCGCTCCCTCCGCGGCTCATGGCGACGACGCTCGGCACATCCGGGACCCTCCGGCCGAGGCGGCCGCGGCGCCGGCTGCTCGGGCCGCAACCCCGGCCGCTGTGGTGACTCCGCCGCGCCCCGCCGTCGCCCCCGCCCCGCTCGCCGCCCGCCGGCCCCGGGCCCCGCGCCGCGGCCGCAGACCCGCCGCCGGGGACATGTCTAACCCCGGGGGCCGGAGGAACGGGCCCGTCAAGCTGCGCCTGACAGGTGAGAGGGTAGGGGGCGGGCGGGCGGCGGGACTTGGCTGGGGCGGCCGCGGGGTGGGAGAGCCGGCGGGGGGTGCCTGTGGCCTTGGGAAGGGCCAGGGTCGTGATCAATGGTGAGTTGGGGGTCGGGGGACGTGGGAAGGCCTAGTTCAGGGAGAGTCGTGGCACAGCCACTCGCTGCTGTTCGGAAATTCTTGAAAAAACTGAGGGTGACCCGGGGGTCTTTTGTTGAGGGGAGGGGGACCCCGGTTGGAATTCCAGGCGGATTTGAGGTCGCGAAGCCTTGGCCGAGGAGTTCGACCCTGTCCGGGGCCTCGGGGAGCAGCCCCCGGGCTGCCGCTCAGGTGGGGTCGCCGAGGGGACCGGGAGCTCCTGTGCCGGGATTATTGAGTCCGGCGGCTGGCTGCGCGCAGTAACACTCCTTAAAGATGGAGCGCTGAACGGAGCGTGTGTGTGTGTGTTCCTCGGTGGTTACCTTGTTCGCCCACTCGTGCCCGCGTGCAGAAACCTTCGCGCCGTGCCGCCGGCCGCAGCAGCCGGCGCCGCACACCTGGAAGCGCGTCCTGGGGAGGGAGGGAGGCCGGGCTGACTTCCCGTGCGGCCGCCGGCCGACGACTCCGGCTCGTCGCACACTCTGTGTTTTGGAAGTGTTTGATTGCAGGGTGGCGTGTTTGGGGTTGTTCCTTGTAGGCCGCAGAACTTGTGTCTCACTTCTGACTCTAGAGCGGCTTTGCAAACACTTTTTTTTTTTTTTTTGGTGCATTTCTAAGTATGTGCTCATACAAACTTTCATGCGAAGTTTCTCTCTCCTCAGCCTCCTCCCCTGCCCTTTTCTAAATGGGAAAGAATGTCTGGAGGGGTTGCTGGATAGAAGGCTTCCCGCACAAACTGTTCATGAGTCTCAGTGCGTTGAATCTTTAACGTTACAGGTCCATCTTGCTTACAGTGCCGTTTTTGGTCGTCTTACACGGTTGCGTTACCCTATTTTAAAGAAAAATTATTTTTGCTAGGAAGAGTGCGACTGAAATCAGCATCAGCATAATTACTTCCTTTTACCATTTGCTGTTAATACATTACCCGCGTTGATACTCGGGTGTGTGGTGAGAAAGATGCTTTTCCTTAACCTGTCTATGTGTGTGGGTGCATGTGTGAGAGTAAACTATAATTATGTTTGCCTACACTAGACTTTGAGATTTATGTGGGCTAATTTTTGTAATTGAATGCTTGTGTGTCACCTCCTAGTCCACTGGCTGAACTTCTGAGATACAAACTTGCAGTGAATTTGGTATTTGAGAATTTGGCTGCACCGATGTTGGCTGCAACTGAAAAAATACGTTACTTTCGTGACAGTTTTACTTTCCCTAGGGAAAATTGCAAAGAATCATTAACTGAGTGGTTCTTAATGGGAAACCTGGATTGGGGAATGCCTGACTCCCCTGTTTTCCCTGTTGAGTTTCCGTTTTATGAATCAATGGAAACCTTCATAAGGGACCTTTGTTGCTCTGGGTTATCTGCTGCCGCTCCTCTCCTGAGTCAGCCCTGTGTCAGTGCTCGTGAGAAGAACCTGAGATTCCAGGTGGGCAGAAAGCGTCAGAATAGGTCACCTCCTTCCTTCCAGTCTCTATATCTCTATATTGGGGTGTGTGTGTATATATGTGTGTATGTATATACATAAATATAAGTGAGGGAGAAAACAGGGATTTTGATTTTCTGCAGATAAAATGAGTTTGAGGTTTTCGTGTGACTCAATAGATCTTAAAGTGTTTGTCTGTGGTTTCCTGACTGCATGTGATACATTATTAAAATTCATGAGTAAAGTTAGGAAAAAAGATTACTTTTTTGGCGGGGGGGAGGAGAGGAACAGTGGACTAAATTTATAGAGTGACCTTGTATTTTTAGATTTTTCTGAGGAATTTTAAGTATACTGTGTCCCCTTTAATTGTAAAAACAGTTGAGTACTCTCAATTTCTTAAAACCATTGGGAATTTGTCTCTGTCATATTTTAAGAGAAAATACTCAAATATTAAAAACATTTCTCTTTTCCTTTTGGTTACATATGATGGATTTTCTTCTGTTTTGCCAGGAAAGTTAACATATATTTTCTCTTTTTTGTTCATTTACAAATTAGATGGTATATATTTTAACAAATAGATCTCAAGAGCTGGATTCAATTAGCAGCTTTTTAGGACATAAACATTAAAGGGTTAGATGGAAAAGATTGTTTTGACTGACTGGATAAATGACAGGGTTGTGTTTGATGTGCGTCCAGGAATTGGTCTGGAGCTGGTGCCCAACTTTTCAGTCCATCTTGAGAAGCCAAATAAAATATTTAACCTAGGCCTCGTTTTGTTTTTCTGTTTTTTTTTTTAAAGTTGATTCTTTGTTAAGACCTTAAGAAATGTTTGGCATACCTTTAGAATAAGTGTTTAACAGTTCATTTAGATCCGTATTCTATAATAGAGGAAAATCACTTAAAAAAAAAGACATCCTACAGCGAGTTTTTATATGGTTTACAATACATTGTGGCTGTAAGATGCCTTAAAATTATTGTTCTTTGCTGTATGTTAATATAGTACCAGTATTTTAAATTTATAGAGTGTTGTTGATTTCAAGGTCCTTAATGAATTGTGGTTACTCAGTTACTATGTATCCTTAATGTAGAGGTGCCCCTTTACCGAAAGGCGTAAACAATTTTTGTGCGGACACACACACACACTTTCACATACACACAAACTGAAGGGGAACAAATATTTGAGCTGTGAGATCTTTGCCCTCAACAGATATTAGACTTTTCTACATATTCTTTTTTTAAATAAATATTTTATTTAATTACTTTTAGAGTGGAGAAGGGAGGGATAAAGGGAGGGAGATAAACATCAGTGTGTGGTTAACATCAGTGTGTGGTCGAGTCTGGCGCACTCCCAACCCCAGGACTTGGTCTGCAACCCAAGCATGTGTCCTGACTGGGAATCGAACTGGGGGCCCTTTGGTTCTCAGGCCCACACTCAATCCACTGAGTCATACCAGCCAGGGTGGACTTTTCTACATGTTCTTAGGACCATAATTAACTAGTGAGCAGTTTGGTACTTGTTGATGCTAAGAAGGTAGGGTTAATTTAATCCTAAGTTTGGGATTCCTTAGGCCACTAGTGGGTAAAATCTGATTGAGTCCATCAAGCTACTTCTGTCGTTCTTTATGACATATTAACATGGGCTCTGTGGTAAAGATACCAATTTCAACAAATGCTTCTAGAGCAAATCGATTATAAAATGTGAAGTTTGTGTACATTACACTTAGGAATATTTTATGTAGGCTTCTCTTACATATTCTTTGTATTTGGTTATAGTAAAATTATTGGGGGTAGTTAAAAATTATTTTTAGAGAGGAGAAGGGTAGGGCGTGGGGAGGAGAGAGAGAGACAGACAGACAGACAGACATTATTTTGTTTTTCCACTCATGCGTTCATTTGTTGCCTCTCCTATGTGCCCTCACCAGGTATTGAACCCACAACCCTGGTGTATTAGGAAGATGCTCTAACCAACTGAGCTATCTGGCCAGGGTAGGGGAATAATTTTTTGATATCATTGTATTTGAGAACCAAAGACTGGAAAAAGCAGTTTAATATAATTTCTAATATTTAAAATTCTTAGATATGGAGAAGTTACAGATTACTTTTCCAGACCTTTTTGTAATTTAAATGTTTTTGTATGCTGTTCCTCATATAATTAATTTATAAAACCCTTGGCAGTAATGAGGTTAACCTTGTCTTGCTAATGGAAAATTAACTTTAAAAATCTCACTTTAGATATGCTGTTATTTTAGTATTGTTTTCCTGTATATTTTATTGATTTGAGGCGTTAAAAATTAGAACTTGATTATGTTCCACAGTTTTCTAATATACTGTAATGACTTATTCCTTTTTCTAGGGGTATTGGTAATTTGAATGCTCCCAATTCATTTTATTTTCTTGGTTTCTGAGGAGGAAGCCAATCTAGCTTAGCTTCTAACCTTTAAACAGGCAGTTGGACTTGCGTAGTACTTCATGTAGTTTGATTTTCATTGCCCAGTAAAGTGTGTTTGTGTATGTGTGTGTGTGTTTAATCATGGATTCTACTTTTCTTTTCTTGGTTGAATTGTAACTGTCATAACATACTAATATGCCATTTATTTAGTATATACTTCAACTATGTTGCATATAACTCAATTTTCAAGGTAATGAAGGAATATATGCACAAAAGATTTTTATTTTAGTTATTTAAAATTTTTTTAAAGATTTCAAAGCCTTTCAAAAGTGTAATATATCCTATTCCTTTCAAATAGACCATACTTAACAACTTATGTTTTATTTATGATTCAGTATCATAATGAGTGTAAATTATTGTGCTCTTGTAATGTGTAGTGTGAAGATATTGTCATGGTGTGTAGAGAGAACTGTTTGACTCTAGCTATTTGGTGATACATTGTTTAACCCTGTTCTTACTGCTTTTTCTCTCTTTGCCCTTGTTTTATTTACTGTTACTTTGTTTTAAGAATGCTGGGCCCTTGAAATACTTGTATGCTCTGCAGTCAACATTCTGTGTTTCCATGTGACTGACATGTATTGAATGCTTATTAAGTGCTAGGTACTATGTTAAATTTACATGTGTTATCAGCTTTGATTCTCACAGTACCTCCAAGAGATAGAAACTTGGAGAGGTTAATTAAGTACATGTCAGAACCTAAGTTGTCTATATAGAAAGTCTGTTACAAATTTACAAGGTTTTCTGAGGAAACATACTTTCCATTTATTTGGAATTACTCTTGCCACCTTTGCTCATCTTTTGAGGTTCAACTACAGATTACTCTTACCCCAGAACTTGCCTTGACCTGAGTTGTCCTTTCCTCTGTAACTCACTGAAGGGCATTTGTTGTTTGTTTGTTTCTTCCTTTCCTTTCCTTTTTTAAAGATTTTATTTATGTATCCTTAGAGGGGAAGGGAGGGAGAAAGAGAGGGAAACATCAATGTGTGGTTGCCTCCTGTGCTCTGTCCCCCTCCCAGGGACCTGCCTCCAACCCAGGCATGTGCCCTGACTGGGAATCAAACCGGTGACCCTTTGGTTCACAGGCTGGTGCTCAATCCACTGAATCACACCAGCCAGGGTGTGCATTTATTATTTCTGTCTGTAAATTCCATGAAAGCAGAATCCTTGTTTTAGCATGGATTAAGAGCTCTTTGACATTTTATTGAACTAATGCTAGAGACACAGTAGTAGTTCTATGTAATTTCATATGTGGTTTCACTGCTAATGCATTGGGTGTGAGTTCAAGAGATGAGGCAATAGATAGGAACAGACCCATTTTGGGCCTTGTTATTTATATATATTTTAAAGACTTTATTTATTTATTTTTAGAGAGAGGGTTAAGGAGGCAGAATGGGAGGGAAAGAAACATCTATGTGCGATTAGTTGCATCTTGCACACCCCACCCAGGGATCTAGCTGGCAACTCAGGCATGTGCCCTGACCTGAGTCAAACCAGTGACCTCTTGGTTTGTGGGAGGACGCCCAACCCAAGGAGCCACATCAGTCAGGGCAGGACCCTGTTATATTTTGCCAAGAAGTTTGATTTTTTTTTTAAAGGAGGGGGGGAACCATTGAAGGATTTTAAGCTGTGATATGCTTGATGTTTAGAAGCATTAATCTTGGGGCAATAGGGAGGATGGACTGCGATCGGAACTGTGAAGAATGATTTTTCAGGATAACCAGTTAAGAGGATGCTGTAGAAACCATTGTTCTTGTGCCTGCTTTTCTTTCTCTCTTTCTTTCTCTTCCTTTCTCTCTCTCCTTCTCTCTTTCTCTTACTTTCTCTCTCCCCCTCTCTCTTTTTTTTTCATTCAGATTTTACTTATTTATTGTTAGAGAAAGGGAAGGGGAGAGAGAAAGAGGAGAAAAACATCAGTCATCCATAGGTTGTCTCTCACATGTGCACCGTCCAGGGGCCAAACTGCACCCCAGCCTTGTGCCCTGACTGGGAATTCAACTGGAGACCTTTTGCCCGACCGACTCACACAGGTCAGGGTGGTTTGGTTTTTTTAACTTTCATTTATTTCAAAGTTCTGTTGTTACAGATAATTGCTATAAAAATCTTGGTGTAGAAAACTTCAATTTTTAAAAGGATTATTGTCTTAGGATATTTCCATAGGAAGAGTGCTATTGTGTTAAAGGGTATGGATGGTTTTAAGGTTCTTGATTAATTTTTTTTTCAGGCTGCTTCCTGAAAGAGTTGTGTTTATTTCAGAGTGGCAAAGAATAAATAAATGTTTCTTTTTGTAATTCTATTGCAGGCACTGATTCTTATTTTAATTTTGTTTTGCTAATTTCATGGTATGTAGTTTTTAAACGTTTGTGAAGTGTTGAATATGTTCCTTTCTGTTTACTAACTATATTTCTCTTTGTTGACTTGTTTGACCTGGTCCTAGTTATCTGTTAGGGGTTTAGTTTTTTCCTTACTGATTTGCTTGAGAATTAAAAAAGATACCAGTCTGTTGTCATATTTGCAACAGTCTGTTATTTGTCTTTTAATTTTGACCATTTTTGGACATGCAGAAATTTGTTATTTTAGGAGTCAAATCTGTCCAACTTTTCTTTTGTTTTTCCTATTATTTCTATACTTAGGAAAGCCTTTTACTTCAAGAGGCTTAGCAAATATTTAAGTACATATTATTTTAGTGTTTTAAAAAATGTTTTGGGAGGTCCTTTCCCTCCAAATTGCCATTTAGTCATTTCATCATTACTTATTTACCAGTTCTTCCTTTTCACAATGATGTGATATCTTTTTAGTTACATTAAATTAGTTATAGTGGAATCAGATTATCTCTTGCTCTGTTTGTGTACTTTTCATTACGGTAGCTTTATAATTTATTCTCTTTGTGCTGGAATTTTTTTCCTATTTTATATATCTGCTTTTCCATATGAATATTAAACTTGTTAAATTTTATTTTTTATTTTTTAAAGATTTTATTTATTTATTTTTAGAGAGGGAAGGGAGGGAGAAAGAGAGAGAGAGAAACATCAATGTGCGGTTGCTGGGGGCCGTGGCCTGCAACCCAGGCATGTGCCCTGACTGGGAATTGAACCTGCGATGCTTTGGTTCGCAGCCCGCGCTCAATCCACTGAGCTATGCCAGCCAGGGCAAACTTGTTAAATTTTAAAATAAATTTCATTGGGATTGTAATTAGGATTGCATTACTCTGGGAGGAGACATTTAAGTGTAGTATTAGTTTTCTCACTTGGAGCATTTATATATTTACATATATGTAAGCTTTTGTTTGTATTGCTCAAGATAGTTTAATAATTTTCTTGCTATTTTTTAACATAATCCTGGCTAATTTATATTTGTGGCATTTTCATTTTATTTTCTAATCTTAGTATTGCTTCTATTTAGTAATGTCATCATAGGTATTTTTTTGCTTGATTAGAGGAGCTTTTCTGAACACTACTAGGCTTGTTCGTTTTTCACTTGATGCCAATTTTCTGGGTATCAGTTTTTGGCAATTTTTGCAATTGAATATTAACATTTTTCTTTTCTTTTGGGTTTTCCCATTAATGTATAGTTAGTATACAAAGAGGAATTTTATGTTAAGTTGTTTTAGAGTAACTTCTGAAAGCATTGACTGCCATTTAAGAAAATTGCTTTTGACAAGGCATTAAAGTATCAATGTGTATCTGAAGTTTGGCAGTTTGGTTTGGTTTCTTACTAAAAAATTGACAGGAGATATAAAGTTTCAGTTTTAAAATAAATCTTGATTCACTTGGTAGTAATTACTATAGATGATTGCACAAAGGACATTTCTTTCTTCCCAAAAAGTTTTCTTGTGCCCCTTCACAGCCAGTCTCCTCCCATCCCCAGTCCTTGGCAACCACTAATTTACTTTCTGTCACTACAGTTGTGCCTTCTCCAGAATTTTATGTAAATGTGATGAAGCTTCTTACACCTGGCACAGTGCTTTTGAGATCCATTCATGTTGTGTATCAGTTGTTCCTATTTACTCCTGAAGAATATTGCATCGTACACATATACCCCATTTTATGTATCCATTTATACATATCCACAGACATTTGTTGTTTCTGGGTTTTGGTTATTATGAATATAGTTGTTAAAAAGATTATACCTCTCTTTGGGAACATATTTTCATTTCTCACTATTAGGATTGTTGGGTCATATGGTAAATATGTATTTAACTTTAAAACAAATGACTAAGCCTGACTGGTGTGGCTCAGTTGTTTGAACTTCGTTTGGCAGAGCTAAGGATCTGGTAGATTCTAGGTCAGGGCACTGCCTGGGTTGTGGGTTTATCCCAGGACAGTGGAGGGCTAGGGTGGGGAAGGGTGCGGGGGTGGGGGGAATAGGAAAGGCAACTGATTGATGTTGCTCTCCCACATCTATGTTTCTCTCCCTTTCTTTTTCCCCTCCCCTCCTGTCTAAGTAAATACATACATACATACACACATAAATAAATAAAATCTTTTAAAAAATCGCTAAACTGATTTTCAAGGATGGACCATTTTGTATTTTTACCAGCAGTGAATGAGAGTGCCAGTTGCTTCCAATCCTAGCCAACACTTGCTGTTGGCAGTCTTTGATTATAATCATTCTAATTGGTGTATAGAGATATTTCAATGTAGCTTTAATTGTAATTCCCTTATTGACCTATAGTGTTAAGCATCTTTTCATGGATTTCTTATCCATGTATCTTTGGTTAATATTGGTTCAGATCTTTTGCTTGTAGTTTTAAAATTGTGTTTTGCAAGTATTTTCTCCTATATTGAGCCTTTTCCCCCCCTCTCACTAATACCACAAAGAGCAAAATTTTTGAATTTTGACTAAGCTCTGTTCATCAATTTTTTCTTTATGGTTTATGCTTTTTATATTCTAAGAATTCCTTTCCTAATTCTCAGTTCTAACGATTTTCTCCTATGTTTTCTTCTACATTATTTATAATATTAGCTCTTACATTTAGATCTGTGACCCTTCTGAAGTTAATTTTTTGTTATTTTATTTTTAGATTTTTATTTATTTTTAGAGAGAGGGGAAGGGAAGAAGAAAGAGAGGGAGAGAAACATCACTGTGTGGTTGCTTCCTGCACTCCTCCCACTAGGGACCTGGCCTGCAACCCAGGCATGTGCTCTGACTGGGAATCTAACTGGCAATTCTTTTGTTCATAGGCTGGCACTCAATCCACTGAGCCATACCAACCAGGGCTAAAGTTAATTATTTTTTTTAAAAGATCTTGTTTATTTTTAGAGAGAGGGGAAGAGAAGGAGAAAGAGAGGGAGAGAAACTTCAATGTGTGATTGCCTCTCACATGGCCCCCTACTGGGGACCTGGCCTGCAACCGAGGCATGTGCCCTGACTGGGAATTGAACTGGCAACCCTTTGGTTTGCAGGCCCACGCTCAATCCACTGAGTTATACCAGCCAGGGCGAAAGTTAATTTTTTAATAAGGTATGAGAGTTAAGTGTCAAGGCTGAAGAAATTTTTTGTTCATATGATACCCAATTTTCCTAGCACTATTTGTTAAAATACTTAAAAATATATATGTGTGTGTATGTGTGTGTGTATATATATATTTTAGAGAAAGGGGAAGGGAGAGAGAATGAGAGAAAGAGAAACATTGATGTGCAAGATGATGCATCAGTTGGTTGCTTCTCACATACCCCCAGCCAGAGACCTGGTTCACAACCCAGGCATGTGCCCTGACCAGGAACTGAACTGGTGACCTCCCAGTTCGAAGGTCAGTACTCAGTCCCCTGAGTCACTCCAGCCAGGGCTGTTAAAATACTTTTGTTTCCTGCATTGAATTGTCTTGGCACCGTGGCTGAAAAATCAATTGACAATATATATGCAGTTCTATTTCTGGACTCTCTTCTGTTCCTTTTATCATAATTCTATCATTTATAAGTTTATCATTTATAATCTACCCTTCTTTGATTTGCGTAGCTTTCACGTAAGTCTCCTGATTGCAAACAATGATAAAAAAGCTTTTTGTGAACATCTCAATAATAGGTTAATAAGCATAATTGTGTCTTTTAAATTTAGGATCCTGTAATGATTTAGGATCTTGTAATGCTTTAGAGACTTTATTTTATTTATTTAGCCAGCAAATATTTATTAATTTCTTTTTTTAAAGATTTTATTTATTTATTTTTGGAAAGAGGGGAAGAAAAGGAGAGAGGAAGAGAAACATCAATGTGTGGTTGCCTCTCGTGCACCCCCAACTGGGGACCTGGCCTGCAACCCAGGTATGTGCCCTGACTGGGAACCGAACCAGTGACCCTTTGGTTCGCAGGCCCGTGCTCAATCCACTGAGCTATACCAGCCAGGGCTATTTATCAATTTCTTGACATGTGTCAGACATTATTTTTATTACGTATAGTATTATGAAGGGAGATACAAGAAACCAGCATAAACTTAGATTGGATTCTCCTTTTAAAAATTTCTAATATGGACCTTTAACAAATTTATTGTTATTTTTTTCTCTTGCTAGCTGAAAGTGAGTTGCAACAGGCATGACTTAAGATTTGCCTATTTATTTGCTATCAATCCCCCTCAATTTATATTAGGAAAAGGTGGGATAAAAAGAATAAACATGTCTAAAATGTGGCAATAGAAAAGAATGGATATAATTGTTTTATTAAATGTGAATTGGGTTATGGTTTTTAAATTTTTATTATTTTATATTATGATCATATATATACTTTTCTATAAGGCAAAACAAAGACAGAAACTTAATCTTATTAAAGTCCAAGCAGACTTTTTAAAATTTGACCACAGTGCATTCCTTGGGAACTGTCACAAAGCAGACATCATAATGTAGACCTTACTTACTATGAAAGATGTACGTGGTAATTTTGCGGGAGGCAGTTGGGATATTATGGAAAGAATATAGAACTTGGCAGACAACTTGGGTTCAGATACTAGTTATGCTACTGATGAGCTTTGTGCCATCAAGCAAGTTACTTATTTTCTCAGTGCCTCTGCTTTTAGTTATAAATGCATTCTTTAAATGAGAGTTTAGGGTTTTGCTGGGCAGGATACAACATATTAAAAATACTGTTTAAACTATAACATATTGTATTAATGTATTTTGTCATTTTTGACCAAAGACTGTGTTTTAAATAAGTTAGTCGGTGGAAAGAAAGGGAAGGGACTAGTCAAAGAACATTTATGAATGATGACACATGGACATGGACAGAAGTGTGGGAATTGACTGTAGGAGTGGGGGGTTGGGCTGGGAAGACAAGGGCAAAGGGGGAATATTGGGACAACCGTAATAGAGTAACAGTAACAGATTATTAAAAAAGGGAGTACACATTGGTACTTACAAAATAGTCATGGGGATGTAAAGTACAGCATAGGAAATATAGTCAATAATATTGTAATAACTATATGGTGCGGATGGGAACTAGAAATATCAGAGGGAACACTTTGTAAAATATATGCTTTCCTAACCATTATGCTGTACCCTTGAAACTAATACAAAGTAATATTAAATATAAACTATAATTGAAAAATAAATTTAAAACACTAAAATAAGGAATAAGGTAAAAAAATAAGTCATAACCAATTATATGCTGTATTTTTTTTAGGAACAAGTACACAATTACTATAGGTATTGATTTAAATGACACCATATTTTATAAGATAGGCATAAGCGTCTTGCACACCTTGGGATACTGGTGTATCATAAAGAATTTATATAGTTAAATTAGCTACTGTGTTATAACTTTACCTTTAAATAATGTAGAAAACATTTAGAAAATTAAATGTGTCCTCCCATCCCACTTTATTTTTGGTAAGAGATAGAAGAGCTTTGGAGAACAATTTGAGTGGCTTAGGATTTTGGAGGTCTTGGTTTGAACCTAAGTCTTAAATATTTGACTTAATATATTTCCCTGTAGCTTGCTGGCACTTTCAAAAGTAGCTTGTAGTTTCACCTCTTCCCAGCAGATGGGGTTATTTCTGCACAGGTAGATGTCAAAAGAGCGTGAAGACCTCTAAAACTGGAACTGTCTGAAGAGGAGGGTATGGACTTGAAATAATGGAGCTGGAGAATCAAAACTGTCAAAAGCGGTGCTGGCTTCTAATGCAAATCCATACTTTAGGATAAACTTTCTTTTTTTTTTTAATAATTTTTTTAAAGATTTTATTTATTCATTTTTAGAGAGGGAAGAGAGGGAGAGAGAGGGAGGGTGAGAGAGAGAGAGAGAGAGAGAGAGAGAGAGAGAGAGAGAGAGAGAGAGAGAAAGAGAGAGAGAGAAAGAAAGAAAGAAATATCAATGTGCGGTTGCTGCGGGCCATGGCCTGCAACCCAGGCATGTGCCCTGACTGGGAATTGAACCTGCGATGCCTGGTTCGCAGCCTGCGCTCAATCCACTGAGCTATGCCAGCCAGGGCAGGATAAACTTTCTTATATAAACTCTATGCAACATGTTACTTGTTATAAGAATTGCAAACATCGATGTTTAACTGGTGATTTTTAGTTTTGTATGATCTTATGTCATTAGGCTTTAACTATGACTTTCTCTACTGAAGAAGAGTTACTGTTTGGTCAGATTATTCAGAATCATATGGATCTAATACTATAAATAAAGTTGAGAGAGTTTTTTTTTAATTGAATTTTGGAATTTTTGTAAAAGGAAGAATGATGGGAAAAATCTTTTTTAAATATAAGAAAAATAAAATGGCATTTGAAACAGTCAAAATACCATGTCTGACACAGTATTCAGTACATAGTACATTTCAGTGAATATTTGTAAGTTAAAGAATGATTGACCAAATTGAAAAAAGCTTACATGGTCTTAAGGGCCTAACTTGAAACAAATAATAGGATCTCTCTTTCTGATGTCATTATTGAATTCACTGACAATTATGCTTTAGTATTTTTGACAATGTTAAGGTATAAAGATATAAGACTGAAGTATTTGTTAATATTTGACTTGATGGATATAACTCTTTTACCATACTTTGCAAAATTTACTTAACAAAGTGAAGACCAATCTGATATTTGCTGCCAAAAGATATGTTTTTGCAGTGTCAGCTAAGAAAATTCACAAATATAACTGTCAGTGTTAGGAAGATAAACTTTTTCAGAGCTCTACAGTCTTAGTGTCCTATTTGTTATGTAATTTATCAATAATTACTGTTCAGATCCTGATTTTATAGGTATTCTAAATCAGTGAAAGTGAAGTCAGGACCTTTTATTTGAGGAAATATTTTTTTTAAAATCTTATGAAGAGGACAGTAATACATTTTTGATGGAGAAATTGGTACAATTATTTCAGTTCTATCAAAATGTGGTTAGTTGTACCAAAGTCCTTTATAATAAAATATGAATCCTTATATATTTTAGTTTCCTACTGCCTAGTTGTTTTGAATTTTTCTTATTTTAGGTAGGTAGGAAACCAGTATTTTTGTTACTTTACAGTGGGATTGGTGATGATATTTCAAGTTTTTTTTTCCCCCCTGATTTCCAGTTTGGTTAACTCTTAAATAATTTTCTCTTACTAGAAAGAGGCTTAGGATGGGAATGAAATATTTATGTATTCCTTCAGTGAACATTTCTTGAGAGTCTTACATGCACTGGGGGTTTTAAGAAGAGGTTTGGATCCTGATCTTGCTTTCAGGCAACTTGCAGTGTAAACAGACAAGACTTGGTGGATGAAATAACCAAACAGTCACTCTGCTAGAGTTAGTGGTACATGCAGTGAGGGTGAAATAAAAAGAATGAAGCCCATGGATATTTTTAAGGGAGCTCAACTTTGGATTCTAAAATTGATCAGTCTTTTATATTTCTTCCTTCCACCTTACAAAAGGAAGGTTATCCCAACATCTTTTGGTTATCTCAAATAGTACATTGCCCTGTGGTGAGAGGCACCAGAGACACCAATCAGACAGAAGATTGATGAGGTTGTTGAGAAGGTAGTGACTCCAGTGACTGATTAATAGCTTTTCACAAGTCTTGTGGTTTCCAATCCTTAATCTTTAACAAAACTGAAGGACCTGATCAAGTTGTTAGCTGATCATTAAATTTTCATACAAAATGGAGAAGTCAAATAAATGCCATTACTTTCCAGAAAGTTAAAAAAAGCACAATAGATTATTATGATTTTTTTGGCATATAAGTTTTTAAACTATGTTTTTATTTTTTAAGATTTTCTTGATTTTTAGAGAGGGGAATGGAGGGAGAAAGAGAGGGAGAGAAACAGCAATATGTGGTTGCCTCTCACGCTCCCCCTACTGGGGACCTGGCCCCGCAGCCCAGGCATGTGCCCCAACTGGGAATGGAACTAGTGACCCTTTGGTTTGCAGGCCAGCACTCAATCCACTGAGCCACACTAGCCAGGGCTTGGCATATAAATTAAAGAATTACAATAATTTGGCATTACTATAATAAAACTCTCACATGTTTATGTGAATAAGTTTCCTTAGTACTTTATAATGAAAAATAGGAATAGAATATTTACAATAAGCAATGTTCACTCATAGTACGTGAACTAATTAAAAATAAGAAAACCCTATTCATCTCATGAAAAGATGCATTTTGGTTTTTTTTTTTAGTTTATTTTATTGTATTTTTTTCTGTTATCAATTGTCCCCCCATACCCTCTTCCACCTCCACCCACCCCTTTCCCCCCTGCAGTCATCACAGTGTTGTCTGTGTCCATGAGTTCTTTCTCTTTTTTGCTCCATCCGTCCACCCCCTAAAACCACCCAGAGCTGTTAGCCTGCTCTCTATGAGTCTGTCTCTATTTTGCTTGTTAATTCAGTTCATTAGATTCCACATGCAAGTGAAATCATATGGTACTTGTCTTTCTCTGACAACAGTTTCAATTATTTTCTTCCTCTTCCCCTTTCCATTTTTAAATAATTGGTTTGTTATAATCAGGAAAGGTCTATTTGATTGGTATGTGTCAAGTCTCTTTTAAAATATAGCCTACCCCTTTTGCTTTGAATTTTTAAAAAATTTATTTGTTATAGAAACTAGTTCTATTAAACATCTCTATTTAAAAATGCTTTATAATTTGGTTCTAGCATTGTTTTCCATTATGCCTGTGTTCCCATCATGCTCCAATGTCACATTGCTCTGAACTCACATTTTCTTACTCTTCACATTTTCTTCTGTCGCCAAATTTTTGACAATGTTGTTTCCTTAGATTCTATTACCTTCCTTTCTTACTTAGTCTTACTGCCAAATCTACCCAGTTATTAAGATGTAGCTAAGCATTATCTCCTCTTAGAAGTCCTCCTAGACTTCCCCAGTCTGAGTTAGGCACCCCTCTCCATCATTAAGGGCCCAGATAGGAAACAATTAATATTCCTACAATAGGTGAAAGGGAATGTCATGAAGGGACTACTCAGAATGAATGGGTAGTTTTAAAGAAATCCAGCAAAGAATAGTGCAGTACTTGGGGACTGGCAAAATTACAACATCTTGGGTCCAGGAAAGGCAGAAGGAGCAAGTGTTATAGGAACCCAGAGAGACCTTCACTGTTGATTCTGATTTACTGAACCCAATTTTGAAGCCAGAGGAAGGGAGTCCAGTTTATGTAGTTCATAAAGGCCAGCCTTGTAGGACACTGAGCACTGGACAAAGGAGAATGATTCTGGAGGAGCAAGTAGAGAACATCCAGCATACCCTACTTATACTCCTATAATACTTGATCATACTTCATTGTATTATTTATTATACTGACTTAAAATTCATTGGTTGTATTGATGTTTTCCCCATAGCACCATGAACTCTTTTATAGCTATGAACTATCTCTTATTTGTATTTGCATACCTATAGTACCATTAGGTATTTGTTAATTAAGTGAATAAAAGTATAAAAAGAGATGGATGAGATACGTAATGTATTTATTTTTGATATTTTTAATGGGATTTATTAGTTACATTGGTTAATAAAATCACATAGGTTTAAGGTATATAATTCTGTAATACATCATCTATATATTGTATTGTGTGTTTACCACCCTAAGTCATGTTTCTTTCTGTCAGCACTTATGCCCCCTCCTGCCTCCCCCCACCCCCATTTCCCCTGGCAATGAGCATACTGTTGTCTATGAGATTTTTTTTTGTTTTTCCTAATTCTTTCACCTTTTTCACTCAGACTCCCTACCCCCTCCCAGATACATTTAAAAGATCTGTCCTACATAGTGGTAATATGTGGTGATTCTTAGTTCAAAAGAGAGTATATTCAGTAATATTTGCTTTGTTTGGCAGTTTTGATTCTTTGCAATAACTAGCTCACTCATTTTGGTTGAAGAGAGGCCAGAGATTAATTTAGGCCATAATAGATTACTACATTTAGAAGGATTATAATGCATGACTCTGAGATTGCTGCTCAGTAGCCTGGTAAATATATTTATGCACTTTGTTTTGCTATAGAAAAGTCATGATGCAGGGAAAGAATCTGTAGAGGCTGTAAGGTCAAAATGTTCAGGAGGGATTTGCCTTGCTTATTACATAGCTTTTTCCAGTCACTTAAATATGTGATAGCTGGTCTCTATCGGGAAAATTCACCCCTGTTGGTAACTGCCCTTATTGATGGAAATTCTTTTCTTCCCCATGGTTAGTTGAAGTAATTATCATATATTTGCTATAGTATTTAGAATTGTTGCATAAAAAATTAGAGACCTATAACGAACAATAACTTTTATTATCTCTCATGGTTTCTGTGGATTAGGAGTTTAGGAAGGGCTCTGCTGGAGGATTTTGGTTCAGGGTCTCTTCTGTGTTTCATTCAGGTGGTGGCTGGAGCTGGAATGCTGAGAGCTGGCTGGGCATTTCTCTCTCTTCTGGTCTTCTGAGAGCCCTTCCATGTTGTCTGTTTGCATGGGATAGTCCATGGCAGGTCCAGGGCAGTTACACTGCTAATTATAATTGGTCCAAGGCACCAGCAGGAATTGCCCAGTGAGCAAGGCGAAAGCTACATTTCCTTTTCTGACTTAGCGTGGACATCCTTGCTGCATGTCATTGTTTACAAGCAAGTTAGTTAGTTACATGTTCTAGATTCAAGGGACCCTATCTCTTAATGGAAAAAGTGTCCAAGAATTTGCAGCCATTTGAAAAAATCATAGGTGGCAACAGCGGTAGCTGCTGCTACTGCAACCTTTTGTTTTTTTGGGGGGGTTGAACTACATTCTCTTTGGTATCCTAATACCATTTTCTAGCTTTTATAATTTAGTTGTGTTATGTTCTGCTTCTCTGAAATTACCTTAATTTTTTAATTTTTATTGTTAAAAAGGTTTTTTTTTAATTTTAGAGAGAGGAGAAGGGAGGGAGAAAGAGAGACAAACATCAATATGTGAGAGTAACCTCGATCAGCTGCCTCTCACTTGTCCCTAACCAGAAACCTGGCCCACAACCCAGGCATGTACCCTGACTTGGAATGGAATAGGCAGCCCCTTGGTTCACAGGCCAGCGTTCAGTCCACTGAGCCACACCAGCCAGGGCTGAAATTATTTTTATAATGAAAAAATGTTTTAAGTCAGGCTTAAAAATCAAAGAATTTTAGTGCTCCCCCATTAGGTCTGCATTGTTTTTCTTTGCCTTTCTTTAATTCATTCTCCACAGAGCAGCTTCATTAAAAAAGAAGTAAATTGGCTAATTGGGTGCAGGTGAGACATGTGGCTGACAACTTCTGCACGTGCCTCACAGCAGGTAGCCTGGTGACTGTCCGTCCTCAGCCTGCACAAAAAGTTAGATTTATTTTGTGGCTGAAGTTAACCAAACTGGCTCTAGACCCAGGGGTACCTGGCACTGTGGAAGGTAGGGGAATGAGTGCTCACCTGAAAATGAGGGGACTGGCAACATGTTCAATGGTGAAACCTTCGGTCCCCTTCACTGCTCAGTTCCAAGAATACTAGCAGCCAGTTACATTTTTTTTTTAATCCTTTATGAAGAATCTTTTCTGGGAAAAAAATTGGTTGGCTTTAGAGAAAATACTTATAAATGTTGATATTTAAGGTCTCCTCAGCTAGGTTGCCCAGCCAGACACCCTATAGTGAAATTTACCAATTGCCAGGTTGAGGGCCAAGGGTCTCACCATTCAGTCCTTAAACTTTCACATGAAGAATTGGAAATGTCATCAAATTCTCAACAGCAATATTAGAACAGTGGAGCAATGCCTTCAGAATTCTGAGGGAAGATGACTTCTGGCCTAGAACCCAACCATTTTATTAGTCAAGTGTGAAGGCAGAATAAAGGCATTTGGGGCATGGCAGATCCCCCCATATTATTTCCACTTACCCTTATTAGGAAGCTACTGAAGGATACACCCACCAAAGAGAGGGAACACACTGTGAAAGAGGAATACACTGGTGATTGTATCCCTGTACACAAAGGGAAAGGTGGAGAGAGGCAAAGGGGAGTCCTAGAACAGTAAACCTAAAGTTTAGGGCAAGAGGCTCTGAAATTCTGTGCAGTGTCCTGTATATATTTTCTTGGGAGATGGTCTGTATTAGGACTCTTGTTTATAAATGACCAAAAGCCAAATTTGTGAAGATGAATTGCCAGCCATGAACATGATCAGTTTTTTAGTTTTTTGACAATTTTGTAGGTGAGTAAAATGGTATGTTGTAAAAATTTTGAGTTTGAAACTCTTATTAGTAAAGTTGATCACTTTTACTGTCAGAGCTTTTTTCCTTTTCCCTGCTTTGTCAATTATTTTATGGCTTTATTGCTAAAATACTTGCTTACAGAAACATTCAAGCTTTAAAGCTGGCTGAAAACCAAGTAATTATCTTAACCCGGGATATGTAGACCACATGTAGAAGTCTGGATTGACTCCCAGTACTGTGTAGATACTGTGAATCCCCAGGTTGTATGTAAATTTGTACATGTGGACAGGTTCCTACACCCCTGCTCCTTACCCTCAGCATAGGGTCCAATTTCAGATCATACAAAAAGAGCTCAGAGGGATTGACATACTCAAAAGTGGTCTCCTGACTCCTATTTTGACATACATTTCCTCTTATATTATGCTGTCTTCAGAGTCCTTTATTAGTATAGTTTTTGATACATGGTCCCTTTTAAATTTCTTGAACAGTGTGTATAATGAATAAGGTGAATCTAAGAACTGGTTAGAGTTTCTTTGCAGTGTGATAGTACTATATTAAAACATCTTAAGGTTAAAAAATATGAAAACCTAAAATAGTGAGACATTTCAAATTGTCCTTAGCATTATGGAGAATAATATTTTTAGTTTTCTGTTTGTGAAGGAAAAGAACTATAAAGAAATATTCTAGAAAAATTCTTAAAGGTTAAAGTCCACATCTTTCTCACATGCAAATTTTATGAATATGTATATTTTTAGAATTGTTGAGGAATGAATATTTAGGGACAACCTGGGTTGTTTTACCCTCTATATTGAAATTTTTTCTAGAATGTAAATTTCCTTTTCTGTCCTAGTTAGTAATAGCTTAATGACTGTTTCAGGATGTTGCATTCTTGCATTTTGAATGTCAGTTGTAATGCATCTTAGCATTGGAACCTTAAATAATGTGGGAAATTGAACACATGGTACATATTTCTAAGCTTTAAGTTAATTTTGGAAATAAAGCTTAAGGACTAGTACCTTTCTTTTTTTTTAAATACTCACCCAAGGACATTTTTTCACTGCTTTGGTAAGAGGAAGGGAGGGAGGGAGGAAAAAACATAGATGTGGGGGAGAAATTTACGTGAGAGAGAAACATTGACAGGCTACCCTCCTGCTCAGGCCCTGACTGGGGATCGAACCCATGACCCTGGCATGTGCCCTTACTAAGGATTTAACCCGTGACCCTTCAGTCCATGGTCCAACCAATTGAGACACACCAGCCAGGGCAAGGCCTAGTGTACTTTTTTTTGTGATGGGTCCCTTGAGCAGCTACTGAGCTTAATGCTGTATCTATCTAGTCTTACTAGGCTGAAACTGACTTGGGGGCAGGGACTTATTTTACATAATTGGTGTCAAGCATGTATAGAGAATTCAAAGCTTATTTATTAAATAATGAAACCTAAGTGCAAATATATTAGGGTATATTTTAAAGGTTGAAATAGTCAGTTTTGAGACATTAAGAAAAATGATGGAGAAAGGGGAACCCTTTTGCACTGTTGGTGGGAATGCAGACTGGTGCAACCACTGTGGAAGGCATTATGGAGATACCTCAAAAAATTAAAAATCAGTGTGCCTTTTGACCTGGTGATCCCATTTCTGGGAATATATCCGAAGGAATCCAAAATACTAATTTGAGTATTAGTACCACTATGAACCTAAGCACCCCTATGTTCATTGTAGTGGTTTTTACAGTTGCCAATATATGGAAGCAGCCCGGGTGTCCATCAGTAGATGAGTGGATAAAACAACTATGGGATATTTACACAATGAAATACTACTCAGTCATAAAAAAGAAGAAAATTTTACCCTTTGAGACAGTGTGGATATACCTGGAGAACATTATGCTAAGTGAGATGAGCCAGTCAGAGAAAGACAATTACCATATGATTTCACCCATGTGGAATCTAATGAACAAACTGAACTAACAAGAAAAATGGAGACAGACTTATAGATGGAGAGTAGGATGACAGCTAGTGGGGGGGTATATGGCAGGGGTTGAGCAAAAAGGAACAAAGACTCATGGGCAGGGACAACAGTGTGGTGATTGCTTGGGGGAGGGAGGTTTAAGGGGACTAAATGGTAATGGAAAGATACAATAAAGATTAAATGAAAAATGATTATAAAATGATAGATTTTAGAAATTTTGAAAATTACTGTAAAGTATTAGAAAAATAAATCATTCATTACCCAGAGATTATGTTATATTTTGGATTATATGTAAACATGTTCTTTGTATAATACTCTTTTGGCCAGAAATGTGCTTTAATGGGGAAATTATTGTGCTTTTTCTTCCTATGTTTAAAAATAGATTTATATTGATATGCAGTCAAGGAATTTCTTTGTCTTTTGTCATTTTTTCTCTATTGAAAAATTTTAAACTTTGCTACACATTGGGAGGTGGGGAAAGATCAGAGTTACCTTGGGGGGTAATGTTTTTTGGCTTGAACTATGAAGAGCAAGACTTGGACCTTGTTCTAATACTGTGCTTGATTTGAGGTGACTAAACAAGTTGTTACCCAGTTTTTATTTTTTTTTGTGCATGATTTTAAAAAGTTGAAAAAATAAAGCCCTGGCTGGTGTAGCTCAGTGGATTGAGCTCGGGCTGCGAACCAGGCATCGCAGGTTCGATTCCCAGTCAGGGCACATGCCTAGGTTGCAGGCCATATCCCCCAGCAACCGCACATTGATGTTTCTCTCTCTCTCTCTCTCTCCCTCCCTTCCCTCTCTAAAAATAAATAAATAAAATCTTTAAAAAAAAAAAGTTGAAAAAATAGAATAAGGTAAAATGTATGTACATGGCAAATTTAGCTTGTACAGAAGACTTTACAGTGACAAGATTAATTTTCATGTGCTCCCTAGTTTCTTAATGTGGCTTCCCGAGATGTTATCCCTTTCACTTACTTTGTAAATTGCTAACTGCCAAGTAGAGGATGCTTGCAGCTTTGCCCCTTCTGTTGGTGACTTACCCTGCTTTGTTTTTTTGGGAACCCCTTCTGTCCCACTCATTGTCCAGGTAATTCCAGTTGTCTAAGCCCACCTCCTAGACTCAAGCTCTTCTAATCTCCAGGTGGAGAGAGACGCATGAACAAAAGCAAAGGCTATTAAAATGCCAAGTTATGTACATGGAGTAGGGTAGGTAGGGGAAGAAAAGGAACACCTGGTCAGATTGTACAGTGACTTGAATGATAGGCTAAGGAGTCTGGAGTTTAGGCCGGTAGGTAGTCAGGAGTTAATAAACATTTATAAACAAGGGAAGAATTTTGAGTTTATAATTAATTTCCCTTTCCTCCCGAACCTAATTGTCAAATTATACTTTTTCTCCTTTGAAATTTCTCTTGGCCCATCCTTTTCCATTCTTATTCATTCCAGTATCATAATTCAGTCCTTATTACATCAGACTGAAGCTGGTGCTATAGTTAAACAAGTGGTTTCTCTGCTTTAAGTCTTTTGTCCCGCAGCCCATTCTGGACGTCAATATCAGAGTAATCTTACCTAGAGCTTCATTCTGGCCATGTCTTTCTCCTTCTCAGAAACCTTTAGTATCTTCCTGTTGTTGACAGGGTAACATCCAGACTTCTTTGCCTGTCATAAAAGGCATTCCAAAAATTAAGCCAGTCTACTTTTTAAGCCTTACCTTTCTGCCTTTATTTAACCTGGATTCTAGAGAATTTGGAATGTTCCTTTTACCCTCTAATATATCTAGCTCTTTCCGCTTTTAAATTTTGTCTGTTTCTTTCTTCCTCCTCGGTTATCCATTTTCTAGTCTCATTTCTACTGGTTAAAAATTGTACCCATCCTTAGAGTTCAGTGAACATTGTATCTCCCTGTACAGCTTCTTCGAATAATTTAGAAGCTGGTTTAAATTCTTCCCTCTGAAAT